>CM051276.1:46811831-47051831 GCA_027921565.1 Artemia sinica | reverse complement strand
ATTGGAGGGCAAATAACTCCCCCGCGAGCTCTTTTCCCCAAATACATCCGATCTTACTTCTGAAATATCCATTTTCTTCAAAATAGTCCAAAGATCATAAAGTAGTGCCTTCGGGGTTGGTACAATTCCCAAAGCCCGGGACAAGGGTTGTAATTTATGCATCGGGAGCATATCAGGGGTTATGGAAGTCGTGGTTGCATAAACTTCGGAGGAAGTGTCAGAAGGGATTGGGGGCAACTGGCTCCCCCACGGCTTCTTTTATCAAAATGTATTGACTTGAAATTTTGAGATGACCATTTCGTTCAAAATAGTTCAATTGTCAAATAACTATGTGTCCAGGTTTGAAACTTTCCCTCTTCCAGCCCTGGGGAGAAAGGGCTATACATTATATTACGTACCATCGGTAGCACATACATTTCTTTGGAAGTCGTGTCGTATATAATTTGAAGGAGACTTGTTCGATTGGAAATCAAAATTTCTTTT
The DNA here is from genome assembly GCA_027921565.1 of Artemia sinica. Taxonomy (NCBI): domain Eukaryota; kingdom Metazoa; phylum Arthropoda; class Branchiopoda; order Anostraca; family Artemiidae; genus Artemia; species Artemia sinica. The sequence goes on along the minus strand of CM051276.1, from coordinate 47,051,348 downwards.
GCCCTTTATAAGAGTCAAAAGTGACCAGTGAGTAAACAGTCCCCCCTGGCGTTTTCCCACAAAATAATCCAATAAAATTTTGAAATAGTTATTTTGTTCTAAATAGTCCAAAATTCAAATAACTATAACTTAGGGTTTTGGAAATCCCCAATAGCCCAGGGGCAAGGTTTTTTTTTTTACTTTTCCAAGTTTCCCATTGTTAACATATAAGGTTTTTGTGGAAGGGGTGGTCGATATTAACACTCATTTGATTGGAAATTAAAACTTCTAGCTTTTTTTTTGAAGATTAAATAAAAAAACAAGTTTTTAAACTGAAAGTAAAGAGCGACATTAAAACTTAAAACGAAAAGAAATTATTTCGTATATGAAAGGGGCTGTCCCCCTCCTCAACGCCTTGCTCTTTACGCTAAAGTTTTTTATTGTTTTAAAAAAATAAAGTTGTGAGACAGAGTCAAACTTTAGTGTAAAGATGCGAGGCGTTGAGGAGGGGACAACCCCTTTCATATAAGGAATAATTTCTGTTCGTTTTAAGTTTTAATGTCGCTCATTACTTTCAGTTTAAAAAACTTGTTTTTTTTTATTTAATTTCTTATCGTTTTTTAGTTAATACAGCTTTTATTTTGGCTCACCGCCATTGAATAAGTAAACAAAATTTGCATAAAAATTTTACTTTTCTTTTGCTAAATGGCTGTCTCTAAATTTGGTTCTGACGTAATTTACAAATTAACTTACGTAACGAACTTCTATATTCGTATATTTTTCTTCTGGCAAAAAATACAAAATTTGCAGATTTTTGCAGATATGAGCTTGAAACCTATGTTATAGGGTTTCTGATGCGCTGAACCTGACGATGTGATTTTCATTAAAATTCTTTCACTTTTAGGGGATGTTTCCCCCCTCTTTAAAAAATCAGGTAAATTTTCTCAGGCTCGTAGCCTTTGATGAGTAATACTAAACTTAATAAAATTCATATATTTAGAATCAGCATTATAAACCCATTCTTTTGATACATTTATTGACATCAAAGTTCCGTTTTTAAAAGTTTCGATAACTATTGAGCCGCATCGCTTGTTTTTTTTTATTGTTTTTTTTTTTTTTATTACGTATAAGTTATTACTTATATGATGGGGTATCCCCTTAGTCAATACCGCAGTCTTTACGTTAAAAGATAAAGAATTTTTTAATTCACAAACCCCTGAATCACAAAAGCCGTTTAATTAGAATAGATAGCTCTTTTGAAAGCACTAAAAAAAAAACTGTAGCGTAAAGAGCTAGGTATTGACTTGGGGGAGAACCCCCTCATATACTTAATAATTTCTGTTCATTTTAAGTTCTAATGTTGCTTCTTACTTTCAGTTGAAAAAACTTGTTTTTTTTAAATTTAATTTCTGATCGTTTTTTAAATAATGCTTGGAAATCCGACGCCCACTTCATAGAAATGTCCCTTACCCCAAAGAAACATCCTCCACGGAGAGATTCTCCCGAGTAACCCCCTCCATCCAGCCCCCCCCCACCAGAAAAAAATTCTTCCTGAAAATGTCTGTATACTTCCCAATAACCAATACAATATGTAAGCAATGGGCAAAGTTCACACCTTGCAGCCCTTCCCCCTGGGAACTGTGGGGGATTAAGTCACTGTAAAAGACATATTTATTAGATTTTTCTACTATGCTGAACAAAATGGCTATCTCAAAACTTTAATTCGGTGACTTTGAGAAAAATATAAGCGTGGGAGGGGGCCTAGTTGCCCTCCATTTTTTGGTCACTTAAAAGGGCACTAGAACTTTTAATTTCCGTTCCAATGAGCCCTCCCACGATATTCAAGGACCACTGGGTCAATACGATTACCCCCGGGGAAAAGAAAAAAATAAACAAACAAACAAATAAACATGCACCCGTGATCTTTCTTCTGGCAAAAAATGCAAAATTCCACATTTTTGTAGATAGGAGCTTGAAACTTCTTCAATAGGGTTGCCTGATACACTGAATCCATGGTGTGATTTTCATTAAAGTTCTATAATTTTTAGGGGGCCTTTCCCCCTTTTTTGGAAAATCAGCCAAATTTTCTCAGGCTTGATTGAACTTAAAAGGCTCAGATTAATCTTGATGAAACTTATATATTTGAAATCAGAATTAAAATCTGATTCTTTTGATGTATCTATTGGTACCAAATTCCATTTTTTAGAGTTTCGGTTGCCATTGACCCGGGTTGCTCCTTACTAACAGTTCGTTACCACGAACTGTTTGATTCCAAAGAGGTCAAGTGGGCAGCCATCCCCTTTTCCATAAATCTATCCGGTGAAAATTTAGAAATAGCCATTGTGTTCTAAATAATCCAAAGGCCAAACAAATATGCTTGTAGGGCTGAACCCCTCCAAGCCCCCGGGCAGATGTCTGTGAATTATGCAAGTTGCTTATTGTTACTTTGATACTTGTTTACTTTGATTCTTGGATTTACTAATTTAACTTTGATCTACGAGGCAAGGTCTGCAAGTTATACAAGCTGCTTATTGTTACTTTGATACTTTATTTACCTTGATACTTCCTTTACTTTGATTAATTTAAAAAAAAAAAGTTTTCCGAGGGAAGTAAAGACCGAAGTTGAAACTTAAAACGAACAAAAATTATTACTTCATAGCCTATCTAATATATATCAATAAAACTAGTACAAATAAACCAACTAATTATATTCCCTATGTTTCTAGGATTATAGAAAAACTAGAACTTTACTGAAAACACAAAATAATATAGGAGTTTTCGTACAGAAAATGCAAACCAATTAAGGACACTTTTTACGGAATAAAAACAAAGTATTTCAGGATGGTTGCTTTATTTTACTTTCGTTTAATTTGGTATCAATTCTGCACAATGGCTCAGTTCAATTACTGGCTCTCGTTTTGTTTCTATAAAGGACATGTCATGATTAGTTTTTAGACAAGTTCGAAGTAAAGCCATCTTGATATTATTAGGACTATAGACTAGCTTTAGAATTTATATCATAGCTTGAATTCACTGTTGTATAGAGAGAAATAATCGGATTTCCAGAGTTCATATTATATCTTATTTGATCTTCATTTCAAGTAATACTTTAGCATATTTGTTACAATTTTAGATTGTATACTACCCACTATTGGTATTATAGCTGGCGAAACTAAAATGCTACCTGATAAATCAATCCAATATTTCTGTATACTGAAAGTTACTAATGTCACAACTGGTGTAAGACTATAAAAAACTTTAAAGGTTAGTCTATTGTTGCCAGGCTACATATTCACTTTTGACTCCCAAATCAATATTCCTGTTTTTTTTACTTGACTTCTGTGTTTTCAGTAAAGTGCTAGTTTTGTATAATCCTAAAATCATAGGAAAACATGATTAGTTGGTTTATTTGTATTAGTTTTATTGATATGCGTTAGATAGGCTGTGAAGTAATAGTTTTTGTTTTTTTTAAAGTTTCAACTCCGCTCTTTACTTCCCTCGGAAAAAATTTGTTTTTTTAAAATTAATCTTTGTTCGTTTTTTATTAAAATTTAATGTAGAAACAACGCTACCATGAACTTTTTATTTATACGGAATACTGCATGTTCTTTTTAAGTTTTACTGGCACTCCTTAGTTTCAGTTGAAAACTTATTTTTAATATAGTTTCTAATTATCACCGATGTAGGGGAGATAAGACATCTCTAGAAAATACTGCAACAACCTTGACAGCTACGAAAAACTTCCAGTCTATAACATAAAGTTCATCAACCATACTTCCCAAAACAATACATGTTTTTCAGGAACGTATGTTTTTCGATGAGCAAAAAGCTGTTTTTACTCGGCCGACTTCGCCTGAAAAGCCATAATAAAAACAGGGCTTCATAAATCACCTACTGACTAGCAGAAACTAGAAGGCTACTGTAAAAAAAGAGAGCTGTTTAAGGGCTCATTTAAAAGCTCATATTAATACTTAATCACTTTTTATAAATTTGACTTGATAGCACATTCCCATAAAGTGCAGTTTCGGTTGTTTCCCCATTTTTTCAAATGAAAAAAATATCTTTTCCAATGAAGTGACCAAAAAAGGTGTTTTTCAAAACCTAGACAGGAGTAAAAAAGTAAGGGGGCAAGAACGTCCTTTCCCCTCAATTACTGCCGTTAGAACTAGCACACGGGCTTCATCGCAAAGTGAAGTTCAAAGGTTCAATTCAAAACTGTTGATCATTCAAGCTTAATTTTTGGTAGATTTTCAGTTGAAAAGTTTTTAGTTTTAGTTAAATTTTCTCGCAATAATCTTTTACTTTTAAGATGAGTAGGCGATGTATGAAACTTACTGAGTGGGTTCGGAGGAGGAATATATGTTTGGGGTAAAATAAACCTCCAGTTAAGGGCTTTGAACCATAATTATTACAATGATACCGTTTTATGCTTCCAAACTCTTTCAAGTGGTACCAAATGTGCGTTTTTTTAGTACTATATGGCACTTTTTGGATGGTAAAATTGATAAAAACCACGTAGATATGAGTAATAGGTTTAAAATGAGCCTTCCCAGAATATGCTTTTAAGAATGAAAAAGAAACCTGAAAAAAAAATGAATGCATCATATTTGCAAAAATAGTAGATTATCTGGAAAGTAATTGTAATTTAAAAAAAAAAGCAAGATATAGATCTGTAATTCTTGGTTTAATATCGAAATAGATTTCCTTTGTTTTAAAAAAATTAAATTTAGTAGCAATTAAGAATAATTAAACAATAGATATCGAACCTTTGAACTATGTTGAACAAAATGGCTATCTCAAAATTTGGATTGGATGATTTTGGGGGGAGGGGGGCTGTAGGGAGGGGGGGCTAGTTGCCCTTCAATTTCTTTGGTCACTTAAAAAGGGCACTTACAAATGTAATTCCCTTTCGAGTGAGCTATTACACATCTCTTTATGATGCTCTGGCCACCCCCTAGCCCTGCTAGAAAAAAAAAGAAAAGAATAAAAAACGGGAGACAGATCAGTGCTACCGAGGCCAAAAGGCAATTTTCTTTGAGATTCAAGAAGGGGGACTGTAATTTGCAAATAAAAGGTTTTCGACCATGGTGATTCCAATGATACATTTTCCATTTTGATCTTACGCCATTTTCGAGGGGTTTCAAGCTTTTTTTGAAATTACTATAAATTTCTTTTCGCAATAAACTTGTACTTTTAAGACAAACCAAAATAATAGTCATCATTCCTCAATCAGTGTCAGATGGTAATTTTTTCACTAGATATTTTTTTTCTAAGCGCGGTTTTTAACTTTTGGTTACTATGGGCTGTAGTTCGCTCTTTACAAGGTCGCAGCTGCCGCTGCAACCTTGATATTTAGTTTCTCCAAAAATATTGTCAAAACTAAGATAAGCCTATATAATTCAAGCATCCACTGAAACAGTCTGTTCTGTTAGTATATCTTAACCTCTTTCATTACTATATGGCTCGCTTTTCAGTTTTCTCTGTAATTTTCACTTTATTTGGGAAAATTGGCTCCAGCTTTGACCCCCCCCCCCATAGAATTTTGAAAAAATTATACCATTCGTTGGCACCATCTGTGCCATTTTTAGTGCCATTTGGAAGCTTTCTGATGGTGGAATTTATAGGAAGGACGTAAATGTGAGTAATATAATTTATATGAGCTACTGAAAATCAGTCTAAGACACCGGTGATACCAATACACCCAATAAAAATACGTCCAAAAAAGGGATTTTCCTTGTTGCTACCGATACGTGCGACATCGATACGGCCGATACCACATACAGCCCGTCCCCAGGGACCATGGAGGGCCATATCATTATCAAAACCATATATATTGGACCTTTGAACTATGTTAAATAAAATGGCTATCTCAAAATTTTTATAGGACTACTTTTGGGGGAGGGGGCCTGTAGGGAGGGGGCTATTTGCCCTCCAATCTTTTTGCACATAAAAAGGGCACTAGAAAAATTTAATTTCCATTCTAATGAGCCATTAAACATCTCTATGATGCTCTGGTCATTCGTTAGCCCTGGGGAAAAAAAAAGAAAACAAAGGAGACATCAGTGCTACTCATGCAAAAAAGTGATTTTCCTTGGTGTTCAATGTGGGGGACTGTAATTATGATACAAAAGGTTTTTGACCATGCTGATTGCAATGGTAAACTTTTAATTTTGATCTGAGGTCATTTTCAAGGGGTTTCGGGCTCTTATCGAAATCACAATAAATTTCTATTCACATTAAACTTTTAGTTTTAAGATTAACCGAAACAATAGTTACCATTCCTGATTCATTGTCAGATGGCCAATTTTTGCACAAGGCGGGTTTTTTCAGAATGTTTTTTTTTAACTTTTGGTTACTATGGGCTGTTGTTCGCTTTTTACTAGGTTGCAGCTGCCGCTGTAACCATGATTTGGAACTTGCTGATGGTGAAATTTATAGGAAGGAAGGACGTATATATGAGCAATATCTTTTATATGAGCTACTAAAAATTTGTCTAAGATACAGGCGATACCAAAACACCTGATAACAATACGCCCATACCGATACGCGTGATATCGATGCGTCCGATACCAATACAGCGTATATTTATTTCCCCAGGGACTGTGGTGGGTAATATCATTACTAAAATCATAGATATTGGACCTTTGATCTATATTGAACAAAATGGCTATCTCAAAATTTTGATTGGATGACTTTGGGAGATAGGGCCTATGAGGAGGGGGGCTAGTTGCCCTCTAATCTTTTTGGTCACTTAAAAAGGGCACTGAAAAATTTAATTCTCTGTCGAATGAGCTATTACACATCTCTCTATGATGCTCTGGTCAAAACAAAAGGGAGACAGATCAGTGCTACCAATGCAAAAAATGATTTTCTTTGTTGTTCAAGGAGGGGGACTGTAATTTCCCTGTAAAAGGTTTTTTGACCATACTGATTCCAATAGTACACTTTTCATTTTGATCTGGTGTCATTTTCGAGGGGTTTCAGGCTCTTTTTCCAAATCGCCGTAAATTACTTTTCATAATTAACTTTTACTTTTAAGATTAACCGTAACAATAGTTACCATTCCTGATTCAGTGTAAGATGGAAGTTTTTTTCACAAGACAGTTTTATTCAAAACGCGTTTTTTAACTTTTGGTTACTATGGGTACTTTTAAGATTAACCGTAACAATAGTTATCATTCCTGATTCAGTGTAAGATGGAAATTTTTTTCACAAGACAGTTTTATTCAAAACGCGTTTTTTAACTTTTGGTTACTATGGGCTGTTGTTCGCTCTTTACTAGGTTGCAGTTGCCGCTGCAACCATGACACATTGTGACTTGGCTATTGTTGTTTTCATACTAGCCTTGATACTCTGATGAAACTTTGATGTTCAAAAAATTGATTTTCAAATACGAAATTTTGAAAAACTTGAAACCTTGGCAATAAAAGGCGAACAAAAATGGATTTAAAAAAGAAATTAAAAAAAAGTTTTTCAAAGAAAACATAAAGGCCAAATTAAACATAAGATTAACCACAATAGAAATCTATTATAAATCAAACTTCAAACGACCAGAAACTACAATTAAAGAATAAACGAAAACCAAAAACGAACAGAAATTAAATAAATAAACGAGTAAAACTTAAATTGAATATGCAAATCAAGCTTAATATGAACAAAAAACCTTTTACTATGAAAGAATAAATAAAACACACAAAATATATAAATTAAATAAACAATCATAGCAAACAAACATACGACGGATAATAACATAATTGATTAAATATTTCTTAAAACGAGTATAACATAAATTTAATATGCAAATCATGCTTAAAACGTTCACAAATCACTAAAAACAAGAGTTTGACTACTGTTCTTCCTTAACGGTAAAAATATAAAGCCTATATTATTCATAGCATTGATGCTTTACTGAAAACGAAATATTTTACAAATATTTTCTTTTGTACTTATTATAACATTGAAAATAAATTGAAAATTTCAGTGAAATAAAATCTTCAACTGATTAGCCTTTAACAATTAATATCGTTATATATCAAATATTCATTTTAATTCTATTAGTTCTTTCCCAGACTGTTCTAGACATATACAGTTTTTAATACAAACACGAATTTGGTTACTGTTCGTTTCCCTAACTGTAAAAGTCTAAACCCTACTGGGTATTTAGCGCTTTACTATTATAAATTATATTACACATATATTCTTTTGTACTTATTACAACATTGAAAATAAAATAATAATTGCAGTGAAATAAAATTTTGAGCTGATGATCTTTCAGCCATTAACTTCATTATATGTACAATATTCAGTTTAATTTATTTATTCTTGTCATGTTTGTAGTGATTTGTTTTCCATTTAAACTTGATTTGTATATTCAACACAAATATTAATTTTTTAAGATTTATTTATTCATTTATGTTAGTTCCTGTTGTATGTTTATTTGCTATGATTGCTTATTTAACTTTTGTTCGTTTTTGGTTTCATTTATACTTCAATAGCAAAATATTTTTGTTCGTTTTAATCTTGATTTGCATATTCAATTTAATTTTTACTCATTTTAACGTATGTTTATTCATTTATATGGTGCCTGTGATAACTTTGGTTACAATAATTGTTTATTTAATTTCTGTTCGTTTTGGGTTTCATTTATTTTTTAATAGTAGTTTCTGGTCGTTTTGAGTTTGAGTTATTTTAGTTTATATTTCTGCTGATTTTAAGTTTAATATTGCTTTTAATTTCTTTTGAAAAACTGCTTTTTCGGAAAGTTTTTTTTAATTATCAATAGAGATAGTGATAAATCACTAGGGGTGGCAACCCTGCATTGAGCTACAGGAGTTTCTTACCGCATTGATTAAATTTTCTAGTTTTATCTCGGCTACACCTAAGTATCATGTACGTTGGTGATATAACCAATAAATCCTCACCTAGCAGAAAATTAATTTTATATCTAATTTTACAATCTAGCTTTATAGAAGTATATGCATTAAAATCAACGTTCAGAATTAAATAGTCACATGGAAAAGTATGAACCACACGGAAATGTGTTGGGTTGGTAATAAAGAATTTTTCTGTATGCTGGCACTGATTTAGAAGAATTAATATCCATTAAACTATGGCTAAATTATACATAGAATTAAAAAAGTAAAGCTGGTGCTTTCAGTGGTTTCGCACCATGTGTAAGTTTAATGGGGGAGAAGTTTCCCCAACCTCGCCTTGACGTCTCTCTCTGAACTAACTCAAAATTTGGCTGGCGCTGAACTAACTAAAAAACTAGTGTTAGTGTCATTCCTACTTTTTGAAAGAAAGAAGAAAGAAAGATATACCGCTGATTCTTAGAAGAAAATATTCCATATTTCTTCATTTCCTCAATCGAGTCCATACTTAATCATTTTCTCGTAAATTTCTAAAATAGTTAAAGAATGACAAGATGTTGCGTCTTTTTTTTTGTTTGCACTAGTTAGGCACAGATAAAAGATAAGAACGCATCTAACCAGCCGGCCTTGTATTAATATTATAGATAGAACCATATCCGTTACAAAATGAGTTTGAAAATGAAATTTATATTGTGCTATGTATTTGTATGCTCAGTTCAGGCTTTCCCTTCAAAATCAGGTAACATATCATCTTTCATAGTTCGCTATGGAGATCGCTACTTAAATCTTTTATCCCTAAAGTTAGATTTTTAGGTTTCTTGGCTGAGCCATTTTTTAGGAATATCTTAAAATCCTTCGCAATGGGACATTGAGATTTTTTTTTCAGATTTTGGGAGATTAAGGATACAACGAAAATATCAACACAGGGTTGCGACGTTCTAGGACCTCCAATGGAATTAAATTTGTGTTTTGCCTTCAACCGTTCTTACCAGACAATACTTTCCCTCCAAAAACAGATAACATTATGTTTCATTGCTGGGATAAAAGTCAGATATCCAGTTTTTATGCTCAGGGTTTTCCTCCTAAAATTTAGATTTCGTTAGTTCTTATTTGGGAATATTTTTCTTTTAAGGATTTATTAGAACTCTTCATTATTGGGAATTTGAAATCTGTTGGCTGCTTAATTCTTTTTACTTCTCTCCTTTCTTTTGAGGTTTTGGGAAGTTAAATGCTGTAGCACAAGTATTAATTCAGGGTTGTCACACTCTTAAACCTATTCTTGGTTGACATACTCGTGAGTCGTGAGTGGCTTTGTATTTTGCCTTCGACTTATATGTGACGCCCAGGCTTTTCCCTTAAAAAAGGTAGCATCTTTTGTTGTCTGCATTAAAGACACATTTTGAGTCTGTCTACTTAAGTATTTCCCGTAAAACTTAATTGCCTGGAGTGATCAGTGTTTTTTTTTTAGGATAATGGGAATTCTTCCTCAAAGTATTTTAGTAATTTCTTGGCCATTTTTTATCACTATTTCTTTTGTTTTGTCTCTTGAAGTTTCAGGAATCGATATGACATAGCGAAAAGTCTTCTAGCCTCGTTTTCCTATGCCTATTTCTCAAAACTGCCTTTCCCTATACCTTGTGAACTATGAATATATTATAGATGTATAGGGAATCACAAATGGTTGAGCTTCAATTTATTTGAAGGGCCTCCAAGGAAATGCTGAAAAATAGTGACAAAAAATTGTAAATCTTTCAGGGGTAACATGAATCATGGTGACCACATTCCATTGGGACTGACTTGTGAAAGTTTTAGGGGGGTTGGGAAGGGATGGGGTGGAGAAAAAATGATTTTTTAATATCTAAGAGGCCAAATTTGTCATTGTATTTATTTTTTAAGTTAAAAATACCAAAACAAGCACTTTTGAATAAAATACCCCAAAAAAGTGCGTTAGTGAAAATACCCAGACAAAGGTTGAAGTCTAAATTCTGATTATTGACAACCAGCATGCACGCATTGCCTTTTGATTCAGTTCTAAAGCAACATCAACTTATCATAAGACATTCAACTGTGTAAACTATTCCAGTCGTAAGAGATATCACCTGGATATCTTGATATCCCGGTCCATTTTGACAACCCGGATACACTTAAGCTAGTATGATTTAGTTCAATAGTGGCAGTATTAGAAGCAGTAGCAGTAGTAAAAGTAGTAGCGAAATTGATACTAATATTGGTAGCCTTGGAAAGTTCAGCGTAATAATCTAAGGTGTTGCTGTGATATTACTAATACACCTCTTTGATGACCCGCATAAACATAGAATTTTTTGACAGAATTCAACACCATTCCCTAAATTCTTATGAACACTCTTAGCATAAGCAACAAAAGTAATAGCAGGAGCATTGTGAGTATTATTAGTGATAGTGTTGGTAGTATTATTAATAATAGCAATAATAGTATTGACATTGTGCTTCTTTGGTCTTGCTTAGCATCTTCCTCTCACGCCCTGACGGTTGCAACTTAATATTTTAAGCCGTTTCTGAGATAGTGCTGATACATCTTTTTGATAGCCTGCATACATGTAATGTGTCTTGATTTAGCCCAACATACCCCTCCAGAGTCACTGAAAGTTCCATAATAAATAAGTCTTAATAATAGGAGTACTGGCAGCAGTATTAGAAGTAGTATTATGGCTACTAGTAGTATCAGTTGGCACATAATGAATTTCTAATAGTTCAACTTACCCATCAATATGCACTGAAAGCTTCAAGCTAATTCTCTAAGTCGTTCTTGAAAAACTATTAATACGCCCTTTTAATAGCCCGCAACATCCTCCTAAATATTCCTTAAAATGTCACCTCAAGTCAACCATACTTTTTTCACACACATGCACACACACATACACACAAACACACACACACACACACACACACACACACACACACACACACACACACACACACACACACACACACACACACACCACACACACACACACACACACACACACACACACACACACACCACACACACACACACACACACACACACACACACACACACACACACACCACACACACACACACACACACACACACACACACACACACACACCACACACACACACACACACACACACACACACACACACACACACACACACACACACACACACACACACACACACACACACACACACACACACACACACACACACACACACACACACACACACACACACACACACACACACACACACACCACACACACACACACACACACACCACACACACACACACACACACACACACACACACACACACACACACACACACACACACACACACACACACACACACACACACACACACACACACACACACACACACACACCACACACACACACACACACACACACACACACACACACACACACACACACACACACACACACACACACACACACACACACACACACACACACACACACACACACACACACACACACACACCACACACACACACACACACACCACACACACACACACACACACACACACACACACACACCACACACACACACACACACACACACACACACACACACACACACACGCAAAAACGCACCCAACGTCGCAAAAAACGTCGTTATGTCAACATGTAAATGCACAGTGTCTTCTGACGCTCTATATTTACATATACCTTTTCTGTGGTCTTCCTCGTGGTCCCTCCCTTTCAATCACACACACACACACACACACACACACACACACACACACACACACACACACACACACACACACACACACACACACACACACACGCAAAAACGCACCCAACGTCGCAAAAACGTCGTTATGTCAACATGTAAATGCACAGTGTCTTCTGACGCTCTATATTTACATATACCTTTTCTGTGGTCTTCCTCGTGGTCCCTCCCTTTCAATCATTCTTTCGAGTGCGATTTACGGGACATGGTCTGGGACAATTCTTTTGACAAGACCAAACCACCACAGTTGCAGCCGTTATGTTTTATCAAGGATTGCGCCATCAGATTTTATCCGTCTTTCCTGTCCTTAAGATCCAAATATTGCACCCGTACAGAGAAATCAGCAAAAACAGGTTGTTTAAGGGATTGATTTTCGACTGATTAAAGAGGTAACTAAATTTACAGATATTCGAGAGCCTCCTGAAGGTTGTTTTTGCCAGGAAGTGTTTAATATCAAACGACAGTTGTCAGCAGTGAGGACCTTGCCCACTGGGCATTATCAGTGAAACAAGGCTTAATTTAAGTAAGGATGAGTTACATAAGAATGAAGTCAAAGAGAGTTGATTTAAACGGGGGTCCAGGTGAACGAAGGTTTAGTTAAAAGGGATTCAGGATTATACTCAGTCAAATGCGGGTTCAGTTAACTGGAGTTGAGTTGTACAGGGCCCAGTTAAACGTTGATTCAGTTGCACGAGGGTTCAGTCAAAGAGGGTTGTGTTACACGTGCGTTGACATGTACAAGGGTCTAGGTGCCTGGGGGCTCAGTTGAATAAGGTTGAGTTGCACGTGGGTCTAGTTAAATGGGGATTTAGTCGCACGAGGATTCAATTAATAGGGTTGAGCTGCACTGAAGCTCAGTTACATGAGTTCAGTTGCACCCCCACCCAAGGCCGTATTCAGGGGGATTAGGGGGTTTTGGACCCCCGCCCAAAATGTTTGTGTGACCCTTAAAGACGTAAAAAAATTAGATATAAAAACATTTATGCGTTTTTTGAAGGTTTTTTGTATAACCCCCCTCCCCCTGAAAAAAATCCTTATGTAAAACACCCCCCGAAAAAAAATCCAGGATACGACCCTGTCCACACCCCTTTTTTATAATGTATAACGTCATTGTAACACTATCATGTTTTTTTATGCTATTTAAATGCATTTAAATGTGACGCCATTCACATGAAAAATGTTTTTTTTTTCAAATAAAGACTCGAAAGGAAACTCAGCAGAAAGGTGCACGTCCTGCCTATGACCCACCAAAATATTGCCATGCTCCATCGGCGGGGCATGTGCCCCACGTTGGAAATCACGGAGTTAGATGGTGGTTCAGTTGCAATAGAACCATAATTACCTTTACGTAGGAAAACATTTCAATGTGTTTCTCCAACTTTTGATGAACATAATTGAGCAAACCAATGATCTGTTGCAAAAACATAAGAATATGTTCTATTTATGGTGACTTTTTTTTATTCCTTCTCAACTTTTACTCAAAAGACAGTAAAAGGAGTATGATTAGCTATAAAGCAAAGGGGATTGGTCTTTTAGGATATGATGGCCAAAATAAACAAAATTTTAAATTTATATGGTGGTTCTAGTGCATCCAGATGTAGCAAGGCCACACTGCTAAACACACCAACATTAACAGTGCATGAAAGACGTGTTTTATTTAGTTTCAAAGATTGTATCCTTGATGACTGATATTTTTCAGGCTAGCATGGTAGATATCAATAATGAAGCATCCCATTCTAATGTTTTACCCTCCTCAGATTGTATAACTCCTAAAAAAAACCGATGAAATATGAACCTGAACTAAGTTCTACCACTCAGATTTAATAGTCCCAAAAGTTCGTTGACTCCTGGATGAGTCACCCACAATTCGAGGGAGAGTTAGAAAAAATAACTTATATCTTCAATATTGTGCAGTATGCAATACTGATCTCAAGCTAGGAAAAAGTGGAAAATCAAAGCTTATAAAGCACTCCAACACAAAGAAGCATATGTCAAACATTGAAACAGAAGGGTCCACTTCGAATACTCTTGATTAGTTTTTGCAAGGGGGTTCAATAACAAGAAAAAGCTTCTTGAGGTGAGAATCCGCAGTTTTCTAGTTGAAAATGACTTGGCTATTTCTAACGTCTAGCCTTTCGTAGCTTTTAAAAAAATACCTTCAGAGGAAATAGTAGAGAGTGTGCATCACAAGAAACAGAAAGCTGCCAATGTTGTAGGAACAGGACTAAATAGTTCTTATGAAGATCGTTTGATTAAAATCTTACAGAATCACTGCTTCTCTGTTATTATTCAAGATAGCTTTGGTTTTGTTGGCCTTTATTACCATGCCAAAAGTTCTCACTAATGAGCTGGGCAGTGCACATGTCTTCGGCCTATCCTAGCTTGTCGATGGATACTCCACCTACTTTTGAAAGTATTATTGAAAGAATTGCGTGTATGAACAGATTAAACGGATGTGGTTGCAGAATACAGTCTTATAAGACACCAAATGAGGTTGATTTTTTATTTGAAAGACCATCATTCTGTAAAGGTAAAAAGGTAAAAGATACAGTACTAGACTTTTCAAAGTCCGAACCAGTGGTGCTGCTCTCCGTCTCAAGGCCCTTCAGCCAGGAAGTGCAATGGAGGGATGGAGGTCAGTCATCTTGTGCCTTCGCACTCCCTTTCTACTTAACTTCCAGATTTTTCCAGGCATCCATTTAGAGCTGGCTTGACTCTGGCTGAGCTTACAGAGTCACACCACTGACCCCCCGTCCCGAACCAAATAACTGGCCACACCAGGAATCAAACCCTCGCCATTTCGACAAATGATTCCGGATCCGACGTGCCGCTGTTGAATTTGGGGCGAAATGCGTGCCAGAGCTATAAACTGTACCTGGAGACAGTTGCACAGGTACTTGGTAGACAGGTGGAGGGGGCTGAGTGATCCAGACAGGCTGAATAGGAGTCCATAAGGAAAAAAGAAGAAGAGAAGAAAGCAAGAGAAGAAGAGGAAAAAAAGTGGATGTTATCTGAGAAGAAGAACAGGAAAAAAAATTTATTGAAAAGAATTCGGTTGAAAAGAATATGAGACAAGTAGCAGAAAGGCTTCTTCAAGAAGCTAAAGAGAAGCCGAAAAAACCCCATAGATGCCAAAAACTTTGTAGAAATAAGCCTCGCACAAAGCATGACCGAAGCTTTGGGCTGAAAGATGCACGAAGAAGATGAGGCAGCCAGAAAGGTTGAGCTGATATAGAGCAGGGTAAAGAAACGAAAGTCGTCCTTAATTTCGTCATATTTGCCAAAAGAAACAAGTAGAGTGGAATATTTAGTAATGGTGTATTTTGTACTGTTGTATTTATACAAATTAATACAAATTTATTAAAAGTGTTTGTACAAATTTAAAGTATTTAGCTAAACTCATGAAAAAAAATTAAAAAAAAAAGACAAGAGGAATATGTGCACCAGTGATGAAAACACCAACTGCCACTTTTTGTGTCAACGGGAGATGCACATATCGTAAATTTAGGTTCATAATTGGTTCATAAAAAGCACAATCAAAAGTTCACAAAGTTCATATTTTTGTGGTCAAAAGTTCATAAAGTTCAAAATTTTCACAAGAAATCTAGCGGGAGGCCTGCAATTGTCATTTTCGCAAGTATTTTAACCGTAAATTTCTTGGTTCTCCATTTTCCTTTATCGTTGCTTCAGATGTTTTTCAAAACACTTTGTCCTAGCTGCTTGGATTGGTCTTGTCCCATTTGATAGTCTAAGTTGTTCATTTTCACTGATTGCGAATTTATGGTTCTCAGAAAATCCTTTCTTGTCAGTTTAGTTAACTTAATGGTTCAGTTTGTTCATTTTAAGAAATTACTATTTTGTGTTTTTGTTCTCTAGGCATTATAAAACTGCTGAAAATACATTGTGTAATATACTACACTCGGTATTTTATACTTAGCATTTTTTCCTCTCTAATTTTGCATGCGTCATAGACACTATAAACGATACGACCACTCCTTCGACAAAGATGATGTATTTATGTTCTTGAAATATGATCATAAGTATGACGTGAATCACATGAATTATATCCAAAATTAAGGCTCTTAACGAAATTTCTCCAACTTTTGACCTATCTAGATCGTTTTTTAGGCCATAAAATCCCGTGATACCTAATTTTCCAAAAATATATATGGAGCAATATTCGAGAATAAAAATTTTCTGTTTCTTTGTTTCTCGAAAACTATCAAGCATTCAAATATGTAGGTCTATTAGTAAATTATAAAAATTCATCAAAAGATACTTTTTTACGTTTATTTCTAAGAAGTTACAACCAGTGTTATATTTCTCTTCTTTTTTGGATTTATGAAGTTGAACTAGTTTAAGCGCTGTCAGCGTGGGGTATTGAAATAAGTTTGTCTAAGCAATAATTATTTTATGCCTCCTGTGTTACCGCACAACTAAAAAAAAATCAATGAAATGCCTCCGAGATAGTCATAACAAAATTAAAATAGTAGGTTTTACATGGCTTGAAAGTAAAAAAAAGCCTTGGTGAATCCTCAATAGAGTAAAAAAATCCACGAAAACACGGTAATATTTCATTGAAGGGTCAACCTTGATTATCTTCTAAAAAGTTTAAAATTTACAATTTTTATCTTCATGTTTTGTTCAGTTCTCTAGGTCTAGAGTTACTTGTATATGCCCAGTGATGAAGAAAATACCTAATAATGGGGTTAGAGGAACCCTCAGAAGCTCGAAATTAGGTTATATAGAATTTTGATTACTCATGCAGAAAGGATGGGTTACACAGACGGGGAGTAGGGCTCATGATGAATAAGGAAGCTGCTAAGTCTTATTTAGGTTGGGGAGGTATTAATAAGAGAATACTAATTGCTCATTTTATGACTAAAAAGTTCAGGGTATCAATTATAGTAGTATATGCCCCTGTAAAACCAACTGACAGAGATACTAGTGACTCAGATACATTTTACTTACAGTTAAAGAAGCCAATAGACAGGGTCCCAGGTAGAAATATGATGTTTTTACTTAGAGAACGCCCAAGTCAGTAGAAATAGGGATATGTGGTATCCTAGCCTAGGTAAATTTTGTATATGAAAAGAAAACAGCAATGGCTACAGACTTTTACAATTTTATAGGTATAACAATTTAGTTATAACCAGTACAGTATTTGGTCATAAAATGACCCATATGTTAACATTATATTCATGTGATGGTAAGAAAGCTTACCTTATTGATTATATCATAGTAAACTGAAGCCTGGCAGGATCAGTACAAGATACTAGGGTATATAGGAGCGCTGTTATTGATGTTAAAGGTAAAGAGCACCATCTAGTAGTGTCAAGGGTTAATTTAAAGCTGAAATTTCGGAAGGGCAACTACCTTCTGAGAATTTTTGATGTTTGTAGACTCAAGAATGAGAATTCGAGAGACACTTTCCAGGAACAGTTGAATACTAAACTTAAGAGTTTAAAATTTGATAATGTGAATATGGTTGGAAAAATTATAGAAAAATAACTTGTGAAGTTGCTGATGGTGTTGTAAGGTTTCCCCTACTATCAGGGCTAATAAATTTGGTAGCGTGTTACAAACTGAGGCTTTGGGTAAGAAATCGGTACTCAGAATTCAGTGACAACTGATTTTTAATACAAAAGAAGATAAAAGAAAAATATTCTATTCCTGATTTTGTTGAATATTTCTAAGCATCTTCTAGGTCTAATGTCTATGGTCTACTTGTTCAATCCACCAATGTTTACCGAAAAGAAAAAGATTAAGTTAATTCTAGGCTATCGAATGTTTCTACTTAAAAGAGTTACACTTGAATAGTTAGTCAAGGCTTGAGTTCTGGGGTATTAAAATCCTTTAGTTCAAACTATTGCTGAGCCAAGCTCGGAATAACTGTACTTGATTTTTTTTCTAATTTACATTAACCCAAACCAAGAGACCTTGTTATTATTTCTTTAAAAGGGCTTTGTGTTCCTTGGACCTTTAGTAAGCTTTAACTTTAGCAGGGAAAACTCTCAATTGGATATATCTGGGCATAAAGGTCTGGAAATTCTTAAATTGACAATATTATTCCCTTTCTCTCTAACCTATCTGTATAAACATCGAGGCCACCTTTGTATAAACATGCAGTACGGGTTTAACGAAATGAAAGAATGATTAAAAAGGGAACAGTGTTCTCCTTCGTATAAACGTTTGAAGATTGCACAGAGGGGGGGGGCAAGTAATGTTGTTGTCCGATAATTCCAATTTTCGGCTATAAGGTCTTTATACAGTCAAGCTAAGTTCCAAGGAACTCTAGGCTGAAAAAGGGGAGCACAATGGGCTCTCCTAACATTGACTTCTTGGTTAAGGTTCCTTTCCTCTTTGAACCCTCAGTTATTCGAAGCTTAAATTTATGGGAAGAAATTTAATTTATTTTATTCTAACATTAAATGCTGTTTTGTCCAAATAGCTCAAGCCTTGTCTAAGTGAAGATACCACCGAATTATAAACCCAAATCACCAACTTATAGTAAAATGTTAGACTTGAGCACTAGTTGTTATTCTTGTCTCCTATATACGTATTAAAGTTATCTCCAAGTGACAGAAATCTTTTAGAGGTTTTCTTCTTATTTTAATTTTATCTTCAAACTTTTATCTCCAAGGGGAATTCAGACAGACAGTGGTAGCCTACCTTAATTACAAAGTAAAACACTTACTCGCTGTTAGTTCCAAAAAAGACTACCCTCTTTTCGTTCCCGAATCCCTATTTTAAACTTTGTCTTATTATGTCATTCTTGTCTCTCATTGGCCAGAGACCAGTTTTGATATAATCTTAATAATAAATCTTTTGTTCAAAAAGTTAGTTTCCGCTTTCTCTATTAAAACCCTGTTTTGTCATGTGATTCAAATCGCGTAATATTTCTTGCCGTTGACCTTTCGAGTTTGAAGCGGCCCAGTCTTGTATTTGCATTTTATAAACCTTGTTGGATCAAGGGTATTCTTATTCAAATCTAATGTTGTTTGTTTTCCTTACACAAAGAAAATTAATACTTTTTTACTTTTATCATTAATCAAAAGTCATACTTTGCTATTTTTACAATTTAGTCAGGTTATGATGGCTTTCTCACCTTCTCAAAGTGTCTTAAGGAAGAAAGTTAGGACTGCAGCTAGGAGTACTAGTGAAAAAGCTTTATGTTTAATAGAGAGGAGAAGGAGCTTGTGCAAGAATTATCTGAGAGAGAGCTCTTATGAAGACAAAAGGAATATAAAGAAAGTGGAGATAGCATTCAAATATGAATTTAAGAGGTTTGAAGTAGAGGCTGTGGATAAAATTTCCGAGAATCTGGAAGATGCAGCTAGATGGCATAATAGTAAAATATTGTTCTGGCATGTTAATAAATTAAGAGGGAGTCGTCAATCCGGACTTGTCCTAGTTAAAGATAGGAACGGGCCACAGTTACTGATAAGGAAAGAGTTAAAAAGAGATGGGTAGAACATTTTGAGAATGTGCTAAACCAAGATTTAGTTGCAGGAAAGATATAGAGGAAAATAAAAAAGTTTGTGATACCTTGGATGTGAAGGAAGATTTGTTTTGTGAGAAAAAATTAGTGAAAGTACTAAAGGATAGAAAAATAATAATAAGCTCTACGTGCTGATAGTGTGGTAAATGCGTTTCTAAAATATGTTGGCTCTGAGGTTAGAAATAAGCTACTGAAGATTTTGAATAAAATTTTCGAAAAAGGGGAAGTACCTAACGATTTTAGGAAAAATCTTAATTAAAACACTGTATAAAAAAGGTGATAAGAGTGAGTGTGTCAATTATCGAGGCTTTATTTTCGTCTCTGTAGGTAGCAGTTACTTAGTAGTATGATACTTTTTAGACTGAGATATGCTATAGCCAAAGTTTTAAGAGAAGAACAGTGCGGTTTTAGAAAAGGTAGAGGATGTGTCGACCAAATTTTCACTCTTAGGTTAAGAATTGAGAAGTGCCTGAGTTGTCAAACACCTTTGGTCCTCGGTTTTATAGATTATGAGAAAGCATTCAATTATGTTAATAGAAGAGCTTTAGCAAACGTCTTATCCTTGTATGGTATACCAGACAAATACATTAAAGTGATTAGTGCTATGTACAAGAATAACACTGTTGTGGTTAAGGTAGGATATGAGTTTGGCAGCTGGTTTTGTGTTAAATCAGGAGTTAAGCAGGTTTGTGTTCTATTCCCCTTTATATGGATCATTTTGATGGACTTAGTCCATCAAAATGATGGACAAAGCCATCATTGCCTTTCTCCTTAGAGCAAAGGAAAGGCAATGAGAGACCACGGAATCAAATTGGGAGTAGAAACTCTCCTGGATTTAGATTATGCTGATGATTTAAGCATCCTAGATGAAAATGTGAGCAAAATGAATGAAATTTTAGAGTTTTTGCGAGTTCGGGGTTCTAGAATAGGTTTGAAAATTAAAGTTAAGAAGACTAAGTCACTAAGGCTAGGAACAAGTGAAGATGGAAAGGTGACGCTGGGTAACGAAAAGATTTATCAAGTGGGCAGATTCATTTACCTTGATAGAATTATTAGTAAGGACGGTGGGAGCAGTAAAAATGTTATAAGTAGAATAGCCAAGACTCAGGTGTTTTTTCACAGTTAAAAGAGGTTCGGAAAAATAGGGAGATAAGTCTACCACCAAGATTAGAATATTAGAAGCTACAGTAATGACAGTGGTCATACGTGTATCTGAAGCATGGGCGCTCCAAAAACAGATTAGCTAGATGTTTTCCAGAAAAATTGCTTACGGATTGTTCTGGGTACTCGGCTAACTGACCGTATTTCAAACAGTAGGCTGTACGAAAAATGAGGCTCAATCCCGCTTTCTAGGGCTATAATGAAAGAAAGGTTAAGATGGCTAGAGCACGTTGTGCAATGAAGGATGACAGATTGCCGAAGATGTTCCTTTTCGGCCAGCCGTCTAGGGATAAACGGAAAGCAGGTCGTCCGCGTCTGGGGTGGGAGGACGTCATAAAGAAAGTTTTAAAGGAAATGGTAACTTCCTGGGAGGGTGAAAAAGTGAGGCTTTGAATAGATTGGGATGGAGGAGGAGCGTGCGTAGCTGTGTTGGCCTCAGGTGGCATGGTGCTGCGGTGAGTTGTTAGTAGAAGTAGTAGTAGCATCAGGGTCGTAACTAAAGTTTCAGTTACGAAATCTGCTAATGTTTCAGTTGTGAGTGACGAAATATTAATATATCTTATCTCTTTAAACAAGCAATTATTGTATATGTTTGTATGTATGTATGTATTTTTTTCAAAAACGGCTCCTTTTTTTGGGAAATTAGCATCTTGGGATTTTCTAGCCTAAGAAATAACAATCGAGATAGGTCAGAAGTCTGAGAAAAATAGTTAAGGACATTAAATTTGGTGTTTGAAAATGACGTCATGTACTATGTAATTACATCATATAAGCATTTCCTATTACATCATATATGGTATCATATAAGTATTTTCTTATACGGTGCCATTCATTGCAAAAATAAAATTGTTTAGTTTCCAGCGCAACAGTTATTTATATAATATAATGTCTGCTGAAAAACCCAAATAACGAAAATTTGCAGTTGCAGTTATTATAAATGATAATTCTTTGGAACCAAGACATGAACTATCAAACGTGATAATATTTGAAATTTGACAGCCTGGACCATCAATATCGAAAACACTAATGCGGACAGCTAAAGCATTTTTTCGGGAAAATTGTTATCTTAGGATATTCTTGCATAAAAGAACGATCTAGATAGGTCAGAAGTCTGAAGAAAATCGTTAAGAGACTTAATTTTGGTTTTTGCAAATGACGTCATGTACTATGTTATAACATCATGTAAGCGTTTCTTATGACATCATATATGGCATCATATAATTATTGCTTATATGATATCATGCATAGCATAATTAAAGATTATTGAGTTTTCAACACAACAGTTATTTATATAATATAATGTCTGTTGAAAGGCCCAAGAAACGAAAATTTGCGGCTGCAGTTACTATAAATGATGATTCTTTGGAACCAACACCTGAACTGTCAAACGTGATAAGATGTGAAATTTGACAACCTGGACCATCAATTGCGACAACACCAATACGGGCAGCTAAAGCAAAGGCCATTGCTAAAAAGTGAGGGAGTCAAAATTGAAAATGAAGAGCAGCGAGTCAATGAAAATCAACCTTGACAGCGAGAATCAAAACGTGTCAAAATTGAAAATGATAGAGATGATGATTGGGCTTGGGATTTTGACATGGATAAGGCCATAAATGCCTACCATACCTTTGTTTAAAAAAAAAAGATTCGGCGATATGTGTTTCATAATGACAAAAATTAAGCCAAATAAATTTAAACCATAATGACGAAGCAAATAAATTGAAAATGATAGCGATGATAATTGGGTTTTGGATTTTGACATGGATAAGGTCCTCAATATCTACCATACCTTTGAAAATCAAAACTATTGAATGAATAAATTGTTGGAAGAAAAAGAAGTTTTTGTTCCAACACTTGAGGAATTAAAAGAAACAAAGGTTTGGCAATATGTCTTTCATAATGACAAAAGACAAGCCAAGGCAAAAGAAGAAGTTTTTGTCCCACCACCTAAACAATTAAAAGAAACAAAGGTGGTTGTCAATGCCTTCCATGCCTTGTAAAATCAAAAACCAGGACTAAATAAATTATTGGAAAAAAAAGAAATTTTTGTCTCACCACCTGAACAATTAAAAGAAAAGATCGGCGATGCGTCTTTCATAATGACAAAAGACATCACGCGGCAAAAGTTAAAGGTCTAATAAAAAAAAAATATAATTTTACAAAGGCACCACTTCTATTTTAAGGTCCATTTGGACGTCATGACATCAACAAAAGGCTCAAATGGTCTGCGTTTAGAAGACAAGTGACAGTGAGAACCTATATATAGAAGTCAGCCGCGTATCCCAAACCTTTGTTAAAAAACAAAGGTTCAGCGATGCGTACATAATGACGAAAGATAAGCCAAGATGTAACAAACCAAACAAATTGAAAATGATAGTGAAGATGACTGGGTTTTGGATTTTGACACGGATAGGGTCATCAATACCTACTATACTTTAGAAAATCAAAAATATGGACTGGGCAAATCGTTGGAAGAATAAGAAGTTTTAGTCCCACCACCTGAACAATTAAAATAAATAAAAGTTTCGGCAATACATCTTTCATAATGACAAAAGACAAACCAAGGCAAAAGAAAAGGTGTTTGTCCCACCACCTGAACAATTAAAAGAAACAAAGGTAGTTGTCAATGCCTTCCATACCTTTGAAAATCAAAAACCTGGACAAGATAAATCGTTGGAAGAAAAATAACTTTTTGTCCCACCACCAGAACAATCATAGGCAGCGCAATAGCGCTGCCTAAGTAAAGAACGATGTTGGCACAATGTATTATTTTTTTTTCCATACCCGGGCACTTTGTATCGAAGGAGTTGTCGTAGAAACTTCGAAAAGGGCTTATTCGATTGGAAATTGGAGTGGCTAGTGCCCTTTTTAATAAACGAAAGTGATTGGAGGGCAACTAGCCCCCTCCCCCGCGCCCATCATTCCCCTAAACATATCCAATCAAAATTTTGATATAGCCATTTTGTTCAGCGTAGTTGATTTCCAGATAGAAAATATGTTTTTAAGGAAGACACTCCCCCACTACCCTCGGGGCAAGGGTTTTAAATTATGCCCTGGGGGCATATAAGAACGATGTTGGCACAATGTAATATTTATTATTTTTTCTTTAGAGTAGGGCACTTCGTATCGAAGAAGTTGTCGCAGAAACTTCGAAAAGGGCTCATTCAGTTTGAAATTGGTGTCGCTTGTGCTCTTTTTAATAGTCAAAAGTGATTGGAAGGCAACTAACACCCCTTCCACGCCCACCATTTCCCGAAACACACCCAATCAAAATTTTGAGATAGCCATTTTGTTCAGCGTAGTTGAATTCCAGATAGAAATTATGTTTTTGAGGGGACCCCCCCCCCCACAGCCTTCAGGGCATGGGTTGTAAGTTATGCCCTGGGGGCATGTTAGGTTTATTATAGAAGGTGTTGTTGTAGAAACTTCAAAAAGGTTCATTCGATTGGAAATTCAAAGGGATAGTGCCCTTTTTAATAGTCGAATGTGATTGGAGGGCAACTAACCCCCCTCTCAAGCCCACCTTTTCCCCAAACACATCCAATCAAAATTTTGAGATAGCCATTTTATTCAGCGTAGTTTTAAGATCTGTAAATTAGGTCTTTGAGGAAGACAACCCCCTCGCATCCCTCAGGGAAAGAGTTTTAAGTTATGCCCTGGGGGAATATAAGGTTTTTATAGAACAAGTTGCAGTAGAAACTTCAAAAAGGGCTCGTTCGACTAGATATTGAAATGGCTAGTGCCCTTTTTAATAGTCGAAAGTAATTGGAAGGCAACTAACAACCCTTCCATGCCCACCATTGCCACTTTGGTTCAACGTTGTTGATTTCCAGATAGAAATTATGTTTTTGAAGAGGACACTCCCCTACAGCCCTCAGGGCAAGGGTTGTAAGTTATGCCCTGGGGGCATATAAGGTTTTTATAGAACGTGTTGTCGTAGAAGCTTCAAAAACGGCTCATTCTATTGGAAATTGAAATCGCTAGTGCCCTTTTTAATAGTCAAAAGTGATTGGAAGGCAACTAACACCCCGTCCACACCCACCATTTCCCCAAATATATCCAATCAAATTTTTGAGAGAGTCATTTTTTTCCACGCAGTTTAAAGTTCAGGAAATTATACCTTTTAGCAGGAAACTCCCGCTGCATTCTTCAGGGAAAGGGTTATAAGCTATGCCCTGGCATATGTGGTTTTCATTGTATTCTTTGTCGTAGAAACTTGAAAAAGGGCTCATTTGATTGGAAATTCAAAGGTCTAGTAAATTTTTTAATAGTCGCAAGTGATTTGAGGGCAACCAACCCCCTCTCTCACCAACCTTTTCCCCAAACACATCCAATCAAAATTTTTAGATATCCATTTTGTTCCACGCAGTTTAAAGTTCAGGAAGTTATACCTTTGAGCATGACACTCCCCCCACAGTCTTACGGGCAAGAGTTATTAGTTATGTCCTGGGGGCATATAGGGTTTTCATTGTAATTTTTGTCGTAGAATCTTGAAAAAGGTCTCATTCGATTGGAAATTCAAAGGGTTAGTGCTCTTTTTAATAGTCGAAAATGATTTGAGGGCAACTAACCCCCCTCTTACGCCTACCTTTTCCCCAACGCATCCAATCAAAATTTTTAGATAGCTATTTTATTCAACGTAGTTGACAGTTTTGCAAATTAGGTCCTTAAGGATGACAACCCATTCCCCCCCCCCCCAACCCTCAGGGCAAGGGTTGTAAGTTATGCCCTGGGAGCATGTAAGGTTTTTATAGAAAGCGATGTTGTAAAAACATCAAAAAGTGCTCATTTAATTGAAAATTGAAAGGGCTAGTGCTCTTTTAATAGTCGAAAGTGATTGAAGGGCAACTAACTCCCCTCTCACACCCACCATTTGCCCAAACACATCCAATCAAGATTTTGAGAGAGCCATTTTATTCAGCGTAGTTTTAAGATCTGTAAACTAGGTCTTTGAGGAAGACAACCCCCTCGCATCCCTCAGGGAAAGAGTTTTAAGTTATGCCCTGGGGGCATATAAGGTTTTTATAGATAGAGTTGTCGTAAAACTTCAAAAGGGGCTCATTCAATTGAAAATTGAGATGGCTCGTGCCCTTTTTAATAGTCGAAAGTGATTGGAGGGTAACTAACCCCCCTCTCACGCCCACCATTCCTCCAAACACATCCAATCAAAATTTTCAGATAGCTATTTTGTTCAACGCAGTAGAAAGTTCTGGAAATTAGGTCTTTGAGAATGACACCCCCCGCAGCCCTCATGGCAAGGTTTGGGGGCCCTGGGGGTATATAAGATTTTTGTTGAAAGTGTTGTCGTAGAAACTTCTTAATGGCTCATTTGAGTGGGAATTGAAAGGGTGAGTGCCATTTTTAATAGTTGAAAGTGATTGGATAGCGACTACCGCCTCTCTCACGCCCACCATTTCCCCAAACATATCCAATCAAAATTTTGAGATAGCCATTTTGTTTAACGTAGTTGAAAGTTCTTGAAAATAGGTCTTAGATGATGACAACCACCCTAACAGCCCGTAGGGTAAGGGTTGTAATTTATGCCCTGGGGGAGTATAAGGTGTTTATAGAAAGCGTTGTCGTTTCAAAAAGAATTATTCGATTTGAAATCGGAAGGCCTAGTGCCCTTTTTAATGGTCGAAAGTGATTGGAGGGCTTGACATTTTTATAGTAAAGATCGATGTGGGTATAATGTATTATTTTTTCTGTTGTTGTTGTTTAGACCAGGGCACTTCGTAACGAAGGAGTTGTCGTGGGAACTTCGAAAACGGCTCATTCGATTGAAAACAGAAAGGGCTGATGCCCTTTTTAATCTTCAAAAGTAATTGGAGGACAACTAATCCCCCTTCTACGCCCACCCTCCTATTTGCCCATTATGTTTAAAAACTAAATGTTGCCTTAATATTAAATCAAAATGCTCTGTGTTAATGCTAATTCCCAATAAGGCATCTCAGCAGTATCCCAAGAACGACTGAGGGTATTATGTTCAGACTTTCTGGGCTACTTCTGCTCTTAAAATTTAACCAAATCAAAATAGCTTAAGTGTATCCAAGCTATCAAAGAAACTAAACAGATTTTTTTGCGAATGGTATCAAAGTTTTCCATTTCATGTCAACTAGAGGAGGTATGAAACTATATTAAACAGTACTATTTGTGTCCAGATTTTTAAAAGCGTGTGTGTTATTAAAAATTGCTGAAAATTTTTCTCCAGCATACAAATAGCAGGCCAGACTATAAAGTCTTAAAAAAAAAAAATTTAAAGCATTATTATCTTTTTCCCTGGAACGACTATTTTAATATAAAACGAACAGAAATTAATTAAACAAAACCTTTTCCACAAAATATGTTTTTCAAAGAAAAGTAAAGAGCTCCATTAAACAAAAAATGAGCAAAAATAAAATCAAATAATCTACCAAGCGTGAAGCTACCACTAATCAGCATCAACAAATAAATGAAACCCAAAGCGAACAGAAATTACAACAAAATAACCGAGTCAAACTCAAAACGAGCATAAATTAACATAAGTTGGGCTCAAAATCCCTATGCCTTCTCAAGGAGAAACAAATTTTGCACTTTACTGAAAAAAAATACAAATGAATGTGCATTGTCAGTTTAATATACATATACTGATATTTAGTAATCAAAATATGAATATTATTTGATTTATTAAAGTTATAAAAGTAAAAACATTTATATTTTTTTCAGTAAAGTGCAAATTTTGTTCTGGCCTTGGCAAGGCATAGGGGTTTTGAGCCCAAATTATGTTAATCTCTGATCGTTTTGAGTTTGAATCGGTTATTTATTGTAATTTCTGTCCGTTTTGGGTTTCATCTATTTATTGATGCTGATTTGTGGTAGTTTCACGCTTGGTAGATTATTTTATTTTATTTTTGCTCATTTTTTATTTAATGGAGTTCTTTACTTTTCTTTGAAAACATATTTTGTGGAAAAAGTTTTTTCAATTAATTGAAAGAAACAAAGGCTCGGCAATATGTCTCTCATAATGAAAAAAGACAAGCCGAGGCAAATTTTAAAGGCCCAATAAAAAAAATGTAATTTTACAAAGGCTCCACTTCTAATTTAAGGTCCATATGGACGTCATGACATCAAGAAAAGTCTCAAATTGTTTACGTTTAGAAGACAAGCGACAGTGAAAATATATATATAGAACCCTGCCACATGCCAAGTGCCGGGGCCCAGTACTATATATATATATATATATATATATATATATATATATATATATATATATATATATATATATATATATATATGTATATATATATATATATATATATATATATCTATATATATATATATATATATATATATATATATATATATATATATATATATATATATGTATATATATTATATATGTATATTATATTATATATATTATATTATATATTATATATATATATATATATATATATATTATATATATATATATGTAAGTGCGGTAAAACTTCTAATTTGTAGTTGAATGGATCCCTTCTGAAGTTTCTATCACGACTCCGTCCGCAAGAAGTGGTCTAGGAAAAATATGTAATGAGTTGACGCCTCATCGCTCTTTACTAAGGCAGCATTGTTTACACTGCTTATTTAAAGTAAATATTAATAGGGTTACTTCCACTTACAACAACTGACATAAAGATTTTCTTCCAAAGCTTATGGACAATTACGGGCATACCATCAACCCAGGGAGCTTAATATTCAGGAGGTTTATATATTATTTCTTTCAGCTCCTCTCCTATTAGTGTATTATACATAGTTGTTGA
This sequence comes from Artemia sinica, assembly GCA_027921565.1. Lineage (NCBI taxonomy): Eukaryota > Metazoa > Arthropoda > Branchiopoda > Anostraca > Artemiidae > Artemia > Artemia sinica. The sequence continues at coordinate 47,022,292 of CM051276.1, read as the reverse complement.
TCCCATTCTGACAAGTAAGATTCTACCTACCCTATATCAGGCCAAATTGTATCCCTTTCCAGGCTGTCTGGCCGTTTCAAGGATGACAAATTTCGGTCTTGCTCTCAGTAGCGGTTTTAGGCCTCATAATTTTGGGGGAGGACAAGGTATCCCAAAGACTTGTAAAATAACAAAATAAATGAAATTTAATGTTGAGGTTTCAGAAAAACTGAGGGGCAGTTGCCCCCCTTCCCAGTCCTAGAAACGCCACTGCTAGTTCCTCAAAATATTACAGTAAGGATTCTATACTAGGAAATTCCCCTGGTTAATTAATTTGTTTGTTAATATCCGACTTTTGAATCTTCAAATATTGTGTCTCAGAAACTTTGAAACAACTGGAGTGTTATTTCTGACTTATTATATACGATTTTGTCCCCTTTTCTAAGTTATTTTTCAATTATCTTTAATTTTCATATAATGTTTATGCAGGCTATATATTTCTATATTTCTTCAACTTCGGAAAAGAAAACATTCCAAAGGTTTCTATTTTCTCAATCAAGTCCAGACAACATTTTCTTGTAAATTCCTAAAATAGTTAAAGAATGACCATTTTTTGTTTGCATTTGTTAGGCACACATACAAGATAAGAGCGCAAACAGCTGTCCTTGTGCTTATGTTCTACGTAGAATAATATCCGTTACAAATTAATTTCAAAATGAAACTTTTATTGCGTCATCCATTTATTTGCTCAGCTCTTGCCTTCCCTTCAAAATCAGGTAACGTATCATCTTTAATAGTTCACCACAAAAGTCATTTATCCAAAGTTTTTGTTAAAACATTTCATTCCTAAAATTAGATCTTTAATGTTGTTGGTTAGGATACTTATTTAGGAATAAATTAAAATTCTTCACCCGGGGGCATTGGGAATTTTTTTGTTATATTTTTATTTATTTTTTTCCTTTATTTTGAGATTTAAGGAGATGAAAAAAATAAGGCAAAATGTGTCAATGGAGGGTCTTAATGCCTTAGCAACCAAGGGAAATGAAATTTATACTTTGCCGGATTTTTTTTTCTTTTCTTTTCAGGCTTTCTCTCTAAAATCCGATATTTTCATTTTCAATTGTTTTCAGATAATAGCCAGAAATCCTGTGTTCATGCCCAGGGATTTCTCCTCTGAAATTTAGACTTGGGACATTTTTCTTTTAGGGATCTGTGACAATTATTAACTATTGGAAATTGGGAATTTGTTATCTGTTTAATTTTTTTATTTAGTTTTCTTTTTCCTTTGAGATTTTGGGAAGGTAAATGATATAGCACAAGCCACAGTTCAGGTTCATGATACTCTTGAACCCTGAGTGGTATTTGTATTGTGCCTTTGACTTAATTGTTTTGCCCAGGCTTTCTCTTCAGAATCAGGCAGCCTGTTTTATTGTTAAGTCATTCTACAGATAGTCTTAAGTCATTCCACTTAAGCATATCCCCCATAAATTTGAGATGCCATGGGTGATTTGTGGGACATTTTTTTTTAGAATTATAGAAACTTTTCATCACAAAATTTTAGTAATTCTTTGGCCATTTTCTTTTTATTGCTTTTTTTGTCTTTCGAAGTTACAGGAACCTAAAATACACAGCAGAAAGTCTTCTAGTCAAATTCGTCTAGGTCTGTGGGAAAAATGTACTTTTTAACATTTAGTGGGTCAAATTTGTCCTTTTTTTATTTTTTCAGTGAAAACACCCCGACGAATGGTAAAATTTAAAGGGTTATTTGCTTAAGAAATAAGATTTTGGCCTTCTAATTGTATTTTGGACAAAATTTTAAAATGAATTCATGGCTTAAAATCTTAAAGAAGATCAACATGTAAGAAAAGAAAATGTTTTGCGATAATAATCAATAGAACCATCACATTTTTCATCGTAATCTGCTGTCCTTGATAAGCTTTTCTTTGATAGCCCAAGTAAAAATCAATAATCTCGTTACCCCCCCCCCTCCTCCTTCCCTACCAATATTCCCTAAAAGTTTCAACTGGTTCCTTTAAGCCGTTAATTTATGTTTCTAAGATATTGCAAATGTATTTTTTTATGTAGCCTGGGTTCAAATAGGGTATTTTAGTTTAGTTCTGTTCTCTCCCCAAGGTCAAAATTCAGCATAAAATTTTCATCCCTCCCTCCTCTAACATTCACTAAAAGCTTCAATTTAATAACCTAAATCACGCCTGAGATACTGCACACACTTATATAATCTAGCTACTTTGCCGGAAATATAATTTAAGTCCTATGTAAGCATGTAATTCAAAACCGTCATTTTCGAATGTGTTTGAGATTCTAATTAGTTAGCCATTTCTACCTCCTTCAAAGACTAAATTTGACCCAAAGACCCTTGCTCAGCTTTCATCCTTCTTTCCTCCAAAAATGGCTGATATTTTTAACTCCATCCCCAGAACATTCTCAGTCAAAATGATAAATCAGTAGAGATGACCCTAAAGGTCCCACGCCCACACCATATATGGGCATAGAGTCATTAGGGAGAATTGGTCAATGACCTCTTTCTCCAGGTGTGTTTTTGGCACGCCCTCAGCGAATGTTGTTGTTATTGTTTTGAACAGAGTAATTAGGGAGAACACGTGGTTAATGGGGTCAATGTTGTTGTCGTTCGAAGCAAAGTTAATTACACTTCCTTCCTGTTCGAGGCGGATGTTATGATCCAGAAATAGCATTTGTTATTGTTATTCGAACCAGATGTTATGAGGTTCCCGGAAACAGTTAATGACACTTCCTTCCTGTTCGAGGCGGATGTTATGATCCAGAAATAGTATTTGTTATTGTTATTCGAGCCAGATGTTATGAGGTTCCGAGAAACAGTATTTGTTGTTGTTTCCGAACCAGATGCTATGATCCGAAAATAGTATTTGTTATTGTTTCCGAGCCAAATGTTACGAGTTCCCGGGAAACAGCTACATCCCCCTTCTCAGCCAATCAGAGGGCTTTGTTTACATAACAATTCGACCTAGATATTTCGTATATAACGGACATGCAATGCGATTCAATTAACAGAAACTATTGTGACACAATTGATATAACAATGGATAAATTTGATGAGCTTGAGATCTTGGCAGCCGCAATTAGCAATGTAAGTACATTTTTATTTTCAAATGAATTTTCCTTGGACACCCTCCAATATATTCAGCTAAAACGCAAATATGTTCTTTTCACCCTTAACCCCCCCCCCCCAACCATACAATCTTTATAGTCAATGTAAATATATTCCTTTACCCTCAAACCCCCCCCCCCCACAAACCATACTCAATGCAAAACGTAAATATATTCCTTTACCCTCAACCCCCCCCCAAACCATGCAAACATCATTATAGTCAATGTAAATATATTCCTTTACCCTCAAAACCTACCCCCCCCACAGCAAACTATACAATCCCAAATTCTCGCAAAAAGAAATACTTTTTTCGATAAATTCCTTCCCTCTATATTTCCAGCTAAATCCCCCCCCCAACAAACCATACAATCTTTATAATCAATGTAAATATATTCCTATACCCTCAACCCCCCCCCCACCACAACAAACTATACAAACATCATTATAATCAATGCAAATATATTCCTTTACCCTCAAAACCTAACCCCTCCACCATTGCTTTACAACCCAAATTCTCGCAAAAAGAAATAGCATTTCGTTAAAGTTTGACTTTTCTCAATTGTAATCTTTTCTCTAACTGAGACATCCAGCGCTCTGTTGTTATTAGCTCGCTCTGGTTTTGACAGTACATTTCCGCAGGGTTATAATTACTTTGTCGTCCCCTCTTCCGATGTGTTTACAAACGCAGCAGCCAAAGGGTTTCTCCGTCAAAATTAAAACACTTTTAAGCGATTGAGGATTCCTAGCCTGTATGGAAGGAGAGAAACAGATTAAGTTTAACAAATATTTTTAGGGCCTTATGTAAAAGAGGCCAATACATCGCTTCTAACAGCTTCGTTGTAAGTAAAAGTAAGGGGGATTCTGTGTATAGACATGTACGCCCATTGACAAGAAAACTAATGTGTAAATTTATAATCTTTTCAAGCCTTCAATAAAGTTTCTTTTATATTCCCGGGCGTGAATCCAGGATTTTTGTTCAGGGGGTTAGCGCTTTTATTAGAGATAGAAAAGATAATTGCTTCTTCGTCATTTAGTGATTTTAGCTATAACATTTGAATAAAAGCTAGTAAGATATGCCTCTCGCTTGAATAAAACGCATGATTAACTCTATGAGAGGGATGGCTTAATTTTCCTAAATTTGGGGCCGGGAGGGGAGCGTGAATCCAGGATTTTGCTGGGGAGGGGGTTAGCGCTTCTATTAGAAATAGAAAAGATTATTGCTTCTTCATCATTTAGTGATTTTAGCTATAACATTTGAATAAAAGCTAGTAAGATATGCCTCTCGCTTGAATAAAACGCATGATTAACTCTATGAGAGGGATGGCTTAATTTTCCTAAATTTGGGGCCGGGAGGGGAGCGTGAATCCAGGATTTTTGCTGGGGAGGGGGTTAGCGCTTCTATTAGAAATCGAAAAGATTATTGCTTCTTCATCATTTAGTGATTTTAGCTATAACATTTGAATAAAAGCTAGTAAGATATGCCTTTCGCTTGAATAAAACACATGATTAACTCTATGAGAGGGATGGCTTAATTTTCCTAAATTTAGGGGGAGAGAATATGGGTTTTGTGCTTTCTTAGTGATAAACTAAACAACATTATGTTTAATAACTTTCCTTCTTTAAAAAGGGAGAAATTATTTTGATTTGATTTTTCTTCTCTTCTTTTTAAGGCAAATTATGAAGAATTTGCGGACACTGCATTGATGGGGCCTATGTCTAACGCAAATAGCGAAGAATGCGTGCCCCCTCCTGCTAAGAAGACGAGGGCCAATAATGCGCCCCCTGCCATGCAATATGATCGCTGGCCAAAGCCCCCCAGCTCCGCACTGCCTGTCCAAGTGCAGCCTGCCAGAAAGTTAAAGAGAGAGTGGGTGAATAGCTTCAATGCCGAAGCCCCACCTACACAAGCTTTTTCAAGGGGCTCAGAAGCTACCCCGGCTGCACAAGTCACAGCTCCTGCACAAGAAATTAACGTCGGCCCCTCCACCCTCCAACAGACGTTACCTGGGCCTTCAAGACAAGCCGTAGGCCAAACATTGGCTCCTTCTCACGCAATATCTGAGCTATCAGCTCCCCATCAAGTGTCAGTGCACTCTCCGTCAAGTCCTGAGCCTTCCATGCAAGATAGAAGGGTTGGCTCCTTCAAGCAAGTCATAGACCAACCAATGGCTCCCTATCATGTAATGGTCAAGCCTCCAGCTTTCTGTCAAGTGGTTGATCAATTTGAAGACGTGAGTTTTTTTTTTCAATCAAGTAAGCTATTTTTTAGCTGCTAGAGAGCCTTTTACTCTTTACTTTTGTCTTTTCACTTTTTTCTATCATTCAGGACCAAGAAATATCTAAACAAACCGATTTTTCAACACTGTGTAAAAGTATATCTCAGAGATTTATTAAAATATTAACCCCCTCACAACCCTTATTTTCTCTGCCCTCCCTCAGAGATATCTAAATATATTTTTTGCAGAGAAACCACTCTTTTCTAATCTTTGCTATTTTCTATGCATTCTCCCCTATCTCTCCGCCGCTATCTCATAAACGAATATTTTTAGGTAATTTAAATTAATGCTCACCATTTGAAACTCAAAATTCCCTATTTTTCACAATTGATTATCACATAGTTTTAAGAGAAGGAACTGAGAGAGATTATTGTATTTGTCACATGTGGATCCCGTAATTTGCGCAATAGTCTATCATGCCAAAGATTTTAGTGAGGGGAAACAAACTTAACGGTTCAATCCTGGAACACTCACGCGGTGGCTTACAATAATTGAGAGCTAATGAAGAGTTCGCCGAACCTATAGAATGGAATTAGAGAGAAACTTGGACTTATGCGGTCTAAGCAAATATTTTTTTTGGGACATTATGTAATTGGCCGCGGAACCAGTGGGTCCAGGAAGCACCGGGGAAGCGCCGGGGGAAGCGCCACGGGTCAGGGAAGCGCCACGGGTCAGGGAAGGGCCACAGGGATGCCCCCCCCCCCCAAAAAAAAAAAAAAAAAAAAAAAATCTATGTCATATCTTGGATCGTCGTTAAGCTATTTTGTTTCATTTATAGGTTGTCCTGGTCCCCTACTCGCCGTCTAGTGAAGAAGGGGAAGAAGATGCATCTTTGGAGTCCCCCAACAATCTAACATGGGACAACTCTATTGAAGTACCTGACAATATTGATGAGTTTTTAGATGATTTTTTTAAAGTAGATAATAGCGCAGTTGAACTGGTAGACTTGAGCCAAAATACCTTGCAAATTTTAGACGATTTTACCCGGGAATTGGCAGGGAACCCTCCAGCCTCCGATTACCCACTTCAAACAACTGAAGTGGAACAGAGTCCAAATATTGTTGAACAAGTAGGGGGAGGGGATACATCATTCCCCGATTTTCTTTTGTCCAATACAATATTGAATAATATAGTTGTTTTCACTGCAACGTTTGGGGATCCTTTTAATACACTTATGGGGGGAATTTTGTTTTTGATCCTGTAGAAATAGTGCATGCCTATGTAGATAAAATTCGTGCACTTCTGGAGAACCAAATTCAATTGTGGGGGGGGTAGGGATTCAATTAAGGTTTCAATTGTTTTAAAGGTTTTTTATTTGAATGAAGGGAAAAGTGAGGTTTACTATCATTTTATACATTCCGAGATGCGTGTAATTTATCCAAATTTAGAAAATTTTGAGGGTGTTTTTAGTGAGTGGGTAGGGCAAATTATCGCGCATCTCGAGAACTATAATGAAAATGGGAGTGGCTCAGTAGTTTTATTTATTGAAAATTTAAGTGTAAATATTTGTAAATTTAAGAAAGATTTTATTTTAAGAGGGGGACATGGGGGAGGGAGGGCAGTAGAATTAAAATATAATCCAGATCTAGTAGGTTGTCGTGGGGTCCAGAAGATCTGTTTTGAAACAGATCAAAAGTGTTTCAAGTATGCTTTCCTCATATCAGCCTTTCAGCCTCTAGCAGATGACGCTACCAAGAAGAATTTAGATCACTGGGCTGTACATGGGAAGGACGGGTCCAATTTCCCAGTTGTAGATTTTTCTTGCTTAGAAGGAAAATACCCAGTAACGCTACGATCCATTGACATTTTTGAAAGAGCCAATGCTCATTTAAATATTGGTGTTACTGTGGTACAATATGAAACTGAATTTAAAGATGGGGCTCGTTCAAAAAAGAAGGGGGTGGTATTCCCAGTGAGGGGCCCGTCAGTTGATTTGGTTAAACACTGGGTTTGGATGCTTTACACGCCGCCTAGTGAACCGAGCGCAATCGGCCATTTTAACCCGATCACTGACATTAGTAGAGTTCTGGGGGAGGGTAAGAATAGGGGGACTCGTTTCTACTGTCCAACATGCCTGTCTCGATTTTGGACTGAACTTAAGCTCCGAAATCATATGAAGCATTGTAGACGGCATGGATACCAGACAGTGGAAACGGTTTCAGGGGATAGGGCCATTCTACGTTTTAAAAATTTTCAGAATACTCTTCTCCAATGCAACAAAATATCTTTGGACTGCGAAGCTAAGCTGGTGGAGGTGAATGATCCCCAATATCCAAACCGTATCAAAGAACACCAGGCCATTGCAGTGTCCTATGCCCACGCGCAAAGAGATAATTCTAATACCATGCGGTTGTTAGAAGTAGTGGAAACATTGGATGAGGGAGATGAGTGCATGGTCAAGGCATTGACTAAACTGATTGGCACGGCTAATGGTGCTATTTCTCGTTTGAGAAATACGCATTATCCAATGGTGCTGTCTGCAGAGGATCGTCTCGCGATTAAAAATCAAAAAATATGTTGGGTATGCAAGGGGGAGTTTGTAGAGGAGGATAAGGGGACTAAAGGGAAAAGAGGGGGGAGGGGGAAAGTCAGAGACCATGACCACTTGTGGCAAGAAATATCCTCGGGGGGTAGTAATTTTAGGGGAGTAGCACATCAATCGTGTAATTTAAACGTTAGCCAACAGTTTTTTATCCCTGTTTTTATCCACAACTCTAACTATGACTTAAAATTTATTTTACCAGCACTGGCACGTATGCATAGGGAGGGAGGGGGAGTAGATAGTCCATGGGTAAATAATTCATTTACCTACAACATCATTCCCAAATCAGCCGAGAAGTTATTGCTTCTCGAACTGAAATGGCAGGTAGTGGATAATGAGCGTACGTGCTGGAATAAAATTAGGTTTTTAGATTCTTTTAGTTTTTTCCCCAAATCCCTTAGTCAACTAATTCAAGTGCAGAAAAGCGACAATTTTGATAGCTTTCCCTTGCTTAAACAGCACTTTCCAGACAGTGGAATGTATGACTTATTAACCAGCAAAGGTGTATATGCATATGATTATTACTGTTCTGGCGCTCGCTTAAGCGAGGAGAAACTACCTCCAATTGAAGCTTTTCACAATTCACTCACCAACAGTGAATGCACAGTCGAGGAGTACGAGTTTGCCAAGAAGGTGTGGGCTAAGGGGGATTGTAAAAATGGGTGGGATTATTGTAGACTGTACTTGGCCAGTGACGTTCTAACTCTGTTGGATATAGTCTGTAAGAATACAGACCAGATCTATTCAGAGTTTGGACTAGATATAGGATATTATTTTTCTACACCACATTTAGTAATGGATTTAATTTTAAAAATTAGCAGGGAGGAAATAGGCCTAATCACGGATGTAGACCAACACCTTTTTGTAGAGCGTTCAATGAGGGGAGGGTATGTTTTTCACGGGGACCGGGTCTTATCAACCGATCCGAGCGGGAAAAGCACCGGTGTAAAGTCAAATGCAGTGTTCTTGGACATGAACTCGTTGTACCCCTCGGCAATGTCCCACTACTCTTTGCCGTGTGGGAACTATCAATGGCTTGAGAATCTCTGTGAGTTCCCCGACATTAACACCGTCGAGGACAACGGGCCACAAGGATGGTTCTTTGAAATTGACGGTCACATTCCACTGGCCCTTCACGACTCAGTCAAAGATTTTGTTTTTCCCTGTATCAATCGACCAGTGACCAGGGACTCGTTGAGCCCCTACAATCGGTCATTGGTTGAGGATATGGGGATGCATTGGACTCCCTCTAAACAGAAACTGATTGCTGATTTGGACCCTAAGGAGAATATCGTTGTTCACCATGTGCTTTTGCACTGGATGGTGAACAATGGCTTCAAAATCACCAAAATACATAGGGTCCTTCAGTTCAATCAGAAACCTTATTTGAAAACGTTTATCGATACTTTTGTCGATAAACGTTCTAGGGCAAATTCAAAGGTGGAGAAGGAATTGTACAAGCTCATTCTAAATTCAGCGTTTGGCAAAATGTGCGAAAGCGTACGTAACAGATCTCGCTGTGACGTCGTGACTGACCCTCTAGAGTGTGCACGAATTATTGCCGACCCTAATTTCACATCATTCACGAGCATAGAGGCCGGCATGGTTCTTCTACACAGGAAAAAGCGAAATGTAGTACTGAACAAGAATATCGCAGGAGGTAGTTCAGTACTAGAAATTTCAAAAAAGCTCATGTTGTCGTTCTTTTACAATGTGTGCAAGGTGCAATGGCCACGGGAGGGGGAGGTACAAGTTTATTATGGGGATACAGACTCTCTACTGCTAAAAGTAAAAACTGAAGATTTATTGGGTGATTTGCAAAATGGGGTGCACATCAGCTCGCGGATGGATTTCACCAACTGGAATCCATCCCTCTATCCCGAGCTGGTGAAACGTCAAGCCCCCAACCAACTATTAAAATTAAAATCTGAAACGGGGAGTGATTTGATATCTAGGGGGGTGTTCCCGGGTCCCAAAGTCTATTGCGTGGAAACACATAGTGGGGATGAAAAGAAAACATGTAAAGGGGTGCCTACACACTTTGTAAAGAGCAATTTTAACATGAGCGTATACAAAGACTGTGTAGAAAGTAGCCTAGTGCCAAGAGCACAAGTGCTTGCAATTCGCTCTCTACAGTATAGAAATTATACTGTGAGAGTGGAAAAAAATGCAATGTCATGTATATCTGACAAGGTCTATGTGCTCGAGAATGGTGTGAGTGTCCTGCCTCATGGCCACTATCGTATTTCAGATCGAGTTGAATGCGTAGACTATCGTAATCAACTTGGTCTGGATAAACTAATCTGACTAACCACCACTCAACCCATTCATGAATTAACTAACCCAATCTCACTACCTTAACCACTAACCCATAGCAGTGACGACAACTATTTTTCCATCGCGGCTCCAGGGGGGTGGGGGACCCTTCCCAAGGCCGGTTCCCGGGGTGGGGGCCACCAATCACTCTACTGTTCAACTGTGCTAGTTCCAAGTGTATTTTATTGTATAGAAAAGTGTTGTATAGAAAAGTGCTGTAGATGGACAAAGGTGTTGTACAGAAAAGTGCTGTAGATGGACAAAGGTGTTGTACAAAAAGTGTTTAAAGACAATATGTGTTGTACAAAAAGTGTTATCATTGTTCATGTTGAAGAAGTGTTTATCGTAATAAATGTTGCCATGAAATATTGTTTTTGTTGTTCTTGAATAGACGGGAAAATTACTACTTATTCATTGGACACATATGATTTACAGTTAGTCATAGTCTGACTGTTGTCAACAACATGTATCAATTTAAAACACCCTTCAGATCGTTTCTGTGTGGACCCTCAATGTCGGGGAAAACAACGCTTTTAGCTAGAATAATTCAAAATTGCGATAAAATGTTTTTGGAAAAGCCGAAAAAAATCTACTATTGCTATAGTATTTGGCAGGAGTCCTATGATAAAATAAAAGCTATTGCCACAACCATACCAATACAATTCATAAGAGGACTTGATGTTTTCAATAGTATTGAACCGAACTCGTGGCTGATTATTGATGATTTGGCTGAATCCATTGAACAGTTCTCACAGGAAATGCTGCAATTGTTCACTGTCCGATCTCATCATGAACACATTTCCGTTACCCTAGTTCTACACAATCTGTTTCATCAGAGCAAATGTATGCGAACCCTTGCTTTGAATTGCACCGTCTATATTATCTATCGAGTCGTTCGTGATTCTAGCTCACTCATAACTCTCAATAAACAGATATACCCCGGCACTCCAAAATTTCTGTTGTCAGCGTACACTCAAGCGACTAGCAACCCCTACGGTTACATTTTATTGGATCTTAATCAGAGCACGCCCGAGGATCTTCGTGTAGTCACCGACATTTTCGATAATGAAATTACAGTATATCTTCCGGTGAATAGTAGAAAAGGCTATTAGTCGCTATCATGACACTGAAGAAACTACACGAACAACGGCATTTATTTTCCGTTTTAAGCACTTCAAAACCCTTGCTTAGGAAGGCTATACTCAAACATGGTGTCGACAATGATTTCATTAATCTAATATCTGAACTTTGTTTAAATTTAACTGAGGGCAATGTTCAACTGCCAGAAGGTGTTAGACAACAGACAAAGCAACATCGTTCCACTGTACGTGCCTTGGCTTGTAAAAATAAGGGAAACAAATTTAAAAGAAAACGACTCCTTCAAGCAGGTGGTAGCTTTTTCACACTTTTACTGCCAATAATCGCAGGACTTGTAAACAGTTTTCTCTAGATGGCAAAACCCTATAAATTGACACCATTTGAACTTGTCCTCTCGCCCATCGAACATTTTGAAGACAATCTAAACAAATTCATTAATGATGAGAATATTGCCGATGATAAAAAACTGCTTTTACTTCAAGATGCATTGCGACGTATGGACAAACATAGACCTTATCGCGAGAGACCCGATCCCTCTAAACAAGAAACATCTCAAGATTCTGCACAATCAAAGGAGAAGGAATTGAATTCGATTGTATTGAAAATTGGGAACCTATTGCCACTGTCCTATCGAGAACAGAGTAAAAGAGTATTATCTTATCTCGTGTTGGAATCTGGTGATCAAGTTCAAGTCGACAGCATAGGGAAACGAATTATAATTCGGGGAAAAAGTTATAATCTAGTTGATTTAATTTGTGATATGGTGACGAATCGTAAAGGACTCTTATCCTTTGACGATAATCTATACACCTTTCTAAGTGTATCAAACTTCCCCAAAAGTCTTATTGGCAATAAGCAAATTCTAAAGAAATTAAATGAACATCCAACAACACCATTTAAAAAAGAAGAAGAAGAAGAAGATACTAGCACCACTGATTTTACAACACCTGTGGCTGCTAGTCAAAAGCGAAGACGAATTGATTCGCCCTCCAGTGTGCAAAAGGGGAGTGGACATTACACTACGTGTTTACGTTCAAAATGGATGAAGTTTTGAAAGGTGTCTATGAAAATGTTGGTGAAGCGGGAAGTTTAAGTTCTCCCAAAACGCTTTCCAAAGTCTCCGGCACCACATTGAAAAATGTAAAAGAGTATCTAGAAAATGAACCAAGTTACACATTACATCGGAATCATAGACTTCGCAGTAAACAATATCGTCAAACTAAAGCCTTTTTCCCTCTGCATATAATGCAAATGGACCTTTTAACTTTAGACGCAGTTCAACGACGTCACAATACACCCTACAAATATATTCTAGTGGCAATCAGTATCTTTAGTCGCTATGCCTATGCCATTCCACTGCGATCAAAGAGAGGTGTTGAAGTTGCTCGGGCCATTGAAAGTATTCTTGAGCAGGATTCCTATAGAAAAATTCAATCAGATCGTGGCAGTGAATTTGTTAACCCTCATGTGCAAAAGATTCTTTTGAAAAATAATACAACACTTTATCATAGTCACAGTCCGATAAAGGCTGCATTGGCTGAACGATTAATAAGAACGATTCGTCTATTAATTTCAAGATATTGTACACTGAAAAATACATCTGCTTTTATTCGTGATTTAGATAAAATCATGCAGATATACAACCATCGACCACATCGATCTCTGTCCAACTCTAGCCCTCGGGATGTTCACTACAGTGAGAATACATTTGATGCTTTTCTAAAGCAATACTCCAATGGCAATGAGAAGAAAAAGAAGAAGAAATTCAATGTTGGTGATACTGTTCGAATTAATAGAACCACTAATATTTTTGAAAAGGGGAATTATTTATGGAGCACCGAACTTTTTAAAGTGTCCAAAATCCTAGACACCATACCCATAACTTATCGACTACGAGATACCAAAGATGATGAAATTCTCGGTGGTTTTTATGAATATGAACTGCAAAAAGTTAGAAACACTAGTGAAATTTATCAAATTGAAAAGATATTAAAGAGTCGTACTCGTAGGGGCAAGAAGCAGTTGCTTGTTCGCTGGCTAGGATACAACTCGGATTTTGATTCTTGGGTCAGTGCTGAAGATATTAACAATGCCCAATGATTTCTATGTGACTTTCATGTCCAATGTTTCTGATCCTCTCTACAATGACTTGAATAAAACAAGTGATTTTTGGACAAAACTCTCCCCCACCATCAAATTCGACGGAAAGTATGAAGTGGCTCTTGTCGACTGTATTCTCAAAAATACCTATGACATCCTGAGAAAGGATCGTAAATATGAAATAAAAATTAGACCCTATGATTGGCCACCACCACCAGGTGATCAAGAACAAATTCAAAAAATCAATTGGTTGGATTATCCATATATTGAATTACCCTACGAGGAACTCACCTGTATGAATGATTTATGTCGTACTATTAATAAAAGAATTTCCGCTCGTAAAAAAGGAGCTTTTCATTTCAACTATTCAAAGGAGGAGGGCAAGATCTACATTAGTTCGCCTATTGCCAGTGAAAAGATTATTCTCAATGATAACCTAAGGGATGTTCTTGGCTTTAAGCTCAATATAATCAATGGTAAAAGTGCCGGAAACACTAATTTCATTTTTGCCGACTACCCGCCTGCCTTCTCCACAGACACTTGTATATTTCTCTATGCTTCATTTGTGGAAACATCTCGGGTTGGTAATTCAAATGTTCCCCTCCTACGAGTTCTTGAACGAAAAACCAATCAAGAACATATTCATCACTACAATATAAAGCATCTTCAGTATATTCCAGTAAACACTTCCTATTTGGAACTCTGTCAGTTAACATTAAGAACTGAATTGGGTGATCCAATAGCAATTTCAAAAGGTTTGGCTGTGATTACATGTCATTTTCGACCCATTCAGCAAGATGTCTAATAGAAAAGTGGTATTCACTTGTCCTGATATTGACTGCTATGTTAATACTCTTGGCCCAAGACAACAGGGCAATGGAATGGACTATTACAAGGGTCGCTCGTCAATGTCTGGCTATGGTCTTGGTAGCTGGTTTGCTAAGCTGTTTCGCTCTTCACTACCACTGGCTAGAAAATATCTTGTACCGGCTGCGACAGATTTTGCATCCTCTACACTATACGATTGGGGCTCTGGCAAGGATTTTAAAAAAAGTGCTACGGAAAATCTTAGGTCCAGTGCGCGAACCCTTGGCGAGAAATTAAAACAGAATGGGAAAGGTTTAAAAAGGTTAAGAAACAATGCATCACTCATCAGTCTCTACTCAGGACGGAAACGAAAGACATCCCTTTTGTCAAAGAAAAGAAAGCCAACACGTAGTGTAACCAGAAGGCCCAGGAAGAAAATTGTTAGATCGAAACTTGATTTCTTCTCTTAAGATGTCCTACCTGCCGCATAAGGATTCTCAACCTTCAATCACCGCCTCATTGAATCTATTCAATGCCGAAAATGTTGATGTGAGTGTCAAGCATGGATACTATGAACAATTTTATCCACTACAACCCCTCTCCGATAATATCCACTTTCAAATTTATTCCAATGAAGACTACTTTATGGACATGTCTTCAACATTTATAGATTTGCAAATGAAAGTCCGGAAAACTGATAATACAATGCCGATTCGGGCCGATGGAATATCCTATGAAAATTGTATACTACATAATTTATTTCGTCAAATTAGCGTCTACATCAATGGCACGCTGGTGAGCACAAGCAACAATCTCTCAAACTATGCAAGCTATATCCAATTCATGCTGATGACACCCAAGTCATACAAGGAATTGAGAGGCGCCTCCAATGGATATGAATATATTACTAATACTGATAGTACAGATGCGCTTAAAAATGCTACAACTAGTGAATTACATCTAGTTGGAAAAATATATCATGAAATATTTAATATACCCCAATGGCTGCCGCCCAATGTTAAAGTGGATATAAAATTGACGCTTGCACCATCCAATTTCATATTGAGAAAAGAACTTGCCGCAAATCCCGACGTAAGTCTCTCCCTCACCTCAGCAATACTTCATGTACGCAAACAGCAGGTTATGAGTTCTGTTGCTTTGGCCGTGGAAAAACTGAGAGCCAATGGAAATAATATTAAACTACTTGTTCCTCATACAATCACCAATCAACGTCATATTGCCGTGGGGTCACGCACCTTCACCGATTCATCCTTTATCAATGGCGAAATCCCCTCGAAATTGGCTTTGGCATTTGTAAAGAGCTCCAGTGCAATAGGATCATGGACTGAATGCCCACATAAATTCGAGATGTTTGGACTTTCATCTCTTGTGTGCAAAGTAAACGGTATCCCACTCTACAATCTATCTTTTGATAAATCCTATAGAACATTGTACGAGTTGACCATGCAAACCCTAGATCATGATTCGCAACTATTTGAAAATGGTATAACCGAAGATATGTTTGCTAAAACACATGGTATCATTGTACTGGATTTGTCTGGCACACAGGATATGAGTATAGTGCGTACGGGGAGTGTGCGTTTAGAGTGTACATTTGCCGACCCATTGGCTGAGAGTATTGCCCTAATCTCACTAAATCAATATGAAACCTATTGGGAAATCACTCCCGAAGGCAGTGTTCTACTAGACTTGGCGCCATGAACACCAGTCAAATAATCAGTGTATTTAATATGGACCCCTACATGTCCCAGTACAAATCCTATTGTCTACCCTCAGACTATCTTGGAAAAATTCAAAGTGCGAACAATACCTTGATTATTGTTAATAGCAGTCCATCGACTGTGTTGACGGGTCATTGGTTGTGCATCTTTCAAACAGTGAAGAATATCGAATTTTTTGATCCTCTTGGTCTACCCTATACATTCTACACGCCACACATCAGCAACTATATTGAGAGTAGTGGGAAAACTATTATTCAAAATCGAAAGAGGGTGCAGGATCTAACGACTAAAAGCTGCGGCTTCCATGCACTACTATATTTTGTGTTCCGATGTCGCGGCTATACTTACAAGCAGTTTCTCCGTATTTATGGTGACAATCCACGTCTGAACGACTTTCTAGTGGAAAATATACTTACAAGTGTATTTAATATTGATTTCAGTGCCCTAAGAGTAAAGTGCTTAAAAAATGTTTGTGAATTTGTTTATTAATAAAATGTATATATACAACAATGTTTTAAAATCTACACTTTTAGATTTCTTCATCGGTGTATAGGTAACTGTCGTGAACCACTAATGTTGGTAAATCATTTGGATTCACTGTATATTGATCTTGATTGACTGCAAAGTCAGGGTCATATTTTCTGCAGTACAATGTAACTTCACTCTTGTCATATCTCTTTGTATAGTCAATGATACTATTTGCATTCATATTATGAAATTCACGAGTTTCAATCTGTCTATTTGAAGCAATATCACATACTGTGTTTTCAAGTGGTGAATCACATTCGGTAACTGCCAAATAAAAATCGCTTGGTTTATAGTCATAGTAGACAGTGTCGTCACAGCGATGACGTAGAAACCAGATTGTCTTGTTACCCCAACAGTTGAATCGTAGACCAGATTCCTCTTCCCAGAATAATTTAAATCCACGACGATACCAATCTCGTAGAAATAAACTAAAATCACGTTTAGGATTCTTTCCAATCATAGCGGGGTAAGTATTCTCCCACTGATCACATTTATCATTGTGACAATTGGAGCATAGGTGCCCTCTAGGATGAGAGTCACACACCTCCTCAAGACATGAATTACATCCTTTAATTTGTACTGCATAGCCTCTATGTAATTTGCAAGGATTACATAATTTACACTTTTCATTATAGTCATCAATAATTGTACAATTCTCACATTGAGTCCAACTGCCAAGAGTGTACATGCACAATGGGCATATATAGAACATTTTTGATGTCAACTCTCTCACAGCTAAAACGAAACTGATCGTCTTCGCTCGATAAATTCAAAGTGTAGGAAAGGGGAGAGGAGTAACTCTGTGACGTTGCCTCTTTCGAAGGAGGAGCCATCTACATTGGCAATGAAAGTATATCCACGATATCCTTCTGACGTGTCGTGATCAAGATATCAATAAATTGAGTATAAGCATTTGAATCACATTTTAAAAGTTGAAGAGATAAGTCGAGAAAATCATCATCCAAAATCAAATGTTTTTCCATAAACACCATCTAATTCTCTCTTTCTCAAATTTATTCATTTTTCAATCCTTTCACTCTGACTGCCATCTCTAGACTGAAAAGAAAGTTGGCTCGGAAACAACAACAACATTGACATTCGCTGAGAGCGTGCACTTGCAACAACAACATTGACCCCATTAACCACGTGTTCTCCCTAATTACTCTGTTCAAAACAATAACAACAACATTCGCTGAGGGCGTGCCAAAAACACACCTGGAGAAAGAGGTCATTGACCAGTTCTCCCTAATGACTCTATGCCCATATATGGTGTGGGCGTGGGACCTTTAGGGTCATCTCTACTTAAATCCAGTTGATCTTAGAACGCTCCCTGAAGGTTTCAACTCGGTCCCTTTGGCCATTCCATTGGTATTGTATATAATTGGGAAAATCCGGTCCACATAGCATCTTTTTGATTTTCCACAGGTTCGTGGGTCGTTTTCAGAGTACACTCTTAAGAAACACTGCTAACAGCTCACTTGAAATAGGTATGATTTGCAACAAACACTCTTTAGCCAATTATTAGCCCATCCCCCCTCTCTCTCTACTCCGCAAAACAATGATGTAAACAATGAGAAACTAGCACAATCTATGATTTGCGGGAGTTGTCGGAATCATGTCATGGACATGTTCGTTGAACCTTCAAACCATCTTCAACAAAACGGCTGTCTCAAAATTTTGATCGACTACTTTTGAGGCTTTGAAATTTACTTGGGATGAAAGGGCATATAAAAACGGTTTGTTGCCCGCCAATCACTCTTTGCCCTTTAAAAGGACAATAAAACTTCTAACATTCAATTGACCCATTTCTCGCACTTTTTACTCTTAAACGCTAAAATTTCAGAATAATGTCCTTAGCTATTCCAGAAACATTGCAAATACATTTTTTTGACAACCTAGATGCAATAAAGCCCTTTCATTTAATACAACACTTCATTCTCCACTCCCTGAAAGTTTCAACTTAATGCCTTTAGCAGTTCAATGATAACCCCGTGTATTACCTAAAAGTTTCATTTTAATACCCGTATCTGTTTTTGAGACATTGCAGGTACGTCATTTTGATAAAATGTATTTCCGTGGTGTCTTTTGATCTATTTAAAAAAAAACCGTATCATTTCCAAAAAGTTTCAAATTAGTAACGATAGGTATTTCTGAGTTGCAGATATGTCATTTTGACAACCTGGATTCACAGAGTGTCTTTTGATTTAGTTCGTTCATGAATTTAGTCCATTTTAATTAATAAGTAGTTTGAGTTTAAATCAACTGAATCTTAGAAAAGGGGCCTTGATCAGATTGTCAAATTAGATTAAAAATAGTTATACCCTTTCAGTTTCAAACTAATACCCAAATGCTGAAAATGTGCTATATTTATAGTGTAACCATCCAGTGTCATACCCAGGAATTCAGTCTGGAGGAGGGGGGGGGTAGCCTAAAACAAACTGCCAAATGTCAATAATGGGCCGTGCAAAAGAGCTACCTAAGCAAAGAGCGATGTGGGCACTATGTACTATTTTTTTTTTTTTTTTTAGATCAGGGCAGTTGTCGTAGAAACTTCGAAAGGGGCTCATTCGAAAAGAAATTGACAGAGCTAGTACTGTTTTTAACAGTCGAAAGAGATTTGAGGGCAACCAGCTCTCCCCCAGGCCTGTAATATCCTTAAACACATCTAATCAATGTTTTGAGATTAGCATTTTGTTCAGCGTAGTTGAAAGGTCCGGAAATTATGTCTTTGACGATGACACGCCTCCCCCAATGGCCCTCAGGACAAGGATTATAATCTAAACCTTGGGGGTATATAGGGTTTTTATAAAAGGGTGGTGGTATAAACTTCGGAGGGGATTCATTGGATTGGTAATCAGAAATTCTAGTGCTCTTTATCAGAGTCAAAGTGATCGGAGGGCAGTTACCTCCCCCCTACACGTCAGATTTCCCCTGCACTGTCCGTCATAAGTCAACCCAAAAATCTCGATCATCCCATATTTCTATGACTATCTACCTTAGATCTGCCCTAGGATGGATGGATGGATGATAGACTATCGATCAACAATTGAAACTGACACCATTTTTAAACAATCCTGAAAAAGCCTTATGTCAGCTTTGCCTCTCGCTCAGACTATCTGTATTGGCTTTCTCTCCAAATCACATCCAATCAAAATTTTGAGACAACCATTTTGTTACGCATATTTGAACGGTCCAGCAACTATGTCTCTAGGGATATTGCGTATGTCAATCCCCCACAATTAAGCAATTGGCCCATTATGCTCTAACACTAAATGTTACTTTAAAACTAAATAAAAAGGCACTGTATGTATGGTTGCCAATAAGACACCTCAGCAATCAAACAGTTCGTGGTAACGAACTGTAAGTAAGGAGCGACCCGGCTCAATGGTAACCGAAACTCTAGAAAACGGGTTTTTGATACTAAAAGATATATCAAAAGAATCAAATTTCAATGCTGATTTCAAATATATAACTTTCATCAAGTTTAGTTCTACCCATCAAAAGTTACGCGCCTGAGAAAATTTGGCTGATTTTCGAAAAAAGGGGGAAAGACACCCTAAAAGTTATAGAACCTTAATGAAAATCACACCATCATATTCAGCGTATCAGAGAACCCTACTGTAGATTTTTCAAGCTCCTATCTACAAAAATGTGGAATTTTACATTTTTTGCCAGAAGAAAGATCACGGATGCGTGTTTATTTATTTTTTTTTTTTCCCAGGGGTGATCGTATCGACCCAGTGGTCCTAGAATATCGTGGGAGGTTTCATTGGAACGGAAATTAAAAGTTCTAGTGCCCTTTTTAAGTGACCAAAAAAAAATGGAGGGCAACTAGGCCCCCTCCCACGCTTATTTTTTTCCCAAAGTCACCCGATCAAAATTTTGAGATAGCCATTTTGTTCAGCATGGTCGAAAATATGATAAATATGTCTTTCAGGGTGACTTAATCCCCCGAAGTTCCCAGAGGGAGGGCTAAAAGTTATGAACTTTACCCAATGTTAACATATAGTATTGGTTATTGGGAAGTATACAGAAGTTTTCAGGAGGTTTTTTTTCTGGTAGTGGAAGGGAGGGGTGGGTCGGTGGTTATGTTGGAGGATCTGTTCATGATGGAAGTTTTCATGGGGGAAGGGAAATTGCCATGAAGGGAGCGCCGGACTTGCCAGCTTTATTTATTGGTTATTGGGAAGTATACAACCATTTTCAGGAAGGATTTTTTCTGGAGGGGGGGGGGGGCTAGAGGAGGGGGTTACTCTGGAGAATATTTCCGTGGAGGATGTTTCTTTGGGGTAACAGACATTTCTATGAAGGGGGCGCTGGATTTCCAAGCATTATTTAAAAAACGATCAGAAATTAAATAAAAGTAGAGATGCCTTATTGACTCCAGGGGGGACTCCTTATAAGGGCATAGAACCACGTGGTTTATGGTTTTTGTCAGTGAGAATGAAAAAACAGGAACTTTGTCACATTTATGTCTGTTTTCATGGATGGTTATGTGTGTTGGTCGATTTATTTGATGTTTTTATGGATGGTTATGTGTGTTGATCAATTTATTTGATGTTTTTATGGATTTTGTCAGTGAGAATGGAAAAACAGGAGCTTTGTCACTCCCTTCTTGTTGTTGTTCGATGCAGATGTTATGAGTTTCCGGGAAACAGTATTTGTTATTGTTGTTCAAGCCAAATGTTATGAGTTTCCAAGGTAACAGTTAGATCACGTTTTTCCTTCTCAGCCAATTAGAGGACTTTGTTTACATAACAATTTGACCTTGAGATTTCGTATATAACGGGCATGCAATGTGATTCAATTATCGGAAAGTATTGTGACACAATGGATAGAACAATTGACATAATTGATGAGCTTGAGGCCTTGGCACCGTTTTTTCATATACTAAAATTGAAGGAAGCTAGAAAATGTAAAAATTCTTTTTACCCGAATATTCTTCAGAGCCCAACCTAACTACGACCTGAAAACAATAATATAACTTATAGTTGGACAATTTTTTTTAAATATCTCTTTTCTGACATCATTTGGAACTTGCAAATTATTATAAGTAGTAACTAATTACTTAATTTTTAATGAACTTATAATTAATTGAACCAACAATCCAAATTTTTTGATACCACAACAATAAATGGCAAACGAAAAAGAATATAAAAAACTACAACATTTTAAAAAGTACAGAGTTTGGCTCATGAAATTGAATAGAACAACGGAACTATGACAAATAGCTTCAGAATCAAAATCTAACCGAGTCAAATAAAGGTCCATCCGGTATTTTTGGTTATTCACCCCCCCCCCCCACCAAACAAGCAGTGCAGTTAAAACCTACTTAAAATCTATACTTAGACCTTGAAACTAGAACAAACTAAATTTTCTGTAAAGTTATGTCTAGCGATAGACTTATTAGAGTGACAGAAACTTTTTTCCACAACCCACAAGAGGATATTTTTCAAGTAAAAGTAAAGAGCTGCTACACTAAATCAAAGATGAACAGGAATAATAACGAATAATTGTTCAAACGTAAACTTATGCACAATGATATATTTAATAGAGTGACAAAAACTTTTTTCCACAAGAGGTTATTTTTCAATTAAAAGTAAAGAGCTGCTACACTAAATCAAAGATGAACAGAAATAATGTCGAATAATTTGTCAAACGTAAACTTATGCACAATGATATATTTAATAGAGTGACAAAAACTTTTTTCCACAAGAGGTTATTTTTCAATTAAAAGTAAAGAGCTGCTACACTAAATCAAACAACCAAGCCATACATCCTAAAAGATTGATAGTGCTATGATCAAAAACTAGAGTTTCCTGCGGAAAACCTATATTAGTTCAGATTTTACGGGAATAGTTTATTTTCGAACCAATATATCTACCAAAGGTTCAATACCTGAGTTAAACTAAGAGGTTTCAATTTCAGGAAAAATTACATTTTGACAACATTTGACAATTTACCAAATTTAAAGTTTTGTTTAGTTTCAAAATGTTTTCTGTCACTCATCATCTTTTAATCATTCACAAACAATACTAAAGAAAACTACTTTCCATGGTTTATCGATTTTAAATTATTAAGAAGGCTATTATTTCTTTGAAATATACATTTTACATTTTTAATTTTCATGCTTTTGATAAGTATCTTGTCCTTTTGGTGTAAATTGCAGCTGAAGGCTTATCGCAAAATCACTGTTTCAAGTTTTTTCATATACTAAAATTGAAGGGAGCTAGAAAATGTAAAAAATTCTTTTTACCCGAATATTCTTCAGAGCCCAACCTAACTACGACCTGAAAACAATAATATAACTTATAGTTGGGCAAATTTTTTTAAATATCTCTTTTCTGACATCATTTGGAACTTGCAAATTATTATAAGTAGTAACTAATTACTTAATTTTTAATGAACTTATAATTAATTGAACCAACAATCCAAATTTTTTGATACCACAACAATAAATGGCAAACGAAAAAGAATATAAAAAACTACAACATTTTAAAAAGTACAGAGTTTGGCTCATGAAATTGAATAGAACAACGGAACTATGACAAATAGCTTCAGAATCAAAATCTAACCGAGTCAAATAAAGGTCCATCCGGTATTTTTGGTTATTCACCCCCCCCCCCCCACCAAACAAGCAGTGCAGTTAAAACCTACTTAAAATCTATACTTAGACCTTGAAACTAGAAGAAACTAAATTTTCTGTAAAGTTATGTCTAGCGATAGACTTATTAGAGTGACAGAAACTTTTTTCCACAACCCACAAGAGGATATTTCTCAAGTAAAAGTAAAGAGCTGCTACACTAAATCAAAGATGAACAGGAATAATAACGAATAATTGTTCAAACGTAAACTTATGCACAATGATATATTTAATAGAGTGACAAAAACTTTTTTCCACAAGAGGTTATTTTTCAATTAAAAGTAAAGAGCTGCTACATTAAATCAAAGATGAACAGAAATAATGTCGAATAATTTGTCAAACGTAAACTTATGCACAATGATATATTTAATAGAGTGACAAAAACTTTTTTCCACAAGAGGTTATTTTTCAAGTAAAAGTAATTAGCTGCTACACTAAATCAAACAACCAAGCCATACATTCTAAAAGATTGATAGCGCTATGATCAAAAACTAGAGTTTCCTGCGGAAAACCTATATTAGTTCAGATTCTACGGGAATAGTTTATTTTCGAACCAATATATCTACCAAAGGTTCAATACTTGAGTTAAACTAAGAGGTTTTAATTTCAGGAAAAATTACATTTTGACATCATTTGACAATTTACCAAATTTAAAGTTTTGTTTAGTTTCAAAAATGTTTTCTGTCACTCATCATCTTTTAATCATTCACAAACAATACTAAAGAAAACCACTTTCCACGGTTTATCGATTTTAAATTATTAAGAAGGCTATTATTTCTCTGAAATATACATTTTACATTTTTAATTTTCATGCTTTTGATAAGTATCTTGTCCTTTTGGTGTAAATTGCAGCTGAAGGCTTATCGCAAAATCACTGTTTCAAGTTTTTTCATATACTAAAATTGAAGGAAGCTAGAAAATGTAAAAAATTCTTTTTACCCGAATATTCTTCAGAGCCCAACCTAACTACGACCTGAAAACAATAATATAACTTATAGTTGGACAAATTTTTTTAAATAACTCTTTTCTGACATCATTTGGAACTTGCAAATTATTATAAGTAGTAACTAATTACTTAATTTTTAATGAACTTATAATTAATTGAACCAACAATCCAAATTTTTTGATACCACAACAATAAATGGCAAACGAAAAAGAATATAAAATCCCCCCCCTAAAGTTGAAGTCTAGTCTAAACTAGCATAACCACAAAATTACACAATATTGCATAGAAATACCAAAACCATAGGTTGGGCTATGTCAGGTTAGGTTAGAAGTTAGGTTTCTCCACGTTTAAGTTAGGTTAGATTAGGTTAGCTTATCATGAGCGCTCATGATAAGCTAACCTAATCTAACCTAACTTAAACGTGGAGAAACCTAACTTCTAACCTAACCTGACATAGCCTAACCTATGGTTTTGGTATTTCTATGCAATATTGTGTAATTTTGTGGTTATGCTAGATTAGACTAGACTTCAACTTTAGGGGGGGGATTTCAAGAGCGAGGGTTGAGGTGATGGGCAGCCCTACTCCTAAAGACTTTTCTTTCTAGTCTTGCATATCATGGTTAAAAACCATAGTTTTCACGCCCCTCCTGTGAATTGGGCATTATCCACTTTAATTTCCAATTAAATGAGCTGACTATATGATGTATGAAGTATTGTTTTGAATCTGTTCCCCGTGAGTGATAGATAGTGCGGTAATTATTGTTCTAAGAGCGTGACCTAGTACGATTTTCGCAAATAGGTAACCGTTAAGCGAGTATATTTCGGGGTTTTGAAGTTTTTGAAATCAGTATAGTCTGAAATATAGAACAATATATACAAATAATGGATAGTTCTTCAAATGTAAGCCATCTAACGTTTGATGTAAGTTCAAATAATATGGCTTTTCAGTGTTTTTTCCAATCAAAAATATGTAAAATACAAAGAACTATGATCCATTGATTATAATGGCGTGGCTAAAAAGGAATTGTCAGTGAAAAACTCACAATTGAGCCATTCTATTGCGAAAACACACAAAAGTTAGAAAAAATGCAAAATACAATGAAATTACGTTCCCATGGTTCTAATTCGTATCCTTTAATTAGGGAGGTCAAGGCTTGGCAAAAAAAAAGGAATTTTCAGTGAAAAACTCAAAAATATAGCTCTTAATATGGTTTTTCAGTGTTTTTTCTAACGAAAATAAGCAAAATACGACGAAATTACGTTCCCATGGTTCTAATTCATATCCTTCAATTAGGGAGGTCAACGCTTGGCACGAAAAGGGAATTTTCAGTGAAAAACTCAAAAATATAGCTCTTAATATGGCTTTTCAGTGTTTTTTCCAACGAAAATAAGCAAAATATGATGAAAATGCATTCCCATGGTTCTAATTCATATCCTTTAATTAGGGGGGTCAAGGCTTGGTAAAAAAAGGAATTGTCAGTGAAAAACTCACAAATTTAGCTCTTAATATGGCTTTTCGGTGTGTTTTCCGAAGGAAAATATTCAAAATGCAATGAAAATATGTCCCCCCAGAAATTTTTGAGTTTGGGGAGGGGGAGATTTTTAATTGCTATTATATTTGCTTTTTTGCGTGCACTTTTTGTCTCTAAAATGTGAATTCAGCCCTTCTGGGCATGTGGTAGCTAGTATGTGACCTATTATTTACATGGGTCATGGGACAGGTATGCTGACCATCATGCTCCAATTAGGAAGAGACCTTTTGATCAATGGGGAACGGCCAATTTGCACGCTGTAAGTGATGTCTCTATGCTTTCCGTTCATTTGCTTCTTACAGAAAAGTATTTTAAGGGCTTAATGCTTTTTTATATGCTTCCTTTTTTTAAATTATAACTATTAACTATGCAAAGGTTAAGGACTATCTTAGCTCGGCCATCCATAATCATTTACGTTATTTAACATTTTTGCAGTTATGAACTTTTAATAGTTAACGATCTTTCTGTATTGATTGACAATGTTTGTAAAGCTACTGAATTGTGTCATTAATATGCGTGCTATAGGTTAAAGTAAACCTAAAGACTGAACCCAGTATAAAAAAAAGATGAGACACATATGCAAAATTTTTCTTTTCGGGGAAGGGAATAAAAAATCTATTGGATAGTTTGAATAAAAAGTACCCGAAAATTCAGAAAAAATAGGATTCTGGGGGAGTCTGGGCCTTGAGGCCCCCTCCTCTCTGTGTTCATCACTGATATTGACCATTATACTTTGAAATTCATAAGAACAATGAAGATATCACTAAGTCCTTGTGAATTTGAGCCCCAATGACAGCAAATTCTTCATTAGCAAACACTCATTACCTTTTAATATACTTGTAACCCTTTTACTTTATATGGCCTCCTCATCAGAGTTCTCGGAAATAACAAATTAGTTGAAGCTTCCTTAGTAAAAAATATAAATAGGAACCCAAACGAATGCATGTTTTTAATTGTGTTGTGTAATTTCTTCGTGCAACACAGACAAATAGACCTCATTAGCTGTTATCATAATTTCACCAATGATCATAAAGACTTACGTCAGAGGCTATGGACCTATGTTACAAAACTTCGGCTGATTTCAGTATATAAACTGATTATCCAGAACTGTTCACCAATGACCAGGAGTGTCAATACAGTTCTATATTTTTCAAAGGGGAGATTGGACATAGGCCTACTTCTTTTGTAGACCTTTATAAATACAACTACTTACAGCTCCAAAGGGCAACACCAAGCTGCAAAGGGCAACAAAACTGCACACGCTCGTCCTTCGCCCTAATATGATAAAAGCTTCACTATTTACTGACTCCCATGACGTTCCTATATTTCTCTAAACTCCTTTCCTACGCTGGGTGTTTGAAATTATCGGCGCTTATCTTACACTACATTTCCTGCATCTTCTTTTTTATTAATAGTGTTGTTCTCAATGATCATTCAGCTTTTTAAAGACTCACTGTTTAAAATCTTTAAAGCCTTGTCTTACTTGGTTTAATAATTGTCTTAAGGATTCTATAGCTTGAAGCTTCCAGATCAGATTTCGTCTTGTTTTGATTTACGTATAAGCAGTGGTATCAATTCATGAAAAGTTAGAGGGGAGGGTCAGATATATTTCTTATAACTTAGGGGGATAATGGGCAATTTTTGAATTTTTTCGATGAAAATACCAAAAAGATATTTTTCAAGCAGAATGCAGTCAATAGGTATTTTTCAAAATCCCCCTCCCCCCATTAATACCTCTGTTTATATATCCTTATTAACCTTCTTACTAGTAGATTTAAGATGATTAAAAAATACCTCGGCTTTATCTTCCTCCTATTCAATAGCTGCTAAGAACCTGCAATCGAGTATCGCTTCAATACGAAGATGAATAAGAAAATACAACAATTTCTGCTTAAGCGTTATTAGTGCTATTCGATACGATACGGTGCGATACGATACGAATTTATTATGTCAAATAACAGGAATTAAATTAAAAGTTAAATTAAGAGACAATATAATTTAAATAATCACTCTTCTTTGTCACTTATTTATTAAAATGAGACACAAAATACTGTCGAAAAGACAATCTGTATCGGTTGGTAGCCACGGGCTTACAAGGCTTGAGTTGTAAGGCTATTCGTCTTGTTCACGTTATCTCCAAAATGAAGGATCCTTATTACTAATATTTACCAGTTATAATAAACGACTGCACCTTATATGACAGAGCTCTTTCTATCTCCTTCTTTGTAATGCTAGATAGTCTATCCGTCAACCAACATGAAAAAAAAGAATAAACCTTAGCGCATCCTCTTTATTTGACTCGGTTAGATTTTGATTCTGCAGCTATTTGTCATAGTTCCGTTGTTCTATTCAATTTCATGAGCCAAACTCTGTACTTTTTAAAATGTTGTAGTTTTTTATATTCTTTTTCGTTTGCCATTTATTGTTGTGGTATCAAAAAATTTGGATTGTTGGTTCAATTAATTATAAGTTCATTAAAAATTAAGTAAATAGTTACTACTTATAATAATTTGCAAGTTCCAAATGATGTCAGAAAAGAGATATTTAAAAAAATTTGTCCAACTATAAGTTATATTATTGTTTTCAGGTCGTAGTTAGGTTGGGCTCTGAAGAATATTCGGGTAAAAAGAATTTTTTACATTTTCTAGCTTCCTTCAATTTTAGTATATGAAAAAACTTGAAACAGTGATTTTGCGATAAGCCTTCAGCTGCAATTTACACCAAAAGGACAAGATACTTATCAAAAGCATGAAAATTAAAAATGTAAAATGTATATTTCAGAGAAATAATAGCCTTCTTAATAATTTAAAATCGATAAACCGTGGAAAGTGGTTTTCTTTAGTATTGTTTGTGAATGATTAAAAGATGATGAGTGACAGAAAACATTTTTGAAACTAAACAAAACTTTAAATTTGGTAAATTGTCAAATGATGTCAAAATGTAATTTTTCCTGAAATTGAAACCTCTTAGTTTAACTCAAGTATTGAACCTTTGGCAGATATATTGGTTCGAAAATAAACTATTCCCGTAGAATCTGAACTAATATAGGTTTTCCGCAGGAAACTCTAGTTTTTGATCATAGCGCTATCAATATTTTAGAATGTATGGCTTGGTTGTATGATTTAGTGTAGCAGCTATTTACTTTTAATTGAAAAATAACCTCTTGTGGAAAAAGTTTTTGTCACTCTATTAAATATATCATTGTGCATAAGTTTACGTTTGACAAATTATTCGACATTATTTCTGTTCATCTTTGATTTAGTGTAGCAGCTCTTT
The DNA here is from genome assembly GCA_027921565.1 of Artemia sinica. NCBI lineage: Eukaryota > Metazoa > Arthropoda > Branchiopoda > Anostraca > Artemiidae > Artemia > Artemia sinica. The sequence continues at coordinate 46,993,359 of CM051276.1, read as the reverse complement.
ACTTTTAATTGAAAAATAACCTCTTGTGGAAAAAAGTTTTTGTCACTATTAAATATATCATTGTGCATAAGTTTACGTTTGAACAATTATTCGTTATTATTCCTGTTCATCTTTGATTTAGTGTAGCAGCTCTTTACTTTTACTTGAAAAATATCCTCTTGTGGGTTGTGGAAAAAAGTTTCTGTCACTCTAATAAGTCTATCGCTAGACATAACTTTACAGAAAATTTAGTTTCTTATAGTTTCAAGGTCTAAGTATAGATTTTATGTAGGTTTTAACTGCACTGCTTGTTTGGTGGGGGGGGGTGAATAACCAAAAATACCGGATGGACCTTTATTTGACTCGGTTAGATTTTGATTCTGAAGCTATTTGTCATAGTTCCGTTGTTCTATTCAATTTCATGAGCCAAACTCTGTACTTTTTAAAATGTTGTAGTTTTTTATATTCTTTTTCGTTTGCCATTTATTGTTGTGGTATCAAAAAATTTGGATTGTTGGTTCAATTAATTATAAGTTCATTAAAAATTAAGTAATTATTTACTACTTATAATAATTTGCAAGTTCCAAATGATGTCAGAAAAGAGATATTTAAAAAATTTGTCCAACTATAAGTTATATTATTGTTTTCAGGTCGTAGTTAGGTTGGGCTCTGAAGAATATTCGGGTAAAAAAATTTTTTTACATTTTCTAGCTTCCTTCAATTTTAGTATATGAAAAAACTTGAAACAGTGATTTTGCGATAAGCCTTCAGCTGCAATTTACACCAAAAGGACAAGATACTTATCAAAAGCATGAAAATTAAAAATGTAAAATGTATATTTCAAAGAAATAATAGCCTTCTTAATAATTTAAAATCGATAAACCATGGAAAGTGGTTTTCTTTAGTATTGTTTGTGAATGATTAAAAGATGATGAGTGACAGAAAACATTTTGAAACTAAACAAAACTTTAAATTTGGTAAATTGTCAAATGTTGTCAAAATGTAGTTTTTCCTGAAATTGAAACCTCTTAGTTTAACTCAGGTATTGAACCTTTGGTAGATATATTGGTTCGAAAATAAACTATTCCCGTAAAATCTGAACTAATATAGGTTTTCCGCAGGAAACTCTAGTTTTTGATCATAGCACTATCAATCTTTTAGGATGTATGGCTTGGTTGTTTGATTTAGTGTAGGAGCTATTTACTTTTAATTGAAAAATAACCTCTTGTGGAAAAAAGTTTTTGTCACTCTATTAAATATATCATTGTGCATAAGTTTACGTTTGACAAATTATTCGACATTATTTCTGTTCATCTTTGATTTAGTGTAGCAGCTCTTTACTTTTAATTGAAAAATAACCTCTTGTGGAAAAAAGTTTTGTCACTCTATTAAATATATCATTGTGCATAAGTTTACGTTTGAACAATTATTCGTTATTATTCCTGTTCATCTTTGATTTAGTGTAGCAGCTCTTTACTTTTACTTGAAAAATATCCTCTTTTGGGTTGTGGAAAAAAGTTTCTGTCACTCTAATAAGTCTATCGCTAGACATAACTTTACAGAAAATTTAGTTTCTTCTAGTTTCAAGGTCTAAGTATAGATTTTAAGTAGGTTTTAACTGCACTGCTTGTTCGGTGGGGGGGGGGTGAATAACCAAAAATACGGATGGACCTTTATTTGACTCGGTTAGATTTTGATTCTGAAGCTATTTGTCATAGTTCCGTTGTTCTATTCAATTTCATGAGCCAAACTCTGCACTTTTTAAAATGTTGTAGTTTTTTATATTCTTTTTCGTTTGCCATTTATTGTTGTGGTATCAAAAAATTTGGATTGTTGGTTCAATTAATTATAAGTTCATTAAAAATTAAGTAATTAGTTACTACTTATAATAATTTGCAAGTTCCAAATGATGTCAGAAAAGAGATATTTAAAAAATTTGTCCAACTATAAGTTATATTATTGTTTTCAGGTCGTAGTTAGGTTGGGCTCTGAAGAATATTCGGGTAAAAAGAATTTTTTACATTTTCTAGCTTCCTTCAATTTTAGTATATGAAAAAACGGTGCCAAGGCCTCAAGCTCATCAATTATGTCAATTGTTCTATCCATTGTGTCACAATAATTTCCGATAATTGAATCACATTGCATGCCCGTTATATACGAAATCTCAAGGTCAAATTGTTATGTAAACAAAGTCCTCTGATTGGCTGAGAAGGAAACACGTGATCTAACTGTTACCTTGGAAACTCATAACATTTGGCTTGAACAACAATAACAAATACTGTTTCCCGGAAACTCATAACATCTGCATCGAACAACAACAAGAAGGGAGTGACAAAGTTCCTGTTTTTCCATTCTCACTGACAAAATCCATAAAAACTTCAAATAAATTGATCAACACGCATAACCATCCATAAAAACATCAAATAAATCGACCAACACACATAACCATCCATGAAAACAGACATAAATGTGACAAAGTTCCTGTTTTTTCATTCTCACTGACAAAAACCATAAACCACGTGGTTCTATGCCCATATAAGGAGTCCCTCCTGGAGTCAATAAGGCATCTCTACTAATAAAAAAAACAAGTTTTTTCAACTGAAATGTAAGAAGGAATATTAGAACTTAAAACGAACAGAAATTATAACGTATGTGAGGGGGTTCTCCCCCAAGTCAATACCTCGCTCTTTACGCTACAGTTTTTTTAGTGCTTTCAAAAGAGCTATCTATTCTAATTAAACGGCCTTTGTGATTCAGGGGTTTGTGAATCAATTTTTTTTTTACTTTTAACGTAAAGAGCATGGTATTGACTAAGGGGAGAACCCCTTCATATACGTAATAACATATACGTAATAAAAAAAAACAATAAAAAAACAAGCGATACGGCTCAATAGTAATCGAAACTTTTAAAAACGGAACTTGGATGTCAATAAATGTATCAAAAGATGGGCTTATAATGCTGATTCTAAATATATAAATTTTATTAAGTTTAGTATTACTCATCAAAGGCTACAAGCCTGAGAAAATTTACTCGATTTTTTAAAGAGGGGGAAACATCCCCTACAAGTGAAAGAATTTTAATGAAAATCACACCGTCAGATTCAGCGTATCAGAAAACCCTATTACATAGGTTTCAAACTCATATCTGCAAAAATCTGCAACTTTGTATTTTTTGCCACAAGAAAAATATACGAATATAGAAGTTAGTTACGTTAAGTTAATTTGTAAAGAAATCCATTTAGCAAAAGAAAAGTAAAATTTTTATGCAAATAAAAGCTGCATTAACTAAAAAACGATCAGAAATTAAAGAAAAAAACAAGTTTTTTAAACTGAAAGTAAGGAGCGACATTATAACTTAAAACGAACAGAAATTATTCCGTATATGAAAGGGGCTGTCCCCTCCTTAACGCCTCGCTCTTTACGCTAAAGTTTGACTCTGTCTCACAACTTTATTTTTTAAAACAATAAAAAACTTTAGCGTAAAGAGCGAGGCGTTGAGGAGGGGACAGCCCCTTTCATATACGGAATAATTTCTGTTCGTTTTAAGTTTTAATGTCGCTCCTTACTTTCAGTTTAAAAAACTTGTTTTTTTTCTTTAATATCATAAGAACGACTGAGTGCATTAAGTTGAAACTTTCAGGGCCACTACTACTACTGCTTCTATACTGTTATGATTTAAATGAATCAAAGGAGTGTGAGTGCACAAAACCCTCACAAGACCAGAACAAAATTTGCACTTTAATAAAAACAATGTACATTTTAAATGTTTTCACTTTTTTTTACTTTAACAAATAACAAAATTACCAAACTTTAAGGAATAAATATCAATATATATATATGTTAATATGATAATTCACGGTCATTTTTTTCAGTAAAGTGCAATTTTTGTTCTGGTCTTGAGAAGGCATTGGGACTGTCAGCCCTACTCATGTTAATTCTTGCTCATTTTGAGCTTGAATCAGTTATTTATTGTTTTCTGTTCGCTTTAGGTTTTATTTATTTATGGATGGTGATCTGTGGCAGTTCTACGCTTGCAAGATTATTTGAATTAATTTTACCCATTTTTAGCTTAATGGAGCTCTTTATTTTTCTTTGAAAAACTCGTTTTTTGGGAAAAGTTTTTAAGTTTTTCAAATTAATAGTGGGTACAATTAGGTTACTATTTACCTAAATATAATTCTGGTGGGGGGGGGGGGGGTAAGTGATGGCAGGTTTTCTACAGAGAAAATTTGTCGTGGGAGGGTATATCTGGGAATATTTTTCAGGGAGGGGGGAGGTGGATTTCCCGGTAAGGTTTTTAAAAACAATCAGAAATTAAAGAAAAGAAAAACAAGATTTCTTAAACTGAAAGTAAAGAAGGACAATAAAATTTAAAACACACAAAAAGGATTTAATATATGATAGGAACCCCTCCTTCGTCAGCCGTCACTCTTTACGCTAAAATTTTACCTTTTGGCCCAATCCTTCAGGAACGGTTTCTGAAACTAAGGGGCCGTTTATTTGGAAAAAGAACCTTTTTAAAATAGTAAAAAAAAAAAAAAAAAAAAAAAAACGTTAGCGCACGAGCAAAGGCTAAAGAAGAGGCAGTTCCCCTGCTATGCGGAATTATTTATGTTCGTTTTAATTTTGCTCTATACTTTCAGTTGATAAAGCTTTTTTTTATTTAATACCAGAACAAGAAACATTTAATATTTTGTCTGGACTTTTTTTTTATCGTCAATCTACTTGCTTCGACATGTTTCTTCCTTGTATCATATTAAATTAAAATTTTTGTGTGAGAGGGATCATCTGGGAGAAATGTTTCTGAGGGAGGGTTGGCAGATTTCCCAGCAAGATTTTTTAAAATAACCAGAAACTAAAGAAAAAAAAAACGAGTTTTTAAACTGAAAGTAAGGAACAACAGTAAAATTTTAAACAAACAAAAATGATTATGTATATGATGCGAACTGCCCTTTCGTCAGCCGTCACTCTTTACGCAAAAGTATGACCTTTTGGCCCAATCCTTCAAGAACGGTTCCTTCAAGAAACACAGGGGCTGTTTAATTGGTAAAAGAAGCTACTTTAAAACACTAAAAACGTTAGCGCACGAGCAGAAGTTAAAGAAGTAGCCACCCCCTGTTATGCGGAATGATTTATGTTTGTTCTAATGTTGCTCTTTACTTTCAGGTGAAAAAACTTGTTTTTTATTTAATGAAAAACTAAGAAACATTCACAATCAAGAAAATATTTACTTTTTTCAAGAAAACACTTTTCAATCCACAACTTTTTTCAATTCAGAAATCAAGAAAACATTTACTTTTTTTATCGTCAATATTCTTGCTTCGACCTGTTTCTTCCTTGTATCATATTAAATTAAAAAATAAATTTCTTCAAATGAACGAAAGGAGCAAAATTAAAACTTAAAATAAACAGAAATTACTGTGCCCCCTCCTCAATACTTCGCCATTTACTAAGAAATTTTATTTTTAAAAAGCTTCTTATGACGTTTATGTTTCAGCAGTTGTTATAAAAGAATTGGGAGGGTAAGCCAAACTTTAGCTTAAAGAGTCATATATTGAGGAGGGAGCAGGTCCCCTAATCCACAGAATCAATCTGCTCATTTAAGTTTTAATGTTGCTCCTTATTTTCCGTTCGGAAAACGGAGATAGCGCTGCCTAAGTAAAGAGCGATGTGGGCCCAATGTATTTTTTTTTTTTTTTTGGTTTTCTAGTTTATACCATGGTACTTCGTATCGAAGGAACTGTCGTAGAAACTTCAAAAACGTTTCATTTTATTGGAAATTGAAAGGGCTGGGGCCATTTTTAATAGTAAAAGTAATTGGTGGGCAAGCTACCCCCTCCCAGGCCCACAATTTCCCCAGACACATTCAATCAAAATTTTAAGATGACCGTCTTTGAGGATGACAACCTTGACTTTGAGGATGACATCTTTGAGGATGACCCCCCCCCCCCCTTCCAAAGCCCTCAGGGCAAGGGTTGTAAAATATGCACCGGGGGCATTTAAGGTTTATACAGAAAAGGTGATCGTATAAACTTCGGAGGAGACTCATTGGATTGGTAATCAGAAGTTCTAGCACCCTTTTTAAGATTGAGAGTGATCGGAGGGTGGATACCTCCTCCCCCAACTCACCTCATATTTTCCCAAAATGCATCTGACGGAAATTTTGAGATGACTATCTTTTGTATCAGAAACTTCAAAAAGAGCTCATTCGATTGGAAATTGAAAGGGCTAGTTTCTTTTGTTAATAGTCGAGAGTGATTGGATGGCAAATAGCCCCCCTTCCGCGCCCAAAAATTTCCCCAAACACCCCCAATCAAAATTTTCAGGGAGCCATTTTGTTCAACGTAATTGAAATGTCTGGAAATTATGTCTTTGAGGATGAAACCCCAGAGCCCTCAGGGCAAGAGTTGTAAGTTATGGCCTGGGGGCATATAAGGTATATAGAAAAGGTGACCGTATAAACTTTGGAGGAGGCTCATTGGATTGGTAATCAGAAGTTCTAGCACCCTTTTTAAGATTGAGAGTGATCGGAGGGTGGATACCTCCTCCCCCAACACACCTCATATTTTCCCAAAATGCATCTGACGGAAATTTTGAGATGACTATCTTTTGTATCAGAAACTTCAAAAAGAGCTCATTCGATTGGAAATTGAAAGGGCTAGTTTCTTTTTTTAATAGTCGAGAGTGATTGGATGGCAAATAGCCCCCCTTCCGCGCCCAAAATTTCCCCAAACACCCCCAATCAAAATTTTCAGGGAGCCATTTTGTTCAACGTAATTGAAATGTCTGGAAATTATGTCTTTGAGGATGAAACCCCAGAGCCCTCAGGGCAAGAGTTGTAAGTTATGGCCTGGGGGCATATAAGGTATATAGAAAAGGTGACCGTATAAACTTTGGAGGAGGCTCATTGGATTGGAAATCAGAAGTTCTAGTGCCCTTTTTAATATTCAAATTAATCAGAGGGTGGATATCCCCCCAAACACACTTCTTGTATTTTCCCGAAATACATCTGATAGAAATTTTGAGATGGCCATTTGTAGTCGAAGAAACTTCAAAAACACCGCATTCGATTGGAAACCGAAAAAGCCAGTGCCCTTTCTGATCGTCAAAAGTGATTAGAGGGCAGCTACCCCCCCCCCCCCTACCACGCCCACCATTTCCCAAAAAACATCCAATAAAAATTTTGAGAAACCCATTTTTTCAACGTAGTTGAAAGATCTGGAAATTATGTCTTTGAGGGTGACAACCCCCCCCCCCAAGGCCCTCAGGGAAAAGGTTGTAATTTATGTCCTGGAGGCATTTGAGGTTTATATAGAAAGGGTGATCGTACAAAATTCGGAGGGGGCCCATTGGACTGGTGATCAGAAGTTCTAGTGCCCTTTTATAGATTGAGAGTGATTGGAATTATGAAAGGTCTGGGAATTATGTCTTTGAGGATGACACCCCCCAACAGCCCTCAGAGCAATGGTTATAATTTATTCCCTTGGGACATATAAGGTTTATATAGAAAGGGTGATCATAAACACTCTGGAATGGGCTAATTTGATTGGAAATCAGATTTTCTAGTGCCCTTTTTAAGATTCAGAGGGATCGGAGGGTGGATACCCCCTCCCCCCCCCCACACACACACACACACAAACACACCTCGTGCTTTCCGAAATGCATTTGATAGAAATTTTTAGATGGCCATTTGCTGTCGCATAAACTTCGAAAAGACCTCATTCGATTGAAAATTGAAAAGGTTTGTTCTCTTTTTAATAGTCGAAAGTGATTAAAGGGTGACTAACACCCTCCCACGCCAACCATTTCCCCAAATATCTCTAGTCAGAATTTTGAGATACCCATTTTGCTCAACGAAGTTGAAAGGTCCAGAAATTATGCTTTGAATATGACAACCGCCCTACAACCCCCAAGGTAAGGGTTGTAAGTTATGCCCTGGGGGTATATAAAATATATATAGAAAGGGTGATCGTATAAACTTCGGAGGGAATTCATTTGATTGGTAATCAGAAGTTCGAGTGTCCTTTTTAAGATTCAGATTGATCACAGGGTGCCCCCCCAAACACCTCATATTTTCCCGAAATGCATCTGATAGAAGATTTTTGATGGCCATTTGTTGTTTTAGAAACTTAGAAAACAGCTCATTCGATAGGAAATTGAAAGAACTACTACCCTTTTAATAGTCAAATGCTATTGGAGGACAAATAACCCCCCTCCATCGCCCACCATTTCCCCAAACACATCCTTTTCGTTAAACGTAAATGAAAGGCCCGGAAATTAGGTCTTTTATAGGATAAAACACATCCAATTAAAATTTTGACATAGCCAGTTCGTTAAACGTAATTGAAAGGTCCGCAAATTATGTCTTTGAGGATGAAATCCCCCCCCCCCCCTCCAGAGCCCTCAGAGCAAGGGTTTTAAGTTATGCCCTGGGGGCATATAAGGTATGTATAGAAAGGGTGAAAGGGAGGGGGCTCCTTTGATTGGTAATCAGAAGTTCTAGTGCCCTTTTTAAGATTTAAAGTGATCAGAGGGTGGGTACTCCCCCCCCACACGCACACACACCTCCTATTTTACCGAAATGTACCTGATAGAATTTTTTAGATAGCCATTTTGCTCAGCATAATTGAAAAGTCCGGAGATTATGTCTTTGAGCATGACAACCCCACCCCACAGCCCTCAGGGCAAGAGTTGTTAATTATACCCATGGGGCATATTAGGTATATGTGAAAATAGCAATCTTATAAACTTTAGAGGGGGCTCTCTGGATTCGTAATCAGAAGTTTTAGTGCCCTTTATAAGATTCAAGAGTGATCGGGTGGTGGATACCCCTCCCCCCACACCTCGTATTCCCCGTAATATATCTGATACAAAAATTTTAATTGCCATTTGTTGTCATAGAGACTTCAAAAACAGCTCATTCAATTGGAAATTGCCAGTACCCTTTTTAATATCTAACGGTTATTGGAGGGCAACAACCCCCTCTCACGCCCACAATTCCCTAAACACATCTAAAAAAAACTTTTGAGATAGCCATTTTACTAAACGTAATTGAAAGGTCCGAAAATTATGTCTTTGAGCATGACAAACCCCCACAACCCTCAGGGCAAGGGTTATAAGTTATGCCCTTGGGGTATATAAGGTATATATAGAAAGGGTGATCGTAAAAACTCCGGAATGGGCTAATTTGATGGGAATCAGATACTTTACTGCCCATTTTAAGATTCAAAGGAGGGTTGATACCACCCCATACCTCGTATTTTCCGAAAATTTATTTAATAGAAATTTTTAGATCGCCATTTGTTGTCGTAGAAACTTTGAAAAGAGCTCATCTGACTGGAGATTGAAAGGGCTAGTTCTCTTTTTAATAGTCAAAAGTGATTGAAGGGCAACCAACCCCCCTGCCTCGCACACCGTTTCCCCAAACACATCATAACAAAATTTTGAGATAACCATTTCGTTAAACGTAATTGAAAGGTCCGGAAATTATGTCTTTGGGGATGACGACCCCCTCCCTCCCAGAGCCCTCAGAGCAAGGGTTTTAAGTTATTCCCTGGGGGCATATAAGGTACATATAGAAAGGCTGATCGTATAAAATTCCGAAGGGGTTCTTTTGATTGGTAATCAGAAGTTCTAGTGCCTTTTTTATGATTCAAAGTAATCAGAGGGTAGATAACCCCCCCCCACACACACACACCTCATATTTTCCAAAAATGCATCTGATAGAAATTTTGACAGGCCCATTTGTTGTAAAAAAAACATCCAAAACAGCTAATTCGACTGGAAATTGAAAGAGCCAGTGCCCTTTTTAATAGTTGAAAGGGATTGGAAGGCAACAACCCCCCCTCCCACGCCCTCCATTTCCCAAAACACATTCAGTAAGAATATTGAAATAGCCATTTTGTTCAACGTAATTGAAAGGTTCTGAAATTATGTCTTTGAGCATTGCACTCCCCCACAGCCCTCGGGGCAAGGGTTGTAAGTTATGTCCTTGGATCAAATAAGATATATATACAAATGGTGATCGTATAAATTTTGGAGGGGGCACATTGGAAAGGTAATCAGAAGTTCTAGTGCCCTTTTTAAAATTCAAGAGTGGTCGGAGGGTGGATACCCCTCCCACCCCCCGCCCACACCTCGTATTTTCCCGAAATGTTTCTGAGAAAATTTTTGAGACGATCGTTTGTTGTCTTTTTATGTCTTTGAGCTTGACACCCCCCCCCCCCCCCCCCGAGCCCTATGGGCAAGAGTTATACGTTATGACCTTGGGGCATATAAGGTGTATGTAGAAAGAGTAATCTTATAAACTTCAGAAGACTCATTGGATTCGTAATCAGAAGTTCTATTGCCATTTTTAAGATTCAGATTGACCGGAGGGTCTATTACCCCCCCCCTTCCCACCCCACCTCGTATTTTCCCAAAGTGTATCTGATAGAAATTTTGAGATGACATTTGTTGTCATAGAAACTTCGAAAGCAGCTCATCCGATTGTAAATTGAAAGGGTCAATGCCATTTTTAATAGCCAAAAGTTACTGGAGGGCAACTACCCACCTCCTACGCCCACAATTTCCCTAAAAATATCCAATAAAAAATTTTGAGATAGCTATTTTGCTCAACGTAATTGAAAGGTCCGGAAACTATGTCTTTGAGCATGAAAACCCCCTCACAGCCCTCAGGGCAAGAGTTGTAAGTTATGCCCTTGGGGCATATAAGGTATATGTAGAAAGGGTGATCTTATAAATTTCAGAGGGGTCCATTGGATTCGTAATCAGAAGTTCAAGTACCATTTTTAAGATTTAGAGTGATGGGAGGGTGGATACCCCCCCACCACCTCGTATTTTCCCAAAATGTATCTGATAGACATTTTGAGATGGTATTTATTGTCGTAGAAATTTCGGAAATATCTCATTCGATTGGAAATTGAAAGGGCCAGTGCCCTTTTTAGTAGTCGAAAGTGATCGGAGGGCAACTAACCGCCCTCTCACGGCCATGATTTCCCCAAACTCATCCAAACTAAATTTTTAAGATATTCATTTTGTTCAAAGTAATTAAAAGGACCATAAATTATGTATTTGAGGATGACAACCCTGTCCCCCCACAATCCAAAGAGCATGGTAAGTTATTTCTTAGGGGCATATAAGGTACATATAGAAAGGGTGATCGTATAAACTTTTGAGGAGGCTTGTTGGATTTGTAATCAGAAGTTCTACTGCCCTTTCTAAGATATAGATTGATCGGAGGGTGGGTAACCCCCCACCAAACCTCGTATTTTCCCAAAATGCATTTGATAGAAATTTTGAGATGACTATTTGTTGTCCTAGAAACTTAGAAAAAGGCTCCTTCGATTAGAAATTGAAAGGGTTAGTGCCCTTTTTATTAGTCAAAAGTGATTAGAGGGCAACAGACCCATCAGTTCCCAAAACACATGTAATCAAAATTTTGAAATAGCCATTTTGTTCAGTGTAGTTGAAAGGTCTGGAAATTATGTCTTTGACAACCCCCATACCTTCTCAAGACCAAAACATAATTTGCACTTTACTGAAAACAAAAAATGGGTCAGGATTGTCAGTTTAGTATACACATACTGATTTACATTACTTAAAGTTTCAATAATTTTTAATTTATTAAAATTAAAAAGTTAAAACATATTAAACGTATTTTTTTTATTTAAATCATACAATAAGTCACCGAGTCAAAGTCAAAACGAGCAAAAACTAACATGATTAGGGCTGATATTCCCCATGCCTTCTTAAGATCAGGACATAATTTTCACTTTACTGAAATCAAAATATATTTAAAATGTTTTCACTTTTTACTATTTAAAAATTTTTTTACTTGATGTATGAAAAGAGAAGTCCTCCCCCTTGCCAACTAATTACAGCGCGAGTGTCTGGTAACGTTTTTAAAAGTAACAAGAAATTGGAGGGCAAGCAGCCGTTCTCTCAAGCCCATTTATTTTCATTACACTTCCAGTCAAAATTTTGAGACAGCCCATTTTTTTTGCATAGTAGAATGATCCAGCAACTATGTCTTTAGGGATATTAGGCATATCAACCCACCCCCCCCCCCCTTCCCCACGATTATGCAATTGGCCCATTATGCTTTTAAAATTATTAAGGAAGAAATGTCAGTATATGTCAATTAAACTGACAATCCCTGGTCATTTGTTTGTTGGTTTGTTTTTTTTTTTTCAGTAAAGCACAAATTGTGTTCTGGTCTTGAGAAGGCATAGGGGTTATCATCCCTACTCATGTTAATTTTTGCTCGTTTTGAGGTTGACTCGGCTATATATTGTAATATCTGTTCGTTTTGAGTTTCATTGATTTATTGATAGTGATTTATGACAGTTTTACTGTTGGAAGATTAATTGACTTTATTTTTGCCTATTTTTGGCTTGATGGAGCTCTTTACTTTTCTTTGAAAAAATTGCCTTGTGGAAAACGTGTTTTAAATTAATTTCAAATAATGCCGGGAAATCTATCTCCTCCCCCTCCACGGAAAATCCCCCAGAAAACATACCTCCATGTAAAATTCCTCCTGCATAAAGTCCCTCCCCCATGCAATTCTACCCTTGTGGAAAATTACCCCCGCACAATATCTAGTGAGCAATTCCACCAATAAAATTTTCCTTGGCTCACTTCAATTGGAAAAAAAAATCGTTTTTCATTTAATGTCTTATAATTTTTTCAAATCATGTCGGATATCCCATCCTCCGCGTAAGTTTGTTCCTGGAAATCTCCCCTGCCACCAATTGAATATGTCTCCCATGGAAAATACAAGAATTTTTCCTTTGGAAAATTCAACCATGGAGAATTTCTCTCTTGCATTTTCCCCCCATGGTACATTTCTCCTGCAGAAAATCCCCCTCACGAAAAAATCCTCCTGACAATTCAAACTAGGCTGAAAATTATTCCAGGATATCCATCTACCCCCCCCCCCTAATATCTGCAAATGTAAAATTGAGTTGCTAAATAAAAAGCAAAAACGATAAAGATAATTTTATGCAGGAATTCTGGTAAATTCCCCCATGTAAAATTTTCCCTGGAAATTTTATTCTCCAGAAACTTCTCTCCCAGTGAAAGATTTCCTCCTTGGATCCCCTTCCCCCCAAAACAAACTTGTCTTTATTCTTCCAATAACAAACACTATATTTAAACTATCAGCAAATTTCAGAAAGTAGAGCCCTATCCCTAAGGCCTCTGGGTGGTCTTGTAATCCCAAGAAGTGTAGTTATTGAAATTTTCAACTTTGTTGAACAAAATGGCTATCTCAAAATTTTGATCGAGTGTCTTTGGGGGAAAAAAGGGTAGAAGGCCTTTCTGCCCTCCAATATTTTGGTCAATTATAATGTGTAATAGAACTATCAATTGCCGTTCAAATAATTCCTCTTCGGACTTACTAGGACAATCGGCTCAATACATGGGGAAAAAATAAAAAAAAAAATAAAATAAACTCGCATCCATGATGTGTCTTCTGGCAAAAAAAAACATAAACTTCAATATTTTTGTATATTTAACCTATGCTGTAGGGTTGAATGATACAAAAAATCTGATGGCGCTATTTTTTTATTCTTTGACTTTTTTGGAGTTATTTCCACCCTTTTTCAAAATCAGGTAAATTTTCTCCGGCTTGTAGCTTTTGATGGGTAACATTAAACTTAATATATATTATATATTTGATATTATATATTTGAAATAAACATAAATAGCCAATTCTTTTGATGTATCTTTTGTTATCAAAATTCAGCTTTTTAGAGTTTTGGTTACAATTGAGTCGAGTCACTCCCGATAAAAGATATATTTATTTGACGGAAAACACAATATTGCATTAAAGCAGATTGGCTTTTAAAGAGAGAAATTTATAGATTTTTTTTAATCATAATGGGGGAAATCAGAGAATGGTCATCTGGGAAGGGGTAATGTACGTTTAGAAAGGCTTGATTCCCTTACTCTGTCTATGACTAGGAGAAAAAGTGTTATCACCATACAAAATTAAAAAAGAAAATTTCATTCTTACTACTTTTGAAAAGAAGGGGAAATGGCTAGCTGATCTTATACAAATCTGTTATGCCGATAAAAATAAAAGTTGCAATAATTGCTCGAACAATCATTTTAGAGCAGCAAATTGCTGATAACTTCAATAATTTCTATTAAAAATTCAACTTAGAAAATCAAATTTATCAAATTTTTCATCTGTGTTTAACACAATACTTTCAACAGAAAACCTTCTGAGGGGCTTCAGTTGTGTAAAACCCTCCTCCTGGGTATGGCCTTGCAACCATCCAATAGTGAACACAACTAATTCACATTGGTCGATGAGCAGCATACCAAAGTTAAAACTCGATTTGGACGCCCCCTACCCCTCTCTCCTTTCCCTTGTAAACATTTTTAAGAGTGTCCATGCATATTTAGCTAGTAGTATCTGACAGAAAATGTTAGTTTTATTTATTTTTTAAATCATTGAGATAATTTGATTCCTATTTTCACAAAGATCTCTATAGCATTTATTCTACGTGTGTGTAATATGTACTTTGCATTGCTCTCGAACAAGCGACTGTCTGGAAAAATTCATTGACTGCTTCAATGCCTCATTAAAGCATTTCTGCAAAATTGTGAGCAGAAAGTTATTGAGTAAACTGTTTTTGAGCTTATCATATAAATAAGGACAGGGGGGCTTTTACTTCTCCTGTCAAATATTTTTTCTCTAATAATTATTGAAACCTATTATATTGGAATCGTCTCGAAATTCTCGATGAAAGAGACTTTGCGTTCGTGGTACTTGATACCTAGTTTTGATTGAACTTCTCTTCTCCGGTCCACCTCTCAAAATCAAATGATAGACAGGCTTCATGTTTTTATGTAAATCAAAATATCATAGAGGGTACGATAGTTCAATTTAGAACAAAAGGGCTAGCAAAGGCATTAGAGTCTTAGCCCAACACTTAGGTGCAACTTGCAAGCTTGGTAGATTTTGAAATTTTTCCGAATTGATTCAGTAAATTTATTTTTCTCTTTTGTTTTATAGCTTTGCACGGGTGTCTTTTGAATCCATGCAATCATGTAAATCAAATTTGTCAGCCCGTCGATGGAGGTCATAAATGCTTATGCAAAGATGGTTATCGAAATTCTGATGATGGATGCATAGGTTCGTATAAGCTGGTACTCTGGAGTATCCCCATTATAATTGATTCAAATTTCGTTGCACGACATTCCCCTTAAAGAAAGTAGTTACAAATAAAAGATTAGCAATCTCCTAAGACGAAATTCTTTGATACCTGCATTTAAAAAAGACTAGGAAAAATGCTTTGGCTGGGTCAAAACTTCACTATCCCCACTAGAAATGGCAAACAAAGTAAATGACGAAAACAACGAAAAAAAAAATCAGTAAACATTTGGCTATAATTCCTTGCAGACTTGTGAATGACAGGTTAGGAAATCATTTGTGCCTCAACCTGTACTCAACTCACCCCTCAAAATATAAACGTTCCACAAGTTCGAAAGTTGGGACAAGAAATTAGAAAGGAATAAAAAAAATACTTAAAATGGACGTAATGCTAATTTCAATTGCGCAAAGAAATACAAGTTTTATGGGAAATCAAAAGTAGAGGGTTGTCAAACATTAGTAAAAAAAAAAATGCGCAACAATGCAATTTTTTGCACTTTTATTGAAATTGCTGCCCTGTTGGGGAATGTTTTACCCCAGGTTCAGAATTAAACATTTTTGATAGGTGAGTTACTGTACTGATACCAAAGATATTCGTATATTTCCACTCAGCTGAGGGGTTATTTCCAAAGATTTTTGGTGTCCACCGAATGTTTGAGCAGCCTTTTAACTGTTTCTCTAAGCTAGCTTTTGCCCAACATGAGCATTTTTTAGATTCATTTTATAATTTTTAATTCTTGTCACGATTTTTCTCTTCTTGTTTTTGCTAAATAAATTTGAACTTTTATACTGGAGCAAACAAACTTCAGTTCTAAAATGATGACTGTTAAATTTTTTAAAAGCTTGATATATAGCCTGTTAAATAAAAGTTGTAAATCAAATTAATATAACCAAATTGACGAAATACAAACCAAATAATATAAACCAAGTTTACAATATATTGGCCACTAAATGCCAAAGCTTTAGCCTGGTTTTCTTAAGGAATTGGTAATAAAATAAAGCAACAAAAATCAGCAAATAAATGTTCATTTGAAATTTTCTACAAAAAGGGCTCATTAGCTGCATTTACCACCATTTTCCGGCTTACCACCATATTTTACCACCATGTTTTCTGGCTTACCCCCATAAATTATATCCTTGGCTGTCAAAAAGGTTTCCACTAAAGCAATTCCTTTTGCCTTCAATTATTCGCTTCCTGGACGATTTATTCACTATAGTTTTACATCATAGAAAATCAAAAGGTTTAAGGAAAAATCACTAATTTTAGAAAAAAATCACTCAAAATGACTTGCCCCAAAATTATTGTGCAATAAAATAATCACTAGAAATAGCGAGAAATCATAGGGGGCGAATTCTTAAAAAAAAAAGAATTCAGGGCTTAACTCGTTTTCATCGCATCAGGAGTTTTTTTTTCTACTTAGATAGTCCAAACCTTGCACTTAGTTCATTTTGCATCAAATCAGGCTCTAGTTTACTTACACACTACGAAGGCCTAACGATTAGCTTGTCTTTTTTTCTATCTTCATTTTGTTATCTTCATTTTCCATCTTCATTTTTCTCCTCAACCGAAAGAAAGAGAGAGAAGAAGGGAGAGAGAGAGAAAGAGAGAGAGAGAGAGAGAGAGAGAGAGAGAGAGAGAAGATAGAGAGAGAGAGAAAGAAAGAGAGAGAGTGAGAGAGAAAGAGAAAGGGAGAGAGAGTGAGAGAGAAAGAGAGAGAGAGAAAGAGAAAGAGAGAGAGATAGATAAGTAGGCCTAACGAATAGCTTGTCTTTTTTTTTCTTTTTTATCTTAATTTTGCTGTTCCAATATTCTATTCTTAGATAGTGATGTTATTTGGTAAATAGTCAGGGATCAGTTGTTTTTAACACAAAAAACAATTTCAAATCATAAAAGATTTAGAAAGCAAAAAAAAGTTAAGAATTCATAGAAAAACTATGATTCCAGGAAGAGAGGGACCTAAAAGTATCCACCCTCCCATCCTCATTTCTGTTCGGTTTTCATATACCCAGATAGGGTGTGTTAGATCCCAGACCTCTCACAGCTTCGTACTTATAGGCGTATATCAAATCCGTAAAATGAAAAATATTCCCCCTCCCCCAAATTCTCTCCTTGAGCCTCTAGAATTTGCTACAGATTTACTTGTGCATGAATTTACTGGTACTGGGATGCGTTATTTCTATTCAACTGTTTTTAGAACTTTGGCTAATCAGTTTCCTCGCAATTTTTGTGTTTTACAGACATTGATGAGTGTAGTCAAGATCTAGAATTATGCACTGAATTTGGACAAATGTGTATCAATACAGAAGGAAGCTTTATTTGTGGATACATGACTGATTTCAGCGAAGATACAGACGACTGTAAGTGTCTTTTTTCTTGGCCAAACAGTCAAACTAAGTAAATATTTATTCTAAGGCTCTATTTAAATTTTTAGCCCTAATTTCAGCAAAAACGTGTTACTGTATTATAAATCGTACAGCGATATTAATATTGAAGCCCTAGGCACTTCAAAGACACCCACAGGGGGTATATCTGAAGTTGCTAGTCCCTCAAGACGCATATATTATTGATAATTGATGTATTGTGCATACCTGGTTATCACATAATATTTAATTGTTTGCTTATGCTAATTTATTGAGGATGAAGTAATGTCGCGTGTCAACGACACCTGCTATTACCATGGGAGATCTTTTTTACTTCAAAACATATCTTCCTTCAACATGTTTTCCTCTTAGGACCACTAGTCAAGTGGGGAACTCCTGGATGTGAATTAGGATAGCATATTGTGAACACGTGGGTGTTACAACATAGTTATATAAATTTAAATGCACTGGTTATTGTTTTTTTCTTCAAGACGTTTTTTCTATCTTCAAGATGGTTTTTTCTTTGATATATGTTTTTTTTCTTCGAGACATTCTTTTCCTCCGAGATGTTTCATCACGGCGTTCCCCAAGCCACTTATGCAAGACGTGTTTTCACTCAGGTAACCTTTATAATCCGTCATCAAAGGTTTTTTTGTCCGGTCTAGGAATCGAATGAAGACCAGAGGTTTACAATGGAATGACTTGTTAGTCAACTGAACCAACAAGCCATTACTACTATTATGCTCTGGGAAATCGATTCGATGCAATAGGAATCTTGATCTTAATGACAATTTCCCCCTATCACTTTTCTCCGTAAGCTAAGGATCGCGTGTTTTACTCCCAGGAAATAATTACCACGAAAGGGGGAAATAGAGAAATAGATGGTTGTTAGGTAATAGTTTAAAGGATATTATTGTTTTACATTTAACGGATACATGGGTGTTAAATCATAGTTATGTATATTTAAATAAAGCTGATGGTTAGATATAGATGCTATTGTTTATTTGGTCTATTGCCCACTTGTGCTTTGGAAATTAGAGAGAACCATGGAAACGTATTATGACTATTCGTGAAACCTGTCAACGTTTCAACGTTTAAACAACGTATTGTTTAAAGTGAAATCGTAAGATGAGCAGTTAGTTCGTAATTTTTACTTTATTACGAACGTAAGACCTAATTTGAATTTTTGAAACAAATAGTAAAACCATTGGATGAGACAACAAGAAATGAATTACCATCCATGGATAATAAATGTTCTTGGCATGTGGCTCTCTGTGTTCCTTCCATTCAATTTCAAGCAAGAATTCAGTTTTGTCACATGCATCCATATTTTAAGCAAACACAGCTGACTTTTAAGCATCCATTTGATTATTTTCATCTTGTTTCGAGCAAAACCACAGTTGGAAGCGTTGATTTGGATATTTTCTTTGATGTTCAAACATCAACACAGTTCTCACCCCACAGTGGCACTAAGTGGCTTCCCCATGGCACCCTGTGGCACAAATTTTTGTTCCTAAAGCATTTTAATCCTAGTTTCCTACAAAAATAACCGCATAAACTAAAATTGACCCTTTAAACTGAAAGCAAAATTCCCAATAATGTTTCTGACAAAAATAGCTTTATAAACCGTATAAACTAAAATTAAACGTTTCAGCTTAAACAAAAATTCCATATACCGTTTCTTCTGATGACTGACATCTCTAAAGATGTTTTTGTTTGAACAGCGGGACATTCCATTTCACTGTTAGATCTTTATATTTCAAGTTAGTTTGCGCTACCGTGACACTATATGGCTGGCACGTGCAATTCCTGGCTCCATTTTCCTTCTATCCCCTGGCAAAAAATCATAATTCAGAGCGAAAAGTCCCATTAAGAGCTACTTTTTTAACTTTTCATGGAGACAGTCCTTTGTAGCTGGGACTAGGTATCTCTGATTCCGTGGCACGTATTTGAATCAGAGAAAAATGTTTCCGTAATATTATCTGTAAATTTATTGCAAAAATTCGAAATTCAGAGTGAAAAGTCATATTAAATGCTACTTTTGTGAAATTTTCGTGGAGACCCTCTTAGGATTATCTTGAAAAAAAAAATCATCCGACATGAGCATATACAGTTGAATAAAAATGGTTTGACATCAGAGAAATTGCAAGAGAATTTTTTCTACACAAAAATATTCAAAAAAATCCGCGGAATTGCATAAAAAGAATCCACCAAAATCCCTCTTGAACATGTGTCCCAAATTGGCCCTTGAAGGGAAAAAATGAGGGAGGAAGCGGATTCTTGTGTTTATAAATGGTTTGGAGTTTAAATGGTCGTTTCCTATCACATCAAGCATGGCGGATCTGAATACGACGTCGGAGATCTAGTTTTCCATATCAGGGTATCACTTTACACCTTCATGGAATGGGAGAAGGGGTCGATAAAATACGCAGATCATTATCTGATGGATTCCTGCGACTAAAGGATAATTTTATTTCAAATAGAGGTGTTGACTGCCAAATATGAGGTCAAAAAGCAGTTTTTTACTATTTACCCGATTTCCGCCTCTGAGGGCCCTATAAATGAGTGGTTGATAAGTATAACTTCTTAAAAACCCATTCTTTAATTGAGGTCAAAACTTCAGATCAATCAGTTGTAAAAAAGAATGCTTAGAGTTCACGTAAATTAATCACAAAAACATTTTGATTTTAAAACCCAACCTAAAGCTAATTCTTCTTCCTACATGTCTGTGTAATCGTCCTCATCCTGTGTTGCTACAGTGTTAGCAAATAACGCCCCTTTACACTCACCGGACCCAAAGCTGCAGGGTAAACCGTTCTGACGGCAGCTGCATCTGTAGCGATAAAAGAAAGATATTTGTAGCTATAAAAGAAAGGACTGGGCTTAATTGTGGTCATAAATATTGACCGCGTCAAATCTATTATCGTACCTTGAAGCTGTGAACTTACACCTTATAAGTTCTCCGATAGCACCGCTTATAGCGCTAAAGATCGAGCCAACAAGGCATACGCCACCCTCAATTAATGGGAGAAAATAAAATGTGTAGCCATATAAATGTGACCTCTTCTCCTCGAGCTATCTGGAGATCAGATTCCTTGGGAACGTGCCTTGGAGATATGCGAACTAGTTACCTGTCGTGTGGCTAGATACAGACATATAAAATAAAATAAACACAAAATAGAAAAGCAATGGTTTTATGGAGACTTACATGTTTAGGTGTACAGCAATGGGTCACTTCAAATGACAGCAAATAATAACCAAGTCTCTACAATGACTGCATAATAACTTGAATCGCAATGCCTGAATACCAATATATTTCTGTTCTAAATGATCCTGAATCTGATTTATGAATCCTCCCAAAAAGCACTTTTACCCCACTATCAAACGTAGTTTTTTGTCCTGCGCTCTAAGAACTGGCTCACAATTGGCTCAAGTGGCCCAAGGATGCGAACCCTTCGTCCAATAAATTGTTTTAAATATTTCTGATGATTCAAACGTTCACACGGTTCTTATCATTTAAACTTCCTTAGAAATATTGTGCGTAGCATCTTTTTTATTGCCCACTGTCTTAGCGAAATCCAAAGCTTGGATAGCGCCGTTCTTTGTCTGAGGCTAACTGCAATTTTTCTCTTTGCTGATTAAGGACTTTTCATTTTTGAAACTAGATTTAACTTAATTAGAAGAAGTCGGAATTATCTTTAGAAAGAAGGAACTTTATTTTTGTATTTTAAATATATCGCATTTTGCTCACGGTACACATCTGAGAGAGTCGTACCCGCTGGCACACTGGTACTGCACCATCTTCAGCAAATTTTATGGGGCTGGTGAAGCATCTGCCATATTGGGAGGATACATATTCTGTGACGAAGTGAGACACCAACCCAAATTTTTGGGCTTTAGTGAATTGAACGTTCCTTGTCACTTCATTACTCGTAAATATCAGCCGTAAAAATAGTACTTTGTAGCAGCCAATGTTGGAAAAGCCACTCTGCCTGAACTAAAACATTTGAACTTGCAACTTGCATAGTAAATAGCCGCACCCAGACATCCTCCACGGTCTTCTCATTAGTTTTTCTTTTTTGTATGTGGAGCAAAGCTTTCTCTCCTGCTTCAGTGATTATGTTTGGATCCTGGTGTCATGAAAATCTTGCAAGCATTCTGAAAAATGTCATCTATAATTGACAAGGAAAGCACTGCCTATCTTCGTATGCCGTGAATTCTAGATGTCGTACGGCAGCCAGACATTCCCTGGCAGACGAGTAGATTTTCTGTCACTTAAGTTCCTAGTTTGTTCTTGATCCTTTTTATGTCATACACTCATCGGTAATTTGCATTCCTATCTGTCTGCATAAAGGTACAAAATGCATCAAGCTTGTGATGGTACAGCAGAAGGACTAATATGTCGGTATCATTCCCAATCAAAGTGGTCGACAAAGTTTCAGTGCAATTTACTGCAGTTTCTACAACTCGGACATCGGCATCATCTAGAGCATGTAGAACTTTACATCCTAAGTTTGCTTGGCTCTCACTTAGTAAATCGATGAAGCGTTTTATATTTTTGGGATTTCTCAAAAATTCCTCCTTAGTTATGACGATTTTTATGTTAGGAGAAAATTCAATCGTTGGACACAACCAACCTTTGGCTCTCTTCAGCTGTGTGCAATTTTTCGTCGATGGTGTATCAGTGTAACAGTCAAAACTACCACTGCCTGGCCAAAATGTCTTTTGACATAATTTGCGTAAGATTCTGCCACCTTAGAGCATGTGGATCTGGCAATCCGCGGAATTTTTTGGACTAGCCAGCCACCACTCAAAGCTCATTGAGTGCTTGGCAATGACACTGGACCATTGATAACCTCAAGTTTCCTCAGTCCATTTGTTAAAGATGCTTTGCCAGCTCTTCTCATTACCTCGAACGAACTAAAGAGCGATGGCGGAAAAGTACAGAGCTCGAACGACAGAACCTTCTTCAATTCAGAACCACTGACGCTAACCACTGCGGCTAGAATTCGGAGGATTAGAGCTGGTTTGATGATTTCTCTCTCGCTATCTATCACCACAGATTACTTCTAAGCCATAGTAAGAGCTTTCTCCTGAAAACATATTTGTCAATTTTTTTCGCTTCCTTATCCTTCAGAATCTTTTCTCTCACAAATTTGGCATTGTCTTCGTTTACATATGATGAAACGTGGACAGCAGTAACCACGTTAAACAGCTCTGAATCCTGCCTGAAGGGTTCTAGGGGCTCAATATATTGAAATATCTTTTCTGTGTCCACCAAATCTCTGGGTTTCTTCGAATATATCGCTTCTGCGTCATTTTAGATAGTCACTCTGCTAGGCCTGTGAGGTTCTCTATACGATCGTTAACGAGAACCAAAGTAGGCACAGCAGATGTCCAAACTGTCTATTGCAATTCATTCATGCCTCTACCTCTTTTCAGAACACCGCTTGTTTTCATACTTCTCATTAACGTATGTTGATCACCAAATCAGGAGAGAGTGCCACCCAGCAGTTGTCAGTTCTCCAGATGAACAGGTATTCCTGTAAAAGTCTGTACTGCTCTGGGTTGTCTTTCCTCAACTGAAAAATTGATTGAACGAACAGCCAAGTGGACTTCATGTAAAGATCATGGCGGAAGTAGCAAAGCAAGGAACCCTTTCTAACAAAGACTGTAGATAAAGCTCAAAATTGCCATTCGTTCAGCTCTCCTGTTGGTTCTCAAGATTCCAATTAGGTCCAGATACTGAAACCAAAGACAGGTAGTTCCGGGCTTGGATGATCGTTCTTTTACACTAACAAGTATTCATAGATAAGATTTGCTGCTTCCGATACCTGCACTTTGTCAATGGTATCTTCTTCAAGGAGCGACTCGTACGCCTATTTTGCCTTTTCAAGGTGTTCTGGTACCATGTCATTGTCATCAAAAACTCTGCTGTTCAGTTTTGATGATAAAAGTTTTGCATAAAGTTTTGCCCACTGCGTCATTGGTGGTTTACTAAAAAAAAATTTTATGACAAATATTTTCATTTGTACTTAACATTGAAAATAAACATTAAAATTATAGTAACATTTTGAACTGATGAGCTTTCAGCAATTAATATCATTATACATCAAATATTCAGTTTAATTTATTAGCCCTTTTTAAAGTTGTTAAAAACGAATATATTTTCCCTACAAACAAATGTTTGGATACTGCCTCCTTTCCTAACTGTAAATAAAAACCAAAAGCCTTCTGCGTCATTGGCGCTTAACTGAAAACGGATTATATTACAAATAGTTTCTTTTCCAGTTCTTACAGTATTGAAAATAAAAATACAATTACAGTGAAATAAATTCTTGAACTGAAGGCTTTTTCAATTAATATCATTATACATCTAATATTCAATTTGATGTTGTTTATACTTTCCAAGATTGTTCAAGACGCATTTAATTTTCAGTAAAGTGCCAATGACGCAATAGCTTTAAGACTTTTACAGTAAGAGAAGGAGGTCATACCCAAACTCTTGTTTGTGGTGATTTTTGTTCGTTTCAAGCTTGATTTCCATATTCAATTTAATCTTCACTCGTTTTAAGATTTATTTATTAATTTACATTAATATGTATTGTATGTTTGTTGGCATTGATTGTTTATTTAATTTCTGTCCGTTTTTAGTTTCATTTATACTTCAATAGGAAAATATTTTTTTTCGTTTTAAGCTTGATATTCATATTCAATCTAAGCATTACTCGCTTTAAGATCTATTTATTCATTTATTTTATTACCTGTTGTATGTTTTTGCTATAATTGTTTATTTATTTTCTGTTCGTTTTGGGTTTCATTTTTTCTTTAATAGTAATTTCTGGTCGTTTTGAGTTTGAATTTTAAAAGGCATTTGTATCTGCTGAGCTTAAGTTTAAAATGGCCTTTGCTTTACTTTGAAAAACTTATTTTTCGGAAAGTTTTTTTAATTAAGTTTTGTTCGTTTTTGATTGCAAAAAATTTCAAGTTTTTAAAAATTCCTTATTTCAAAATCAAACTTAAGAAAAATAAATAAAATATTCATCAAAGTAACAAAACTGATATCAAAGTAACAATAACAAAGTGAAAAAATGGGTTTGTGTCAACCTCGGAGTTTTTATTATCTGATGTTTGAACTATTTTTAACTAAATTGTTATCTCAAAATTTTTATCGGGTGGGTTGGGGGAAAAAGGGCTTGGGAGGACTAGATTAATATTCGGTCTCTTTTGACTCTTTAAAGGTGAACTAGAACTTTCTATTTTCAATCAAATGAGCCCTCTCTGAAGTTTATACGACAATGTTGTCTATACAAAACCTTATATGCCCCCAGGGCATAGCTTACAACCCTTGCCCTGAGGGCTGTGGGGGAGTTGTCATCCTCGAAGACCTAATTTCCAGAACTTAAAACTACGTTTAATAAAATGGCTGTCTCAAAATTTCTATTGGATGTGTTTGGGTAAAAGGTGGGCGTGAGAGGGGGGTTAGTTGCCCTCAAATCACTTTCGACTATTAAAAAGGGTGCTAGCCCTTTGAATTTCCAATCAAATGAGCCATTTTTGAAGTTTCTACGACAGCGCCTTCTATAAAAACCTTATATGCCCCCAGGGCATAACTTAAAACCCTTGCCCTGAGAGTTTTGGGGGAGTGTCCTCCTCAAAAATTTTTTTCTATCTGGAAATCAACTACGCTGAACAAAATGGCTATCTCAAAATTTTGATTGGATGTGTTTGGGGAACGAAGGGCTTGGGGGGGGCTAGTTTCCCTCCAATCATTTTCGACTATTAAACAGGGCACTAGAACTCTCGATTTCCTATCGAATGAGCCCCCTTTGAAGTTTCTTCGACGACTCCTTCCATATGAAGTGTCTCTGGGGAAAAAAATAATAATAATAATAATAATAATAATAAACAAAAATAAAACATTGGAGCCGTATGGCCTTTACCATAGGCAACGCTACAGCGTTGCTTCTGATTAACCAAGACGTCACAAACCTTTCAAATAGCCTTGATCCCAGTCATGTAGCAAAGACCATGGGAGATGGCTCCAGTGAATAGATCAGCTAAAGAATGGCACTAAGAAATTGATACCGCAAAATGGGGGGGGGAGGGGATTCTAGAATACTGGCTTGAAATTAAACTGTTTGAGGCACATATTCTAAGGTCCTATTCCTAAGTTAATAGGAAGTGGTTAATCGACTGAAAATGATTAAAATAAACTAGTTAATGTAAGTCAATTTTCATATCTGTTCTAGTTAAGATGACGCAAAATCAAGCGTTTAACTTTATATTCCAATTCACGGCTATTCACTTCATAAGAAACTATCAAAAATACGAACACCTCTTAATTTCGAGTTTGAATCCCCTACCCTCTCCTTTTCTGGTAGAAATAGGCATAAGGGTACGGAAAAATGGAGACCCAAATTAAGATTTGGAGTCAGCATGTTTGATTTTATAGGAAACGACTATTTAAACTCAGTAGTATAGTATATGTGTGTCCTGGGCCACGACATTAATCAATACAATTTCTCCCTTTTACAATTAAATTTACACCATTTTACAAAGAAATTTCCAACATTTTAAACAATTTTCCATCATGAGCCTTAAAGTCAAAACAGGTCTTGTGAAATAAGAATTTGATGCATATTTTACTTTTATTCAATACTTTATATACACTACTGATAAAATGCAAAAATTTACTATGA
The DNA here is from genome assembly GCA_027921565.1 of Artemia sinica. NCBI lineage: Eukaryota > Metazoa > Arthropoda > Branchiopoda > Anostraca > Artemiidae > Artemia > Artemia sinica. The sequence goes on along the minus strand of CM051276.1, from coordinate 46,967,154 downwards.
TTTAGCATTTAGTGGATAGTTCGATATCAGTTTCTAGATAGTTATTAAATAAAAAAACAAGTTTTTCAAACTGAAAGTAAGGAGCGACATTAAAACTTAAAACGAACAGAAATTATTCCCTATATGAAAGGGGCTGTCCCCTCCTCAACGCCCCGCTCTTTACGCTAAAGTTTTTTATTGTTTTAAAAATAAAGTTGTGAGACAGAGTTGAACTTTAGCGTAAAGAAATAGGTGTTGAGGAGGGGACAGCCCCTTTCATATACAGAATAATTTCTGTTCGTTTTAAGTTTTAATGTCGCTCCTTACTTTCAGTTTAAAAAACTTGTTTTTTATATTTAATTTCTGATCGTTTTTTAGTTAATGCACCTTTTATTTTGGCTCACCGTCATTGAATAAGTAAACAAAATTTGCATAAAAATTTTACTCTTCTTTTGCTAAATGGCTGTCTCTAAATTTGGTTCTGACGTAATTTACAAATTAACTTACGTAACGAACTTCTATATTCGTATATTTTTCTTCTGGCAAAAAATACAAAATTTGCAGATTTTTGCAGATATGAGCTTGAAACCTATGTAATAGGGTTTTCTGATACGCGGAATCTGACGGTGGGATTTTCATTAAAATTCTTTCACTTGTAGGGGATGTTTCCTCCCTCTTTAAAAAATCAGGTAAATTTTCTCAGGCTCGTAGTCTTTGATGAGTAATACTAAACTTAACAAAATTTATATATTTAGAATCAGCATTATAAGCCCATTCTTTTGATACATTTATTGACATCAAAATTCCGTTTTTAAAAGTTTCGATTACTATTGAGCCGTATCGCGAGTTTTTTTGTTTTTTTTATTACGTATATGTTATTACGTATATGAGGGGGTTCTCCCCTTAGTCAATACCACGCTCTTTACGTTAAAAGTTAAAAAAATTTTAATTCACAAACCCCTGAATCACAAAGGCCGTTTAATTAGAATAGATAGCTCTTTTGAAAGCACTAAAAAAACTGTAGCGTAAAGAGCGAGGTATTGACTTGGGGGAGAATCCCCTCACATACGTAATAATTTCTGTTCGTTTTAAGTTCTAATGTTGCTTCTTACTTTCAGTTGAAAAAACTTGTTTTTTTTTATTTAATTTCTGATCGTTTTTTAAATAATGCTTGGAAATCCGGCGCACCCTTCATAGAAATTTCCCTTACCCCAAAGAAACATCCTCCACGGAAAGATTCTCCCGAGTAACCCCCTCCTCCAGCCCCCCCCCCACCAGAAAAAAAAATCCTTCCTGAAAATGTCTGTATACTTCCTAATAACCAATACAATATGTAAGCAATGGTCAAAGTTCATATTTTGCAGCCCTTCCCCTGAGAACTGTGGGAGAATAAGTCATCTTCAAAGACATATTTATTAGATTTTCGACTATAATGAACAAAATGGCTATCTCAAATATTTAATTGGGTGACTTTGAGAAAAAAATGAGCGTGGGAGGGGGCCTCGTTGCCTTCCATTTTTTGGAGGGCACGTATCGTGATCTTTCTTGGAGCAAAAAGTGCAAATTTCCACCTTTTTGCAGATAGGAGCATGAAACTTCTTTAATAGGGTTCTCTGATAAGCTGAATGTGATGGTGTAATTTTCGTTAAAGTTAATTAAAAATGCAAAAATCCACATTTTTGCAGATAGGAGTTTGAAGCTTCTTTAATAATGTTCGTTGATAAGCTGAATCTGATCGTGTGAATTTCGTTAAAGTTAATTAAAAAAATTTGCAATTAAAACAAATTTTATTGTTTGAAAAAAATTGAGTTGTGAGAAAGTCAAACTTTAGCGTAAAGAGCGAGGCGTTGAGGAGGGGACAGCCCCTTTCATATACGGAATAATTTCTGTTCGTTTTAAGTTGTAACGTCGTTCATTACTTTCAGTTAAAAAAAACTTTTTTTTTTATTTCATTTATGAACGTTTTTTAATTAATGCAGGTTTTGATTTTGGCTCACCGTGCATGAATAATTAAAACGAAATTTGCATATTAATTTTACCTTTATTTGGTTAAATGGCTTTCTCGAATCTTGTTGAATTTTATTTACGAAAGTTTTTATTAGTAATAAATATACGTAACTTACGAATTAACTTACGTAACGAACTTCTATATTCATATATTTTTAATACGTATATTAGGGGGTTTGCCCCCTAGTCAATACCTTGCTCTTTAAGCTGAAGTTCGAATTTTGTTCCAATTCTTTAAAAATGACCCTTAATCACAAAGGCCGTTAGTTAGAATAAATAGCTCTTATGAAAGTACTAAAAAATATTTGGCTTAAAGAGCGAGGCATTGACTAGAAGGTGAACCCAATCATATAGCTAATATTTTTCTGTTCTTTTTAAGTTTTGATGTTGCTCCTTACTTTCAGTTGAAAAACTTGTTTTTTTATATTTAATTTCTGATTTTTTTTTTAAATAATGATGGTAAATCCGGCGCACCTTCATAGCAATGTCCCTTCCCCCATGAAAACTTCCTTGATGAAAAGATCCTCCCATTTAACCCCGACCCACCCCCACCCCCCACTACCAGAAAAAATTCCCCCTGAAAACGTCTGTATACTTCCCAATAACCAATACTATGTGTTAACATTGGGTATAGTTCATAACTTTCAGCCCTCCCCCTGGGGGCTTCGAGGGATTAAGTCATCCTAATAGACATAGTTATAATATTTTCGACCATGCTGAACAAAATGGCTATCTCAAAATTTTGATCGGGTGAATTTGGGAAAAAATGAGCGTGGGAGGGGGCTAGTTGCCCTCCATTTTTTGGACACTTAAAAAGGGCACTAGAACTTTTAATGTCCGTTCTAATGAGCCCTCCTACGATATTCTAGGACCAATGGGTCGATACGATCACCCCTGGGGAAAAGAAAAAACAAAAAAAAAAACAAAAAACAAATAAACACGCATCCGTGATCTTTCTTCTGGCAAAAAATGGAAAATTCCACATTTTTGTAGATAGGAGCTTGAAACCTCTACAGTAGGGTTCTCTGATACGCTGAATATGATGGTGTGATTTTCATTAAGGTTCTATAACTTTTATAACGTTTGATTATTATCTTTCCGAGTAGTAGCAGCAGCAGAAGTAATAAAAGTAATAGTAGTAGTATAAGCAGTAGTAGCACTAGTAGTAGTAGTAGTAGCTGTAGTAGTAGTAGTATTAGTAGTAGTAGTAGTAGTAGTAGCAGTAGTTATAGTAGTAGTAGAAGTGGTAGTGGAAGTAGTAAAAGTAGTAGCAGTAGTATTATTAGCGATAATAGTAGAATTAGTAGTAGTAGTAATAGTAGTACTAGTAGTATCAGTAGAAGTAGTAGTAGTAGTACTAGCAGTAATATTAGTAATAGTAGCAGTAGTAACAGTAGAATTAGGATTAGGATTACTAGCACTAGCAGTAGTATGCACAGAATTCTTTTTGATCAGTCAGTAGAGTAAGAGGTACCATTTTGCCAAGGCCCCTAGGAATTTCAACTTTATTCTATAGAAGCTCTACACCTTTTCAAAGAGATTCAGAGCTCCCTCACATGGCCTAATACTTTGGGTAGACTATGCTCCATCTTGTACTAGTTAGGAATTGCGTAATATGTTATGAAGGACAAGTTTTTCTGGCATAATTTACATAGACTAGATTTCTATTTCATGGTATATATGTCTTTTAGGGTAAACCCGTATCAGAAAACCAGCGTGTCTTGTTTAGCTGTTAATATATTCAATTATTTTTTGTATATATTCAAGTTTCAGATTAGGATTTTCTACAGTTTGAATAGTTCATTCAATCTACTAATATCAATATTTTTTGCAATCATTTACATAGATATGGAGTATTCTAAGCGACTTCTGGTGAGTAAAATTTTCTCATTATTATGATAAAAAAAATTGTCTCGTCATTAAGTTAAGGAAGAATTTCCTTCCTTACGCTTTTTTTCACCGTGTTGTTACCTCTTTTAAAAAGCTTCCTTCTTTTAAATATTAAACAGTCCATGTTTTTCAATTTTAGTAAATATTCAAAAAAAAGAGAGGCATGTTCACTTTGATTTTGGCTCGTTGTATATGAAAAATTAAAATAGAATTTGCATATTAGTTTCCGCAGATATGAAAGGTCTGTGTTACGATCATAATTCTTTAGTTTTAGTTATTTCGTTCAAAATGTGGCTTTTCACATTATCAAAAAAAATAGAGTTTCCACTCTAAAAGTATCAGTGTCTAATCCTCTTAACAATACAGCAATTTCCAAATAGGCCTTTACAGGCGTTATCTGAAATTATTAATACTATATATTGAAGGATAGCGACAAGGGTCCCCTTGACAAATAGATTCTTTTTAGGGTCAAATTAAAGGTGAGTAAAGCCGTCGGACCTCATGTCTAAACTTAAGGATGGGAATATAGGTGGGACCTACAATTTATTCACTGATAATTTTGAACTATGTTATTTTAGGAGAAAATTCTTAGTACTTTCAAAGCTTAGTGGGTAATATCTTGGTTCATTGTCATAAATTGAAACCTGTTTCTGTGTTCTTCGTCCTTCAAAGTGAAATTTTGAAAGATGTATTTATTAAACTATTAATTGTTTAAAGCATATTCCAGCCTAGGTAGCATACTAGGAGCCCATGGCTGTTCAGTATGATGAGTGTACGTACACGAAGGAATATTTGAGCGGAAAAAAATATTGATTTGTAAAAAGTAGCAGGCATTCTAAAGTGCTAATAGTTATAGCACTACAAACATCAGAATTGACTTTATGGATTAAATTATATTATGGGGAGATGTTTTTGAAACCCCCCCCCCTTCCCTCATTCTGAATAAGTAAGAATTGAGCTAGCTAAATAAATTACAACATTTTTTCAACTTTTGGGAGTTTGATATTGAAGGGGTGGTACTCTCCCGTTAGCTAAATAGTTTGAAAACTGAAAATGATTTTTATTTTAGAACGCTGTTGATAAATCATCACAGCAAAAACGCGCAAAATTGAATGATATAACATCGATGCAAGCTGCAAGACCATCAGTCATCAGATATGCTAGCCCCAATACAAGTTCGATGGACCAGCCAGGGGCCTCTATGCAACCTGGCAGGAAACTCAAGTCAGCCTCATCTGATCAAGATGGAGGGAGCAACCCTCTTCATGCTTTACCAGGGACTTCGGATGTACAAGTGCAGCCAGAATTTGTAAATGTATATATTTTTTTTTCTTTCCGTATTTTCAAAAATAAGGCAAATTTTCTCAAGTGCGTAACTCTCGATGAGTAAAACTTAAATTTGTTTCTAAACTATTCTATAATAATCCTATTTCATTACCATTAACCAAATTAGCAGTATATAAAAGAGTGGTTATAACACAGAACTAGCAAATAGCTTATCATACTTTTCTATAGATTTATAAACCTTACCTATAATTTCTCTTTTAAGCAAGATGTTTTCTAATGCAAAAATCCAATTATTTCTTTAAACAAACTCTATATAAGCAAATCACTATTTCACAGTTGACAATTGAACAGCCATTCTTAAACTGGGATATCATTTTGCACTTAGCTTTGTGCGTATTTAATCGTTTTATCAAAATAACCCATCGAGAGGGTTGAATATTAATCCAACAGGTATAATTTGAATGTTAATCGCTCGCTACAAAGTGGGGTTTCAAATAACCGGATGTTTTTATCTTAGACGAAGAGAGATATTAACACAAGAAAAATCGCATAAATTGTTTCCACAGCGCATTTCTATCTGACGCTGTTTCTGCAGCACGTTATAGGCTAATGGAATATAGGCTAAGGGGTTAGAAACGCAATTTCAACCTGTAAGAATATTTCAGCGTGTGTGTGTGTGTGTGCATGCATGTGCGCGTGTGTATGTGTGTTATTATGAATTGTTTTGTAAATAATGCTATAAGCAAAAATTTGTAATTTATTACGCATTTGTTTGATAAATTCGAATCCAATTAAGAAAAAAAAATATACCGACATGTATAATTTGAATGTTAAACGTTAGTTACAAAAGTGGGATTTCAAATAATCGGATGTTTCTATCTTAGATGAAGAGATATTAACACAGGAAAAAAGGATTCTTAATAATTTAAAATGTGACAACGCGGTGTTATTAAAAACATTATTTGGGCGAAACCGTTTTTTTTGGACATTTTAGGCAATTATTTCGACGAAACAGTTAGAGACATTTTAAAAGATGATTTTAGAATATATTTTCGAAAAGGATTTGAGGCTGAAACTCTAGGGTCGTTGTAATACACAAGTTCTATTTGAATAGTGTTGTGAAGTCCTCTACCCCAAGTCGAAAGGGCTCCAATCCTCCTACCCCAAAGGAAGCTCCCGGTCCCCAAAGGTCCTCCCCGGAGCTCTAAAAAGGACCATCTAGCATTTTAATTGCACTTTAATTGTTGATATGGAAGGAGAAAAAAAATTTCTTCGCTTACAATGATTTATTTAGTCCAAGTTAACTACGTCCAGCACTTCAATCAAATCCGTCGCCAAACGACATAGGAAAATTCGGATTGTCGAGAAAGTTACACCAAAACCAGCAACCATTGTATGGGATTCATGCCCATTAACCGAGGCTGAGAAGCAATGCTTCATAGAACATACTGCATCGGTTGAACGATGGTCGGATTTTATTGAGAATTATAATCAAGAGGGACAGGCACTAGAGTTGGATCCCTATTTTGCATTTTCATTCTGATTTTTTTTTTTTAATAAAACCATTAGTTTTATATATCGTTCTCTTGTTCTAACTTATCCTCTAAGAATAAGACTTCATTTTCCTGACTAAAACAATACATATATTTTTAACATGTTCAGTTGTCATTATGAAAGACATATGCCAATGTAACTTTTTTTTCTTCTTTTAATTTTTCAGGTGGTGGGACAATGACTATGAAAAATTGACATAGTTTATTAACTTTATAAAAATAATGGTTATTTCATATAGAAAATAAAACCTTTTTTCTATGATTGATGAAATAGCACTGCCATTGGATGATGAAACATCGGTATTTACAGGACCAATTCTATCACCGCCAATGGAGTTCAGAGACGAACCTACATTAGTTGTAGATAATATGGAATGGCAAGGGGGTTTCCTTAACGATCTTTTTGGGGACATAGCTAGCCTAGACGATTTAACTTGTGATATCTATATGACAGAGGATTCGGACTGGGTAGATAGATTTATGCATGAACATTTAGGCAATATTACTAGTGCAAGTGAACCGGGTCCTCGTAAAGAAATTACATCGCAGGACAATACAGGCTGGCTTGATCAATTGTCCCCAAACACCTTGGAATATGTACTAAGGGACCTCGTGTCATCTCCAACCATTGCAGTTGAACAGACGGGGTATTGACAATTCTATGTCACCCCCCATCATTTCGCTTAATGATACAACAATGTAAATTGTTGGGCCCAATTCTTCCGGGGACATTTTTGATGACAACTTTACTATTAGTGAATTGGATCCTGTACAAATAGGTGCAGGACATGAAAATAGTGCTATGTCCTCGGAACTACGTGAATTGTATTTGTTAGAGTCTGCTCTAAGTCACATACAAACATATAGGGTAGATTTTAACCCTCCCGAGGAAAACGCGATTGACGGGGGCATTATTTTAACTGACCCTGTGAATGTTCTCCATAGCCAAATCGACAGAATTCGAGCGCAAATTATGATTCAGATTCAGAAATGGGGGGGTCAAAGGGGAGTTAAAGCACCAGTGAATCAAAAAGTTTATTTACAAAAGGGAACATCCGGGGATATTTTTTATTTTCATTTTTCAACTGGCAACCAGACTTTTTACCCAGGTCTAAACGAATTTGAAGACAACTTTTTCAACTGGGTAAATAAACTAATATCAACTTTGGACACGTTTAATGAGAGGGGAAGTCAGTCCACCATTTTATACATTGAACACATGGATCTGAATCTCAGTAGATTTAAAAAAAACTTTATTTTAAGGGGAGGGCGGGGTAAAAGAATAAAATGCCACCCAGGTTTGTCGGTTACAGGAGGGGTTCAGGGTTTCAATTTTGACACGGGGCTACAATGCTTTAAATATGCATTTTTAGCAGCAGCCCATAAAACATTATATAATGAGTCAACAATGAAAAATCTCGACAGCCTTGCACGTAACGGTGGAAAAAATTTCCCTAAAGTAAATTTTGACTGTTTAGAAGGGAAGTATCCGGTGTCCTTGAAAGAAATAAGCATATTCGAGAAAGCAAATGAAAATCTTGGGGTGGGGGTGGTTGTTCTCCAGTATGACACTGAATTTGTAGATGGGGGAAAAAACCAAATAAAAAAGGGGTTTTGTATTCAGTGAGGACACCGATGGTGGAAAATGTTAAAAATTGGGTATGGGTTATTTACGAGCCTCCCAAAGATGTAAATTCCTATGGTCATTTTTTCCCTGTTACAGCAATAAGTCGACTCTTATATCAAGGCGTTCAGAAAGGGGAACGTCTCTATTGCCCCATGTGCCTTTCCCCCTTTAGATCTGAGCGAACATTCTTAGATCACATGAACCATTGCAAAATTCATGGGAATCAACGAATTGAAATGCCGGCAGAAGGCAAAGATACTTTACAATTTAAAAATTTCCAAAATTCCCTGCTACAAGTTGATAAAATATCTTTAGATTGTGAAACAAGACTGCTTGAGGTATCAGACCCATCAAGGCCAAATATAGTCAAGGAACAAAAACTAGTTGCGTGTTCCTACGCACACGCCCGTCGCGATTCCAACAATAAAATGCAATTGGAAGAGTTTTTTTTTGCTATGGATGAGGAGGTCAGCATGGAAAAGTTATTGGTATCTTTAATAAAAACAGCAAATGGCGCAATTTCACGATTGCGTCACATCAATTACCCAATGACATTGTCAGATAAAGAGCAACTGGCATTAGAAAAGGGGACGATTTGCTGGGTATGTAGGGGTGCTCTTGCCCCAAAAGACGCGGTCCAGGACCACGACCACCTTATTGATCCCAATTCAACGGGAAAAAGTAACTTTCGGGGATGGGCTCACAATTCATGTAATTTAAAAATTAAACAACAACTTTTTCTTCCGGTTTTTATACATAACTCTAACTACGATCTGAAGTATGTGCTACCAGCATTGGCGCATCTTCAAAGAAATGGAACAGTAGATGATGCATGGGTGATAGACAGCTTTTCCTACAAAATCATACCTAAATCAGCGGAAAAGTTGCTTGTTTTGGAATCTATGTGGAAATTTGTTGAAGCCGACGTTGAGTATACGAATAAAATTCGCTTTTTAGATTCCTACAGTTTTTTCCCCAAATCATTGAGCGAATTAATTCAAGTGCAGAAAAACGATGACGGTTGCAATGCTTTCCCCCTTCTCAAGCAACAATTTCCAAATGATTTATATGATTTGTTAACGGTCAAGGGCATATATCCTTATGACTATTATAGTTCCATGTGGAGATTCGCCGAGGAAACTATTCCTCCGATTGAATCGTTTTATGATAGTCTTCACGATCGTAGTTGCGCCCCCGAGGAATACAGTTTTGCTAAAAAAGTTTGGGCAGAGGGAGGGTGTAAAAATGGGTTTGACCACTGCAAGCTGTATTTGTCGAGTGACGTGTTAACTCTGTTAGACATTATGTGTAAAAATACGGACAAAATCTATGAGGAATTTAATCTTGATTTGGGCTATTATTTTTCATCTCCTCATCTAGTGATGGACCTCTTCCTAAAAATTAGTGGGGAAAAAATTGGTCTAATTACAGACATTGATCAGCACCTGTTCATTGAAAGAGCAATGAGGGGTGGATTTGTTTTTCACGGGGATCGTATCTTGGAAACTGATCCAACAGGAGAGAAGACGGGGAAAAAATCGGATGCAGTTTTCCTTGATATGAATTCTCTCCACCCCTCGGCCATGTCCCATTATGCGCTACCTTGCAGTGACTATAAATGGCTCAATGACCCTCAAGCTCCCCATTTCCCCAACATTGGCGACAGTGTTGAGGAGAATGGACCGGCTAGATGGTTTTTTGAAATTGATGGAGAGATACCAGTCGAGCTTCACGATTCAGTAAAGGATTTTGTTTTCCCATGCATCAATATACCTGTGACTAAGGACTCTTTGAGTCCTCGCAATAGGCGTTTAGTCGAGGTGGACGGATTGCATTGGACACCTTCAAAACAAAAACTTATTGCTGACCTTCTGCCAAAAAAAACATAGTTGTACATCATGTAGCTTTAAAATGGATGTGCAACAACGGTTTCAACGTCACAAAGGTTCACAGAGCACTCCAGTTTAGTCAAAAACCCTATCTGAAAACGTTTGTTGACACTTTTGTCAACAAACGTTCTGAAGCACAGACGAAGGCTGAAAAAGAAATTCATAATCTCATTTTGAACTCGGCTTTCGGCAAAATGTGTGAGAGTGTTCGCAATAGGAATCGTTGTGACGTCATGACCGATCCCGAACAATGTGCTCGAATTATTGCCGATCCAAATTACACTTCCTTCACAATCATTGGCCCAGACATGGTACTATTGAATAGGAAAAAAAGACGCATTGTCTTGAATAAAAATATTGCTGCAGGCAGTGCGATCTTGGAGATCTCTAAAAAGCTCATGTTGGAATTCTACTACAATGTGGCTAGGGTACAGTGGCCGGAAAAGGGGCAAGTAGAGGTCTGCTACGGGGACACGGATTCTCTACTGTTAAAAGTAAAAACCCCAAATCTAATTGATGATTTGGCGCACGGTGAAATTATCAGCTCACGAATGGACTACACAAATTGGGGTGGTCTTTACCCCGAGCTAGTGAAACGTCGGGCACCAAATCAGCTTTTATTTTTTAAATCAGAAACAGGAAGCGACATGATTTCCCGTGGTATGTTTGTAAGTCCAAAGGTGTACTTTATACAAACACACGACGAGGAAATCAAGAAACGTTGCAAAGGAGTACCCACGCGCTATGTGGATAAGAATTTCGACATGGAAATTTATAGGAATTGTATTGTTGAAAATACAATTCCACGAGCCAAATTGCTGGCAATTCGTTCTCTCAAATACAGGAACTTTACTGTAAATATAGAAAAAATTGCCATGAGTACCATTTCCGACAAGGTCTATGTTTGTCAAGATGGTGTGACCACCCTCCCCCTTGGACACTATTTAACTTCAGACCGGGCCGAATGTGTTACCCATAGGGAAAGTCTCGGTTTAAATAAAGTCCTGTAAATTATTTCCTAAAACCTTTGGGGGGCCGGCCGCCAGCGGGGGGCGCACCGCCACTATCAAAGTTATCTACTTTTTGACTTAGAGCAGATTTTTTTTTGTAAATGTTTCATTAAAAAAAAGTGATATTATTCCAAGTGCTTTAATCTAATATTGTATTTTTTCTCTATAAATAAACAAAAAAAGTATTTAACTGTTTTTTTCTCTGTGTGCCTATATAAATGTTGTATTTTTTATTATAAATAAATTTAAAAAGAAGTGTATTTTTTCATGTTTAATGTGCTTTTTTCAATTTATTGTTACCTCTTTATATGCATATTATAAAAGAAAATATGATTCTTTATTCGTCTTCTTCTTCTTATTGAACAGAGTAGTAGTAGGGAAATTATTTAGTCATTAGACAATTATGGTCTACAGTTAGTTGTCCAGGTGAACTGTTGAAGGGAACATGCATCAATTTAAAACACCATTCAGATCGTTTCTGTGTGGACCGTCAAAGTCGGGCAAAACAACACTCTTAACTAAAATAATTAAAAATTGCGATAAAACGTTTGTGGAAAAGCCGAAAAAAATCTACTATTGTTACAGTATTTGGCAGGAGTCATACGATAAAATAAAAGCAATTGCTGCCGCCACCATGGGATTGGTGCAGATACAATTCATACAGGGACTTGATGTTTTCAGCATTATTGAACCAAACTCTTGGCTGATCATTGACGATCTGGCTGAATCTATTGAACAATGGTCCCAGGAAATGCTGCAATTATTCACTGTTCGCTCTCATCATGAACAGATTTCCGTTACTCTGGTTCTACACAATCTCTTTCATCAGAGCAAATGTATGCGAACACTTGCTTGGAACTGCACCTACTATATCATCTACAGGGTCGTTCGTGATTCTAGCTCGCTAATAACCCTCAATAAACAAATCTATCCAGGTGCCCCTAAATTTCTGTTCTCAGCATACAATCAGGCAACTAATAAACCCTACGGTTATATCCTATTGGATCTTAATCAAAATACACCCGAGGATCTGCGTGTAGTCACAGATATTTTCGACAATGAAATTACAGTATATCTCCCTGTGAACACGAAAAAGACCTATTAGTCGCTATCACGACACTGAAGAAACTACATGAAAATAGACATTTGTTTTCAGTTCTAAGCACTTCAAAACCTCCGCTTAGGAAAGCAATACTCAAACACGGTATTGACAATGATTTCATTAATCTAATATCTGAACTTTGTTTAAATTTGACCGAGGGTAATGTTCAACTGCCAGAAGTAGTTAAGCAACAGGCAAAGCAACATCGTTCCATTGTACGTACATTGGCCTCTAAAAAGAAAGGAAAGAATTTTAAAAGGAAACGTCTTCTCCAGGCGGGCGGTAGCTTTTTCACACTTTTACTGCCAATAATTGCAGGACTTGTAAACAGTTTTCTCTAGATGGCAAAACCCTATCAATTGACTCCAATAGAACTCGCTCTCTCACCCGTGGAACACTTTGAGAACAATCTGAGTAAATTCCTTGACAATGAAAATATTGAGGATGATAAAAAACTGCTTTTACTTCAAGATGCACTTCGCCGAGTGGACAAACACAGGTCCTATCGGTCGAAGCCCACTGCTGCTGCTGCTGATCGCAAAAAAGAATCATCTTCTCAAGAGTCTGCTGGAACACAATTAAAGAAGGAGGAATTGGATTCAATTGTATTGAAAATTGAAAATCTAATGCCCCGCTCATATCGTGAACAAAGTAAACGACTCCTAACCTATCTCTTGGAAAGTGGTCATATTCAAGTTGAGAGCAATGGGGAAGGGATTATAATTCAGGGCAAGAGCTATAATCTACTTGATTTAATCTATGACATGGTTACAAATCGTAAAGGACTATTATCATTTGACGCTCATCTATACAATTTTCTAAATACATTAAACTTCCCCAAAAGTCTTATTAGCAATAGACAAATTCTAAAAAAATTAAATGAACATGCATCATCATCATCATCAACATTGACACCATTAAAATATGAAGAAGAAGAAGATTTTAAATCAATTTTGGAAAATACTAGCACACCACAGATAGCTAGACAAAGGCAAAGACGTATCAAGTCAACGTCACCATTACCACCACCAACAGTCATTACACAAAAGGGTAGCGGACGTTACACAACGTGTTTACGTTCAAAATGGTTGAAGTTCTGAAAGGTGTTTATGAAAATATCGGCGAGGCAGGGAGTTTAAGTTCCCCCACCACTCTTTCCAAAGTCATTGGTGTTCACACTAAAAGTGTACAAGACTATCTACAAAATCAATCAAGTTACACTCTGCATAGAAATCATAGACTTCGTGCTAATCAATATCGAAAAACTAAAGCCTTTTACCCATTGCATATAATGCAAGCAGATCTCCTGACTCTAGATGAGATTCAACGACGTCACAATACACCATACAAGTACATTCTACTTGCAATCAGTGTTTTTAGTCGCTATGCATATGCAATTCCATTGCGATCAAAGAGAGGTGTTGAAGTTGCTCAGGCCATTGAAAGTATTCTCGAACAGGATTCATATAAAAAAATTCAAACGGATCGCGGTAGTGAATTTGTTAATCCCCATGTTGCAAAAGTACTAGAGAAATATAGTACACTGCTCTATCATAGTCACAGTCCTATAAAGGCTGCATTGGCCGAACGATTGATAAAAACTATTCGACTTTTAATTTCAAGATATTGTACATTGAAAAATACACCGGCTTTTATTCATGATCTAGATAAAATCATGTTGATTTATAATCAACGACCTCATCGATCATCGTCCAACTCTACGCCAACGGAAGTTCATCATTCTGATCATGATACAATTGACACCTTTCTTAAACAGTATTCCACTGAAACGATAGTCAAGAAGAAAAATAAATTCAATGTTGGTGATACTGTTCGAATTAATAGAACAACTAATGTTTTTGAAAAGGGGAATTAATTGTGGTCCATCGAACTTTTTAAAGTGGAAAAAATCCTAGACACTAAACCCATAACTTATCGCCTGCGTGATACCAAAGATGAAGAGATTCTCGGTGGCTTTTATGACTATGAACTACAAAAAGTTAAAAATGCTAGTGAAATCTATCAAATTGAAAAGATATTAAAGACACGTACTCGCAGGGGTAAGAAACAGTTACTTTTTCGGTGGCTAGGATACAACTCTGATTTTGATTCTTGGATTGGTGTTGAAGATATTGACAATGCCCAATGATTTCTATGTAACATTCATGTCCAACGTTTCCGATCCTCTCTACAACGACTTGAATACGACAAGTGATTTTTGGACAAATCTCTCCCCCGCCATCAAATTTGACGGTGCACATGAAGTGGCTCTTGTCGACTGTATTCTCAAAAATACCTACGACATCCTGAGAAAGGATCGTGTGTATGATATAAAAGTTATACCATTCGATTGGACACTCTTTGTCGACTATGAATGGGTTGAAGCACTTAAATCTAGCGAATATCCACATGCCAAATTGAAATATATTGAATATGATAATATGGGAGATTTGTGTCGTACAATCAATAGAAAAATCTCATATCGTAGGAATGGTAAATTCCATTTTAATTATTCATTGGAACATGATAGGATTTACATTACCTCACCTTTTGACACCGAAATAATTATTCTCAATGATAATCTGAGAGATGTTCTTGGCTTTAAACAGAATATGATCAATGGGAAAAATTCTGGCACCGTTTACGGGATGAATCAAGTTATTTTTGCTGATTATCCACCTGGTTTTGCCTCGGACTCTTGCATATTTCTCTATGCATCCTTTGTGGAAACGTCGAGAGTCGGTAATTCAAATGTCCCCCTCCTACGTGTTCTTGAACGAAAAACAACTCATGAACTTGTTCATCACTATAATATAAAGCATCTTCAGTATGTTCCTGTAAACACTTCGTATTTGGAACTCTGTCAGTTAACACTAAGAAGTGAATTGGGGTGATCCTCTAGCAATAACAAAAGGCTTAGCAGTGATTACATGTCATTTTCGACCCATTGTCAACGACAGCACAATCACCTAAAATGAACAATAGAAGAATTCCATTTGTCTGTCCCGATATCGATTGTTATGTTGGTGCTTTGAGTCCACGTCAATTAGGTAATGGATTGGACTACTACAAGGGTCGTACTACAATGTCTGGCTATGGTCTTGGTAGCTGGTTTGCTAGGCTATTTCGTTCTGCACTACCCCTTGCCAGAAAATATCTTGTACCTGCTGCATCAAATTTTGCTGCCTCCACACTACAGGACTGGGAGTCGGGCAAGAATTTCAAGGAGAGTGTTAAGGAAAATATTAGGTCTTCAGCAAGAGCCGTTGGTGAGCAACTAAAATCTCGACAAAATGGCGAGGAATTGAAAAGGATGCGTTCGTGTCATTCACTCATCAGTCTCCACCCAGGCGGGAAGCAAAGGACATCAACAAGGACTTTGAGGAATAAAACAACGAAGGCCAATAGGCAGAAGAAGAAAAAGAAAAAGATTGTTAGATCAAAGAAGGATTTCTTCTCTTAAGATGACTTATCTCCCCCACAAGGAATCATTTCCATCAATTAGTTCCTCATTGAATCTATTCAATGCTGAAAATGTTGATGTCAGTGTCAAGTATGGCTACTATGAACAATTTCACCCCCAACAACCCCTCTCGGAAAATATACACTTTCAAATATTTTCCAATGAAGACTATTTCATTGATTTGTCATCAACATTTATTGATTTAAATGTTGCGGTGAAGAAAAAGTCAGATCATACAACTCCAAATGCCGGCGACGGTCTCTCCTATGAAAACTGTATTCTACACAACCTATTCACACAAATTAATGTATTTTTTAATAGAACATTGGTGAGCACTAGCAATAATTTATCAAATTATGCAAGCTATATACAATTTATGATGATGATGCCAAAGGCATACAAGGAGTTGAGAGGACAATCATTAGGCTATGAATATCGATCAGGTGTTGATACTGACGGTGAGTTGACTACTGCAGTGACCCAAGAGTATCATCTAGTTGGAAAATTAAATCATGAGATATTCAATATATCCCAATGGTTACCCCCCAATGTCAAGATTGACATAAAGTTACAGATGGCACCATCGAATTTCATTTTGAGAAAAACACTTCCTGCAGCACTCGATGCAAATGTCATTATCACATCGGCAATTCTCCACGTCCGAAAACAACAGGTTATGAGCTCTGTTGCATTGGCAGTGGAAAAGCTAAGAGCCAATGGTAACAACATTAAACTTCTTGTCCCCCATACAATCACCAATCAACGTCACATTGCCACCTGCTCTCGTAGCTATAGGGATTCATCATTTATCAATGGAGGAATCCCATCAAAATTGGTTTTGGCCTTTGTGAAGAGCGGCAGTGCCGTTGGATCCTGGACTGAATCCCCCCATGATTTTAATTTTTTCGGTCTATCTAGCCTTGTGTGCAAAGTGAATGGTATTCCACTGTACACTCTATCATTTGACAAAAAATCCTATAGAACCCTGTACGAGTTGACCATGCAATCCCTAGATCATGACTCTCAACTATTTGAAAATGGAATAACCGATTCAATGTTTTCAAAAAATCATGGGGTTATTATTTTGGACTTGTCAGGTACACAGGATATGAGTATAGTACGAACAGGGAATGTACGTTTAGAGTGTACATTTGCCGATGCTCTGACTGAGAGTATCACGCTAATATCACTGAGTCAATTTGAAACCTATTGGGAAATCACACCCGACGGCAGTGTTCTACTAGACCTAGCACCATGAACACAAACCAAATAATCAATGTATTTAGTATGGATCCATACATGTCCCAGTACAAGTCCTATTGCATACCTTCGGACTTCATTGAAAAAATTCCAAGTGTTAACAATACCCTTATCATTGTTAATAGCAGTCCATCGACTTTTAAGACCGGTCATTGGCTATGCATCTTTCAAACAGCGAAGAATATTGAATTTTTTGATCCTCTTGGCCTATCGTATAAATTCTACGCTCCATACATCAGCAACTTTATTGAAAGCAGGGGGAAAACCATTATTCAAAATCAACGAAGAGTACAGGATTTAACGACTAAGACATGTGGCTTTCATGCACTACTCTTTTTCATGTTCAGATGTCATGGCTACACCTACAAGCAGTTTCTCAACATCTACGTTGACTTACCTCAATTGAACGACTTTCTAGTGGAGAATATACTTACAAGTGTATTTAATATTGATTTTAGTGCCCTAAGAATAAAATGTTCTAAAGATGTATGTGAAATGGTTTATTAATAAAAAAAAATTATATACATGATAAAACGACTTTTCTACTCTTTAGATTTCATCCACTACTATATATTTGTCGACAACAACTAGTGCAGGTAGATTATCTGAATTCACAGTGTACTGATTCTGATGTACTGCAATGTCAGGGTCACATTTTCTACAGTAGAGTGTGACTTCACTCTTGTCATATCTCTTTGTATAGTCAATGATACTATTCTCATTCATTCTATAGAATTCACATGTTTCAATTTGCTTATTTGAAGCAATTTCATAAACAGTGTCCTCAAGTGTCGAATCACATTCCGTCACAGCCAAATAAAAATCAGTGGGCTTATAATCATAACACCCATTGTCTTCACAACAATGACGTAGAAACCATATTCTCTTGTTGTTCCAACAGTTGAATCGCTGACCTGGTTCCTCCTCCCAGAACAATCTAAAACCACGACGATACCAATCTCGTAGCAATAAACTAAAATCACAGTTAGGATTCTTTCCAATCATACCGGGGTATGTACTCTCCCACTGCTTACGTTTATCATAATGACAATTGGAACATAGATGACCTCTAGGATGAGAGTCACACACCTCTTCAAGACAGGAATTAAAACCTTTAATTTGTACAGCATATCCTCTATGCAATTTACACGGGTTGCATAATCTACACTTTTCATCATACTCATCAATCATTGTGCAATTCTCACATGATGACCCAGTGTGTACATACATAGTGGACATGTATGGAACATTTCGTCATGTGTTGACACTCTCACTGCCACAATGAAACTGAGCTAGCAACAACAAAAATTGTCTGAGATAGAGAGAGAGAGGAGTAAATCATCCTTGAGCACCATCTTTCTCATGAAAAAAAAGTCCTAAATTTCTAAACTAATGTTTAAAAGCATATCCACAATATCATTTTGCCGTGTTGTGATCAATATATCAATAAATTGTGTAAATGCATTTGGACCACGACGTAGAAGCTTGATACAATAGTCTAATGATGGAGAATCAGTTTTCATTATATCGACAAGCATTCCCCGAGAAAATATCTTCCTTTGAATAGATAGCTCTAGAAAATTGTCATCTAGAATCAAACGTTTTTCCATAAGAGCTAGATTCCTCATGATTCGCTCTTTCTCGAATCTATCCATTTTTTAGAGTCCTAACTCTCTCACAACCAACTTCAGACTAACCAGAATTTTTTCCACTCTAAAAAATATATACTAGTCTACTATAGAAAGAAAAAAAATACCATTGATTTAGAAACAATTTTATTGAACATAATTACAATAATAATATTCACTGATGCATTTTGTTCTCATCAATATATTTCGATAGGACATCTAATGCTGACCGAAGTTTATTTATATGGAGAATATTCACTTTTCCAGCAAAACATAGTTGCTCCTCCTGTTTAAACTTGCTTAATGATATCACGTATCTAGCATACATAGTGTCCCATTCAAGGCATAGTCTACAACCTGCAGTTATTTCCACAGCCACATTGGCTACTCGTATATCATTGCTGCTGTTGTCGGCTCCATCATTAATCTCCAATAATGTAAATGCACCACTCATTTTTTCTCCACTAATATCTTCTCAAATAAACTATTCTCTTTGAATTCAATTCTCTTACTAATATGAATTGTAAAGAAAACTATTCCTTTTATTCAAATCCCAATCACCAATCAAGTTATACTCACTCTCTTTGAAAAGGTGTAATGCCCTGTAGAAGTATTACCTATATGCATGGGGATAGTCACTCTCTTTGAAAAGGTGTAGAGCTTCTATAGAATAACGTTGAAATTCCTAGGGGCCCTGGCAAAATGGTACCTCTTACTCTACTTCAGTTGAACATCCCCTTCATCACGTGCAGAAAGTTAACATCCTAATTTAATAGCCTAAGCCATTTTAGAGACATTGCTGAAACGCAATTTTGATAACCTGCCTGTGCAAGGTATGTTTTAATTTAGGTCAACACTCCCCTTAACATTCCCCGAAAGCTTCAACTAAATACCCTTAGCCTTCTTGGAAATCCATGGTCAAAAATGATTATCTTTCCCCAAAAAAAATCCAATATTCAAACAAATGGCAAGTTGCATAACTTATAGTCCCTACTCCAAGGGCTATGTGGGTCATGCCATTCGTAAAGGTAAAGCTATTGGACCTTTCAGTTATTCAAAACAAAATGGATGTTAATCTTATCAATCTTTATCGGATTTCTTGGGTTGGAATTTAGCAAAAGGGGTATGGGAGGGGGGCTGGTTGCCCTCTAATCAGTTTTCACTACTTAAGAGAACATTTCAATTTCAGATCGAATGAGTCACCTTCAAAATTTATGCGATGAATCCTTCTATACGAAGTGACTTGGTAAAAAAAAAATAATCCAACATAGATTCCACTTTGCTCTTTACTTAGGCAACACTACTGCGCTGCCTGTAATATATACATAAATAAAGTACTGTATAGTATAACATAGTATAATATAGCATAGTGTAATTTAGTATAGCATAGTATAGTATAGTATAGCATAGCATAGTATAGTAGTATATTTAATACACAAAAAACCCGCATGGCCATGGCATTGTAGTTAGATATAAACAGTAGAATCATTCACTATCTCAAACATATGATAAAGCCGTACCGAGATGCAACTGCTCCGGAGAACATATAAACAAGCATTAACATAAGCAACATTAGATTTTTTTTCATGGGTAGGCACGTGTGCGGCAGAGGAAAATAGTTGGTAGTGCTGTAATAATACAAAAGGTAAAAAAAGAACGAATTTATAAGGATAATCGAGGTAAAAATAAGTTTTATTTGAACAACGCCATAACGTGATGGCTTTTGATTAGAACATTCGGCACTTCCTATTGATATTTCAGTTCCATAGTCTTGTCAATTTTTTCTCAAAGGAAAATCATGTGGCTGGCATGACTCACAGCTAAATTAACTTTAGTCACTTCTTTTTTCACATATGTTTATTAATATTGGTTATATGTTTATTGTATGTAGTACTGAGGAGCTCATTAAGGAGATAATCAAATACTAGCTTGTTTTTTTTTTTTTTTTGTTTTTTTTTTTATTTTGCCTCTTTGTTCAAAAAAGGAGATAGTCAAATGTTTAAACTACTAAAACTAAAATAATTCCTTCTAGTTTATTCTTATTGATAGGAATTTCTGTTCCTTTTACCATTCTTAAATCTCACTTCGTAATATGCACGTGTGCGTAAAAAATATGGCACAAATCGTTCAAGGGGGAAGTCCTCGCAGCGAGCTTCCGAGTTCTGGTCTTTGCACTCAAGCCAAATCCAATGGATTAATCCTGGTTCCCAACAAGAATTTCTGTAATGTTTGAGAAAAACAAGAACTGAATATAAAGAATCAAAGAAAAAAACCCAACCCCTCCCCTCCTTTCTCCAAAAAATAAAGTTCTCGTAATGCTTATGATAATTAAGATACAGCAAATTCTGTAAGCAAGTCCATGAATGGATATAGTGATGGGCCATACCCCCTCCCTCTGGCTCCAAACATGCCCTGGATAAAGAAAAGTTTGAGCAACAGACAATAAACTTCACCAATAAATAGATAAAAAGAATTGCCTTATTATGCTGATTCCAAATATATAAGTTTCATTAAGTTTAGTGGTACTCTCAAAGGCTACGAACCTGAGAAAATTTGCCTTGTTTTGAAAAAGGGGGAAAACATCCCTAAAAAGTTAAAGCATCTTACTGAAAATCATGCCATCATATTCAGCGTACCGGAGAACCTTATTTTAGAGGGTTCAACCTCCTAACTGCAAAAATGTGAAATTTTCCATTTATTGTCAGAAGAAAGATCATGGATGCGTGTTTATTTGTTTGTTTTTTGTTTTTTCCAGGGGTAATCGTATCGACCCAGTGATCCTAGAATATAGGGAGAGGACTCTTTTGAACAAAAACTAAAAGTTCCAGTGCCCTTTTTATGTGTCCAAGAAGGTTCGAGGGCAGCTAGGCCCCCTCTCCCGTCCCTTTTTCCTTAAAATCATCAGATCAAAATTTTGAGATAGCCTTTTTGTTCTTCATAGTTGAGAAACCCAATAACGATGCCTTTGCATATAACATGACCACCATAAAACATAAAATTGCAAAGAAAGGAAGAAAACGAGAACAATTAACAGCCAGTGAACAAATTAGACAGTGTGGTCTCAGAAATTATTTAATATGACCACCCCATACCCCAGGGGGAAATTTCCTTAAGTTATTAAATTCGTCCGGTGTTTACGCATAGTATTTGCTATTAGGAATATGCATATATTTTCGGGGAGGAGGGGAGGCTGAAATTTTCTTCCAGTTTATTTTTCTACAGGAAGGGAAGTTTCGAGCTTTTTAGGGGAATTTTTTCAGTGGGGGAATTCACCATAATTGCTGTACAAAATTGTTTTTATGTCTTGGTTTCTCTTTTCCGTCTCAATTTTACGCGCGGAGACGTTAAGGGTAATTGTACGGGGGAAGTTTTTACTGAGATTAAATTGTCTAGAGGAAAATTTCCTGGAAAAGGGAATTCCTCCATAGAAGCGTAACCAGATTTCCAAGCATTATTTAAAAAACGATCAGAAATTAAATAAAAAAACAAGTTTTTTCGACCAAAAGCAAGGAACAACATTAAAACCTAAAAGGAACAGAACGCATATGAAGAGGGTTGTCCCCTCCTCAACACCTCGCTCTTCATGCTAATGTTTGAATTCTGTCCCAATTCTTGAAGAAAGACTCATGAAACACAAGGACCGTTTATAAGAACAATAAGAAGCTTTTTTCAAAAGTACAAAAAAAATTGCAAAAGTGAGGTGTTGAGGGGGGGGACCCCTTTCATGTACGTAGTAATTTCTGGTTGTTTTAGGCTCCTTACTGTCAGTTTAAAAACTTGTTGTTTTTTATAATAATGAACAAAATCGCGAGGGTTAAATTAATGAGTTATTAAAAACTGCTTTCTGAAGAGAACTTATGCGTAATTTGCAAGTTCGTGGCAGAAAATTTAGAACAACAATAACAACAAGCATTACTTTACATTCTTCTGATAATACAAATACAATTCTTTTGATGTCCTTCATTTTTCTGAAAACTCACTAAGAACTTCACGATAAACAGTTCTTAACAGACGTTTGGTATTTTATTGATTAGGACTATTCCACCAGTTATTAGAAGAAAAACAAAGGTCCTACATGAAATTTCGAAGGACATTTTTATGGCCCAGAAGAGAGTATAAAGGAGGAAAAATTCAAGGGAATATTTTTCCTTACCAAGAAAAAAAAGTTTTAATGATCCATTTCGAAATATTACTATCTAAAACCACAGATTATTATGAAATCTAATAGATAATCTGTGCTAAACTAATAGGCTGCCTCTTTGGGGTATTTTGTGGTATTTTGTGGCAAATTTCAAATAGTCCCGCCAATTCGTGGATCTCTCTCCCAATATTTATGAAATTGTGGCTATTTTTCTGTTGCAGTTTAATTAAAAGTTAGCACTAGAAATTTCAGTATTTGCTAAAATTTAATTCAAACCCCTTTTTAGAAATCCTGGATGGGCCACTCAGTTAAGTCATACCTTCAAGATGGGACAGCAGCGAACCACTTTGCCGGCTCACCACATTTCTTTCTGATTTCGCAATTATGAATAACACAAATTCGCACAATTATTCAATGACTGACAAATATACACTGGATCGTTGATGGGAGATTAAGTGGGAGAAGCTTTTTATGCGTGCCGAGACTGTAGTAGATAAATGTTATTGATTATAACCCTACTGGTTAAATTTATATACAGTGGGCCATGGCCACAAAAAAAAGAGAACAACATATAAATGCAATGAAATGATTAAATTTATGCTTTCGATCAAAACGATTAAAGTGCAGAAAACCATTCAAAAACACTAATACAAACAAAGTCATCACATATGATCCTCACTATGGGTTATACCGACACGAATAAAACCACGCCAAATCCTTAACACTAAAAACATCCGTTTCTCAACATTTTTTCCATCCAAGACTCGTCCCCTCATCAACTCAAATAATTCTCTTTCTCAAAACACTTAACACTTTAAACTTCCCCAGAAAATGCAAGATATTTTCCTCCCACTCTCCACACATCAAGTAACGGTAAGCACCACTCTTCATTCTAACCCTTCCCAAATATTTTTTTCTTTCCCCAAGTGACATAAATGTACCTCTACAAGAAATTACTTCACAAGAAATTATCCACCCTAGATGAACCAGCTCTAAAATATACCTATTCTTCCCAAGCCTCTTTTGCCCTAAAATTAAAACCAAGAGAGTCAGACGTTCTGATCTGGCACCCCCTCTTTTGAAATTTCCTGATCGACTAAAATAGAGTATATCTGCTTAGACCCTTCTCCCACTTGTCTACCCCTATCATACCTTTTATTCAATTTACCCAATATTCCATACGAATCCAGAAGTATCCTAATCTGGTCCTTCCGCAAACATCTTCTTCGTCTAAGAGAGACTCTACTAAATTACCAATGCTTCCCTCACTAGCCTTTGCTTCTCCATACTTACCTCTCTTTCCCAATACTTCGCCATTTTGATTAGCATCCTGTTTCTCAAAAAAAAAAAAAAATTCTCAAATCACCTTTAATAACTATGCTATTAATACTCTCACTTACAAATAGCATCCTTCTATAATACTTTAACTGTAATCTTTCTAATAACACCCTTATCAAATCCCCAAACTTCTGCTCTATATTCTATTACCGACCTAATCTTAGTCTCAAACACCCACTTTTATAACTTAACTAAATAAAAAAAAAAACAAGCTTTTTTTAACTGAAAGTGAGGAACGACGTTAAAACTTAAAACGAACAGAAATTATTCCGTATATGAAAGGAGCTGCCCCCTCCTCAACGCCTCGCTCTTTACGCTAAAGTTTTTTATTGTTTAAAAAAAAAGTTGGGAGAAAGTCAAACTTTAGCGTAAAGAGCGAGGCGTTGAGGAGGGGGCAGCCCCTTTTATATACGGAATATTTCTGTTCGTTTTAAGTTTTAACGTCGTTCCTTACCTACAGTTAAAAAAAACTTGTTTTTTTTATTTAATTTCTGAACGTTTTTGAATTAATGCAGATTTTGATTTTGGCTCACCGTACATGACTAATTAAAACAAAATTTGTATATTAATTTTACTTTTATTTGGTGAAATGGCTTTCTCGAAACTTGTTTAATTTTATTTACGAACGTTTTTATTATTAATAAATATACGTAACTTACGAATTAACTTACGTAACGAACTTCTATATTCACATTTTATTAATACGTATATCAGGGGTTCACCCCCTAGTCAATACCTCTCTCTTTAAGCTAAAGTCCGAATTTTGTTCCAATTCTTTAAAAATGACCGTTTAATCAAAAAGGCCGTTATTTAGAATAAATAGCTCTTATGAAAGTATTAAAAAATCTTTTGCTTAAAGAGCGAGGCATTGACTAGGGGGTGAACCCAATCATATACATAATATTTTCTGTTCGTTTTAAATTTCGATGTTGCCTGCTTACTTTCAGTTGAAAAACTTGTTTTTTTATATTTAATTTCTGATCTTTTATTAAATAATGCTGGGAAATCTGGCGCCCCCTTCATAGCAATGTCCCTTCCCCCACGAAAACTTCCTTCATGGAAAGATCCTCCCATATTTCCGGATCCACCCCCCCCCCACTACCAGAAAAAAATCCCCCTGAAAACTTCTGTATACTTCCCAATAACCTATATGTTAACATATATGTTAACATTGGGTAAAGTTCATAACTGTCAGCCCTACCCCTGGGGACTTCAGGGGACTAAGTCATCCTAAAAGACATATTTATCATATTTTCGACCATGCTGAACAAAATGGCAATCTCAAAATTTTGATCGGGTGACTTTGGGAAAAAATGAGCGTGGGAGGGGGCCTAGCTGCCCTTCTTTTTTTTCGTCACTTAGAATGGGCAATAGAACTTTTAATTTCCGTTCCAATGAGCCCTCCCCCAATATTCTAGGACCACTGGGTTGATACGATCATCCCTGGGAAAAAAACAACAAAAAAACAAAAACAAAAAAAAATATTTAAAAACGCATCCGTGATCTTTCTTCTGGCAAAAAAAATGGAAAATTCCACATTTTCGTAGATAGGAGCTTCAAACCTCTACAGTAGGATTCTCTGATACGCTGAATGTGATGGTGTGATTTTCATTAGGTTCTATAACTTTTAGGGGTCTTTCCCTCTTTTTTCGAAAATCAGCCAAATTTTCTCAGGTTCTTAACTTTTGATGGGTAGAATTAAACTTGATAAAACTTATATATTTGAAATCAGCATTAAAATATGATTCTTTGTATGTATCTATTGGTATCAAAATCCCGTTTTCTAGAGTTTCGGTTACCATTGAGCCGGGTCGCTCCTTACTTACAGTTCGTTACCACGAACTGTTTGATATCCTTAAAATCTACTGACCTGAACGGACGACTTAGAACCATTTTTATTATCCTATTCCCCTTTTTTTTCAACTGAGTCTACGTGCTTACCCCACTTACCCTTCTTTATTAGCCTACACACCAGGTAAATAAACTCATCCACAACAGGCAAATTTTCCATCCCAAACTAAAACTCCTCTTTCTCCCCCTTCTCTTATCCCCCAAAGACAAAACTGCTAATTTCCTAACATTAAGAACTAACTTTTTTCTCTCAATAAGTACTAATTTTTTTCTCTAAAATGTCCAAAAGCATCTGTGGGCTTTTTGCAAAATAAACCAACAGAACATAGTCATTAGCAAACATTAGATAAAAAAAACCGCTTCAAATTAAGCTGTACAAATTAAGCTGTCCTGGTAAAGTGCCTGGTACTGCTCAAACTAATCCTCTAAATCATTCAGATACAGTGAAAACAATCTTGAGGAAACTGTGCAGTTTTACTTTACTCCAAGTCAACTAACCACAACTTCAGAGACAGATTTCCCATTCATTATTACCATCTTAACTAATAAATAAATATACACTAATATTTCTATAAAACATTTTAAAATATAAACATAAAAAATATCCAATGAACTCTTTAAAAATAAATCCCGTCTATTCTTACCAAACAATCTTCAAGTTTAGAAATGTAAACAATAATCAGCCACCCATACTCCTAATAAACTTTTTAATTAATGAATCCAATATAGTAATTTGATATACCGTAAAAAAAAATTTTTTTAATCCTGCATGTATTCCACTTAATATCTCCCTTTTTCCAACCAAATATCTAATCTTTTACATAAGATTTTTGAAACCATAGACTGTTCCCCAAGTTAATATTTCTATGGCTTGCTTGGAGAACGCATAATCTTTTTCAAAAAGGGGGACTACAATTGAGGTTGACTATGGTGAAGGCCTTTGAGGCTTTTAAGACATTCCGGGAAATGTTGCAGACATTATAGAAAAGCTCCAAGTCCAGAGACAAGTTCGAATACCATCTGTTCCAAATGCAGACGGTTCCTTCTTATTCTTCAATTCCTTCCATAATACCCTTGCCCCTCCTACATTTTTGTGAATTGATGCCGCTAAAATGCCACCAACTTAGAATTTTTTGGGGGGTCTTCCTCTAGGCATATTTTATTCTAATGAAAAATATTGTTTGAACACAAAACCTTTTATATTATGTATAATGTCACCACAATACTATCATGTATCTTTTTTTCTCTTTAGATCCATTTGAACGTGAATTCATTCATATTAAAAAAAAATTTCAAAATTGAGGCTCTAAAGTGTAGTCAGCTGAAGGGTGGACGTCCTTCTCATGACCCACCAATGGGGCATGTGCCCCACGTTGGAAATCACGAGGGGCAAGGGTATATCCTCCTACGAGACGTCCATCACATGCTCCACATCGTCTTTGTTGAAATCAAATAGGCTTTAAATATTTTCTCTTTTATAACATTGATAAATACAAAGCTGTTGATTGGAATTCCCATCAATGTAATATTAAACTGTCAATCTGCATTTCACTGGATTTTTTTAGTAGTTTTGGTTAACCTTGTAGTCTTACAGTTCCACACTGTGAGTAACAAGAAAATTCTCATTATTTTAAGAGTTGCACTAAAGTTTTTCTCCCTTGTGTGATCGTATAGAACCTATGGTCTTAATGGCTCTTTGAAACAAAAATGAAATTATCTATTGCCCTCTCTCAAATAGTGAAATAGATCATGGAATAGTAAACGCAATTTTCCACTTTTCTGTGCATTGAAACCTGATTTTTAGTTCAGATACAGCAAAAATACAAGTGAATATATATTCTGAAACAAGCAATTAATTTCTTGACTTTACTTACAAAAATTACTTGACCTTACAAAAACTACAGGTTGGGAGGGGGTCAAACCTGGTACCCCCCCCCCCCTTCGATACGGCCTTGATCAAGCTTCTGAGATAATTGTCAAAAATAAGGATCAAAGTTGCCAAAATATCAAAGGAAGGAAGAACAAGACAATGTGTCTTCAATCTGTTAAATGAAAATTAGTTGAAATATCGTTAACTCAACTTCGTTAAATGGAATTCACATCCGCTCATAGGGAAAACTGAAGGAAGTTTTATTTTAGCACAGTTGGCACACCTTTTTCTCCTTGTACTCTTACTTTTAAATAGTTATCGACTGATTTACCCTCTCATTATTTTTACTCGGTGGCATTTTAGCCTTGTGGCATTGACCATCCTTTAAAGGTCAATGCCTGTGGCATTGACCTGTAAATTATTCAATTCTGAATAGTTTATAAACTGACGAAGTTTATAATGAACTTTTTTCACTGAAAAAAATTCAAATGAATTTACTGAAAAAAATGTGCATTGTCAGTTTAATATACATAATGCTGATAATTATCCCTTAAAATCTTGATTAATTTTTGATTTCTTAAAATTATAAAAGTTAAAACATTTAAAAGGATTCTTTCAGTAAAGTACAAATTATATTCTGGCTTTTAGAAAGCCTAGGGTTTAGAACCCTACTCAGATTAATTTCTGCTCGTTTCGAGTTTGACTTATTTTAATTTCTGTTTGTTTTGGGTTTCATTTATTTATTGATACTGATTTGTGGTAGTTGTATGCTTGGAAAAGGGCACTTGATGAAGTACGATTACCTTGGTGACTCGAAGGTACTATAATTTGTAGTATCGATTCAAATAGTCCTTCTATTAATGTGTTTTACCTTTTGGCCAAGAAAAGAATTTTCTTGTGACTTTTTATGAACCCACTCAAATATTCTTTTATTTAATTATTTTTACTGTAGTTAATCATTTGTCATTTCACCAAAGCTGCTATCAGCAATCAAATTATGAGGAAACTTGGCATTATGGGTTGCAAACTTCGTTCTACTGATGAATTCTAATTTGTAGATAAAATTAAACAGATGGAAGATTTACTATGAAAAATATTTATTCTGTCCTTGAATTTTTTTAACTATTTAATGTCTTGTTTTTTCTATAGTTGCAGAAATGGGATCAGGAGAAGAACCCACGACAGAACCGGAAATATCCACTTCAACCAATACAGAGACTACTACCTCAGCAACATCAAAGGAAACTACAACTGCAAGTACAACTACAATTACATCAACTTCAACGATCACAGAAACTACTAGTCCAACAACCACAGCAAAAACCAGTGAAGATAGTACAACTATGACAAACGAAGGATCTACAGTTACTCCATCTAGTTTACAATCATCGTCAACTTCTGAAACATTTATTACGTCTGAAACAACAGATGTAACTACAGAATATTCCTCTAGTGAAAAATCATCTACCATATCAGTTACGTCAGAATCATCCACACCTAATGGAAACACAACAACAGAAACTACAACTTCTGGACCACTAACTTGTGCGCAATGCTCAGAATTCGCTTCTTGTAATCCTGCCTTAAGATTTAACATTATATGTACATGTCTAGACGGTTTTACTGGTGATGGGATCATTTGTGAAGGTACGTTATGCTATTTTTTTCCATGTAAGTTTTGCTAAGACGTGAAATAGTTTTTTAAATTGATCCTAAATCGTCTCGATATATCCAGTTTTTAACTGCTTGCATATGTGTTCTACTTGTCTTACTCCTAATAGATTTACTAGATTTATCAAGTATTTAAAATCAAACTAAATCAATCACCAACACACATAAAAAGATTTTGGAAATCAATAATAATTTTGTTTTAAGCTTAAATATAATAAGAATTATATTTTAACTCAACAGTCAGATTTCACATGAAGAGATTATTTGGGTTGCATCAGTTTCAGGTCAAAGCTGAAAAACTTTTTTCTTCGGCCAAAGGAATTGCAAAGAAAAATGCCTTTTTATGTAAAGGGTTAAAATACACTTAAAAATATATGTAAAAAAAAACATTCTTTTTTTCATATCTGTAGAAAGACCAGAAATTTTGGCTCATCACAGCCTATTTCGAACTTTAACTTGAACGAAACATATGAATGATCAGACATTGATACATGGTCTGCAAGAACATCCCACTCTTCAACGAATGATAGGAACCACTAACTGTGGTAACGTCTGGACTTTGTGTTGTCACTGTACTTTTATTTTGGATCATTCAAGATTTTTGATGTATTAAAAACACTTCTTTTCCTTGCCACGAATGTCTGTAGTTGTCTTTTGAGCCCATAATGGGCTTCTAGCATTAAAATCATCACCTATAACAAAGCGGGATATATTTTTCACATTATCTAAGGTATTCAATTGGCAGGCAACGGCTTAAATCATTAGGTTGCCTTTATGAGAGGATGAGGAGAGGAGGTTGTACTAGACAAAAATACACGATGTAAAAACCATTACTGCTTAATACTAATATTACTACTATTTTCAATAATACTATTCCTTTTACTACTATTTTTAATCCTGTTAGGGCTCAGGGTTTAAAGGCTAGGTACACCCTATACCCTAGAGTACGGTATAAAGTGGAAATATTTACGAAAGTTTAAACCCCCTTAAAACTAAATCAAACGGCGCTATTTTTGGGTTGGTTTCAAACAGTTCGTGGTAAGGAACTATAAGTAAGGAGTGAACCAGCTCAATAGTGACCGAAACTATAAAAAAGGGAATTTTGATACCAATAGATACATAAAAAATCAGATTTTTATGCTGATTTTAAATATATAAGTTTCATCAGGCTTAGTCTTACCCATCAAAAGTTACGCGCCTGGGAAAAGTTGCCTTATTTTTGACAAAAGGGGGGTCAGTTGTTAGGAATCAGTTGTTGATCAAACAGTTCGTGGTAACGAACTGTAAGGAGCAACCCGGCTCAATGGTAACTGAAACTCTAAAAAACGGGATTTTGATACCAATAGATACATCATAAGAATCATATTTTAAAACTGATTTCAAATATATAAGTTTCTTCAAGTTTAGTCCTACCCATCAAAAGTTACGCGCCTGAGAACACTTGGCTGATTTTCGAAAAAAAGGGGAAAGACCCCCTAAAAGCTATAGAACCTTAATGGAAATCACACCATCAGAGTCAGCGTATCAGAGAACCCTACTGTAGATGTTTCAAGCTCCTATCTGCAAAAATGTGGAATTTTGTATTTTTTGCCAGAAGACTCATCACGGATGCGTGTTAATTTGTTTTTTTGTTTTGTTTTTTGTTTTTTTCCCAGGGATGATAGTATCGACACAGTGGTTCTAAAATATGGCGGGAGGGCTCATTCAAACAAAAATTGAAAGGTCTAGTGCCCTTTTTAAGCGACCAAGAAAACGGAGGGCAACTAGGCCCCCTCCAACGCTCATTTTTTCCCAAAGTCATCCAATCAAAATGTTGAGATAGCCATTTTGTTCAGCATGGTCAAAAAATATAATAAATATGTCTTTGAGGATGAACTTAATCTCCCGCAGTTCCCAGGGGAAGGGCTGCAAGTTATGAACTTTGCCCAGTGTTTACAAACGTATATTGGTTACTGGGAAGTATGCAGTCGTTTTCAGGGGGATTTTTTCTGGTAGTTGGGGGGGGGGGTGGATCGGGGTATACGTTAGAGTATATTTCCATGGAGGAAGTTTTTATGGGTAAAGAGACATTGCTATGAAGGGGGCGCCCGATATCCCAGCATTATTTTAAAAAAGATCGGAAATTAAATTAAAAAAAAACAAGTTTTCAATTGAAAAAATTTTAAAGCTGAAAACGTTTCAACATCAAAACTTAAAACGCACAGAAACTATTATGTATATGATTGGGTTCGCCCCGTAGGCAATACCTTGTTCTTTGCGCTAAAGTCTTTTTTAGTACTTTCTTAAGAGCTATTTATTCTAATTAACGGCCTTTGTGATTAAGGGGTCATTCTTAAAGAGCTCGAAAAAATTTCGAGCTTTAAGCGTAAAGAGCGAGGTATTGACTAGGGGGTGAACCCCCTAATATGCGTAATAAAAGTATATGAATATAGAAGTCCGTTACGTAAGTTAATTCGTAAGTTACGTATATTTATTACTAATAAAAACGTTCGTAAACGCCATTTAGTCAAAAAAAAGTAAAATTAATATGCAAATTTATTTTTAATTATTCATATACGGTGAACCAAAATCCAAACCTGCTTTAATTTGAAAACGTTCAGAAATTAAAATAAAAAAAAACAAGTTTTTTTACCTGAAAGTAAGGAGTGACATTAAAACTTAAAACGAACAGAAATTATTCCGTATATGAAAGGGGCTGTTCGCTTCTCAACGCCTCGCTCTTTACGCTAAAGTTTGACTCGTTCTCTCTATTCTATTTTGTAAAACAATAAACAATATTAACAATATTAAGAACAATAAGAAACTTTAAACAGTTTTTTCAAAGATGGCACCCAAAAAGTACAATTTGAGTGCCATTTCTGGAATGGAAAGTCTGAGAAGAACTAAAAGGGTACTATCAGTATCTCCATAATTGAATACCTTATCTTTGAGGTTTACAATCCCCCCTTGCGTATATTATCCCCTCCCAACCTTTTTATGCTTCTCATACTTTTTGCTACTTTTTTTTATACTTTTTGTCAGTTTGTCTTTTTTTATGCTTTGACTCAGCTATTAATTGTAATTTCTGTTTGTTTGTTTTTTTGGGGGAAAGGAGTTTCATTTATTTATTGATGGTGATTTGTTTCTTTATTTCTGATCATTTTTGGTTTAATGTAGCTCTTAAAATTTCTTGGAAAAAAATTAAATAAAGAAAGAAATAAGCTGTTTCTACTGAAAGTAAGGAGCAACATTAAACCTTAAAACGAACAGAATTATTACGTATAGGAGTGGAGTCACCCCCTTGTCAATACCTCACTCTTTACGCTTAAGTATGAATTTTGTCCCTTTTTAAGAATGACTCATGAATCACAAACACCGTTTAATTAGAATAGCTCTTTTCAAACTACTAAAAAACAATTTTCACGTAAAGAGCAAAGTATCAAGAGAGGTTCGAACCCCCCCCCCCCCCCCCACATACGTAATAAATTCTGTTCGTTTTAAGTTTTAATGTCGCTCATAACTGTCAGTTGAAAAAACTTGTTTTTTTTTTAAATTGCCCTCCTATATTTTTAGTCACCTAAGAAGGGAACTAGAACTTTTGATTTCCAATCAAATGAGCCCTTTCATGATCTTATACGGTCGCTAGATTGATATGATCAGCAATGAAAAAAAAATAAATAAAGCAAATAAACACGCGTCCCTGATCTTTCTTCTGGCAAAAAAAAAACGCAAAACTCCACATTTTTGTTCATGGGAGCTTGAAACCTCTACAGTAGAGTTCTCTGGTATGCTAAATCTGATGGAGTGACTTTTATTAAGATCACTGAAGGTTTTGGGGGTGTTTCCTCTCTTTTGGACAGATTTTCTCTGGCTCATAACTTTTGATGGGTACCATTAAATTTGATGAATTTTACATATTTTGAATAAGCATCATAATCCCATTATTTTGACTCATTAGTTTTGGTTACTATGGAGCCGCATCACTTCTTACTTACAGTTCATTACTACGAACGATTTGAAACTTGTTTTTTGGAAAAAATATTTTAAATGAATCTTACTAATAGTTAACAAGCTGTCAAATAAAAATACAATGGTTTGTTCCCCGGAATTAAGACCAAAGTTTAACGCGCGTTAATGCAGTTTCTAGTTCGAGAATTGTCTTAATATTAAATAAAACGAAATTCTCATTGTAGCTTTATATACAATCAATGTTCAAAAATCTAATTAAAAGTGTCGAGGAGGTAATTAGAAAAGAAGAAACGTAAAAAAGTGAATAAGAATTTCATACCCTTGCACAATTCTGTTTCTGAGGAAAATAATTAAAAAGCTATTGTCAGTTTTATCACACACCATAGACATATGCTGCTGCCGATCGCTTTAGATAATTAAATAAACAAACAAGATTTTTTAAACTGAAAGTAAGGAGCGACATTAAAACTTAAAACGAACAGAAATTATTCCGTATATGAGAGGGGATGTCCCCTCCTCAACGCCTCGCTCTTTACGCTAAAGTATTCCCTCAATTTTATTTTTTAAACAATAAAAAACTTTAGCGTAAAGAGCGAGGCGTTGAGGAGGGGACATCCCCTTTCATATACGGAATAATTTCTTTTTGTTTTAAGTTTTAATGTCGCTCCTTACTTTCAGTTTAAAAAAAACTTGTTTTTTTATTTAATTTCTGATCGTTTTTTAGTTGATGCAGCTTTTATTTTGGCTCACCGTCATTGAATAAGTAAAACAAAATTTGCATATTAATTTTACTTTTCTTTTGCTAAATGGCTTTCTCTAAATTTGGTTCTGACATAATTTACAAATTAACTTACGTAACGAATTTCTATATTCGCATATTTTTATTACGTATATTATGGGGTTCGCCCCCTAGTCAATACCTTGCTCTTTACGTTAAATTCAAATCGTGTTCCAATTCTTTAAGAATGATTCCTTAATCACAAAGGCCGTTAATTATAATAATATCTCTGATGAAAGCACAAAAAAATTTGTTCCCTTGTGAATCAGACGAAATTGGGAAAAAAGGGGCGTGGGAGGGGGCCAAGTTACCCTCCACCATTTTTGGTCTCTGAAAAGGGCACTATAACTTTTAACTTCCGTTCGAATGAGATCTCTCTTGATGTTGAAGGGCCACGGGGTCGGTAGGATTACCCCTTAAAAAAATACACCCATCCGTGATCTCGTCTGGCAAAAAATAGAAAGTTGCACATTTTTGCAGATATGACCTTGAAACCAATGTAATAGGGTTTTCTGATACGCTGAATCTGACGGTGTGATTTTCATTAAAATTCTTTCACTTGTATGGGAGCCTTTGATGAGTAATACTAAACTTAATAAAATTTACATATTTAGAATCAGCAATATAAGCCCATTTTTTGGTATATTTCTTGACATGAAAATTCCGTTTTTTAAAGTTTCGATTACTATTGAGCCGTATCGCTTTTTTATGGTTTTTTTATTACGTATATGTTTTTAAGTATGTGAGAGGGTTCTCCTCTTAGTCAATACCACGCTCTTTACGCTAAAGTTAAAGTTTTGTTTAAATCACAAACCCTTGAATCACAAAGGCCGTTTAACGAGAATAGATAGCTATTTTCAAATCACTAAAAAAAAACTGTAGCGTAAAGAGCGAGGTATTGACTTGGGGGTGAACCCCCTCATATACGTAATAATTTCTGTTCGTTTTAAGTTCTAATGTTGCTTCCTACTTTCAGTTGAAAAAACTTGTTTTTTTTTTAATTTCTGATCGTTTTTTAAATAATGCTGGGAAATCCGGTGCCCCCTTCATAGAAATGTCCCTTACCCCAAGGAAACATCCTCCACGGAAAGATTCTCCCAAGTAACCTACTCCTCCAGCCCCCCCCCCCACCAGAAAAAATCCTTCCTGAAAATGTCTGTATAGTTCCCAATATCTCTGTATACTATATGTAAACAATGGGCAAAGTTTATAACTTGCAGCCCTTCCCCTGGGAACTGTGGGGGATTAAGTCATCATAAAAGACATATTTATTAGATTTTCAACTATGCTGAACAAAATGGCTCTCTCAAAATTTTGATCGGGTGACTTTGGGAAAAAATGAGCGTGGGAGGGGGCCTAGTTGCCCTACATTTTTTTTGGTCGCTTAAAAAGGGCACTAGAAAAGTAAAAAACCGTAGTGGTTCTAATTCTTAGTTTTTCACAGGATCTTCCAGAAGAAAACCTGGGGAGAAAAAACACAAGAATTAGGCTTGAAAAAACGTATATTCTCAATGCACTACCATGAGGCTTCCTTAGAATTAAGAACATAATTTATCATGTGGACATTGCCTTGTTTTAGATTGCCGACATATTCCCATTGAAAAGCAATGCTAAGGATTGCCGTCGTTTTCTGGTATCCTTGCCGCTGGGGTCTAAGAAGGGCTCCCTACTGAGAAAGACACCCTCTAGACTTGACATCATCTCCTTCCAACTTTTATTCAGTGGTTCCGCTGTGCTGCTGGAGCATATATCAATCTAAAATAGTTGTAAATCTTATTACGCAATGGTGCTCAAATCTTTCTGTCTTGTTGTTGCCACAAAGGATGGTTTTGAGATTCAAGGGGATGTCAAACTGACCAAAAGGCACTATATGCATTCTATTAATACTTCCACTGCTACTATACTACCAAATTTCTGAACGAAATCCAAACATTATATGTACGCGGGTTGTCAAAACGAAGTATCAGCAATATCTGAGGAACAGCATAGAGCATCTTGACTTCTTCGTTGCATATTGAGGAACATGTTGAACTAATCAAAAGACTTAGAGTGTTTCACTTAAACTTTCAGAGCGCCTTCAGGGGGATGTTGAATTAACGAAAATTCACTGTGTGCATACTACTGCTACTACTATTACTACGACTGCTGCTGTTACTAAGACTAAAGGTGTTAAGGCTTTCAGGATTTAGTGGGATGGTGAACTAAATCATAACCCGCTATTTGCATGTTCTGCCTATTATAAGAGCATTGCCTATGATAAAGAGCAAAATGGAATCTATGTTTGTTTTTTGTTTTTTTCACTGAAGTACTGTGTACGAAAGAAATTGTCATAGAAACCACAGAAGGAGAACATTTGACTGAAAATTGAAAGCTGAACACAAAAGGGTATTAAATAGAAACATATAGGGGAAGTTTGTGTTGATATTAAAACTAAATTAAAAGGAACTATGTGCAAGCAGATTGTCAACATAGCACATTAGCAGTATCTCAAGAGCATCTGAGGGTATTAAATCAAAACTCTTAGAGCTACTGCTATTACTACTGTTACTACTTCTGCTGCAATTGAAATAAATTAAAAGGTTTTAAGTGCATCTAGGTTGTCGAAATGGCCCAAATACAAAATTTTACGAACACAACAGGACATTAGGCTTTAACTATCTGGGAGAACTGAGGATGTGTAAAATAAATCAAAAGGTGTTATATACATCCAGATTGTAGAAAGGGTGCATATACAAAATCCCAGGAAGAGCTATGTGTGTTGCGTTTGACTAATCAGAGCATGTTGTTGGGGATGTTGAGCTAAAGGAAAAGACACTATTTGAACCCAAGATTGCCAGGAGGGTGTATTAACGATATCTTAGGAAAAACTAAGGGTCTGAATCGAAACTTTCAGGGCATCTTCAAAGTGATTTGTAACCAGATACGACTGTAAAATGGGCGTGTCAGGACAAATTCCGTGAAAATAATCCGTACAAATGGGGCTAGAACACAACTCTGCGTAACTCCTAATTTAATACGAAACCAGCTACTAGCCTCATTTCCTACCTTAACCGCTGCAATGTTATTCTCGCACATAGTACTAATCCCTTCAATGCATTTTTTCTGGTATACCATGCAAGAAAATCATCTGAATCAAATGGTTGCTCATAATCTACAGAAATGAGTACTAAAGGTGTTTGATGACTCCTGCACTTCTCAATTATTAACCAAAGAGAAGATATTTGTCTCTCTAAGTCGTAAAGGTTTCATAATACTAAGTAATTTAATACCAACAGAAACCAGGCTAATACTTCTATAATTACCACACTCACTCTTATCACCTTCCTCATATCAGGGGTTTAATCATGGTCTTCTGACCATTGCTAGGCACTTCTCCTTTTTCAAAAATCAGTTCTTATTCTTCAGTAACTTATTTCTAACCTCATAGCCACCATATTTATGAAACTCATTTACCACACTATTCGCGCCTGGGGCCTTATTATGTTTTAGTCTTTTTAGTACTATCACTAACTCTTCCTCACAAAATAAATTTCCCTTCACATCCAAGGTGTCGCAAACCTTTTCATTTTCCTCTATATTGTTTTTCCTCTCTATCTCTATTCCGGTTAAGCATGTTCTCAAAATGTTCTCCCCATCTCTCTTTAGCTCTTTCCTTATCAATAATTGCGCCCCCGTTTCTATCTTTAACTGGGATGTGTCCATAATAACTACTCCCTCTCAATTTATTAACATGCCAGTACAATATTTTACTATTATGCTGTCTAGCTGCATTTTCCAGATCCTTGGCAATTTTATCCGTGGTATCCACTTCACACCTCCATAGTTAATATTTTATATGGTCTATCACTCAAATAATTCTTGTACAAGCCCCTTCTCTCTATTAAACATAAAGTCTTTTCACTAATATTCTTAGTTGCATTTCTACTTTCTTCCCTAAGACATCAGCAGCAACTTCACAAATTATTTTTCTAAAATTACTCCATCCATGTCTACATTGTCTAGTTTTAAACTCTGCAGTTTAGTATTCAACTGTTCCTAGAAAGCTTCTCTGAAATTGTCGTCCTGGTGTCTAACAGCGACATACCTTCCCGGAAGGTAGTTACCCTGCCGAAATTCCAGTTTTAAATTAACCCTACACAGTACTAGATGGTGATCCTTACTCTTAACATCAATAACAACACTCCTGTATACCCGAGTATCTTGCATTGATCCTGCTTGTCGAATGTTTACAATAACATGATCTATAAGGTTGGCTGTCTCACCATCATGATAATACCAGTTTAGCTTATGGGCCATTTTATGACTGAACACCGTATTGGTTATAACTAGATTGTTATACCTACAAAATTGCAGCAGTCTGTGGCCATTACTGTTTTCTTTTCCTATATCAAATTTACCTGGGCTAGGATACCATGTATCCCCATTTTTACCAACCCATGCATTAAAATCTCCCAATAAAACACCATATTTCTACCTGAGACCCTGTCTATTTGTTCCTGTGAGTAAAATTCATTTGAGTCACTAGTATCTCCATCAGTCAGTTCTACAGGGACATATACTATTAAGACTGATACCATACACTTTTTAGTCATAAATTGAGCGATTAGTATTCCATTATTAATACCTTCCCAGCCTAAACAAGGCTTAGCAGCTTCCTTGTTCATCATGAGCCGTACTCCCTGTCTGTGTGCTCCATCCTTTCCGCCTGAGTAAATAAATTCTACATCGCCGAATTTAATTTTTCTTACTCCTGGGATATAATTTTCTGAAACTCCCTCCAGCCCCCCCCCCTAAAATGTTTTTTGACACTCAGTAAAAAATAAATGAGTTGGTAAGGTTGTGGGGATGAAAAATCACGATTTTCCAACGCCGCCAAATGTTTTTGTTCGGTTAAATATAAAATAACAAAATGACTGACATAAATGACATCTACAAAATTGTCGAACCTGGTTGGTAAATGGAGCAGTTTTACCGACTCCTGCAGTGATTTTGCAGATGATGCCAAATTTTCCATTTGTTTAAATAAAGGGCATGAAAATAGTGAAATGACATATACCAAAATCTCAATGTCTGTCGGTAAATTCAGTGATTTTACCGACTCGCGCAGTAGTTTTACGTATCGTATTCGAAAGGGGCATTATGCTAATTATTGATAAAAACAGTCAGCAAAATGACCAGCCAGTCGGTAAGATCCCTCGCTTCCTCCTCCCCCTCAATATTTTGGCTAGTAACACCCCTGGCTATTACTACTGTTACTAATGAGACTAGGACTGCTCCTGCAACTACTACTCTACTACCTCCACTACTGCTACTACTACTCATGTCACATTATTCCAAGAGAGTTTTAGGTGCATTCAAAGGCGCAGATACAGCATTTCCGGAACAGAATAATGCATTAATTTGAAGCTTTCGTATGCAGTTGAGGGACAAAACTAAATAAAAATACACTAGGCATATCCCTATTGTCAAAGGTCGTCTGTTTTCTATCCCACAAAAAAACTAAGGCTATCACTTCGGAACTTTTAGGGTATTAAAATCTACAAAGTTCTAAACTCCGTTATAATTCATTTTATAGTATTCTTTTTTTATATATTTCTTTTTTCTAGATATTGACGAATGTGATTCATCGCCAAATGTATGTGATGCTACAAATCAACAATGTGACAACTTTGCTGGAGGCTATAATTGCTTATGCCTAGATGGTTATCAACAGTCCGGGAGCGAGTGTATAGGTTCGTACAATTTGGTTATATTTTCTGAAAAAAAATCGAAGAGTATACTCTAACTAGTTTTGCAGTTTGTTTCGGTTAAAACAAAAAATAGCGCAATTTCATAATCTTGAGTTTTCAAAATCATGGAAGGATTTCTTTGACATTGACTCAAAGGATACACCTAGCTCTCAATTTGGACTTACAAAGCTAAAAAGAAGTTTATGTTAAAAGGATTATTAAGAATTTGCCTAATTTGAAAATAGTTTCTGATTTAAATGATTTCTCATCTGAATATATTAAATTAACAAAAGCTATTTATTCAGAAGAAGGGATAAACCGTATTTCGATTCACCAGTTAAAATATATACCTAACCAAATGACATTATGTTGAAGATAGACAGTTCTTATATATTCAATAAAAACAACAAAAAAATTTAATGCATTATTTGCTCTATATGTTTAAATGAAATAGACAGGAAAAACATAATTTAGTCATAAAAATTCGTGTTTTAAACATCTATATTTACTTTTACATGATCTTTATTGCTATTGGAATTTTATTTCTTAATTATTACAATTTTATTCAAAAAGCTCACTTGAGTAATAATTTCGTTTTTATTTGTTATGAAATAAGAAATAACATAACAAAGAAAATGATGTCCGAGGGCTAATCAATGTCAACAAAAAAAGGTGCTTTCTTTCACTTTTGTTTCCTTTTAGTCTTTATAGACTAGTCTTTCAGTATAGTCTTTATAGAGTCATATCTATCGGGGGAAGAGGTATGATTTTTTTGTCGGGGGGGGGGGGGGTGTATGCAAATTTTTTTACAATAATGTATTAAAATTTATTTATATGTATTGTTGTCGCTGTTTTTACGAGTCAGACTTACCTATGCGGGAGGGGGTCAAACCCAGGAACTCCTTTCCTTTGCCTCACCCGCTCAAAATTACTTAAAATATATATTGCTTTCAATAACGCGCGAATGACAACGCACTATAATTTTGGTACAAGGAGGACGACTTTCCGATTCGTACAGATATAATTTCTTTTAGCTAAGGTAATTTTGGTATAATAATTTTGTTATAGTTATTTTTATTATAAAACATGGTAATTTCATTACAGTAATTTTGTTATAGTGATTTCTATAGTAATTTCTTTTTTCTTTTGAGTTGAACATCAGTTTTATTTTTGGTTCATCATTACTTTTCATTAAGTTTAATATTTGTTTCTTTTAAATTTAATATATATATATATATATATATATATATATATATATATATATATATATATATATATATATATATTATATATATATATATATATATATATATATATATATATATATATATATTATATATATATATATATATATATATATTTTATATATATATATAATATATATATATATATATATATATATATATATATATATATATATATATATATATATATATATATATATATATATATATATATATATATATATGTATATATATATATATGTATATTATATATATATTAATATCTGTTGTTTTTTAACTGCAATAGGAGTGGAAGAGGGACAACTTCCCAGTTCATATATCAGGTAATCTTTGTTCGTTTGAAATTTGGGTTAAATATCGTTTTATTTTTGGTACATGTTTTTGGCAATTTGGATGCACAAGATGTCTTTTGTTTTAGTTCAAGATCTACCTCAGCTTTCCTGAAACTGAAAGTTCAATACTCATAGTCATGCTGAGATATTGCAGATACGCCCGTTCGACAACGTGGATACATATCTTGTCATCTGATTCTTATAAAAATTCCTGTAAGAATTCCCTAATAGTTTCAACTTTATACTCTTAGCTATTCTTGAGATATTGTATGTATATATATATATATATATATATTATATATATATATATATATATATATATATCTATATATATATATATATATATATATATATATATATATATATATATATATATATCTATATATATATATATATATATATATATATATATATATATATATATATATATATTACACTAATGATAACCTGGAATCGTAGATCGTTTTCTGAATTAGTTCAACGTCCCTCTCAATATTCCCTGCTCCTTGAATATCTTATCTGCTCCTGGTATATTGTTGAAACGGCCTTTTGCCAATCTGGATGCACAAGAGGTCTTTTGATTTAGTACGTCATTAGCCTCAGCATTCTCTGATAGTTTCAACTTTGTACCCTTGCCCGTTTCTGAGATATTGTGTAAACATCTTTTGGCAAACTAGATGCACTTAGTCTGTCTTAGTTTATTTAGATATCCCCTTCAATATTCCCTGAAAGTTTCAAATTGATATTCATAGTCGTTCCTGAGACCTTGTAGATGCGCCTTTTTGACAAGCTTGCTGCAGGTTGTGTCTTTTGGTTTATTTTGGCATCTCCCGTGGCATTCCCTAAAATTAAGGACTAGGTAACCTAATTTGTTCCTTAGAAAGCGCAGATACGTCTTTTTAAAGCTATTATACAAATATTGTTATTTGATTTCATTATCAGCCTTTGCATTCCTTAGAATTTTCAACTTAATACTTTTAGTCGTCCATGAGCTTTTGCAGATGAATCCTTTTGACAACCTAGATACACAAGATACTTTTCATTTAGTTCAATACCCCATTAACATACATCCAAAGTTTCAAATTGACAGCTTTCACCATTCCTGAAATGCAATAACAAAACAAAACATCTTTGCCGAAGGTTGTTTGCCTACGATCGCCCCTTCCATGTGATTTTTCAATCTGATTGAAGATACCAAGTGTAACATCCCACTCTTTTAGACTAGAATTTTCAAAACATTCAAAATCATGTAGATGAGTCCTTGCAGATTAAATAAAAGAGTCCATTTTGGCAGAACAAAAGTCAAGTTATTTTTTTCTTTGTATAAGGGCACCCCAAGCCAGTAGACTACTGATTCAAGTTTCAAAGTTCCAGGGAAAAAATTGCCGATCCTTTTTGGACTAGCCATTTTTGGGAGGATAAAAATAATTTACCAGTCTTATTCCGTTTTTTCAACATGACATTCGAGGGTTGTGTGTGTTTCAACAGATCTTGAACTAATAGTCTTTTATCCCACTCACTGGCCCCTCCTATAACCAACACTATTTTAACCTAAAATTAATCCTTGCAAGTGTCAAACAAATTGATCTGCCAACATTTCACAAGTCTCATTTTCTCCTTATGAAACCTATGTGTATATAATTAGCAATTCCCATTATTTAAGACCCTTGCCCCTAAGCTGCGGAATCACACAATTCCCAAAAGCTTAATTATTGAAATTTTGTATTATTTTGAATGAAATAGCTAAGTCAACATTTTGGTCAGATTTCTTGGAGGCGTTCTCTGGTACTGATACAACCAGAGAACGTTCTCTGGTTGTATCAGTAAGAGTTTTTGGTGGATGCCGCAACCATGATTAAAATTTGCTCTCAAAATGACCTCTGGTAGCACAGAGAACTGATCTAAATTTTGAAATATGGGGGCCTGTATTTGATTTCAGCCTTCAAACGATTTGGCATCAGGCTAGCCAACTTCCGGCAACTGAAATGCTAGCAATTGTCAATGTTTTATGTTCCATCAATGGTTGTGGATGACCTTTATTGTTACATCTGAAAATAAGGGTTACAAACTACTGTTAGAGGCAAATGCTAACAGATGAGACGACGATTGACAGTCGTTGGTCCTAAATTTATCAACAGCTAGACTAAATATTTGCGTGCATTTTTGGAGCTCCCATTGTGGAAATACTGTTATATCTTTATTCTCATTGATATACTGAAGTAAATTTAGTTTAAAATCACAAAGGCTATTTTTGATAGAGCAATTAATCAATCAATTTATTTAATGTAAACAAAGAAAAAATTACAAAACTTTAGACTCTCACAAAGGCACTTTG
Source organism: Artemia sinica (assembly GCA_027921565.1). NCBI lineage: Eukaryota > Metazoa > Arthropoda > Branchiopoda > Anostraca > Artemiidae > Artemia > Artemia sinica. The sequence goes on along the minus strand of CM051276.1, from coordinate 46,923,222 downwards.
GCCTGTGAGGGTGAAAAGATAATAAGTCATGGAAAAAAACAAAAATCTAACAAGGAAATTTTTCATCCAGGGAAATTACTTTTCAATGGCTATATGTCTCCTCGTTTGAAAACGAGCCACAAGGCGAGGCTATTCATTTTGCCTAGGACTGTGTATTGGTAACAAGCTTAACCCAGTAATTTGCTATAAATACAGCTGATGGCTGAACATTCGAGTCTAAAGGATCTGGTCAAAAGGAGGAAACTAAACTGGACGAAGATCATTAGAAAACGCAGCCTTACTCAAACCCAGGGTGTAAACAGCAAAAACACGATTACAAGGGAAAAGAAAAGGTCATTTTAAATATTTCATCCATCAAACAGAAGTGAGATCTAAGAGTGTGACGAAGATCGCTCCGATGTGTAATAACCATTGTATATAGATATAATACAGTACGATCATTCCCTAACTCAACCATTATACAAACCCGGACCGAGATGCAAGTGCTCCGGAGAACACTTAAACAACTTTAAGCACAAGCGACATTCGATTTCTCTACGGGTAGACAAGTCAGACATCTCTTGAACGCGAAACTTGGCTTCAACATTGTCCACTGACCCACTAATGACAGATTAAATGGAGGAGCTGTACACGCCGAGGATACAGCGCCAAAAATCACTGATCCATGATCTTACTGTTGTATTATTTACATACAGTGGTAATAACAGTATAAAATTTGCCAGTATGGAAACTCACTCAATTGATTACCAAAGCTAGGTGTGCCTGTAGAGGAAAACCAGCGACACAAGTAAGTGACAAAGACGAATTGTTTGTAGTTTGACAAAGACGAATTGTTTGACAAAGACGAATTGTTTGACAAAGACGAATTGTGTCCAAAATTTTAGAGGACCTGGTTCAAAATAATCAGTCAAACCAAATGCAAAATGTGCCCATCGTGCTCGGTCCAAGTATCCTCGGGTGGAATTTTGATGTCCGAATGCTATTGTCCAGTGAGAGAGCAAAATGAATTCCACTTTATTTAGTCTCCACTTGTTAAGCTTATCCAAGGATTAGGGTATTAAAGCGGAATAAAATTCTGATGACTACAACTACCAAGAGAGGATTTCCATCAGAGGACGGAAAATTTGGATTCTACAAAAGATACTGGATTCTGCTGACATTTTATCAGCTCTTGAAGATTAAGACAACCCGCTTTGTAGTTTACCTTCAATGGAGCTTGACTCTCTTCCTTCTGAAAATGCCGTTAACCGCCAAAAAACCTAGGCCATCGAGACCACTATCTCCGTGGATCTTCTGAAGTTTTTTAAGAGTTTCCATTGCATTTTGCTTGTGTCTGAGGCAAAATCTGATAAGATAACTTTGCTTGAAATTGACCCCCCCTCCTTTTGGACTACTATAGGATAAAAAATATTTAAAAGAAAAATCGCTACGAACAACCAACTTACTCTACCAAGGTAGTACAACTTTCATTTGTATCCTTAACTAACACTGTTACATTTTTATTAGTGTTGTTGTAGTTATCTTGTTGAGATCATGACAAATAAAATCTCATCTCATGACAAAGAAGTTTTCAGTAAAATCGAAAGGATTCTTTAAACTTTAGAAATTTTTTTTTCAACCGATTAGTGTTTCTACAACATTCAGCGAGCTTATTGATTATCATTTATTGATAAGCTACAGAAGAAATTCCTCACCCCTCCCCACCTAATGAGGTTTCATCACGATATTAGGTCCAAATATTCTTTTGCAACTGTTTCTAAACAGTTGCAAAAGAAGATATAAATGGCTCTAGTGCTCAATTTGTTCTGGGAAGAAGTGATATAAGTCGTCTTTTTGATTTCTTATTCGTGTCACAAGATAATTTTAAGCTGCAAAAAGGGGTTGAATCCTGCAATCAGTAGACATTAAGATATTTATAGTCAAGCATATCTCTTAATATCATATTCTCAATCCAGAGTAGTCTTGCTTCGTTTATTAAATATTTTTTGAAACACAGGGAAAGTACTTGGCATCGGCACATCTTACCCGGCATCTACATGTTGTCGTCTCGTATGCTGATGATATCTTGAAACCAAATCAGGATGCTATGTGTGCATTACAGAATTTTTCTAATAATACAGCCATTTTCAGATATAAGACCGAATGAATGCTGCTTTATGAGCAATATAAATTGGATTTAGAAACACAAGAAGTTGTTTATGTGAATTGGTATTATCAGTGCTCATCACAGACTATTTCCATTTGTGGCTCTATTAGCGAGACTGTCGATCACATTTCATACACAAGCCTCACTATCGGTGCCTTTACTAACCATACTTGCTTGCTTCTGGTCATTTGCGCTTTTCGCCAAATATCCACCGTCTATGCTTCAAATATTTGCAAGAAAATTGGTTTTACATGTCTTCATCTCACCAGTCTTTACTACTCAGCTCTGCTGTTTTATATTTTGTACACCTAAAGGATGTAACAAATATTTTGTACATATTTTTGTCTTTCTATAAGCTCTAACTTATAATCAAACTTATAAATCAAATATGTTCTCTATATTTTCTATTACGTTAAATATTTGTTCCACCATACCACTATAGATACCTAGGTCAAGTTTGATTAATAATTTTAGCATACTATTACTACTATTTTCAACAAATCACTGCAGCACCGAGCCCCATGTTGATACAGTTCATGCTGTTATATGTTGATGCACGTTGAGAAAATATATAATGAAATTATTTGGAAAAGTCAAAGACCTATCAGAACCAAATATGATGAATAAATCAGTAAGAATTTGATGAATATCAAAATGATCTCAGCATGGATTTACATTTACCCGAAAAAGCGGATACCAAGAAAAACAGAACCAAGTAGCCTAGTAACCTAATATGGCTTACCAAATAGTAACCAAAAGTAACATTACCAAATAGTGTTTCTGGAAGTTAAATTATCCAATTACCTGCAAGTTCTGTGGACATGCTCAGCCATATATTTTAGAAAACATTTATTTGGGGTCTCCAATTCCCTTCAAATTGCTCATAGAACTGATAGACTATTTGAATTACCATTACTCCAAGCCTTTCAACTTTAGTTCTGCCCTAGGATGGATGGATGATAGACTATCTATCAAAAAGTGAAATTACATCATTTTTATACAATTCTGAAAAAGGTTTTTGCCAGATTTACCTCTCACTCAGACTATCTGCCTTGGCTTTTGTTTCAAATTAGTCATGGCTTAACTTTTTCACCACAGTCCACCAAGTTGATTTTATCCCAAGGCCTACTCCATCCAGAACTATTTCATAGAACGTTGAATAAGTAGCAAAATATCTAATGTACAAGAAATCAAAGATAAGAATTAATAAAGTATTTTAAATCAAACAGTCCGTGGTAACGAACTGTAAGTAAGGAGCGACCCGGCTCAATAGTAACCGAAACTCTAAAAAACGGAATTTTGATACCAGTAGATACATCAAAAGAATTACATTTTATGATGATTTTAAATATGTAAGTTTCATCAAGTTTAGTCTTGCCCATCAAAAGTTTTGAGCCTGAAAACATTTGCCCTATTTTCCAGAAAAGGGCGAAACACCCCCTAAAAGTCATCGAATTTCAATGAAAATCAAATCATCAAATTCATCGTAACAGAAAACCGTACTGTAGATTTTTCAAGCTCCTGTATGCAAAAATGTGAAATTTTATATTTTTTGCCAGAAGAAAGATCACGGATGCGTGTTTATTTGTTTTTTTTTTCAGGGATGATCGTATCGATCCAGTAGTTCTAGAATATTGTGAGAGGGCTCATTCGAAAGAAAATTAAAAGTTCTAGTGCCCTTTTTAAGTAATCAAAAAAAGTGGAGAGCAACTTGGCCTCCTCCCACGCTCATTTGTTTCCTGAAGTCATCCAAACAAAATTTTGAGATAGCCATTTTGTTCACCATCGTCAAAAATCTAATAAATATGTCTTTGAGGATGACTTAATCCCCTACAGTTCCCGGGTAAGGGTGGCAATTTATGAACTTTGCCTATTGTTTACATATAATATTGGTTATTGGGAAATATAAAGACGTTTTCAGGAGGGAATTTTTTCAGGGGGGAGGGGGTCGGAGGAGGGGGTTACGTGGGAGGGTCTTTCCATGGAGGATGTTTCCTTGGGGAAAGGGACATTTCTATGAAGGGGGCTGGATTTCCCAGCATTATTTAAAAAACGATCAGAAATTAAAAAAAAAAACAATACCCTATTATTGGCCAGCTATAAAATTTAACACAGATTTCTGTGGAAAATACCGTCTATAAATAATGAAAAAAAAAAGTTTAACAATACCCTATTATTGGCCAGCTATAAAAATTTAAAAGTTATTTCAACAGAAAGTAAGGAGCAACGTCAAAACTTAAAACGAACAGGGATTATTACGTATATGAGGGGATCATTACCTAGTCAATATCTCGCTTTTTACACTGAAGTTATTTTTTAGTACTTTCAAAAGAGTAATCTATTCCAGTTAAACAGCCTTTGTGATTCAGGGATTTCAGATTCGAACAAAATTCGAACTTTAGTGAAAAGAGTGAGGTATTGACTAGGGGGTAAAACCCCCTCATATACGTAATAATTTCAGTTCGTTTTAAGTTTTATTGTTGCTCCTTACTTTCTGTTGAAAAAGTTTTTTTTTTATTTAATACATTCTAGGACAACATTGGCTATACAACACGTATGACAAGTGTTAAAAAAATAAATAATGACCAAGAAAACAAAGGTAATAGCAGCCGGAAGACCAAAAAGGACAACACATTTCAGCAAAGACTCCGCCAAGCTGCCGTCAGTGCACAGAAAAAGAGAGAGAAAAACTAGAAAAATCTAACCTTTTGAAGTAAACACCCATCCACAATAATCGTTATTTGATTTTTCCGTCAAACAACCCTTGTTCTATGAAAAGAGGTGTGGTTATCTTTTTAGTCGACTAATCAACACCACTTCCATAAAAACCTGATACGCCCCTGAGCCATAACTTACAACCATAGCTCCAGGCTCTAAAGATTTTGTCAACCCCAAAGGCATTTCTATAAGACCTTTGGACTATTTTGTCCAAATCTCAAAAGGGAAGGTGTCACGAGATGGGCTAGGAAATTCAGAGTTTCCTTAATTCAAGTGCAGGTGATAAAAGAGGTCCATAATGGAACTGCTAGTCTCAAGTTGACCACTAAATGTCTCGTGGCAGTAAAAATATAAGGAAACAAGCCAATAGGAAAGTTAAACAGAATAAATAAAAAAGGGCGATCACCATGATGTTAGCTCCAATGCCAGGGATTTTAAAAGTTGTATCAGATGGATTTGGTGAAAAGTGGGTGTGGGGGCTCCATTGCCCTCTGATCACATTTGGATCGTTAAAAGCGAAATTGAACTGCCAATTTCCGATCAAATGAGCCTCCTCCAAAGATTTCACGGCCACCTTTTTCATTAAAACCTTATATGCCCCCAGGGCATAGCTTACAACCCATGCCCCTGGGCTCTCGAGATTGTACCAGCCCCGAAGTCATTGTTATATAATACTTGGACTATTTTCAACACAATGGCAATCTCAAATCTTTTACTGGATACATTTAGGTAAAAGAGGATCCTGTTGCCCTCTGATCAAATGAGCCTCCTCCAAAGTTTATGCAACAATTTTCTTCCATAAGAATTTATATACCCTCGGGGAATAGCTTGCAACCCTTGACCCCAGGCTTTAAGAGACTGTGTCAAACCCAGAGGGATTGTCAAAAGGTACATGAACTATTTTGAACAAAGTGGTTACCTCAAATTTCGACCCGGTCATATTTGACTTTAAAATGGAACTAGAATTTTCAATTTATTATCAAATCAAGTTTATATGACCACCCTTTCCATAAAATCTTATATACCCTGGGGCATAACTTGCATTGCCTGCCTGTGGTCTGTGGGGGATTGTGTCAACCCTGGAGTTTTTCTTATGTGATCTTTAGTCTATTTAGACCAAAATGGATCAAAATCTCAAAAACTCTATAAGATCTATTAGGCAAAAAACAGGGCGTGGGGGGCTAGTTGCCCTCGGGTCCCTTTTGACTCTTAAAATGGAACTAGAACTTCAAATTTCATATATAATGAGTCCCCTCCGAAGTTTATACAGCCATCCTTTTCTATCAAAACCTTACAAGCCCTCTGTTCATAACTTAAAACATTGGCTTCAGGGTTTTGGGGGGGTTGTATAAAACCCAAAGTTTTGTTATATGATCTTTAGTCTATTTTGAAGAAAATGACTATCTTAAAAATTTGATCTGATTTATTTGGGGGAAAATGGCGTAGGGGAAGGCTAATTGCCGTTTGATCACTTTTGAATCTTAAAACGGGAACTAGAGCTTTCATTTTCTAATCGTTACAACCCCTTTCTAAGTTTATACCACTATTCCTTCCAAAATAACCTTATATGAATATAATAACTTCCAATAGGGAATAGCTTCCAACCCTTTCCCCCAGGTTCTGGGGGGACCCCAAAGTTTTGTTATATTATCTTTTGTATAACTTAAACAAATTACTGTCTCGAAAATACGATTGGATGCATTTGGGGAAAAGAAGGCGTATTGACCCTGAAATTTTGTTACATGATCTTTAGACTATTTTGAACAAAATGGTTTTCCTCAATTTTTTATTTCACATGGATTTGGGGAAAAGAGGGGCGTGGAGAGTCTAAATACCCTCCGTTCAATTTTGGCTCTTAAAAAGGAAACTAGAACTTTCAATTTTCAATCAAATGAGCCCCTTCTTAAGTTTTTACGGCCACCTCTTCTATAGGACCCTTATATGTCCCCAGGGCAATATTTATAAAACTTGACCCTGGGCTCCGGGTGGTTGTATCGAGTCCAGGGTTTTTGTTATCTTATCTTTGAATTATTTTTAACAAAATTGTTATCTCAAATTTTTGACCGGATGCATTTGAGGAAAAAGGGCTGGGGAATAGTTGCCCTCCAAATACTTGTGACTCTTAAAAATGACACTAGAGCTTCGGATTTCTAATTGAATACGCATTCTTAGTAGTTTTTACGACCATCCCTTCCATAAGAACCTAATATATCCCCGGGGTATTACTTGCAGCCCTCCGGGCTCTGAGGGTTGTATCAACCCTGGAGTTTTTGTTATCTAAGCTTAGAACTATTTTAACAAAACGGCCATCTCAAGATTTTAATCAGGTGTATTTGGGAGAAAGGTCAAGTGGTTGCCCTCTGCTCTCTTTTGAATCTTAAAAAGGGAACTAGAACTTTGGATTTTCATTTGAATAAGCACCCTCCGAAGTTTATGCGAGCATCCCTTCTATATGAAGTGCCTCTGGGAAAAAAAATATTGAGGGCTGATGGCCTTAACAATAGGCAACGCTATAGCGTTGTCTCGGAAAAAGCGTTTAAACGACAGATTTCCATAAATCCTATGTAAAAAGTAACCAAAAAGGCTCTAACGCTAGTCCCCATAGGAAGACCAACAGTTTGGATAAAAAAATAAGGTCATTCATCGAAAATATGAATAAAAGTTTTGACAAAAGTGGAGAAGACATGCAAAATAAAAAAAGACTACAAAACAATGTGCAAAAAGAAAGAAAAGACGCGCAAAATTTTTCAAAAAAAAGTGCAAAGAATGATATCCAAGACTAAATATTATCTTCTTGGTTTCTTTGAAAAGCAGGTTCGTATTTTTCTTATATCACAAGAGGTGTACATAAAATTAGGGTAGAAATTGCCCAAAATCTGCCATTTTGTCAAGATCTTTCTAATTTTCTTCAAGGTGAACTTCTATAATGTTAAAATTTAGCCGCTGCTTCGTTTTATTGTCGTTTTCTTTCTTCTTCTTTTTTTCATTTAAATTCTGTCCTTTTTCTGTTTTCTTGACAGATTTCAAGTAAATTGGGTTAAATATATGTATAATGTGTGTTTCTAATATAATATGTGATTAACTGTCATAATATGTATTTGGAGAGCTTTTTAAAGGTTACCAGGTTCATGATAGCTATACTTTTACTTTCGTAATCTTAGATAAACTTTGGATTCTAATAAAATACTGTCATAAACAATTCTTTTTGCAGACATTGATGAATGTGAGGAGGACCAAAATCTCTGCAGTGGTGAGAACCAGTATTGTAATAACACAATTGGAAGTTACAATTGCTTATGCGAACCTGGTTTTGAGCACAAGGGAACCAAGATATTTGTGTAGGTAAGCGAAATTAAGAAAACAATATACACAGAATTACTCAGTAACCGGAACTTGTGTTTTTAGTTGAGGAAATATAGCCGTAGTTGCCCTACGTATAGCTACAGTGCACACCTGGTCAAATTATTGGAAAGTTAGAAACATTAACATGAATTAGGCTCCCCGAAGCTGTGACTACTGCACCATGTCTAAATTTGCTCAAATTCTGTCAGACAGACATCTCACAGAAAAAATTTACAAAGCGTGCATAATATTAACGCAAGTTATGCCCTTTACAACCTCCAAGTTACGCAACCGCGTGTGTTGTACTGTATTATCAAAAGATGCATGTGTTATATCATTTGCACGAGAAGATGCAGTTTTGTCAACTGGTAACTTTTGGTTTATGAAAGCCGGGGCTTAATGCCCCCTGTTTACGGTTTTGGACGATAGAAAATGATCGGCTGTCTTAAAATTTCTCTTCTTGGTCATTTTGGCCCCTTTTGGACAAAAATTGTGCCACTGTGCTATAATATCATACCTTTAATCACTTAAAAAGGTCATCAGACGTAGCGACTTCCTTTCAAATGAGAATTCCCCAAGGGTACACTATCTGTGGTCTGGTATGATTACCCCTCAAAAATAAAAAGAAGTAGAGAAAACGACGCACATCAGTGTTTCCCTTGCAAAGAAAGTAATATTTCTTGTTGTTCAAAGTGGAAGACTGTAATTTCGTATATGGGGTTTTGACAATCTTTATTCCAATGAGATAGATTTCATTTCAACCCAAGACCATTATTTAATGCTTTAAGACTCATTTTTGAAATTCCTTTAAAACTGTTTTTTGTAGCAAACTTTACTATTAAGATAAACAGAAATAACTGTTATCATTCCTGAGTTCGATTCAAACGGTCACTTTTCACCAGCTTTTTCACGATGCAACCACAACCATGAGAGCACTTTCGAGATAAGTTAAATCAAGAGATTTTTTATCTCGACTTATAGACACTGACGAGTATTGAAATGTATGCTCATAAATCTTGTATTATATATTTTTTTTTTCATTTTTAGATATGACCACCCTTTCCATAAAATCTTATATACCCCTGGGGCATAACTTGCATTGCCTGCCTGTGGTCTGTGGGGGATTGTGTCAACCCTGGAGTTTTTCTTATGTGATCTTTAGTCTATTTAGACCAAAATGGATCAAAATCTCAAAAACTCTATAAGATCTATTAGGCAAAAAACAGGGCGTGGGGGGCTAGTTGCCCTCGGGTCCCTTTTGACTCTTAAAATGGAACTAGAACTTCAAATTTCATATATAATGAGTCCCCTCCGAAGTTTATACAGCCATCCTTTTCTATCAAAACCTTACAAGCCCTCTGTTCATAACTTAAAACATTGGCTTCAGGGTTTTGGGGGGGTTGTATAAAACCCAAAGTTTTGTTATATGATCTTTAGTCTATTTTGAAGAAAATGACTATCTTAAAAATTTGATCTGATTTATTTGGGGGAAAATGGCGTAGGGGAAGGCTAATTGCCGTTTGATCACTTTTGAATCTTAAAACGGGAACTAGAGCTTTCATTTTCTAATCGTTACAACCCCTTTCTAAGTTTATACCACTATTCCTTCCAAAATAACCTTATATGAATATAATAACTTCCAATAGGGGAATAGCTTCCAACCCTTTCCCCCAGGTTCTGGGGGGGACCCCAAAGTTTTGTTATATTATCTTTTGTATAACTTAAACAAAATTACTGTCTCGAAAATACGATTGGATGCATTTGGGGAAAAGAAGGCGTATTGACCCTGAAATTTTGTTACATGATCTTTAGACTATTTTTGAACAAAATGGTTTTCTCAATTTTTTATTTCACATGGATTTGGGGAAAAGAGGGGCGTGGAGAGTCTAAATACCCTCCGTTCAATTTTGGCTCTTAAAAAGGAAACTAGAACTTTCAATTTTCAATCAAATGAGCCCCTTCTTAAGTTTTTTACGGCCACCTCTTCTATAGGACCCTTATATGTCCCCAGGGCAATATTTATAAAACTTGACCCTGGGTTCCGGGTGGTTGTATCGAGTCCAGGGTTTTTGTTATCTTATCTTTGAATTATTTTTAACAAAATTGTTATCTCAAATTTTTGACCGGATGCATTTGAGGAAAAAGGGCTGGGGAATAGTTGCCCTCCAAATACTTGTGACTCTTAAAAATGACACTAGAGCTTCGGATTTCTAATTGAATACGCATTCTTAGTAGTTTTTACGACCATCCCTTCCATAAGAACCTAATATATCCCCGGGGTATTACTTGCAGCCCTCCGGGCTCTGAGGGTTGTATCAACCCTGGAGTTTTTGTTATCTAAGCTTAGAACTATTTTAAACAAAACGGCCATCTCAAGATTTTAATCAGGTGTATTTGGGAGAAAGGTCAAGTGGTTGCCCTCTGCTCTCTTTTGAATCTTAAAAAGGGAACTAGAACTTTGGATTTTCATTTGAATAAGCACCCTCCGAAGTTTATGCGAGCATCCCTTCTATATGAAGTGCCTCTGGGAAAAAAAATATTGAGGGCTGATGGCCTTAACAATAGGCAACGCTATAGCGTTGTCTCGGAAAAAGCGTTTAAACGACAGATTTCCATAAATCCTATGTAAAAAGTAACCGAAAAGGCTCTAACGCTAGTCCCCATAGGAAGACCAACAGTTTGGATAAAAAAATAAGGTCATTCATCGAAAATATGAATAAAAGTTTTGACAAAAGCGGAGAAGACATGCAAAATAAAAAAAAGACTACAAAACAATGTGCAAAAAGAAAGAAAAGACGCGCAAAATTTTTCAAAAAACAGTGCAAAGAATGATATCCAAGACTAAATATTATCTTCTTGGTTTCTTTGAAAAGCAGGTTCGCATTTTTCTTATATCACAAGAGGTTGTACATAAAATTAGGGTAGAAATTGCCCAAAATCTGCCATTTTGTCAAGATCTTTCTAATTTTCTTCAAGGTGAACTTCTATAATGTTAAAATTTAGCCGCTGCTTCGTTTTATTGTCGTTTCTTTCTTCTTCTTTTTTTCATTTAAATTCTGTCCTTTTTGTGTTTTCTTGACAGATTTCAAGTAAATTGGGTTAAATATATGTATAATGTGTGTTCTAATATAATATGTGATTAACTGTCATAATATGTATTTGGAGAGCTTTTTAAAGGTTACCAGGTTCATGATAGCTATACTTTTACTTTCGTAATCTTAGATAAACTTTGGATTCTAATAAAATACTGTCATAAACAATTCTTTTTGCAGACATTGATGAATGTGAGGAGGACCAAAATCTCTGCAGTGGTGAGAACCAGTATTGTAATAACACAATTGGAAGTTACAATTGCTTATGCGAACCTGGTTTTGAGCAACAAGGGAACCAAGATATTTGTGTAGGTAAGCGAAATTAAGAAAACAATATACACAGAATTACTCAGTAACCGGAACTTGTGTTTTTAGTTGAGGAAATATAGCCGTAGTTGCCCTACGTATAGCTACAGTGCACACCTGATCAAATTATTGGAAAGTTAGAAACATTAACATGAATTAGGCTCCCCGAAGCTGTGACTACTGCACCATGTCTAAATTTGCTCAAATTCTGTCAGACAGACATCTCACAGAAAAAATTTACAAAGCGTGCATAATATTAACGCAAGTTATGCCCTTTACAACCTCCAAGTTACGCAACCGCGTGTGTTGTACTGTATTATCAAAAGATGCATGTGTTATATCATTGGCACGAGAAGATGCTGTTTTGTCAACTGGTAACTTTTGGTTTATGAAAGCCGGGGCTTAATGCCCCCTGTTTACGGTTTTGGACGATAGAAAATGATCGGCTGTCTTAAAATTTCTCTTCTTGGTCATTTTGGCCCCTTTTGGACAAAAATTGTGCCACTGTGCTATAATATCACACCTTTAATCACTTAAAAAGGTCATCAGACGTAGCGACTTCCTTTCAAATGAGAATTCCCCAAGGGTACACTATCTGTGGTCTGGTATGATTACCCCTCAAAATAAAAAGAAGTAGAGAAAACGACGCACATCAGTGTTTCCCTTGCAAAGAAAGTAATATTTCTTGTTGTTCAAAGTGGAAGACTGTAATTTCGTATATGGGGTTTTGACAATCTTTATTCCAATGAGATAGATTTCATTTCAACCCAAGACCATTATTTAATGCTTTAAGACTCATTTTTGAAATTCCTTTAAAACTGTTTTTTGTAGCAAACTTTACTATTAAGATAAACAGAAATAACTGTTATCATTCCTGAGTTCGATTCAAACGGTCACTTTTCACCAGCTTTTTCACGATGCAACCACAACCATGAGAGCACTTTCGAGATAAGTTAAATCAAGAGATTTTTTATCTCGACTTATAGACACTGACGAGTATTGAAATGTATGCTCATAAATCTTGTATTATATATTTTTTTTTCATTTTTAGATGTAGATGAATGCTCCCTAGTCAATGATCCAGTTTGTACTTCAGAGGGTCAACGTTGCAACAACACTGTTGGATCATATTATTGCTATTGTGATGAACCAGATTATTTTGAAGAAGGTGACTCATGTAAAGGTAAGAAACTAATATTTTTAGAAACTACTGAATTATGAATAAATCATTTTAATTAATCATGAACAAATCATTTTAATTAATTATGAATTATGAATAAATCATTTTAATTACTGGAAGCTACAGTGATGACAGTGGTCAAATATGGCTCTAAAGTATGGGCGCTCCGAAGAGCAGATGAAGATTTTCTAGATGTTTTCCAGAGAAATTGCCTATGGCTAATTGATCGTATTTCAAACAATAGCCTCTACGAAAAGTTTGGTTCAATCCCGCTTTCTAGGGCTATAATGAGAGAAAGGTGGCTAGGACACGTTCTGCAGATGAAGGATGACAGATTACTAAAGATTGTCCTTTTCGGCCAACCGTCTATGGCTAAAGGGAAAGCAGGTCGTCCGTGGTTGGGATGGGAGGATGTCATAAAGAAAGATTTAAATAAAATAGGAACTTACTATGATGTGTAAAGAGGGAGGCTTTGAACAGACTGGGATGGAGGAGGAGCGTGCGTAGCTGTGTTGGTCTCAGTTAAAAGAGATATACTTTTACAAGCACTAAATTTGTTATTTGACAATGAGGCTTGTCTTATTGGGGGACTTGCAGTACAACAAGAAAATATCACAAATTCAATGGAAAATACCAAATTGCATAATCCACACACAAAAAAACAGAGAATATAGACTAGAAAATACAGTAAAGAACACTGCAAAAGAGGAACTAGTCTAAAACAAATCAAAAACAAAGGAAAGAAAAGTAGGGGACACATGAAAGACCTGATTATTATTATACTAAGAAAAAAAATATGGCAAGGAAGATAAATGCTAAAATCTTGCTGGATATAGTTCAATAGAAATACAAAGAGAACGGGAACATGTGAGGGATAGAGAGAAAAGGTGGAAAGGAGATGGTAAATGTTCAGTTATAGATTTCTTGGTATTTTTGAAATTACAAGTATATGATGCTTTATATTTTTTTAAAAAGTATTTAGAAAATAGTAACACACTTTGTAGTGACGTACTCAGCGTAAAGCACACATCCAGCTAAACATGTCATATATCTATACACATTCAGCGTGTTCATGTATAAAGTATTTCCATACCTAATCATTATCCAGAATTTATCCAGACAAATTGTCTTTTTAACTACATTCTTTTTTACCTAAAGAAAAATTAATTCTTTGATAAGAATATTCTGTTTCATTCAAAATAAAAACGAAGTTATAACAAATACAATGCAATCCCAAACCCTTTCTCGTAAATCCAACAAATATAGAAATGTAATTTTGGAATATTCAGTATAAAAAAATTTCCCTGAAAAAGATGTCAATCTTTTCCAATCTTTGCAAAAGAAAAATGTGCATTTGAATTCGAATCTTATGCCTCAAATTTGCAAAAGAAAAATGCCTAGTATCTTAAGAAAAAAAATATAAGCTGGAACCTATCGATTTAACATTTGAAATAGTCTGATTAAGCGTTACAATTGTGGCTTCTAATATTTCTTTCAGTTTTTTTTTGCTAAGAGAAAAAGCAAGCTCTAGATGGTATATATAGATGTACACAAAGTAAGAAAACTAAACCGTACTAATGAAAAAATCAGAAAGGAGTAGAGTGATTCGAAAAGATTTTTTTTGTTTCATCTACTTGCTTTTTTTTAGTCAAATGTCAAACGGAATATAGCTTGTGTGACAATGTTGTATTTGCACAAATTATGTAAAGTATAACAAAAAATTTAGCAACTAGATTTAGATGAGATTTTAGATTTAATTTATTTATTTATTTTATTCAATAAAGGAGGAAGCCATGTGCTTGTCACAAAACGAAAATAAAAATAACAGCTCAAACAGCAACACTGCAAAACACAAAACGAAAAATAAAACAAAAAATATTCATCAGTAAAACATAACTATGCAACAACTGTATTACAGAAATTGTTTTTCATAGAACTCAGGTTCAACAAGAGCACTCTTAAATGATTGCACTGTTTGCGTAGGAACTACGGTATCAGGTAAACTATTCCAAAGTTTTGTTAACAAAGCTACATTGACCTATTTTCTTGTGCACTTGTGGCTGATACAGTTTATACGAGTTTTGTCGAGTGGCTGAGTAATGACTAAGTTTGAAGAAATCAGCCCAGTCATCGACACCCTTCATAATACGGAATGTATTGATCAAGTCAATCCTATCCCGTCGAAACTCCAGAGAAGGATGTCCCAAGCACTCCAGTCGACGCTGATATGGTAAATGGCTCGAATATGGCACAAACTTTGACGCCCGATGTTGAACCCTTTCAATTTGCTGCGAGTCACATTTCCATGTAGGATACCACACGGAGGAACAATATTCTACCACCGGGAGTACTATTGTCTTGTATAGTGTCATAAAAGTGTGAAGGTTAAATTTCCTGAAACTTCTCTTAATCCGAAGCAGACTGTAATTAGCATTTCGTGAAATTATTGACACATGCTTGTGAAACTTCAACTCTTTATCAAAGTGGATACCTAAATCCCTTACTGAATCTGCAGATGAAAAAGGTGTATCACCAAGAAAATAATGATAAGTCGAGCTTTTCGAAAAGTAATGGAGTACAAAACATTTTTGATTGTTTTAGAAACATGGAATTCAATTTATACCAATCATTTAGGGCATTCAGATCCTCTTGAATAAGGGTGACATCGACCGGGGAGGTAACACTTTTATACCGTTTTATATCGTCTGCAAACAGTTTGACAGTGGAGTTACGAAATAAGTCAGGCAAATCATTGACAAACAAACAAAATAACACTAGGCCCAAACAACTACCCTGTGGCGCACCACTCAAAATCGGACTCTCACTTGAAAGTGCACTACCGACTATAACTTGCTGGGAACGGCCTGATAAATAATCTGTAATCCATGTTAAAGTTCTACTGCCTAGCTTATACTTTTCACATTTTTCAAGCAACAAAGTAATTGAAACTTTGTCAAATGCTTTACTGAAGTCAATGTACAATCAATCAAACTTCGAACTGAAATCAGCCATGTTTTGGAAATCTTTTACAACTTCTAGCAACTGCATATTACATGACCTCTTTTTTCTAAAACCATGCTGTGACGGATGCCATAATTTATTTTGGTTGAAGTAATCCTGTATCCGATTTAGAGAGTTCTTTTCAAGAACTCTCGAAAAAATTGAGGCGTTTGAAATTGGACGATAATTTCCAAATTGGGATTTAGATCCTCTTTTGTGGATTGGCTTTACAAACGCTTTTTTCCACGCTCCAGGGCATTTACCACTCAATAGACAGTGGTTAAGCAAAAACGCAAGAGGTTCAGCTAAACACGTGGCTGTCTTCTGAAGAAAGGCATTAGAAATACCATCTATATCTGGAGCTTTATTAACGGAAAGGTCACGGAGAATTTTTAAAACCTGCTCAGAAGAAATATCAGAGTCATCGAAAGGCACTTTGTCTGCTGAAACAAATTCGGTAAAATGGGGTGGATTGCATGCATGGACATCATTTGGATTTATAAGAACTGACGAAAACACTTGATTGAACATATCAGCCTTTTTCTGATCCTCACTTATTAATTCACTTGTAGCTGGGTCATCAAAAATCCACGAATCAGTTGAGGAGTCAGTCTTATTTCTATTAACATACTTCCCAAACTTCTTCGGACACCCTCGAATATTAGTAATGATTGACGATTCGAGTGATTCCTGGTTAACGCGTAGAGAACGAGTGGCGTGATTCCGAGCCCTTTTATACGCACACCACGTGTCTTCATTTTTTTCCAACATATACTGTCTCCATTGTCTATTTTTATCACTAATAGCATCAAGTACAAATTTTGGCAGTCGTCTTCTTTTTCTTGAACCTTATTTTATGTAAAAACGTGGAACGAAACCTATCACATGCATCTTTTATAACCTCTCGGATGAATTCAAAGCAACATCTGCATCCGCATTCCTAGACTGAAGCTCCTCAACAATAGAAACGGAACGGATAAAGTCTTGGATTTCATGGTAACGACCCATGCTATGATCATAATAAAGTTTAGAACCAGAGTTCATCGCTGCACTTACATTCATTGATAGAGACATAACTACATGGCCACTTTTACCTAGAGGTGGCAGCATCTTAAGGTCTAGTATGTCATCTGGAGATTTAATCTGCTTTTATTTGCATAAATAGAAATAGATCAACATAAATTGTGCTTCTCTGTGTGAATAATGGATGGGACTCTTCTTAATAATTTCTGTGGCAAACTTATTAATTCCTGTTAATCAAGGGCTAAGGCTCTTCGCTTCACTTGCCAAATGTCAAAGCTCAAAGAAATCTAAAGGAAATAAAATTTAATAAAAAAAAAAGGTTTCAGTTGTGATAAATCAATCATTGCTCAGTTTTACTTCCCGAAAATGCATTATTTACGTAATGGGACATTTAAAGGGCAGTTTAGAAATAATATTGGTGCTGAGCATTTTATTTTTCAAATATAAATTGAAATCACTGAAACTTCAACAACAGTTTGTTGAGAAGACTTGTTTTTAAGCAGAGTTTCCCTAAGAAAGATAGATCTAAAGTCGGTTATTTAGTACCCTGATTAAGCTTCCTTGAATCTATAGTTGGAGCAGTATTTTCTTTAAGTCTACTACTATAGTTACTACTGCTACTTACCAATCATTGCAATAAAGATATAGAGAAGAATGAAAAATTTTGTTACACTTTGGATGCGAAGTAAGATTTATTTTTTAGGAGGAATTAATTTAAAAGCTTTTCCCGCAAAATAAGTTTCTCAAAAAAAAGTAAAGAACTCCATTAAACCAAAAATGAGCAAAAATAAAATAAAATAATCTACCCAGCGTGAAACTACCACAATTCAGCATCGATAAATAAATGAAACTCAAGACGAGCAGAAATTAACATGAGTTGGGCTCAAAACACCTGTGCCTTCCCAAGGCCAGAACATAATTTGTACTTTACTGAAAAAAAATACAAATACAGAAAAATACATATACTGATATTTCGTAATCAAAATGTTATTATTATTGGATTTATTAAAATTATAAAAGTAAAAACATTCATATTTTTTTCAGTAAAGTGCAGATTATGCTCTGGCCTTGGGAAGGCACAGGGGTTTTGAGCCCAACTCATGTTAATTTCTGCTCGTTTTGAGTTTTATTTATTTATCGATGCTGATTTGTGGTAGTTTCACGCTTGGTAGATTATTTTATTTTATTTTTGCTCATTTTTGGTTTAATGGAGTTCTTTACTTTTTTTTGAGAAACTTATTTTGCGGGAAAAGCTTTTAAATTAATTCCTCCTAAAAAATAAATCTTACTTCGCATCCAAAGTGTAACAATTTTTTTCATTCTTTTCTATATCTTTATTTATAACTTTATCATGGTTTAGCAGATTTTCAAAATGTTTTATCCACCTCCCTTTAACTCTTTTCTTATGAATAATATTGGCCCCGTTCCTATCTTTAACCGGAATAAGTCCAGATTGACTTTTACCTCTCAGCTTGCTACAATATTTACTACTATGTTTTCTGGGTACTTCTTCCAAATCTCCGGCAATTTTATCCGTGGCCTTCACTTCGCACCTACTTATTTCATATTTAATTTTTTCTCCTCTCTCTTTAAATTATTCTTAGTTTCACTTGATTTACTACCCAATAGTTCTTGTACAAGGTCCATTCTATCTATTAAACACTGATATTCCTATCGGCGTTTCTAACTTTCCTCCCCAAGACACTTTTGGCGATTTCATAAACTATTTTCCTGAGATTTTTCGCTTCTTCTTCTACATTGTTAAATTTTCAACTTTCCATTTTAGCATCCAACTGTTCCTGAATAGTTTCTCTCAAATTCTCTTCCTAAAGACTACCAACGTCATAGTATCCTGAAGGGCAGTTACCCTTTCTAAATTTCAGCTTTAAATTAACCCTAGACATTACTAGATGGAGAACTTTACTTTGAACAACAATATTATTATGTTGCATCGATCCTACTAGTCTGTGGTTTACAATAATATAATCAATAAGGTTAGCTGTTTCAACATGTGAATATCATGTTAACTGATGTACCATATGGACCGAATGCTGTATTGTCTATAACTAGATTGTTATACTTACAAAGTTGCAGCTGTCTATAATCACCCTTATTTTCTTTCCCTACATGAAACTTACTTAGTCTACGGTACCATATGTTTCTTAGTTCTACTGACATGGGTATTAAAATACTATTAAAAATACCATATTTCTACCCGGTACCCTGTCTATTTGTTCCTGTAGCTGTAAGTAAACTCCATCTGAGTCAATACCATATCCATCTTTCAGTTCTACAGGGGCATATTTTACTAGGACTGGGACCCTGCATAAAATGAGCGACTAACATTGTACTATTAATACCTGTCCAACCTAAACAATGCTTGGCAGCTTCCTTATTAATCATGAGTCATATACTCTGCCTTTACAGGAAATATAATGATGCCCATTGCTAGTTCAAGGCTCAAAAAGCCAGTGATATAAGGTAAATGATATGATAAAGCCTCCTTGGAAACAGAATACGGCTGGGATTAAAATTTGCTAAAACTGATACGGTAAGAAAATAAAGTCCTTACTGTACGAAGAATACAATTTGGCATAAATCACCGTTGATAAATTCGTTGCACCCCCCCCCCCCCTCCTTAGAAGACTCAACGATTTTAAGTCAAAAGAAATAAACATGTTTTGCTAGCAAGTATCAACAGATTTCCTATCTTAGTTCCAGGGAAAAAACTAAAATTCATATTTTTTCATTGATTGATTTTGAAAGGGTTCTTTAAATAGATGTCTGCTACCGTACATTTAGATCAAATTATTCTCCAACTTGGATACCAAAGCCCCAATTAAAGAGAGAAGTCTTGAATGGACTTTTAATTTTTATTTTTTTTTGTATTTGCTTTCTGTTTTGTATAATTTTTTGAAAGCTTAATTGTTGTCAATATCCTCTGTGGACAAAAACTTTTTCTCAGACTCTAATCCAACCTTATTACTTTCAGCAACTCCTTGCAAAAATAACCCATGTCTTAACAACGGAACATGCAGTTCAAATAGCACGGATTCTTACAGCTGTAGATGTTCAAATGAATTTGAGGGCCAAAACTGTGAGTGTATAAGTAACATATGCCAAACAACTTATTCAAAATGTGGAAATGCAACTGGTGTTATGTGCAGTCCAGGATGTACTACAACAACTTGCTCTTGTGAAAGCAAATCTGACAGATATAATGCTCAAAACAAAACATGTGAAGGTAACTGTTTTATGTCTGATACTCTTTTGGCATATAACGTATAATTATTGGTTTAATATAGCATTTATAGAAATTTGAAGTGTAATTTAGGAAGGGATTATAATTTTGTGGCCTAGGAAGGCGGTGTGGCTCAAATAATAACACTTTTTGTGCATAATCCGTTGTTTAAGACTACTCATTGTCCCTATTTTAGTAATTTGTGGTTTTTTGTGACGACTTTAGATATTTTAGCTGATTTGTGATTAAAGTGTTTTTTTTTCTCCAGCAGCAAGAGTTCAACCAGTCAAAATTTCTCTAATTTCATAGCTACTGTACCAAAGACATTCCGTGATCGTTGACCTTTGCATAACCAAATGGCAAAACAAAACAATATTGTCCAGAATGCAGACTTCGAGTTACATCTAACTCAATTAAATGTGCCAATTGTGACTCTTGGTTCCACGCAGGGGCCGGAAAGTGCTCCAAGATAGATATTATCCATTGGAGTAGCTCATGGTGTGCCTTGATTGCTCTACTAAATCCAAGATGAATCTTAATCCTTCTCCGGGTATTTCTGTACCCCGTTCTGGCTTCCCTCGAACACCTCGTACCCCAGTTGAAAGAAAAAGAATGCTTAGCATGCTAAGTGACCTAAGCAGTCCTACTCCTTTTCCTGACCCTCCACACAGACAGCTTTCTTATTTAACAGAAACACTTCCCTTGCCCCACCCCAGCGCCAAATTCTTCCCGAAGGCTCAACGCACGTATCGTGCCAAACCACTGAATACAGCATGGATAAATATGTTCAAACAGACAGCGTTACGGCAGCCCACTCCTTACAACCAGATTTCACAAAAATTTGACTTTAAAAGAAAAGTTAATGACTATGTTAATGTTGATTGCAGATTTTTGTGTCAATTTATAAAAGTGAAACAAGAAGTCAACCTACAAATAATTCTATCCCAGACGAGGTAAATAACACTTAAGACTTTCATCATCAAAAAAGTGCATTGTCCCCAAGCTCAACGAATATTAGTGAAGGAAGCAGAGGATTAAGCTTTAGCCACTACAAGTGATATAAATCTAAGTTTAGAAATTGTACCTGACCTCAATCTCACCCCTCTTCAACTTAATTATAATTCTGACCTTGAGACCTCAATCACAGATGCCCGAATTTGTTTTGAAAGTACGGAAATGGATCTGCCTAATAATAATGACTTCACTTCTAATACTCGCAAATGCGCTAATATAATTTTGGCAGGTTTTTGTAAATTTGGAAATAAATGTGATGTTTAACATGATCGTGCTCCAAGCAAGCTGCAGGAAAAAAGTATTCCTGATAATGGTGTTATAAAAAATTGCAAGTTTCTTAAGCAAGGAATTTGCAAATTAGGTCCAAAGGGCCACTATAATCATGGATCTATTACCCATAGCCTCAAAAAACAAAATGAAGTTAGTGCAAGAGTGTTTTTCCTGTTTTTTATATAACAAGCGCGACCAAAATAGGCGCTCTTTATTGCACTTATGTCGTTTTTACCTCATTGGCAAGTGTACTAAAGCAAAGTATAATTTTGACCATGTTCCTTTACCTTTGTTTTGTTCCTTTGTAAGCTAGCATCAAGCGGGCGTTGTTTCGGGTGTAATAACCTACATATTTAAGTTCCATCCTCCTTTTTGAAAGAAAAAAAACAAGCTGCAAAAAAAGCCAAGTGCAAAAACTTGTGCAGTCCCAGCTGTTACCATGCTGTTACCAGCTGATTCCACACTGAAAAGTCGCTTTTTTAGGCATCACTACGGATCCCATTCCTCTTTTACTAAATACCCCTCATTACCTGCCTCCCTATCCATACAAAGCAACACGCCCCAGGTATCCTCTCTCCGAAACGCCCCACCAAACTAGAAATTTACTCACGACCAGTCAAGTCACCATCACAGATATTTCTGCACCAAAAACCTCCCATAATCACATTTTACTCATTTATCTCCCAGTCACAAAACCCTTTGCATACCCAATCCGCTCCATGCGCTCAAGAGTTTTTTGACTGGTTTGGGCCTCCACCCGTCATTTGCCAGAGTAAATCCGACCTCCCCCCTCCCAGAAACTTTTGACTATTAAAAAGGGCACTAGCACTTTCATTTTCCAATCGAATGAGCCCTTCTTGAGTTTCTACGACAACACTTTCAATAAACACCTTATATGCCCCCAGGTCATAAATTACAACCCTTGTCCTGAGGGCTTTGAGGGGTTGTCATCCTTAAAGACCTAATTTCCAGAACTTAACTACATTCAACAAAACGGCTATCTCAAAAGTTTTATTGGATGTGTTCGAGGAAATGGTGGGTGTGAGAGGGGCGTTAGTTGCTCTCCAATCAATTTTAACTGTTAAAAAAGAAACTATCCCTTTCAATTTTCAATCGAATGAGCCATTTTGAAGTTTCTAAGACAAAGCTTTTAAAGAAACCCATATATGCCCCCAGGGCATAACTTACAACCCTTGCCCTGAGGGCCTTTCAACTACGTTGAAAAAAATGGTTATCTCAAATTTTGATTGGATGTGCTTGGGGAAATGGTGGGCGTGAGAGGGGGTTACTTGCCCTCCAATCCTCTTCGACTATTAAAAAGGGCACTAGCCGTTTCAATTTTCAATCGAATGATTCCTTTTGAATTATCTACGACAACACTTTTTATAAAAAAAAACTTATATGCCCCCGGGGCATAGCTTACAACCCTTGCCCTAAGGGCTGCAGGGGGAGTGTCATCCTCAAAAACATAATTTCTAGACTTTCTAGCTACGTCGAACAAAATGGCTACCCCAAATTATGATTGGATGTGTTTGGGGAAATGGTGGGTGTGAGATGGGTGTTAGGTATCCTCCAATCACTTTCGACTATTAAAAAGGGCACAAGCCCTTCTAATTTCCAATCGAATGAGCCCTTTTTGAAGTTTCTACAATATCACTATCTATAAAAACCTTATATGCCCCCAGTGCATAGCATACAACCCTTGCCCTGAGGGCTGGGAGGGTGTTCATCCTCAAAGACCTAATTTCCAGAACTTTCAACTACGTTGAAGAAAATTGCTATCTCAAAATTTTGATTGGATGTGTTTGGGGAAATGGTGGGCGTGAAAAGGGGGTTAGTTACCCTCCAATCACTTCCTATTATTAAAAAGAGCACTATCCCTTAATTTCCAATCGAATGAGCCCTTTTTGAAGTTTCTACGACAACGCTTTCTATAAAAACCTTATATGCCCCAGGGCATAACTTGCAACCCTTGCCCCGAGGGCCTCGTCCTCAAAGACATAATTTCCAGACCTTTCAACTACGTTGAACAAAATGGTTATCTCAAATTTTGATTGGATGTGTTCGGGGAAATGGTGGGCGTGAGAGGGGGGTTACTTGCCCTCCAATCCCCTTCGACTATTAAAAAGGGCACTAGCCCTTTCAATTTCCAATCGAATGATTCCTTTTTGAGTTTTCTACGACAACGCTTTTTATAAAAAAAAAACTTAAATGCCCCCGGGGCATAACTTACAACCCTTGCCCTGAGGGCTGTAGGGGGAGTGTCATCCTCAAAAACATAATTTCCAGACTTTCTAACTACGTCGAACAAAATGGCTATCTCAAAATTATGATTGGATGTGTTTGGGGAAATGGTGGGTGTGAGATGGGTGTTAGTTATCCTCCAATCACTTTGTACTATCAAAAAGGGCACAAGCCCTTCTAATTTCCAATCCAATGAGCCCTTTTTGAAGTTTCTACAATATCACTATTTATGAAAACCTTATATGCCCCCCGTGTATAGCTTACAACCCTTGCCCCGAGGGCTCTGAGGGGTTATCATCCTCAAAGACCTAATTTCTAAAACTTTTAACTACGTTAAACAAAATAGCTGTCTAAAAATTTTGATTGGATGTGTTTGGGGAAAAGGTGGGCGTGAGAGGGGGGTTAGTTGCCCTCAAATCACTTTCGATTATTAAAAAGGGCACTAGCCCTTTGAATTTCCAATCGAATGAGCCCTTTTTCAAGTTTCTACGATTCTACGAAAAAGCATTCAATAAAAACCTTATATGCCCCCAGGTCATAACTTACAACCCTTATCCTTAGGGCTGTAGGGGGAGTGTCATCCGCAAAGATATTATTTCCCAACCTTTGAACTACTTGGAACAAAATGGCTATCTAAAAATTTTAATTAGATGTGTTTGGATAAATGATGGGCGTGGAAGGGGTGTTAGTTGCCTTCCAATCACTGTTGACTACTAAAAAGAGCACTATCCATTTCAATTTCGAATCAAATGAGCCCTTTTTGAAGTTCCTACGACAACACTTTCTATAAAAACCTTATATGCCCCCAGGACATAACTTACAACCCTTGCCCTGACAGCTGTGGGGGGAGGTTGTCATTGTAAAAGACCTAATATCCAGAACTTTCAAATACGTTGAACAAAATGGATATCTCAAAATTTTGATTGGATGTATTTAGGGGAATGGTGGGCGTGAGAGGGTGGTTAGTTGCCCTCCAATCACTTTCGACTATTAAAAAGGGCGCTAGCCCTTTCAATTTCCAGTCGAATGATTCCTTTTTGAATTTTCTACGACAAAGATTTCTATAAAAAAAAGCTTATATCCCCCCAGGGCATAACTTACAACCCTTGCCCTGAGGGCTGTGAGGGGGTTGTCATCCTCAAAGACATAATTTCCGGACCTTTCAACTGCTTTGAAGAAAATGGTTATCTCAAATTTTGATTGGATGTGTTTGGGGAAATGTTGGACGTGAGAGGGGGTTAAATGCCCTCCAATCACTTTTGACTGATAAAAATGGCACAAGCCCTTCTAATTTCCAATGGAATGAGCCCTTTCTGAAGTTTCTACAACATCACTATCTATAAAAGACTTATTTGCCCCCACAGCATAACTTACAACCCTTGCCCAGAGGGCTCTGAGGGGGTGATAATCCTCAAAGACCTAATTTCTAAAACTTTTAACTAAGTTGAACAAAATGGGTATTTAAAAATTTTAATTGGATGCGTTTGGGGAAAATGTGGGCGTAAGAGGGCGGTCAGTTGCCCTAAATCACTTTCAACTATTAAAAAGGGCATTAGCCTTTTGAATTTCCAATCAAATAAACCCTTTTTCATGCTTCTACGACAAAGCTTTCAATAAAAACCTTATATGCCCCAGGGCATAACTTACAACCCTTACCCTGAGGGCTTTTGGGGGACTGTCATCCTCAAAGATATTATTTCCGGACCTTTCAACTACTTTGAACAACATGGCTACCTCAAAATTTTGATTGGATGTTTTTGGATAAATAGTGGGGGTGAAAGGGGTGTTAGTTGCCTTCCAATCACTTTTGATTATTAAAAAGGGCACTAGCCATTTCAATTTCCAATCAAATGAGCTCTTTTTGAAGTTTCTACGACAACGCTTTCTATAAAAACCTTATATGCCCCCAGGACATAACTTACAACCCTTGTCCTAAGGTCTGTAGGGGGGGGGTGTCATCCTCAAAGACCTAATTTCCAGAACTTTCAACTATGTTGAACAAAATGGCTCTCTCAAAATTTTGATTCGATGTGTTTGGGGAAAGGTGGGTGTGATGGTTGTAATCGCTTTCTATAAAAACCTTATATGCCCCCAGGCCATAACTTACAACCCTTGTCCTGAGGGCTCTGGGGGAGTGTCCTCCTTAAAAACATAATTTCTTTGTGGAAATTAACTACGCTGAACAAAATGGCTATCTCAAAATTTTTATTGGATGTGTTTGGGGAAAAGGTGGGCGTGGAAGGGGTGTTCGTTGCCTTCCAATCACTTTCGACTATTAAAAAGGGCATAAGCTACTCCAATTTCCAATCTATTGAGCCCTTTTTGAAGTTTCTATAACAACTCCTTCGATACGAAGTACCCTGGTCTAAGGAAAAAATAAATAAATAATACATTGTGCCAACATCCTTCTTTACTTAGACAGTGCGATTGCGCTGCCTATGATACCAAACAAATACATTGAAGTGCAAAGTGCTATATATGAGAAAAAACTGCTGCGGTTAAAATAGAAAATGAAGCTAGTGACTGGTTTCTTATTAAATTATGAGTTAAGCAGGGTTGTGTCCTATCCCCATTTACATTGATTATTTTGAGGGACTTTATCTTAAAGAGCATAGGAAAGGCAATGGGAGAACATGGAATGAAATGGGAAAGAAAAACTTTCCTGGGTGTAGATTATGTGGATGATTGAAGCATCCAACATGAAAGTTTTTGCAACATGAATGAGGTCTTGCAAGTTCAGAGCGCTAGAATAGGTTATGGTACCGAACGTTGAAAATAATGGAATACAAGCAAAAAGATCGAAACAAAAGACTGGGGGAAAAGCCTCCTCATAAGGATAGTTCATATGTCTCACGCTAGGATAAAGAAAGTCATGAAAGGAGACATATTATGAACTACACCCATTTTTAAATTCTGGAGGAGGATACTATACAATGAAATTAATTTAATAACAATTTAAAATGGAGTCTTGATATACCCCCTCAAAAACAATAAAAATTATACATGCGGGAAAACCACAGGACGAAATTCCAATTGTACTTCTGTTTTATAGTATGTTTTATCAATATAAAAAAAATATAAATATGAAAGAGAGTTTCTTTTTTTTGCGAGTAGATACTTTAAAACTAGTTCAAACTCTTAAATGAGAACTTATTTTTTGATAATGATAAATGATATCTATTTTCTTAATTACATATTTTTCCGTATAACTATATTTTTCAGTAGCTTTATGTTTTATAAGGACATTTAAACCATGTCAATTCCTTCACGACCCTTCGAAAGATTTCCTTTGATTTCATTTTTTGCGACCATGCAATCACTTATGAGGAATGGAAGGAATTTGATTAATTTTATGGTTTTAAAATAGATTTGGTTGGACTATAATTCTACTTTTGAAAATAAAAAAATGGGAGATTTAACACGAGTGTACATTAATGAACTTTCGAATTTAGTTAAAATAAAAGCTGAAAATACCATATTAGAAGCTTTTACTGGAGATCAGATTAACACTCGAATATAATGATATTTATACCACATTGGTAATAGCATTGAATGTAATCAGGATGAAAGACCAATTGTATACTACTGCAAAAGTAAATATAATGAATATAAGCATAATACAAGAAGGGTCGGAAACTCTTGTCAACGATTGTCATAGAGGGGAGTTGACAGAATCATCTATTGAAAGCTAACAAAAATAGTTACAATTCTGTTTTTTTGTGTTTGAATTTTGAGTAAAATTAAAATCATAGGTCTTAAGACTTTAGATAATTCATAATAGTTATTCCAGTGGAATACCGTAATAATATTACAACTTTTAGTTATCTAATGGAATGCCATTAGCATATTTACAACTTACAGTTGTGTATTTCACTTAACTTGTTTTCTTATTGTCTGGAATTATAATGAAACATTCTTACGTATTCTCTTAGGAAATAGTTGGTTGACAGCAGAAGCTTCCCGAATTTCTTAAGCTCTAGTTGAATTTTTGATATATTTTCATACTAACACATTTGCACGTGCCCTTCAAGAAAACGGCCTTTTTACTCCAAGATTTTATTAAATTAAAAAATAATTTCGTAGATATTTTTGCCTTAACTGACGTAAAAAAGAATTTTTCCGATGTAAATATCGTTTAATACACACAACGTTAGTAACCCCTGTATTTGTATTTTGGTAAAAACTAACTCTAACAATTTATTTTCTACGGTCATTGAATTATATAAACGAAATACTTTCATGTTAAGACCTTCGTACTGTTTTTCTTAGGAACTGATCCTATTCAAACCCAAGATTTGACTAAACTAAAAGGATATTTCTGGTTATTTCTTCTTTATTCGATATAAGAGGGAATTCCCTCAAGTAAAAAAAGAAATTACAAATAGTTCATCAATTTTGGTTAAGGTCTTTTATCTGATGACTCTCTTAGATACTTTTGATTGGGTAAGCCTCATAGATGACTTGACTTTCGTTAGCTTAAATTAACCTAAGTTACAATAGGTTTGGTTTGAATAAGGTTAATCTACATTAAAATAGAACGCCAACTATTTTTTTTCTGTTTTAATTGCTTCTTTCTCTCTTTGGGATTCTGCGTTTCAAATATTACTTCAGTTGAGTTAATATTAACGGAATCCAGTTTGATTTTCTCTACTTGCTCTTACAGCCTTTAACCTATGTTTGGAAGACCCATACCTATGTTCTGGACATGGTCAGCAATGTGAATGGAATGTAAAGGAGGGAGTGCATAAATGTGCTTGTAAATCTGGATATCAGCCAAACCCCCAGGACCCCACTATCTGTGAAGGTGACAGCTTTTGAATCTTTTTGCTATAGTCTTTTTTATATATATATATATATATATATATATATATATATATATATATATATATATATATATATATATATATATATATATATATATATATATATATATATATATATATATATAATATATATATATATATATATATTATATATATATATATATATATATATATATATATATATAGATATATATATATATATATATAATATATATATATATATATATATATATATATATATATATATATATATATATATTATATAATATATATATATATATATATATATATATATATATATATATATATATATATATATATATATATATATATATATATAGTCTTATTAATATAATAAATAGGTTATTTTAAAATGCACTGCTAATGTACGATCAATTATAGCTTTATTGTGTTGAACTAAAGTAAACCCTGGCTCATACGCAATATTTCTTTAGGGGGTAATTTCAGTGGGGAAACACAATACATTCTAACCGTTATAAAAACTGCTTCTGAGGACAAAATCCTTAAGTCAAGGAAACACCGTATAAATTTTTAAATTTTAAGGGGAAAACCAACCCAAGGCCCCTCCTTTTTCATCTCATTTGCATCGATTAAAATAAATTTTTTGATCTAATTTTTATTTCGTAAATGTATCACTTTTTAATGAAATTAATTAAGAAAACTTCTTCAACAAAATAATTTTTTTTTTTTAAAGTAAAGAACTCCATTAAACCAAAATGAACAAAAATAGAATCAAATAAGCTACCAAGAATACAACTACCATAAATCAGTATCAATAAATAAATGAAACCCAAAACAAACAGAAATTAAAATAAATAAGAGTCAAACTCAAAACGAGCAGAAATTAATATAAGTAGGGCTCTAAACCCCAAGCTTTCTAAAAGCCAGAATATAGTTTGTACTTTACTGAAAAAATTCAAATGAATTTACTGAAAAAATCTGCATTGTCAGTTTAATATACATATGCTGATATTTATTCCTTAAGATCTTAATTGGTTTTTGATTTCTTAAAGTTAGAAAAGTGAAAACATTTAAAAGAATTTTTTTCAATAAAGTAGAAATTATATTTCTGTTCGTTTATACTGACATAGTATTTATCAGGGAGAAAGACTGAGCCTCTTCTAAAGTTAGTCAACCGTCCCTTCCATAAAAACCTTAAATACCCCTGGGTATAGCTTATAACCTTTGCCTAATCTCTGGGGATTGTTTCAACCCCAAAGGCCTTGTTATATGATATTTAGAATTTTTTGAATGGAATAGCTATCTCAAAATTTCTATTAGATCTTTCAATAGAATAGATGTTTCTATTGTTTCAACCCCAAACGCCTTGTTATATGATATTTAGACCATTTTGAATGGAATATCTATCTCAAAATTTCTATTAAATTAATTTCACAAAATAATTAAATAATTAAATTTACAATTATTAAAACAAATTTACAATTATTAAATACAGACCGTCTTCTTCCTCTTCTGAAACTCTTGTCATAAAAGGAGTTAAACAAGGTTTGGAATCTATCAGGATGTATCTTAAAAAAGATGCATTTCGGGACAAAACGACGTGTCTTTGTTTTTGAGGGTGGGGGGGGGGTAGCTGCCCTCTGATCACTTTGACTCTCAAAAAGAAGACTAGGGATTCTGACTACCAATCCAATGAGCCCCCTCCGAATTTTATATGACCATGTTTTCTATAAAAACCTTATATGTCCCCAGGGCATAACTTACAACCCTTACCCTGAAGGCTGGGGATTTTGTTATCCTCAAAGACATAATTTCCAGACCATCCTGATACGCTGAACAAAATGGCTATCTTAAAAGTTGGATTGAGAGTGTTCGGGGAAAGATTGGGCGTGGGGGGGGGGGGGGGGAATTTGCCCTGTCATCACTTTCAACTAGTAAAGAAGGTACTAGTCTTCTCAATTTCAAATCAAACGAGCCCTTTTTCAACCTTCTACGACAAAAAATTTCTATGGAAACCTTATATGCCCCAAGGGCATAACTTACGACCCTTCTCCTGAGGGCTATGTGGGGAGGATTGTCATCCTCAAAGACATAATTTCCAGACCTTTCCATTACGTCGAACAAAATGGCCGTATCAAAATGTTAATCGGAAATGTTTGGGGAAATGATGGGCGTGGATGGTGGGGAATTCTCCCTCAAAATACTTTCAACTATTAAAAAGGGCAATAGTCCTTTAATTTCCAATCGAATGAGCCCTTTTTGAAATTTTTACGACAACGCTTTCTATAAGAAACATTACATGTCCCCAAGGCATAACTTGAAACCTTTTCCCTGGGGGCTCTGAGGGGGGGGGGGGGTTGTCATCCTCAAATATATAATTTCAAGAACTTTCAACTATGTTTAACAAAATGGCTATCTCAAAAGTTTGATTGGATGCGATTGGGAAAATAGTGGGCGTGAGAGGCGGGGGGGGAGGTTGTTTGCCCTTCAAACACTTTCGACTATTAAAAAGAGCACTAGCCCTTTAAACTTCCAATCAAATGAGCCCTTTTTGAAGTTTCTACAACATCCTTTTCTATAAAAACCTTATATACCCCCAGGGCATAACTGACAACCCTTGTCCTGAGGGCTGTGGGGGGGTTGTCATCCTGAAAGATCTAATTTCCAAAACTTTCAACTACATTGAACAAAATGGCTATCTAAAAAATTTTATTGGATGTGTTTCGGGAAAAGGTGGGCGTGAGAGGGGGGGGGGGGGATAGTTGCCCTCCAATCACTTTCGACTATTAAAAAGGGCACTAGCCCTTTGAATTTCTAATTGAATGAGCCGTTTTTCAAGTTTCTACGACGTCCTTTTCTATTAAAACATTATATGCCCCCAGGCCATAACTGACAACCCTTGCCCTGAGGGATGTGAGGGGTTGTCATCCTCAAAGACCTAATTTCCAAAACTTTCAACTACGTTGAACAAAATAGCTTTCTAAAAATTTTTATTGGATGCGTTTGGCGGAAAGGTGGGCATGAGAAGGGGGTTAGTTGCCCTCCAATCACTTTAGACTATTAAAAAGTGCACTAGCACTTTGAATTTCCGATCGAATGAGCCCTTTCAAGTTTCTACGACAAAGATTTCAATAAAACCGTATGTGCCCCCAGGGCATAACTTTTAACCCTTGCCCTAAAGACTGTGGGGAGAGTGTCCTGCTCAAAAGCATAATTTCCAGAACTTCGATCTGCGTTGAAGAAAATGGCTATCTAAATATGTTGATTGGATGTTTTTGGGGAAATAGTGGGCTTGGAAGAGGTGTTAGTTGCCTTCCAATCACTTTCGACTATTAAAAAGGACACTAGCCATTTCAATTTCCAATCAAATGAGCACTTTTTGAAGTTTCTACGACAACACTTTCTATAAAAACCTTATATGCCCTCAGGGCATAACTTACAACCCTTGTCATCCTCAAAGACATAATTTCCAGAAATTTCAACTACGTCGAACAAAATGGCTATCTCAAAACTTTGATTGGATGTGTTTGGGAAAATGGTGGGCTTTAGAGGGATTAGCTGCTCTTCAAACACTTTCGACTATTAAAAAGGGCACTAGCTTTTTCAATTTCCAATTGAATGAGCCCTTTTTGAAGTTTCTACAACATCCCTTTCTTTAAAAACCTTGTATACCCCCAGGACACAAGTTACAACCCTTGCCGTGAGGGCTGGGGGGGGGTCATCTTCAAAGACATAAAGTCAACTAAAATATATCTAAAAATTGTTATTGGATGGTTTTGGGGAAAAGGTGGGGGTCAGAGGGGAGTTGGTTGCCCTCCAATCACTTTCGACTATTAAAAAGGGCATTAGCCCTTTAAATTTCCTATTAAATGAGCCCTTTTTGAAGCTTCTATGACAAAATTTTCTATAAAAACCTTATATGCTCCCAGGGCATAACTTACAACCCTTTCCCTGAGGGCTCTGAGTGGGTCCTCAAAGACCTAATTTCTAGAACTTTCAACAACATTGAAGAAAAATAGGTATCTCAATATTTTGGTTGGATGTGATTGGGGAAATGGTGGGAATGAGAGGGGGGTTAGTTGCCCTTCAATTACTTTCGACTGTTAAAAAGGGCGCTAGCCCTTTCAATTTTTAATCGAATGAGCCCTTTTTGAAATTTCTACAACATCGCTTTCTATAAAAACCTTATATGCCCCCGGGGCATAATTGACAACCCATGCCCTGAGGGCTGTGGGGGGGTCGTCATCCTCAAGGACATAATTTCCAGAACTTTCAACTATGTTGAAAAAATGGCTACAACAAAATTTTTATTGTATATGTTTGGGGAAATAGTGGGCATGAGAGGGGGTTAGTTGCCCTCTGATCATTTTCAACTATTAAAAAGGGCATTAGCAATTTCAATTTCCAATTGAATGAGCCCTTTTTGAAGTTTCTACGACAGCAATTTTTATAAGAACCTTATATGCCTCCAGGGCATAACTTACAACCCTTGCCCTGAGGGCTCTGGGGGGGGGGGGTTATCCTTAAAGACCTAATTTCAAAACTTTCAACTATGTTGAACAAAAGGGTTATCTAAAAATTTTTATTGGATGTGTTTGGGGGAAAGGTGGGCGTGAGAGTGGGGTTAGCTGCCCTCCAATCACTTTCGTTTATTAAAAGGGGCACTAGCCCTTTGAATTCCAATAATGAGCCCTTTTTCAAGTTTCTATGACAAAGCTTTCAATAAAAAATCTCATATACCCCCAGGGTATAACTCATAGCTCTTGCCCTGAAAACTGTGGGGGGAGTGTGATGCTCATAGATATAGTTTCCAGAACTTTAAATTGCGTTGAAAAAAATGGCCATCTCAAAATTTTGATTGCATGTGTTCGGGGAAATGGTGGGCGTGGAAGGGGTTATAGTTGCCTTCCAATCACTGTCGACTATTAAAAAGAGCACTAGCCATTTCAATTTCGAATCGAATGAGCTCTTTTTGAAGTTTCTACAACAACGCTTTCAAGAAAAACCTTATTTGCCCCAAGGCATAACTTACAACTTTTTCCCTGAGGTTTGAGGGGGGAATTATCATCCTTAAAGAACTAATTTCCAGAACATTCAACTTCGTTGATCAAAATAGCTATCTCAAAATTTTGGTTGGATGTGTTTGGGGAAAAAGTGGTTGTAAGAGGGGGGTTAGTTGCCCTCCAATCATTTTCGATTATGGAAAAGGGCACTAGCCCTTTGAATTCCCAATCAAATGAGCCCTTTTTGAAGTTTCTATGACAAGGCTTTCTATAAGAACCGTATATGCCCCCAGGGCTTAACCCTTGCCCTGAGGGCTGTAGGGGGAATGTCCTCCGCAAAGAGCTAATTTTCAGAACTTTCAGCTACGTTGAACAAAATGGCTGTTTCAAAATTTTGATTGGATGTGTTTGGGGAAATTGTGGGCGTGGAAGGGTCGTTATTTGCCTTCCAATCACTTTCGACTATTAAAAAGGGCACTAGCTGTTCGAATGTCCAAACGAATGAGCCGTTTTCGAAGTTACTACGACAACTCCTTCGATACGAAGTGCCCTGGTCTAAACCCAAAAAAAGCAATACACTGTGCTAACATTGTACTTTACTTAGGCAGCGCTGCCTATGAAACCCTCAGAAATTCCCTTCAGAGTGGTATTGAATTATATTTGTTTACATTTGTTTTAGTTTATTGTTTTTATTTTTGTGAACAATTCCTGATATCAAAATGGCCAAACATAAAAAAGAGAAAAAACGTAAGAGAGTAGGGGCACAGAAAGTAAATTAGACCCGGGAAAAAAGAAAAACATAATAGTTTTTGAGCAGATCGCTGCTAGACAATCTTCAAAACAGGAAGAGGAATGATTAACGTATCGAACAATTTTGAAAAGAAAAAGCTAAAAAACAAGAAATAAATAGAAATGATTCAATGCAACAATTTCTAGGGTATCCGGTATATCACGAGCATCAACAAACACTTTTCGTAGCAAATTTATTTGGTTTAACTGGTCAATTTATATTATAATGAAAAGTGGGGGTTTAATTTTCTTCTCTGATCACCAAGAGCATGCATTGCAAAATTTTCTTTTTCTTCATTTGGGTCAGTTCATTATATTGAAATACAATTACAATAAGTGTTTAAACCAACATTTTTGTTAATAGCTTTGGTTAATGATACACAAAAATCCATCCAAATTAAGGCATTTTCTCTTGTAAAACCATTAAGTTTAGGAAGTTCAGCCAAAAAAAAAGAGACTGCAAAAATATTTAACAAAAAATAGGAACACAGCAAATCCAAAACATTGGTTTCTTTTCTACGAAATTGGGAATTTTCTTTAATTTGAAAAAATTAGTGCGCAACGACTTAGTATCCCGCTAGTACGTTTTTTTTCAGATGCAGACTTATTTCAAAAGCTTCAATTCTCAAATAATTTTCAATGCAGAGAAAAGGAAATGAAACTATTGTTCAAAATATGAATTTTTGGCCTCTAAATTACAAAAAAACGCCTATAAAAAGTTTTCTGCATGCAATGTTCAAAGCAACCAAAAAACTTAACATAGATTTTTAACAGTTTCTCCATATATAGGACAGGAATAGACACTGAGCTTTTATCTCACCTTCTCCAAAAATAAGCAAAAAATTATTTTCAAAATAAGTTTAATCTGCTTCTCAACACTTGTTTTTCTGCGAGCCTCTCTGCCTCTTCCTAAAGTACATTTCACTTGGCAGGCCTAGGATTATTTTTTTTATCTTGCTCCTCAAATTTTCTTGGGATACTGCCTGTTAAAACATAAAATCGCGAAAAAAGGAAGAAAACGAGGACAATTAACAGCCAGTGAAAAAATTGAAAAATTATGCAAATGTTTCCACTTCACCGTTCTCAGTGCATAATAAAACTGAATAAAATATATAAGAAAAAACAAACCTTAATACAAAGCACAAAGCTAAAATTGGATGACCCTTTCTCAGTAACTGTGAAAGAGTAAATGAATAAAAAACACAATTCTAATTGGCATTTCACAATTTTACTTTACGTAAAGCACTCTTAAAGGCTAATCGCTTTCAGGTAGATTATTATCAGAGATTCTGTTTGATTGCACAACATAATTTTGTGGATCGATGTAAAAACGATCAGAATTAATAATTTCATCATAAATGGGACTTAGAAAAGTTTCTCCAGTGTCTCTATTGAGAGCTACCTTTCGGTGAATGGGCTTTTTTGTCTCAACTGCCTCCCTGAAAACTTGCGTGAGACCTTTAACGTGGTCAACAATGGAGGTTTCGTTAAACAAAATGAAATGGCGTGGATTGTCATACACATGTTGAGTCAAGGCGGAATCAAAAACCTCAGGTCTTTGGCGTAGCCCCATGGCCCTGCCAATTTTGGACCTATGTTCAGATAACCTCTTTCCCAATTGCTGTTGGGTTCTACCAACATAAAAACAGCGATAAGAACATTGAATTTTATAAGCATCACTTGCGAGAATGGGGCTGGTTTTATCTTTGCCGCTGTTGAAAAAACTCCGTATAGTATTTGAATTTTTAAAGGTTATATTAAGTTTATGTTTTTTTAAGGATTCTTTTCAGTTTGTCACTCAATTTTGGAATGTAGGGTAGAACAGTGAAAAAAGTTTCTTATCATCCACCAATGGGACGATATTTGTTGGGGTTTGTGGAGTTAATGCATTCTTTTCTGCCTTTTTCTGTCTTTTGTCTATAATGGTTTCAAGTATTTTTATGGGGTAGCCATTGCAGAATAAAGTTTTCTTAATATAGGTCAAATCTGAGATTATATGAGGCTTCAAGCATATTCTTATTACTCGGTCAACCAAAGAAATAACAACTCCTCTTTTTTGCACGGAGAGTGGTTGGAGGAAAGATGCAAATACCTATCGTTTTGCCTAGGCTTTTTTTAAATAGAAAATTCGAGGCTAAGAGACTTATTGAAAATTAAGACATCTAGAAAAGGAAGTTTGTGGTTATGTTCTAATTCTAAAGTGAACTGAAGGTTAGAGTCCAAAGTGTTTAGATGAGTCAAGAAGGAGCTAAGTGACTCCCCTCCATGCTCCCACACAGAAATAACATCATCCACAAACCGACCCCAGAACCTTTGTTTCGGAGGAAAATTTTTCAAAGCAGAGGTTTCAATGCATTCCATATAAAAAAAAAATGCCAAAAACGGTGAAAGACTTGTACCCATCGGTAGACCCATGATTTGGGTGAAAAATTGATTATTATATCGGAAATATGAGGAGGAACTATTGCAAAGACGGATGAGACGCATAATAGTTTCTATATCAAGTGTTTTGTAATCCATTTGATCAATATTATCTTCTAATTTCCTTTGAAGAGCCAGTTCACATTTTTTAGTAACGCAAGATGTATACATAGAAATGGCATCGAAACTGGCTAAAATCGTATCTTTTTTTTATATCAAGGTCTTTTAAATTTTCAACAAGATGAACTGAATTTTTAATGTATGAAGTTTACGTTTGCATAAGGGGGCGGAAAAGTTTTGACAGCCATTTTCCCAATCTGCAGTCAGAGAGCTATAAGAAGCCACAATTGGGCGTAGAGGAACTCCATCTTTGTGGATTTTTGGGCGACCGTAAAATTTAGGAGCGGAACGACCTTTAGAATAAAATAATTTATACATTTATGGAGTAGTAAGTCTTTCAGTTTGCAAAATTCCTTGCTCCTTTCGTACTACAAGGATGAACTTATCGGTGGGGCCTGAATCTATGGGAATACCCCATAGGGATTTGGGCAACAGGTTTGCTACCTGACTCAGTAAAAAAGTCCCGGCAAAAGGAAAATTGACAATAGCCTCTTGTGAATTATCTTATTTCCTGATAATAAGGCAAGCACGCCCTCGGGCACGACTCTTGAAAGCAGAGCAACCTAAGAAAATTGCCTTTTGGAATGTGGAATTATGAACCAGCTATCAGAAACTGAACAAGATATCAGAGAGATGAAAAACTACAATATAGAAATGTAAGTCGTAAGTGAAATTTGGCAAAAAGGTGTAAACCAAAAGAGCCTAGAAAAGAGAAAAGTGCTGTTTCATAGGAGCAATGACACCCATCATACGGCAGGGATAGGAATACCGATTTTCCCTGAAACTCATCCAGTGGTTCTCAAATGGACATCTGTGAATGATGGGAATATGCTGGCTTGATTCATAACAGACCACGTCAAGTTCTCGGAAATTCTCGGTGATTCTGTCTTATGTGATTCTCGTTGTTTCTGTGATTCTGTCTTATTTGTCTATAAATGATGTGGATGAAGATATCAAGGACAATTTTTACGAAACATTACAAGTTGTCATAAAAGACTTCTCTAAGCATGATGTATGTTCATATTGGCTTAGACCCAACAGTGCGTTTGATTTATCGGACTGCATGGACTTGGTAACAGAAATGAAAACAGCACATTAATAGTAGAATATGCACTAAGCAATGATCTTTTCATTACTGAAAATTTTTTTGAACACAAAGTATTGCATAAATACACATGGATGTCACCCGATGGCTGGATTCTGAATTACAGAGACCACTGTTTGATCTCCCACGGATGGTGTTCAAGCTTTTTAAGTGTATGTGGATAAATAGGAGCTGGCTTTGAATCCATTCAAACGCTTATGGTTGCCCACGTGCAGATCAAACTTTGGGTTCGTTGAGTTCTAAAATCAATTTGATATAGATAAACTGCTTTATAGTAGGGCTCGCAGATAGGTTAGTGTTGGTCAGCAAGATAGGTTTGATACCCTGGTAGGAAATTCCAGCAAACCCGGAAGTATTGAAAGGAGGGGGGACACGTTTAAAAGTGTATATATTACGACTGCCAAAGAAATGTAGGGTTTCAAACAGAAACCAAAAGAGAGATGGGGTCACTGACACCACGTGAAAGTTAATTGATGATGGTTTATTACCTAAACAGACCTTGCTGTCTGTTGTCACGTGACATCCAGAATCAGCTACAAAAATACTCTAGGAGAAGAATTACAAAAAAATTAAAAAGAGTGCAAGGAAAGGATAAAAGACTTTTCCTTGAAATTAAAGCTGCTTTAGTAGAGGAAGCTGCTATATAGGTTGATTCTAAAACTATTTACCAAATTACTAATGTGATGTTTGAGAAACTGAGATGCAGAATAACCCTGGTCAAAGCCATGACCTATCAGACAGTATCAGATCCAGATAAAACTGTTGAAAGGCGGGTTATCTACTTTGAGAAACTACTAAATACACCATGCGACCAAGAAAACATATCTGATACTCCTTTTTCAATGATTGACATTAATAAATATCCGCCAAGCTGTACAAACATCATGTATGCATGAAAAAGTTAAATAACAGGCGAGCTCTTGGCATAGATGGAATTACAGCAGAAATGTTGAAGTATTCAGTAGGAACATGCCTCTCGGTATGGCTTACGTTTTGCACTAAGATAGTAATGTTATTAAAGTTTCCCATGAATTGACAAAGAGGATATCTGTGAAAATATTCAAAAATAAAGACACAATGTTGTGTAATAATTGGGGAGATATAAGCCTTATGCTTGAGTCATTCAAACTATTGGCTTCTATTATATTGCAATTGTTACGAGATGCACTAGATACGCATTTGTAAGAAGAGCAGCATGGCGTAGAACCAGTAGATCATGGCCTGATTTGAATTTCACACTTATAATGTTTATTGAAGGATCTAAAGACTGGATCAACAAGCTGTGTCTACTATTTATTAACTTGAAAAAGGCATTTGAGTCACTGACTGCAAATTCTTGTGGAGAGTCCTCGAATATCATTTGGCTTCCGAAAAACTGATGAACATAATTATTGTCCTATATGAAGAGACTACGTGTTGTCTTAAGACCAAGTACCAAGTAAGACCAAGTACAGCAATATTTTTCAAGATCATTTCAGTTATCTGTAAAAGATGTGTCCTTTCCTCATTGGTCTTTGTAAATTATAGTGACTTTAAATTACGAAAAGCTCCGGATATGGCATAAAAATAAACAGATCTCTTAATTAGATTTAACGGATGACATAGTTCTTATAGATGTTCCAAAACAGAGGTTACAGAAGCTACTTGAAGCAATTATCGACAATGCAGATATCGTCGGCTAACTATCAATGTTGACAGATATAATAGTATGTTCGTCATAAGCTCATCGTTTGTTCTGCATTGCAAGAATAAGAATCGAGGAAGAGTCAGAGAGCTTAAATTTCTGAGTAGCTGAATTGATTCGATGGAGATAAAATGACCGACAATAAATCCAGAATTTGTGAATCAACCTGAGCTTTCAAGAGCCTAAAGCCCAGTTGGAGGAACAGAAGCTATTCTCTGCGACTAAAGCTACGTCTCTTCAGTAATAATGTGCTATTAATACTCCTCTACACTAGTGAGTGCCAGAAAATGAGCTAACAGCTCGGAAAGAGAATCCTTGCATTCGAAAATATCTTCTTATAGAGAATTTTAAATTTTAGCTGGCAACAGTCAGTCAGTAACTCTAGAATCTGCAGTAGAACGGGCCGGCTTCCAATTGCTGTTGTTCTAAGGAAGAAAAGTGGGCGTATATAGGACACCTATTCAAAACAAATAAAGGCCGCCTTCTTCGGACAGTCTACAATTGGAAACCAGACGGCAGATGAAGACGAGGTGGTCCAGAGAACTCACTGCGGCAGACTTATAGCCGAGATCTGAGGACGGCTAAGACCTCATTAATACCTGAATAGGAAGATGACATCGCAACACCATCACTTTGGGACAAGTGAAGAAGCATCTCGACAGCCTATGCGCCCCCAATGGCTTTATAGGAGCTAAAGTATGGTATTAAAGTGGCATCTGACTGGAGCTACAGATCGATTTTAAAGCCCTATTTTGGATATTTTAGAGTAGCACAAGCAGGTTCTTAAAGCCCCTAAAGTAAGCAGATATTCATATTTGATAATAGGCTG
The DNA here is from genome assembly GCA_027921565.1 of Artemia sinica. Lineage (NCBI taxonomy): Eukaryota > Metazoa > Arthropoda > Branchiopoda > Anostraca > Artemiidae > Artemia > Artemia sinica. The sequence continues at coordinate 46,882,890 of CM051276.1, read as the reverse complement.
AACACAAAACTTGTAAAAGTGAGGTTTAAGCTGAAGAATAATAGCTCTTTTAAGGAAGAATCATTTCAGTCTTCTCGCTCAGGAGGACTGCATTTGATAGCATGGTGCATCCTCAAGAGTTCAGATGTTTAATATGTTTCTAGAATAAACAATCAACCGTTTCTCTTAACAGCTTCACCTTTAGAAATGAAGACAGATATGGCAAGTAACCTTGAGCCTAGGGAGATTCACTCGTAGATTCTTTGTCCTCGGTTTGCAAAAATTGGCAATTCAGGCTTCAGACCGCTAACTTATTTTTAAACATTCCGTGTGCGTGAGAAGAGAAGCTTGAACTGGGTTTTCATGTTTATGGATGGCTACATGAACTGGGTCATTGTCATTAAAATCATTCGCAGTGAATTTTCAAGAATGTCTCCTATATTATTAGTATATATGCGACCCGCAGAAGCCCTAGCGTGCATTGGAAATTCTTGAAAATAGATATATTACCGGAATAACGTAGACGGAGAGTAAGAGTGCTTAGAAAATTCTCATAAACCCTGTGCAAACAACCACAAATGACACTGTATGTTGTTCATCTATAAACCATTGTTTGAAACTACACCGAAAGCCTGTACTATTTGAAAAGTGACCATCTTAACTAGGCAAGTACGCAAACATTTTTTTCAAAGAAGAAACAACAATAAAAACAAAAACCTTACTTGACAATTTGTATTACAAGTCCTCAGAATTGAAAAAATCAGGGGTTTGGGGGGGGGCTAATAAAATCCTCCTGCATATGTCCCTGATCATAGTATTATATTTACATGCTGAAAATATAACTAGAATCTAACTAGGTCAGTTGTTCAAGAGTGCCAAATAAGCCTTTCGCACTAATAGGAAAAGTCCAAAAACACCAGATTTATGGGGGAGTACGACTCTGATGACAAACACAGTATCCTCAGAATAAGAAAAGTATCTCAAAGCCAGTTATACAAGCATTCATTCAAGGACCAAATCCAATAAAAAAAAATTTTATTTCTTTAAGGACATCTTAGGTCTAGCCATACCTGAAAACAGCAGTTTTAGAAAATGTTCCTTTGTAGCTAGTAAAAATCCAAAGATATGGAAATATATTCTCGAAGACAATTGAACCTCCGAAAGAAAGCTACGCCTTTAATAAACCGTTTCTATTTTTCGTTCTGATTTTCAAAATACATGAGGTAGGTTAAGTTTACGCTTAACCTTAAACAGCCATATTTCATTTTCACTGTTTTTGGCGCTTATAATATATAATCTACAATGAGGCAGACCCATACAATCTGGATTGAGGCTCATGTCTGACAGACCAATTGACTTCACACCCCAAAAAATAACTAAATATGGGCTGGAGGAAGCAAAGATAGATTTGGGTTCCCACCTCAAACTACGAGTAAATTTATATCATATACCTAGCCACCTATCTAACTTTGTCTTCCCCTAATATATCCTCCAGCTTAACATTTAACTAAATAAAACACCTCCAGCTTGTATTGACGCCTTGCCGGACATTCTTTTATCGGATGTTTCCTTGTATCCACGGCCATCTTACATTTTTGGTGAAAAGGGGAATCAGCTCTCCCGATTCGGGTAAGATACTTCCCAAATGTTCAATTTTCTATTTTTAGAACTTAAAATTATTTTTACAGAAAAAGACATAGACAAGATTTATGTCGTTATCGGTAAGATTTTTACAAAAAGCTGAATGATCTTAAAGGTTAATTTTTATTTATTTAGAATCTAACATCAATTAGTATTTATTTTGTCGCACAATGTTACAGCAAGACGAATATACAGATTTCAAAAGTTTTAATAATTAAGATTCGCTGAAAGCTCCACCCATTAATGAATCTTGCGATTTTATGATAGGGTGTTTCAAAGTGGCAAAAACTTTCATTTGTGCATTCGATATCCTAGCATCTCAAAATTACTCTAGTACTCTTGAAGAAACTATACACTGTTTAAAGATAAACAATCACTTCACCAAGCTGATTTTCTTTACACTTTCGTAGAACGTGTTAGCTTGTAGTTACGCCATTTTTCTGTAAGAAAACAGTGTTGGTGATATGAATAAACCAGATGCCCCATAACTTTGAAGACCAGAGAGGATCTTACGGTGTATTTTAGCATTAAATGAAGCTCTATTCTATTCTGCGCTCGAGGTGAAATGGGAGCGGTTAACCAATTCAGATAAGCCCCTTCTGACGTCAAAAAAATTACCTTTAATTTTCTCCAGATATTGACGAATGTGCTGAAAACATCTGTGGCCCAACGATGGTTTGCCAAAACACCCCTGGAAGCTATGTATGCTACTGTGAAGAAGGCTACATGATATCTATCGATGGAACTAGTTGCCAAGGTATGCTTAGAGTATTCTTTTTAAAATCCTGAGTAGTTTACACTGTCAGTTAAATAAAAGTTGTTTCAGTTTTTGGTGATCGAGTCCTGGTGTCGGTGGTTATTTGGTTTGAAACGAGCGTAAATGTTGTTTCTCTGTAACCCAGAGTCGACCCACATTTAACTGGGTATCTCGAGAAATCTGGGAAGGGAGAACACGGGAGCGCTGGAAAAATTTTCCCTGATCATGAATTGTACGTCCGGCCAAAGGCAGAAAATCAGGAGATTGGTACCTGTGCAACCCAGACCGTTGTCAGTATGCGAGGAGTTTTTTTTTTTCTTAGGAGTCACAACAAAGTTCTGATCTAGTGCATAAACAAATCTGTATCATCAGTGCATAAACTAGTGCATAAATATCAGTGCATAAACATCAGTGCATAAACAGAACTAGTGCATAAACAAATCGTGTCATCAAAATCGTGACATCGATTCACAGCCAAAAGGTCTAAGCAATGCAGGCGATGAAGCTCAAGTTTCAGAGAGATCAGACTTTTCGTAACTTGCTGCAAGTGCGGGCACTCTTGTTGCCTATTACTAGAATTTTATGGCTTAGCAGTCGGTCGATCAAAATTTGGGGTTGACCAAAAATATATTTATGGCAGCGTTGTGGTGGCAACACTAATTCAAATATAATGTAAGTGTACTAAAAAGCGTCCTAATTCCCAGTGGCGTCTTAGGGGGGGGGGGTATCAAATGGGGTCAGTTCTCCCCTCCCCAATAATTTTGGGGAAAAATATAATAAGTAACTTTAAGTTATATAATAAGTAACTTTAAAACTGTTGCTCGTTTTAATTTTCAACTTCGTTCTTTACTTCGAACAGATAGTTTTTTTGTAATTAATCCACACCCATTTATAATATGAAAAAAGCGCGAAAAACAGGGATCCATTACACTTCCTAATATGTTCTGCATTAATATTTATGCAAATATACCTTCTTTGGAAACTATTCATCAAGTAAATAGGTAAGCCTAGTTAATGACAAAATTGCAAAAATGTACCATACTATTATATTCCTGTTTCGCCAAGCTTGCTCTGGTCAAATTTTTTACCCTGATATGTAAAGTTCTTTTACTTCCCAAAATCTATCAGTTCAATATTAGATTTTGTTGCTTTAAAGCTTTCAAAAGTGGATATGAATACACCCTATACATCTAGAAGCAGGACAGAAATGGAATCATTGAAGAAAAGAAGGTAGTTAGAGTGAACATAATTTCCTTAATAAAAAAGAAATCATTGGAAACCTAGTGATTTTTATAAAAACGTTCATATTATAGCTAGATAGGTAAATTCAGTTGTAGTTTGGTCATGGAAGTTGGTAGAAAGGGGGATCTGCTTCAGGAATCATTTAACTGTTTTAGTTTTTACTTTCAATATTTAATGAAACTCCGATACGGCTCAAAGTTATCTTATTGTTAATTGAAGCGCCATATAAGCGCTGATAAAGTCCTATTCCTTACGTTATGGATTTACATACTAACCCATAAATGTAGAACTGTCTCTATGTACTTTGCTGACTTCTCGCTATTTTTGTTTTTCTTTGAAACAGCTTTAAATTTTTCTTGTAAATATTTCTTTTAAACAGGTCCAAAAAAAGAATTGATATAAATGTACTAAGGATTATTACTGTAATTTTGCATTTAACGGAACGCCAGAGCTACTCGTGGGATGTTTATTTCTGCATCAGCAAGCCTTATGAAATATCTGCTGCAAGTAGAATAAACTGAATTTGAACAATTTATGTTTATTTTTCTCACAGTTTAGATATTTTGTGTGCACATAAAAATGGTACCAACCAACACTCTACTTCTATTATTACCAGTTTTAGTATGTAGCACTAAGGGACCAAGCTTCTCTTGGTGAAGGGAGTTTAGAAGTAAGAATGATATTCAGTGTTAACCTCCCCCCCCCCAGAAATTTATACCCACATAGACTTAGGGCAGGCACATGCCGCTTTTACTTTTTTTCATTGGGTGTACAGTATCCATTATAAAATAATTTCCTAAGATATTTTTTCAGACATCTTTAAAGTGCATTTAGGCTTGCGTTTTTCACAAATTTTCCAACGCCCCTTTCACTTGGACGATTTCCTATTCCCGTTGACTCCCCCGGTGTAGATCCGCTTTTGCTCCTTCCCCAATTAAAATACTGGAGTTGCGCTCCAACTAATTTTTAAGGTAATTTATATTGTCAGACAGCTGCCAAAAAGTAACTCGATTATTCAAATAGTAGTTTTTTGTGAATCACAGGCGAGAAACTGCACATAATGGCTTTAGGGTTCATAGGTCACACGCATTCAAAGTGCTTGAAATACTAGAAAATATTTAAAGAAAGTAGATATTACATGGGATGGATTAAAGAGATCAGCTTCACATAGAGTAGGGTGGAGGGGGGTCTTTGTGCAGCTAGGCCTTCAACAGCTTTCTACTGGCATGAATTTCAAATAGTGGTGGTTATCTGTGGGTATCTTAATTTATTCAAATTAAATTAGTATGTATGATTAATATTATAGATAGGAATGAATGTTTGAATCCCAACAACCATGATTGCCAGCAGCGCTGTTACAACCGAATAGGTACGTTTGGCTGTGGTTGCTATGAACAATGGACTCCGGATCAGGCGGATAATAAGAAGTGCAGACCAACTGGTAAGTGAAATAAGGCTGTTAAAGCTAATTAATCTATTCTACAAATGGCTATCTTTATTTTCTTTGCATTCCAGTTACTTAATAAATTGAACTAGCGCTGTTCACACAATTTTCTAGAATAGCTATTCTAATACACAAAATATTGTTTAAAAAAAACTACAAAAACCGGGGTGTTGCTACACAACACTTATCTAAACACTACTCTAGGATGTTTGAAAGAGGCCATAGTAATACTGAGGCTTAGACTTCAATCCTAGCTCAAAAAAGCCAATACCAATTACGACTATACGGTTATCTCCTTATAATGTAATGTTTAGTCTCCCACTCTCACAGGCTAAAGCTTTGGATTATTTTTTATTGATAACCTACAGAAAATCTTCCCGTGAGAAAGCTCATACTTAAATTTTCCTTGAACGATATTATCAATCACAACTTGAAGTCACGACTGGGGAAGGTGTGTCCCAAGGGTGGCGCGAACATGTATCTCTTGCATATGCAATCTATCATATGCACTCTAACGTGCATTTCTGACTTACTATTAACTTCAACTTAAAAAAAACTGAATCAAACAGTTCGTGGTAACGAACTGTAAGTAAGGAGCGACCCGGCTCAATCAAAACTCTAAAAACCGGAGTTTTGATACCAATAGATAACCAATATAATGAAATTTCTTATGCTGATTTCAAATATATATATTTTATTAAGTTTAGTCTTACCCATCAAAAGTTACGTGCCTGAGGAAATTTGCCTTATTTTTGAAAAAAAGGGGTAGACAACCTCTAAAAGTCATAGAACTTTAATGAAAATCACACCATCAGATTCGGCGTATCAGAGAACCCTACTATAGAAGTTTCAAGCTCCTATCTGCAAAAATGTGGAATTTTTTTTGCCAGAAGAAAGATCGCGGATGCGTGTTTATTTGTTTTTTTTCCAGGGATGATCGTATTGATCCAGTAGTCCTAGAATACCGTGAAAGAGCTCATCTGAACGGAAATTAAAAGTTCTAGTGCTCTTTTTAAGTGACCAAAAAATTGGAGGGCAACTTGGCCCCCTCCCACGCTCATTTTATTCCCGGTGTCACCCAATCAAAATTTTGATAGCCATTTTGTTCAGCATAGTCGAAAATCTAATAAATATGTCTTTCAGGATGACTTAATCCCCAACAGTTCCCGGGGAAGGGCTGCAAGTTATGAACTTTGCCCATTGTTTACATATAGTATTGGTTAATTTAAAGTATACAGACGTTTCAGGAAGAATTTTTTTTTGGTGGGCGAAAGGGTTGGAGGAGGGGGTTACCGAGTAGGATTTTACCATAGAGGATGTTTCATTGGGGGAAGGGACATTTCTGTGAAGCAGGCACCGGATTTCCCAGCATTATTAAAAAACGATCAGAAATTAAATAAAAAAACAAGTTTTTTTCAACTGAGAGTAAAGCAATTATTACGTATATGAGGGGGTTCACCCCATAGTCAATACCTCGCCCTTTACGCTAAAGTTTTTTTTAGTACTTTCAAAAGAGCTATCTATTCTAATTAACCGGCCTTTGTGATTCGAACAAAATTTAAACTTTAGCGTAAAGAGCGAGGTATTCACTAGGGGTAAACTCCATAGAAGTTCGTTACGTAAGTTAATTCGTAAGCTACGTCAGAACAAAATTTCGAAAAAGACATTTAGCCAAAACAAGTAAAATTAATATGCAAATTCCATCCTAATTATTCATTTACGGTGAGCCAAAATCAAAGCTGCAGTAATTCAAAAACGTTCAGAAATTAAATAAAAAACAAAAGTTTTTTAAGTGAAAGTAAGGAGCGACATTAAAACTTAAAACGAACAGAAATTATTCCGTATATGAAAGGGGCTGTCCCCTCCTCAACGCCTCGCTCTTTGCGCTAAAGTTTGACTCTGTCACACAAGTTTATTTTTTAAAAGAATAAAAAACTTTAGCATAGAGAGCGAGGCGTTGAGGAGGGGACACCCCCCTTGAAAAAACTTGTTTTTTGTATTTAATAACTGAAAAAAAGGCATAGTAAAGACTGCAGCCTCTGAGTGAGGTATGTCCTTCTGACATTCAGACCAGTCGTGGCCATTTCTACCAATACCATAGCTGCGTAGTTCCCAGCAATCAACGAACTGTTTACAAACTGCAATAGTTCCTGGTCTATGACAGTGCAAGAAGACCAGGTATTCCTATCTGACTTGTTCTCTGAAAGTGCAGATGAATTATTTTTTCGTATATCTTAACTAACTGGCTTTGTTCATTTAAGACGTAAAGAGATTCTCACGGTAAAAGGGAAAAAGAATAGAATAAGCTTAGAGGTAAAATAAAAAAGAACAGAGAGACGCTTATCTGATAAACAGGACAAGGGGTCTAACATGTATTACTGATAAAAAAGTCATGTTTACTATATTTACATGTTTAAAGTGTGCCCCCCTCCCTAATGAAACTCTCGTGTTTTTGAAAAAAATTCTGATAAATTTTTTTCATTTTATCTTCTTTTTTGATTTGTTTTTGAATACTATTTCCACATCAGTTTCTTGTTTCACCTGGCCTTTCCTTTAATGGCGCAAATGAAATGAATTGCTGTCATTTACAACCAAAGTTTACAATCAAGCAAGGAATTTTAGGGACTCTTAGTGAGTTTAGAAAAAGTTTAATTAAACCCCTTTATGAGAAACATGATAAGAGTGAGTGTGGTAAGTACAGAACCATTAGCTTGGCTTCTATAGGAAACAAATTACTTAGCATGATGATTCACTTTAGACTCAGAGATATTTTAGATAAAGTTTTAAGAGAAGTGACAGCGTTGTCTTAGAAATGGGAGAGGATGTATCGACCAAATTTTCACTACTTAGACAAATGATAGAGATATTCTTGAATCCTCAGACCCCTTTAGTCCTCAATTCTATAGATTATGAGCAGGTCTTTGATTCAACTGATAGATGAGCCTTAGTGAAGGTCCTATCCTTGAATGGTATACCAGATAAACACATTAATTTATTTGTTCCTTGTAAGAGACTAATATTGCTGCAGCGAGGGTAGGAAATGAGCTTAGTAGCTGGTTCCGTATTAAATCAGGAGTTAAGCATGTTTACGTCCTATCCCCGTCTGAATCACTTTGATGAACTTTGTTCTAAACAGTACAGGAAAGCAAATCGAAGAACACTGAATCAATTGGGGAAGTAAAACTTTCTAGATATAAAATATGCTGAGTATTTAAGCATTCTAGATGAAAATTTTAACAAATTCAATAAATTTCTAGAGGTTTCGAGAGTTCTGGTTGTAAGAATAGGTTTAAAAATCAATATTGAGAATACTAAGTCGGGAAGAATAGGGATAATCAAAGGTGAACAGGGGATGTTGGGTCAATATAAGATGGATAAACGGACAGGTTTACTCACCTAGATAGTTAGGAATAATCAAAGGTGAACAGGGGATGCTGGGTCAATATAAGATGGATCAAGCGGACAAGTTTACTCACCTAGATAATATTATTAGCAAAGTTGGTGGGTGCAGTGAAGATGTTACATGTAGAACAGCCAAGAGGTGTTTTTCACAGTTGTAAAATTTTGGGAAAATATGAAAAAATTTCTGCAGATGCCCCAGTGATGAAAGTGGTCAAGTATGGTTTGAAGCATGGACACCCCGAAATACAGAGGAAGATTTGCTAGATGTTTTCCAGAGAAATTGCATACGGATATCATTGGGTAGCCGAGTGACAGTAAGGTGTACAAAAAATGTTCTTCAATCCCACTTTTTGGGGCTATAATGAGAGAAAAGTCTAAATTGCTAAGACACGTTCTGCAGATGAAGGATGACATATTCCCACAGATAGTCGTTGTTGGCCAACCATCTAGGTCCAAATGAAAAGTGATTCGTCCCCAAATGGGGTGGAAGGCCAGGGTGGGAAGTTTTAAATAGATTGGGATGATGGAAGAGTGTGCTTAGCTGTGTTGGCCTTAGACAGTTTTGTGCTGTAGTTATTCGTTGATATTAGGACTAGTATGATAAACAGCTAAAACCACATTCCTTTGGGTCAAAATAAAACAAAAGAAAAAACACACAATCGCCTTTCTGGCCTCTTGATATCGTCCTCCAGATTTTTGGGGCATTATGTTTGCTTGGGAAACGATATCTTAGTGATGATTCTCCACAATCAAAAGTGTATCCAGCAATGGGCCATTTGAATAATAAAGATTTATAACCACCACGAAAAGACTAGGGCTTGAAGAGGTTATTCTGCAGAATAGGCAGGAAATTATCGTGCTCTTATCTAGTGAGGGACATTTGGGCTTGGTGTTCTGTCTGATGGGGAATGCATACGCTAAACGACTCACGAAATTGTAAAACGTTATAGGCTCTTAGTTATTTACTGATAAGAGTCTTGTAGCAAGATTAAAGAACAGACCCTTTTGCCCTTTCGAATTTGCATTTGAGAATAATGGAGATTAAATAATCTTAATATCTTGAGGCTAGTGATTCCACTAGCCTCTTAACCTCCCACGGTGGAAATAGCTTTAGATCTGGGTCAGAACTACTTACACTCTTGACATAGTTTACAATTACGCATGTCAAAAAGTACAAAGGGTTACGGTAGTGATTTATGTTAAAATGATAAACGATACAGTAGGGTGGGGAACATAAAGCCACTCCTCCTTAGTCCTAACCCACGTAACAGTCAAATAGGAATCAGTTGTTGATATCAAAAGAGGTTAAGTATTGAGGCAAGCCCTAAAAGGTAGAGGTCGGAGAATGGGTTTGAATTGGTAACAGAGGAAAGTATCCCCCAGGGATCGCAATTGGGAAAGGCTAGGGATTCTTACTAAAGTCTCCAAAAGTTACTCCTCTTTCCACCCCTCAAGGCCAAACTCCTCCGTAAGTCTGCGATATATATCTATAGCCTTATCCTAGCCTCATCCAATTCAAACACATATCTAAGATCACCCGGCTTCTTGAATGCATGATGTGGATCTTCCTATTTCACGGACGAAAGTGAATACCAAAAAAACCCATTGTCTCAAAACACAAACTCAATTTCCAATTTATATTTCCTATTCCTTTTTCTACATTTTCACACTTCTGAAGAAAGATAAAACAAGGCATCTTTCCATTAAAACTGAGGAACTGTGTCTGCCATTTTGGACTGTTTATTAATGATAATCTCCTTTAGCAATTCTCTTCCTACTTTTAAATTTCTTTACTTTTACCGTAGAAATATATAAATTTGGAATTGAATTTTCATAGTAAGTTTATCAAACTGAATTGTAATCTCTTTGGCTTTTCGATAAAAAGCACATATTCAGAACTTCTTGGCAAAATTGAACCTGGGTAGTGAGCATTTTTTAGATCCTGTTCCGCTTTTCGTATCTATACTGGTATTCTTATGCCGTTCTTGTTTCTAATCCAATATATTAGGAACCTCTGGACATATTTCATCGATATAATCTGCTATGTTTGACGTTTGTAATTTTAGCAAGATACAAATTTAAATACCGTCCAGCCTTAACTCCGTCCCAAGCTGCTTTTTGTATTAATGAGTCCCTTTTCTTTGTCATCCCTATTCTGATGTCCCTGGATATCTTCTTCGTAATGGCAGGTATGCGGATTATCTCTGAAAATAATCATACCATTCCAATGCCAGTTTGCTCACCCTTGCATAAAAGATTTCTCAGCTGTTTCTTAAACTCGCCAAGATTCGATTAAAGGATGATACGCTCTTCTTGGAGCTACTCAATTTTCAACAGATTCAGCTAGGGGCAACTCGGCAATCTAACAGACTGCCACATGATTTAAAAAGAAAAAAAGAAATCGCAAAGTGAAAAATACTACTAGTTTATAAAAGTGAATAGGGGATTTTCAAAAAGATCAAAGAGGGTTAACGTAAAGAGAAGGATATCTATGAAGGAATACTATGACACCAATCCGGGTACAACAGTATTTCCATGTGTACAAGGAAGTAAAAAGCCCCATGTTCTCCTTAAAAACTGTATCAATTAGATTGTTTTTCAGCTTCCTCATAAGATTCATGGAAATTATATAGGAAAAAATATGACCTTTTCAATGTTGTGTTTTCAGTCAATCAATAGCCCATGCACTCGCTGCAAAAATTATGTCCCTTAGACGATTCCGGGAGATTGAAGTCCAATCCAAAATTGTATGGATCTGATGAGCTCCATAAATATATTTTATTCAATATAAAGCAGGTTTGAGTTACCATAGCCTATTTCACTTTTATTGTACAAAAGCTTCATAACAAGCAGCCCTTAGGCCTTCTAGTGCTCACGTAAAAAACTCATTGGGGAACTCTCTTCCCGGCCCGGTCAGTTATGCTGGACAATTGACTTCAATTACCCACATACCATCATGGAACATAATGGAATTAGATCCAGTACCCCATTGATGAGCTCCAAATAATGTTTTCTGGGGCCTCATAAACGGGTTGAACTATATTTTTTTACCGAGATTCACACTATTTACTGTCCCACACTTTCTCAACCTCTCTTCCGAATTCTACTCAATCCATGGATGATACTCTCCTCCAAGTTTTAAAGTAGCACTGACTCTCGAAATTGGGCGTGGAAACAATGGCACTGTCTTCATTTGAGTTCAAAACATCCTGAAAAATACTTGATTGAAACTAACAAAAACTCAACCACATTGCAGTCACAACTTCAAAGGTGTCTGGTGTCTAGATTGCTTAAAATATATATAACACACAGAAGTTAGTTTGTTCGGGGTCTAACTCCTTTTCAGATTTTTCCATATGTCTGTTTCAAATTCTTTGCTTCTTACGTTCAAATCGATCATATTAAAATAAAGATATTGTCATGATTGTAGTCAACAAATGTGACTTTCATTTGACAACAAGATGTAACTATATATTTTTTTAGATCCTATTATCAATGACTGTCCAGAAGGTGCTGATTGCGGAAATGGAATCTGCAAGTTAGACTCGAATGATGGATTCAGAGCTGTTTGCTTCTGTCATCCAGGATCAGAAAAAGACATGTCCGATTTAACTGAGAAATGCAAATGTAAGTCCACAAAAAAAGGATAATCCAGATTATAAGCTCATTTTTATTCTCCTCCTAGTAGCGAAGATTAGGCAGGAACATAAAGCTGAATGCACATTGTGCTACCGTTCAAGCTACGTCAAGCCAAAAAGAAAAAGACACATAAAGTATTCATTAAGCAGTATAAATTCTATGGCGAACAACCTTTTTACATTGCTTAATAGCTATAAGGTGAACCAGCTGAATTATCAGCATAAAATTTCTAATTATGTTTTTTGTTATGCTTAGTGTTGCATTAATTTTTCTGACTGGAAGTATATCAATTTTATCAATTGAGAATCTACTTGAGAAACTAGAAACTACAAACTAGAAACCTAAAAAGAAACTAGGACGCTAAATAGAATCTGAAATTTAGAAATTTATCTAAACTTTACTATCAGTAAAAACCCTAACACCATTAACAGCATTTTGATGCTCCGCTGAATTATGTTTTTTTTTAATTTTGAATTATGTTAAATTATGTTCATAAAATTCACAATTATGTTTTTTGCTGTGCTTAGTGTTGCATTAATTTTTCTGACTGAAAGTATGTCAATTTTATCAATTGAGGATCTGATTGAGAAGCTAGAAACTAGAAACCTAAAAAGAAACTGGAAAGCTAAATAGAATCTGAAATTTTGAAATTTATCTAAACTTTACTATAACTAAAAACCCTAACACCATTAATAGCATTTTGATGCTCCGCTGAATCATGTTTTTTCTTTATTTTGAATTATGTTAAATTATGTTCATAAAATTCACAATTATGTTTTTTTGCTATGCCTAGTGTTGCATTAATTTTTCTGTCTGAAAGTATGTCAATTTTATCAATTGAGGATCTGCTTGAGAAACTAGAAACCTAAAAAGAAACTAGAAAGCTAAATAGAATCTGAAATTTTGAAATTTATCTAAACTTTACTATAACTAAAAACCCTAACACCATTAATAGCATTTTGATGCTCCGCTGAATTATTTGTTTTTTTAATTTTGAATTATGTTAAATTATGTTCATAAAATTCAAAATTATGTTTTTTGCTATGCTTAGTGTTGCATTAATTTTTCTGACTGAAAGTATGTCAATTTTATCAATTGAAGATCTGTTTGAGAAACTAGAAACTAGAAACCTGAAAAGAAACTAGAAAGCTAAATAGAATCTGAAATTTTGAAATTTATCTAAACTTTACTATAACTAAAAACCCTAACACCATTAATAGCATTTTGATGCTCCGCTGAATTATTTTTTTTTTTAATTTTGAATTATGTTAAATTATGTTCATAAAATTCAAAATTATGTTTTTTGCTATGCTTAGTGTTGCATTAATTTTTCTGTCTGAAAGTATGTCAATTTTATCAATTGAGAATCTGCTTGAGAAATTAGAAACTACAAACTAGAAACCTAAAAAGAAACTAGGAAGCTAAATAGAATCTGAAATTTAGAAATTTATCTAAACTTTACTATAACTAAAAACCCTAACACCATTAACAGCATTTTGATGCTCCGCTGAATTGTTTTTTTTTAATTTTGAATTATGTTAAATTATGTTCATAAAATTCACAATTATGTTTTTTGCTATGCTTAGTGTTGCATTAATATTTCTGACTGAAAGTATTTCAATTTTATCAATTGAGTATCTGCTTGAGAAACTATAAACTAGAAACCTAAAATAAACTAGAAAGCTAAATAGAATCTGAAATTTTGAAATTTATCTAAACTTTATAATAACTAAAAACATTAACACCATTAACAGCATTTTGATGCTCCGCTGAAATGAAAAGTGAAACTTTCGATTAAGCTAAATTAATGAGGTGACAGAGTTTTAACTAACCGAAAATTTACTAAATGGTATTGGTGTTTTTGTTTGAGGTGGGAAGTTTTTATTTCTGAAAGCAGCTTTTGTTAGCTTCATTATTTGGTATTAGCAGTTTTGCGAGAATGCTCAAAGCTCAAACAAACATTGAATTACACTGAACTGAACTGAATATGGCATTTCACTTTTCTTTTTTGGGAAGGATAGTTCATTTATTTTTACTGTTTCTTTTTGTATAATATTTTACTCTATTTTCGTATTTTTATATCATAAACACCAATATGTGAATTAAAAATAACTGACTTTAATTGCTTGTTTTTTTCCAAAGAGTATTAGAATCTGAAAAAATTAATGAATTTAAGATTAAACTTGTTTGAAACTTTCTTACTCTTTTAGAAAACACTGCGCTCTCATTGGTGCAAGGTGTTTTTATTTCAATTAAATCAACGTTAATATACCAAAGCTTGACCCTTCATTAGTTTCTCGTATCCTCTTAAATCATCTTCCATTCTGATGTGCTGGTAAGTGCTGATGTGCTGATGCCAATTCTTATATGCTGGTAACAAATCAGAGACTTGTAGTAGATTTGTAAGACAAAAAAGAATGAAAGACTTTGATTTTTTTTGTGTAGAACGTTGTTTACCTTAGTATTACTCTGACTGAGTTTTAGTCCACACTTTGTGAGTAATTTGTGTAATAGAATCGTTCCACAATTGTTTAGAGACCTGAATCCTTCCCCCTACTCGATAAAATTAACACATAATACTTAGATTCATAACCTAATTTCGAAATTTGTGCCGGGACAAGATATTTAAAAATATGCTGAATAACTCTAGAATTATCTAATTTCCTTGTATAGCAGCAGTTGCCAACATCTGCTTGGGTTTTCTATGGTTAATGATTAGCAGCTTATATTTAAAAGGTAGAACACTTCCCATTTTTTCAGTTGTTTAATAATTTAGCTGCCTATTATAGTCTAGTGGTTACCCTTCTTTGTGACTGTAGTAGGTTGGGCTCGATTCCACTCTAAGAGAGTTTTAATTTGTAGGTTACCTTAATGAGTGACGCCTCTTTGGGGACTTACAGCCTAGTAAACAACACAGCCTTGCGCTGGATTCTGACTAATGGATCGCTCTTCTGGGTTGTGTTTGTTTCGGTGGACATTTTAGGGCTGAATAACCTTTTTTTAGTTCAGGTTGTATGCTATGGGCCACTTGCCCATTCTAATATAGTATTTGAAGGCAATAAATATATTTTTTGTCGGAGGAAATCTACTTGAGATCGCTTGTTCACGACGTCAACTCTTGTTGATAGAACAAGAGATTGGACAGATAGAACAATGGGCCCCAGATTGCACACAACCTTCATTCAACTGGAAAACCTTAGGACTTCTTGGTGTCCTGTTTTAGTCGGCCTATGCACTTATACACGTGCGAGAAGATATCTTAGTCCTTGATCCGTATTTGGGAGATCCATTGCTTTTCCCGGGCCCATAGTAACTTCAGTGATAAAAAATATGAAATATGGACTTGGAACGTTACAAGATTAAAAAAACAGCAACCGCATTCAGATTTTGACTGAAAAAGTTTTAAGTTATTTTGTTTTCTGGATTTTTTACTTTTACATTAATTAAAAAAACTTTTTCCACAAAATAAGTTTTTCAAAGAAAAGTAAAGAACTCCATTAAACAAAAAATGAGCAAAAATAAAATGAAATAATCTACCAAGCTCGAAACTACCACAAATAAGCATCGATAAATAAATGAAACCCCAAAACGAACAGAAATTACAATAAATAACCCAGTCAAATTCAAAACGAACAGAAATTAACATAAGTTGTGCGCAAAACCCCTATGCCTTCCCAAGGCCAAAACAAGATTTACACTTTACTTAAAAAATATAAATGTTTTTATTTTTATAACTTTAATAAATCAAATAATTTTAACATTTTGATTACTAAATATCAGTATATGTATATTAAACTGACAATGCACATTCATTGGTATTTTTTCAGTAAAGTGCAAATTTTGTTTTTGCCTTGGAAAGGCATAGGGGTTTTGAACACAACTTATGTTAATTTCTGCTCGTTTTGAGTTTGACACGGTTATTTATTGTAATTTCTGTTCGTTTTGGGTTTCATTTATTTATCGATGCTGATTTGTGGTAGTTTCGAGCTTGGTAGATTATTTGATTTTATTTTTGCTCATTTTTTGTTTAATGGAGTTCTTTACTTTTCTTTGAAAAACTTATTTGTGGAAAAAGTTTTTTTAATTAATGTAAAAGTAAAAAATCCAGAAAACAAAATAACTTAAAACTTTTTCAGTCAAAATCTGAATGCGGTTGCTGTTTTTTTTAATCTTGTAACGTTCCAAGTCCATATTTAATATTTTTTATCACTGAAGTTACTATGGGCCCGGGAAAAGCAATGGATCTCCCAAATATGGACCAAGGACTAAGACATCTTCTCGCACGTGCAATTAATGTAAAAGTGAAAAATCCAGAAAAAAAAAAACTTAAAACTTTTTCAGTCAAAATCTGAATGCTTTGCTGTTTTTTTTAATCTTGTAACGTTCCAAGTCCATAATTCTTTACAGATTAATTAAAAGTTTTTTTAATTAATCTCTGTTCGTTTTACATTGACATAGTCTTTTCAGGGAAAAAGAAAACAACACTTTAAATCTTTTTGTTTTTTAAGACTTTATAGTTTGGCCTGCTATTTGTATGCTGGAGAAAAATTTTCAGCAATTTTTAACAACATACACCATTTTAAAAATCTGGACACCAGTAGCACTGTTTAACTTAGTTTCATACCTCCTCTAGTTAACCTGAAATGAAAAACTGTATAGTTTTTTTTTAAGAGTTTATAGTTTGGCCTGCTATTTGTATGCTGGAGAAAAATTTTCAGCAATTTTTAACAACATACACCATTTTAAAAGTCTGGACACCAGTAGCACAGTTTAACTTAGTTTCATACCTCCTCTAGTTGACCTGAAATGAAAAACTGTATACCATTCGCAAAAAAATCTGTTTACTCTCTTTCATAGCTTGGATACACTTACACAATTTTTATTTGGTTAAATTTTAAGACCAGAAGTAGCCTCGAATGTTTGAACATAATACCCTCGGTCGTTCTTGGGATACTGCTGAGATGCCTTATTGGGAATTAGCATTATCACAGTGCACTTTAATTTAATCTTAAGGCAACATTTAATTTTTAAACATAATTGGCCAATGGGAGGGTAGGAGTGGAAGGGTGATTAGTTGCCCTCCAACCACTTTCGACCATTAAAAAGGGCATTAACCCTTTCTACTTTCAATCGAATGAGCCCCTTTCGAAGTTTCCACGAAAACTCCTTCGATACGAAGTGCCCTGGTCTAAACAACAACAACAACAAAAAATATTACTAATCAGTTTCGACTATTAAAAAGGGCACTAGCCTTTGAATTTCCAATCTAATTAGCCTTTTTTGAAGTTTGTACGACAACGCCTTCTATAAAAACCTTATTTGCACCCAGGGGATAACTTAAAACCTAGCCGTGAGAGTTGGGGGGGGGGGGTGTCCTTCTCAAAAACATTTTTTTTTCTATCTGGAAATCAACTAGCCTACGTTAAACAAAATGGATATCTCAAAATTTTGATTGGATGTGTTTGGGTGAATAATGAACGTGGGGGGGCTAGTTGCCCTCCAATCAGTTTCGACTATCAAAAAGGGCACTAGCCCTTTGAATTTCCAATCAAATGAGCCCCTTTTGAAGTTTCTATGACAACGCCTTCTATAAAAACCTTATATACCCCAGGACATAACTTAAAACCCTTGCCCTGAGGGTTGTTGGGGAGGGTCCTCCTCAAAAACATATTTTCTATCTGGAAATCAACTACGCTGAACAAAATTGCTATATCAAAATTTTGATTGGATGTATTCGGGGAAATGATGGGCGTGGGGGAGGGGCTAGTTCCCCTCCAAGCACTTTCGACTATTAAGAAGGGAACTAGCCCTTTGAATTTCCAATCGAATGAGCCTGTTTTGAAGTTTCTACAACAACGTCTTCTTATAAATCATTATATGCTTCCAGGGCATAACTTAAAACCCTTGCCCTGAGGGTTGTGAGGGAGTGTCCTCTGGGTGAATGTCCTCCTAAAAACATAATTTCTATCTGGAAACCAACTAGCCTACGCTGAATAAAATGGCTATCTCAAAATTCTGATTGGATGTGTTTGGGTGAATGATGGGCATGGGGTGCTAGTTGCCCTCCAATCACTTTCAACTATTAAAAAGGGCACTAGTCCTTTGAATTCCCAACCGAATGAGCCTGTTTTGAAGTTTCTACGACAACGCCTTCTATATAAACTTTATATGCCCCCAGGGCATAACTTAAAACCCTTGCCCTGAGGGTTGTTGGGGAGGGTCCTCCTCAAAAACATATTTTTTATCTGGAAATCAACTACGCTGAACAAAATGGCTATCTCAAAATTTTAATTGGATGTGTTTGGAGATGGGCGTGGGGGGGGGACTAGCTGCCCTCCAATCCCTTTCGACTTTTAAAAAGGGCACTAGCCGTTTTAATTTCCAATTGAATGAGCCATTTTTGGAGTTTTTACGACAACGCCTTCTATAAGAAACCTTATGTGCCCCCAGGGCGTAACTTAAAACCTTTGCTCGTAAGGTTGCTGGGGAGTGTCCTCCTCAGAAACATATTTTCTATCTGGAAATCAACTACGCTGAACAAAATGGCTATATCACAATTTTAATTGGATGTGTTTGGTGATGGGCGTGCGGGGGGCTAGTTAATCTCCAATCACTTTTGACTATTAAAAAAGTAAAACGCTCTTTGAATTTCCAATCGAATGAGCCTGTTTTGAAGTTTCTACGACAACGCCTTCTATAAAAACTTTATATGCCCCCAGGGCATAACTTAAAACCCTTGCCCCGAGGGTTGTGGGGGATTGTCCTCCTCAAAGAGATATTTTCTATCTGGAAATCAGCTACGCTGACAAAATGCCTATCACAAAATTTTGATTGGATGTGTTTGGGGAATGATGGGGGGGGAGGCTAGTTACCATCCAATCACTTTCGACTATTAAAAAGGGCACTAGCGCTTTGCATTTCCAATCGAATGAGCCTTTTTTGAAATTACTACGACAACGCCTTCATTAAAAGCCTTATATGCCCCCAGGCCATAACTTAAAATCCTTGCCCTGAGGGTTTTGGGGGAGTGTCCTCTTCAAAAACCTATTTTCTATCTGGAAATAAACTACGTTGAACAAAATGGCCATCTCACAATTTTGATTGGATGTGTTTGGGGGAAAGATGGGGGTGGGGGGGGGCTAGTTGCCCTCCAATCACTTTCGACTATTAGAAAGGGCACTAGCCCTTTGAATTTCCAATCGAATGAGCCTTTTTTGAAGTTTTTACGACAACGCCTTCTATAAAAACCTTATATGCCCCCAGGGCATAACTTAAAACCCTTGCCCTGAGGGTTGTGTGGGAGTGTCCTCCTCAAAAAACACATTTCCTATCTTGAAATCATCTACGCTGAACAAAATTGCTATCTCAAAATTTTGATTGGATGTGTTTGGGGGAATGATGGGCGTGGGGGGGCTAGTTGCCCTCCAATCACTTTCAACTATTACAAAGGGCACTAGCCCTTTGAATTTCCTTTCGAATGAGCCTGTTTTGAAGTTTCTACGACAACGCCTTCAATAAAAACCTTATATGCCCCCAGGGCATAACTTATAACCCTTGCCCTGAGGGTTGTGGGGGACTGTCCTCCTCAAAAACATATTTTCTATCTGGAAATCAGCTACGCTGAATAAAATGGCTATCTCACAATTTTGATTGGATGTGTTTGGGGGAATGATGGGCGTGGGGGGGGGGGCTAGTTGCCCTCCAATCACTTTCGACTATTAAAAGGGTACTAGCCCTTTGAATTTCCAATCGAATGAGCCTGTTTTGAAGTTTCTACGACAACGCCTTCTGTTAAAACTTTATATGCCCCCAGGGCATAACTTAAAACCCTTGCCCTGAGGGTTGTGGGGGAGTGTGCTCCTCAAAAACACATTTTCTATCTGGAAATCAACTACGCTGAACAAAATGGCTATCTCAAAATTTCGATTGGATGCGTTTGGGGGAATGATTGGCGTGAGGGGGGGGGCTAGTTGCCCTCCAATCACTTTCGACTATTAAAAAGGGCACTAGAACTCTCGATTTCTAATCGAATGATCTCTTTTTGAAGTCTCTACGACGACCCCTTGTATATGAAGTGCCCTGCTTTAAAGGAAAAAAATAATAAACTGTACGTTGTCAACATTGATCTTATATGCCCTCAGGGCATAACTTAAAACCCTTGCCCTGAGGGTTGTGGGGAGTGTCCTCCTCAAAAAGATATTTCTTATCTGGAAATCAACTACGCTGAACAAAATGGTTATCTTAAAATTTTGATTGGATGTGTTTGGGGAATGATGGGCGTGGGGGGCTAGTTTCCCTCCAATCACTTTCGACTATTAAAAAGGGCACTAGCCGTTTGAATTTCCAATCGAATGAGGCTTTTTTGAAGTTTCTACGACAACGCCTTCTATAAAAACCTTATATGCCCCCAGGGCATAACTTAAAACCCTTGCCCTGAGGAATGTGGGGGAGTGTCCTCATCAAAAAAACATATTTTCTATCTGGAAATCAACTAAGCTGAACAAAATGGCTATCTCAAAATTTTGATTGAATGTGTTTGGGGAAATGACGGGTGTGGGGGGGGGCTAGTTTCCCTCCAATCACTTTCGACTATTAAAAAGGGCACTAGCCACTCCAATTTCGAATCGAATGAGCTTTTTTCGAAGTTTCTGCGACAACTCCTTCGATACGAAGTGCCCGGGTATGGAAAAAAAAAACACATTGTGCCCACATCGTTCTTTACTTTGGCAGCGCTATTGCGCTGCCTATGATTAAGCAAATTTGTAAGGAGCTCATGAAGTTCATGTTCCGTGGGCATGAAACTTGAAACTATGTGATATAGAAGTGTATTTTTTAGAAAGGAAGGATGGGGTGCCTAGGCAAGGAGTAGGGTTCACGATAGATAAAGAAGCTTTGAAATCTTACTTCAGAGCTTCAAAGGAGCTGCGAAGCGGAGGCCATGAATAATATTGCCTTGGATCTGAAAGATGCAGCCAAAGCCACTTTTTAAGACTCGAAATGTTATTGTTCAAAATTTAATCATACTTTATTTTACAGTTCTAGATATTGATAAATAAATTCTATTTCGTAAGATCTTTATTAACTCTACCCTAAATCTTGATTTGAACTAGGTATTGGTTTACGAAAATATCAATTGAAATTAAAAACGTGGTAAAATATTTTTTTTTGTAAATCAGAACTTTTCACAAAGCTAGAAACTGGAAGCTTTTTTTTAAGAATTGCGTCGTGTACAATTTTTTTCCGAAACTTTATTTTTTATTGTCTGATCTCAAAGCAATTTTTGCGATGTTATTGTAAGTTCTGCACGGTAATGCTTTTCTTAGATATCACTGGTAGATTAAATACCCTCCTTGTATAAGCAACTAGTTTCTACTGAAAATTTAAGTTTGTAAAACATGTTTTAGGTTTTACACCTTCCTGTTGAATTGATTTTGTTTCTTCAACCACAAATGAACATAAACCACTATCAGTAACTAAATTCAGCCCACTGTAGAGACTATCTGAATTGAAAATCAAGTATTTTGCAGTAGGCATCAAGACATGGCTAATGGTAGAAAAAGCCAAGACAGATAGTCCGAGTAATTTAGAGGCAAATCTGGGATAAGCCTTTTTTATGGCTGTATAAAAATGATGTCATTTCATTTGTTGATAGATAAGTCTATCTATCATCCATCCATAGGTCACTCCTAGGGCAGAACTAAGGTAGATAGTCATAGAATTAAGGGATGAAAGATTGGATTGATTTTGGGTTTTCGCGTGACGAACTATGTCCACTGGACTTATCAGTATATATTCTGTCTCCTGTGATTAAACCCAACACGAACAGTAATCATAAGCAGCCCGATAGCGCTGCCTAAGTAAAGAGCAAAGTTATCCCTATCTTTTATTCGTTTTGTTTTTCTTTTCATCAGGGCACTTTGCTTGGAACGAGTTGTCATAGAAACTTTAGAGGGGGATCATTCGATTGTTAATTAAAAGAACAAGTAACATTTTTTTTAGAGTTAAGAGTGACTGGATGACAAAGAGCAACACCCATAGCCCTTATCACCCCAAAGACATCCGCTGAGCCAAACAAAAACATGCAGATAAAGAAAATTGTTTCAATAAAGCGCAAATGACCTTATCTTTAGAAGGAATTTGGGGGATATTTGGCCCTACTCCTGTATGCTGAAATTTTTTGTTTGTTTTAAATTTGAATTATTATTTATTGCAATTTACTTTTAAAAACCTTTTCTACAAAAGTAGTTTTTCAAAGAAAAATAAAGATCTACATTAAACTAAAGATAAATAGTTCACATAATTTTTCATTTCAAATAAGATAAATTCGAATAGTTTTTCAAGCAAAAAACTGTCATAAATAAAAAAAATAAGTTAATCGCTATCAATAAATAAATGATCATCCAAAACGAATAGAGATTGCAATAAGTAACCAAGTCAAACTCAAAATGAACAGAAGCTACCATGAAAAAAATAGGGCTAACACCATCTTTGACTTTTAAAGACACGGCCGTACCTTAAACAATACTGAAAACTAAACAAATTATGAAAATGTTCTCTTTTTATTTGAATAAATTCAAAATTATTGTGACTGTCAGAAATGAATGTCAGTATATATTATACTGTCAATCTATATTCATCTGTTCTTTTCAGTAATCTTGGTTACGATGGTGATTTTGTTTTGTTTTTTCATTTCTTGAGAAACAAAAACACAAAACTCGAAACGAATGTTGTTATCAGTCACAATCAAATGAACTCAATTGAAATCAACAAAATAATCACCATAATAACCAAGACTATTGAAAAGATGAATGTAGATTGAGAATTTAATGTATATCGTTAATTATTCATTAAAATCTTACTAATTTTGGAGTTATCAACGCTATACAAGAGGATTGTCTTTGGTTTGACTTGGTTCTTCGTCTTTAGGTGAAAAACTTTTTTTGCGCTAAATATTTTTTTTTTATTATTTTCTGTTTGGTTTTAATTTACAGAGTTTTTTATCGGTTAATAAAAGGAATATTAGTAAAGTTTCTCGAGTTTTTCCCTAAATGATTAAGATTGTTGATTGTCATTTATATTTATTAAAATTTTGCAACAAATTCTTAAAATAGTTTTACTTTAGAACTTTGGATTAAGGGGTATATGGAATACTATTTAGATAAATCGATTGAAATTTACGTAATATTTGAATTTCTACCCTGCTCAGACCCTCTAACCCCGTTACGTTATAACTTAGAGTAAATGCAAATATTGATCAAACATCCCCTTCAGCATCCCGCTCATCATACCTGGGATGTTTCAACTTAACTCTCTTAGCCGATCTGAGACATCGTTGATACACCCTTTTAACAACCTTGTTTGCTCGCACTGTCTTTTGATATAGTTCAAAATCCCCTGAACTTTTTCACATAAAATCCTTAACCGTTCTTGAGATATTAAATTTAGTTCAACGGCCCCCACAGCATTTTCTGAAAGTTGCAATATAATGCGCTTAGCTGCTCCTGAGCTAAAGCAGACATGCTCTTTTGACCACCTGGAGGCATACGCTTTGTTTTGATTTAGCTCAATGTTCACTTGAAGACTTACTGAAAATTTCGATTTGATACCCTTAACTGAACCTTATATATCAACAATACGTCTTTTTGATATCCTGGATGGACATAGTGTCTTTTGGTTTAGTTCACCCTCCCCTCAAAATTCTTCCATATTTTAAAATAAATACCTTTTCCAGTCCTCATTTGTTTCAGCCAAACTCTTTTGGCATCCAGGATAAATATAGTATGCTTTGATTTAGTTCAACACACCCCCTCAGTATTCCTTAATAGTTCCAAAGGGCTGACCACCCGTCCTACCCGAGGACTTAAAGGTACAAGACTTGAAATTTTGAAGAAAGAGACTCGATTCCCAGTGTTGCTGGTTATTAGGTTTGGGACGGGGTGAATGGTTTGACTCTGTAAACGAAGACAGAGTTGACCCAGCTGTAAATGGGCACCTGGGTAAATCTTGAGTAAAAACGGGAAGCGTCAGAGGATCTGCCCCCAATCACCCATTGCACTCCCGGCCGAAGACAGTAAATCAGGAGATTATTTATCAGCCCAACAGTATAATGAAAAAATCACAAAAATCATATGGGTTCTGGATTATAACTAATGAAAGCTTATTACTACTATTGCTACTACTAACAACTCACCGGAGCAATAAGCCACCTGAGGCCAACAAAGCTCCGCACGCTCTTCCTCCCTCCCAGTCTATTCAAAGCCTCACTCTTTACACCCTCCTAGGAAGCTCCCATTTCCTTTAAATATTTCTTTATGACATGCTCCCACCGCAAACGTGGACGACCTGCTTTCCCTTTAGCCCTAGACGGTTGCCCAAAAATGACAATTTTTGGCAACTTATTATCCTTCATCCGCAGAACGTACCCTAGCGGTCTCAATCTTTCTCTCATTATAGCCCTAGAGAACGGGATTGAACCACACTTTTCGTACAGTCTACTATTTCAATTACGGTCAGTAAGCCGGGTACCCAGAACAATCCGTGGGCAAGGCAATTTCTCTGAAAAACATCTAGCAAATCACCTTCCGCTTTTCGGAGCGCCCGTGCTTCAGAGCCATATTTGACTACTGTCATCACTGTAGCATCTAATATTCTAATCATGGTTTGCAGACTTATCTTCCTATTCTTCAAAACTTTTTTTAACTGTGAAAAAACACCCTGAGCCTTAGCTATTCTACTTTTAACATTTTCACTGCTTTCACCGTCTTTACTACTACTACTACCAATGCAAGTGAAGCTGTCCACATCTTTTTGTTACACAATGTCACATTTTTATCTTCACTTATTCCTAGCCTTTGTGAATTAGTCGTCTTAACAATTATTTTCAAACCTATTCTAGCACCCTGATCTTCCAAAACTTCTAAAAGCTTATTCCTTTTCCTCACAAGCATTCTAGATGAAAATATAGGATGCTCAGCATAATTTGAATCCAGAGGAGCTTTTCCTCCCAATTTGATTCCTTGGTGGTCCCATTGCCTTTCCTGTGCTTCTTAAGACAAAATCCATCAAAATGTTCCATATAAAAGGGGATAGAACACAACCCTGCTTTACTCCTGATTTAATATGAAACCAGCTGCTAACCTTATTTCCTACCTTAACCGCAGCCTATCATACATGTCTGGTATACCATACGAGGATAAAACCTTTGCTAAAGCTTTTCTATCAGCAGAATTGAACGCTTGCTCATAATATATGAAACTGAGGACCAAAGGTGTTTAATAACTCAAGCACTTTTCAATTATTAACCTAAGAGTGAAAATTTGGTCTACCTTTAAAAACCTTTTCCTCTACATTTTCTAAAACCGCCCTGTTTTTTCTCTTAAAACTTTGTCTATAGCATCTCTCAGTCTAATAAGTATCATATTACTAAGTAATTTGCTATCAACAGAGACCAAACTAATGCCTCTATAATTACCACACTCACTCTTATCACCTTTCTTATACAGTGGTTTAATTAGGGTTTTCTTAAGATTGCTAGGCACTTACCCTTTTTCAAAAATCATATTTATAGTCTTCAAAACCTCAGAACCGCCATATTTAAGAAAGTCATTTACCATACTATCAGCACCTGGAACCTTATTATTTTTTAATCATTTTTGTGCTGTCGCTAATTTTTCCTCCCTGAAAGCTTATTAGCACAATTAATTCAGGTCCGGCTCTCGTGAATTTAAACTTGAAAGCAACGAAGAATCAGGTTTTGGGATTTGCTACGATGCCAGGCATAAGGAAAGTCGGCTAAGCTAGTCTCTTAACCTTTAACGATGAAGATAAATCCACATGTCAATTAAAACACGAATTGCCCTAGTGCATCATTTAAAATTGCTGGTGGCAAAAGATGCAAAAGTTGGCAGTATCGAATGGTGTACAAGTGAATGGGATTAAAAATCCAACTGAAAAATTTTAGTGAAAGCTTAAGATAAGCTTTTTTGGGTCCCACCACCCAGAATAGTCATATGAAGAATAAAAATCAATTCCCACTGAAGATGAAACTAAAAATATATAGCTCAAGGAATAAGGTTTGGAGGAAATGAGTGTCGATTCCAATGTAGGGTACGAAAAGCGAATGTGACTACTGGTTAAAAGCCTTAGGAGGGATATGTAGTGACTGGTAACGGGAGACAGTATCTACTAGGGACTCGAAAAGTTAAAGGATAGTTTCTAAAGACTACGCATCGGCAAAGGGATCACAACTGGCCCAACAATTGTGAGTTGAGGAAGCTGGCACTTCTTCATGACCTCCCGAAGCGTATACTTCCCAAAGGGCTCCTCCCTCTCAAATGAGTCATAATACCACTTATACTTGGCAGGACCACCCTCATATTCCATCCGAAGCTTTTCCAGTCCAGCCCAAAAATCAATATCTCACGGCTTTTCCAAAACCCATTCAATTCTATTTTCTGTGATTTAATTTTATCTCCATGATTTGGAAGTCTTTGACCACCGCTGTCTACGAAAAATCCTGAGGATTCGATACCCCGATAGAATCTCAAATGTTGATGTGCGCCACCGCTGCTGTGACATCGAACCCGCCGCCATGATTGTCAAACAGAGAAGACTGCGTTGGCTTGATCATGTCCTTAGAAGACTCAATGACTGCATCATAAAGCAAGTGCTTCTAGGTGTCCCATTGCGAGATTGGCGCAGGCGACCTGGCGGTCAATTTAAGAATTGGTGGACAACTGCCAAAAACGACCTCGACCCCATTGGCGGATTTCGAAAGTTTGGCAGAAAGTGGGAGAACTGCTGGCTCCGGTTTGCTGAAGAGCTGGCACAAGATCGCAACAAATGGGAGTCAATCATACGTAGTCTTCTAGATGCCGGGTGAGGCGTCTGCGTCTGGTCCCGCGACAAGTACAAGTAAGTTCTCCCTCTGCAGCTCTTTTGTCTCCCGAAAATGTGGTTAGTTTCCAAAAATTTTAGTCTGCATAATCTGCAAATTTGGTCTCTTTTTGTATTTCTTTTTTCTCTTTTAAGAATCTTCAAGTTTTCTGTCACGCCACATGAATTTTTTTCAAATTCTAGCTGGAATATAGCGTCTTTTTCTATAAAGTGATTCTTTTTTTGTGTAATCTGGTTTCCACATTGGATTAGCAAATGACAATTCAATTCGCTACAAATTATTCTTTGACAAGTAAAACAAATTTCCGTACAGCAAAATAACAGGAGCTGGACGATAAAGAAAACTGAACGACCACCTGTCTACTGCTGCAATAACTTGACTTAAAACCACACAGGAAAAACTACCTGTGACCTGAACAAAACATTTACACCAGACACCAGTCACAACAAATGCAAATTATACTAATTTGTTGAAAGTAATCTCAACCTAGGCGGATTACGCAAAAAAGGACAGGTTTATCTCACCCTCCTACCAAAATTATGCACAAATAGACAAATTTTCGCTAATTCGCCGAGTCAATAATTGTATAGCCTTTGGCACTCAATATTATCTCCAAGTCCAGTAAAACCCCTCGAACTATAATCCTAGTTTTGCTCTTTTTTCCGTTCCTACAACCCGTAATATTTTTTTTCTAATACGGAGAAATTCTACTACTGTAATCTCAATTCACCCTTAAATTTGATTCATCAATTAGTTGAATATTCGTTTTCTTTTATCTCCAAATATCACTATTGTCTCATTATTTCACCAAAGACGACCGTTATATTTTTTTTCTCTAATTTTTTTATTTTTCATCAGGCTAGCGTACTAAGCACCCTTTCATCAAAGTCGTCCTCGCTGAAACAATGTGCTTTTCTAGGTAGAGCCAAGCTAAAGAACTTTTCCAAAATACAAAATGGATTTCTAATCCCGTGTCTATTTGCACAATTTATATGGGGTATCATGGGCTAAATTAACATGTATCTTTAGAAACTTGTATTCGATTCACTACCGGTGTCTCTGTGGCGGCACTAGTATGTAGCTGCCATCAGTATTTGGTTCCGAACATTTCTGGCACAATTATTGGATTCCTGTGGATGGAAGGGTACGTGGCACAGTGTCATCTGTACCACTACTTATAGCGCTAGTGTATGGTATCATGGTCGAGACGGATCAAGGGTTCTACAAGCTCAGTCCTCACTAAGTGTCCCACTGTGGACTTGCCACAGCTATAACCAGTAGGGATACGACAAGTGTACTTTCTGTGGTGCGCGTGTGCCACGGTATGTGCCCACGGAATCAAGCAAAGCTATCTCGCGTAGTATGGGATAATTTTCCAAAGGCAAACCATTATACCCTCTATTTCTCTAGACTCTACCTAGGTCAAATTTGATAAAAATAAACCTTTGTAGAAAAATTTGAATAATCTTACTTTTTCACAAGTCAGGACCACAAAACGAACTAAAGACTCAAAGAACTCAAATGAAACAAAACACTTCGCGGTTCACCTCCGTCGCAGAGTCTGCAAACTCTCTCCGCATAGCATAGGACACCTTTCCTAAAACAAACCATTTTATCCTTTATTTCTCTTGACTCTACTTAGGTCAAAAATGACAAAATAGGCCTATATAGAAAAAGTTTTAAAATTTGACTATTTCACAAGTCAGGATCAAAAAATGAACTAAAGAACTCAAATAAAACAAAACGCTTCGCGACTCGCCTCCGTCGCAGACTTCGCGAACTCTGACCAAAGTAAAAAATTTACCCTTGGCATTTCTAGCTATTTTTGTTTCTTGTATGAGTCACCCGTACCCTGTACTTTTTCAGATATTAGCTAATTAGCAGATTCCTAAAAAAATTGTCCAGGATCACGGTTGAAGAATTGAAATTAAAGAGAAATGAAATTAACTTTACAAGAAGGGCATCTATCTGATAGTCAGGACTAAGAGCCCTAACAAGTATTTTTGTTTTTAATTTAGTAACCCCCCCCCCCTCAACATTCCATGGAACTTTTAACGTAATACCCTTGTTGTTCCTGAGACTTTGCAGATACGCCTTTTTGAAACCTCCGATGGAATGATGTAATTTCGTTAAGGTCAACACCCCCCTCAAAATTCCCTGAAAGTTTCACTTAGTAACCTTAGGTGTTCATGAGATATCGCGCATAAGCTCAATTAACAACTTTGGATATATTTAGTGTCTTTTGATTTAATAGAATGTCCCCAACAACATGTTCTGAAGTTCTAACGTAGCTCTCTTAGCTGTTTCTGGGACACTGCATATTTCACCATTTTGACAGTCTGGGCACAAACAATGTAATCTGATTTAGTTTTACATCTCCCTCAACATTCCGTAAAATTTTCACCTCTCTACTTTTAGTTGTTCCTAAGAAACTATGGATACGGCCTTTTGATAGCCTCGATGCGCGTGGTGTTATTAGATTTAGTTCAACATCCTCCACACCGTTCCCTGAAGAAATCACAATTTCCAGTCAAATGAGTACCCTTCAAAGTTTTCACAACAACCCCTCCCATACTAAGTGGTCTGGTGCAAAAAATAAAAATTCAATCCACAAAAGAGGTTACTTTGATTACCTATGACACGCTTAATAGAAGCACGCTTAGCCTCTTGTCATATTATTGATTTTTTTTTTTTTTTTTCAGCTGTTAATGAATGTAGTAATGGAAGACCATGCGCATTTGATTCAAACTCTACGTGTGTGGAACTTCCAAGAGGATATAGCTGTGAATGTAAAACAGGCTATAAAAAGAGTATCCAAGATCTGTGTGTCGGTAAGTCTTGTATTTTTTTTTTTCTTTTCTAGAGTGAGATAATTAAGGCTTAATAGTCAATAGGCCGGGTATTTTCTTAAAAGATTTTTTTTTATTGAAGCCTTAAAAAAAAAAAATACCTTTACATTTTTTAGCTCTTTTTTCTCGGCTCATCGACTTTTTTCTTTTTATTTTGTCACATAGATTTATTAAATGTGTTAGCAAATTTTTCGAAGGCTTCTTAACGTTCAATTTTTTCAAACTTTGTAGCATATTGACTTTAAATTAAACTACATGAAAGCAACATATAAATTCCGCACTCTTGTTACCATCACTCTCAGTACCCTTAGTATTACTTATAAATCGTCTGGGTGTAAATTTATGACCATTCCACCTCATAAGGAGACATGTCAGGAGTCAAAGTTTTCAGATAGCCATTTTGTTCAGCGTAGTTGATTTTCAAATAGAAATTATGTTTTTGAGGAGGACACTCCCCAACAGCCCTCAGGGCAAGGGTTGTAAGTTATGCCCTGGGGGAATATAAGGTTTTTATAGAAAGTGTTGTCGTAGAAACTTCAAAAGACTCATTCGATTGGAAATTCAACGGGCTAGTGCCCTTTTTAATAGTCGAAAGTAATTGGAGGGCAACTAGCCCTCCCCCCTCCTCTCATGCCTACCTTTTCCCCAAACACGTCCAATCAAAGTTTTGAGATAGCCATTTTGTTCAACGTAGTTGAAGTTCTGGAAATTAGGTCTTTGAGGATGACAATTCCCCCCCCCCAACACACAGCCCTCAGGGCATGGGTTGTAAGTTATGCCCTGGGGGAAATTAAGGTTTTTCATAGAAAGCGTTGTCGTAGAAACTTCAAAAAGGTCTCATTTGATTGGAAATTGAAATGGCTAGTGCCTTTTTTAATAATCGAAAGTGATTGGAAGGCAACTACACCCCTTCCACGCCCAATATTTATCCAACCACATCCAATAAAAAGATTGAGATAGCCATTTTGTTCAAAGTAATTGAAAGGTCCAGAAATTATATCTAAGAGGATGACACTCCCCCCACAGCCCTCAGGGTAAGGATTTTAAGTTATGCCCTGGGGGCATATAAGGTTTTTATTGAAATCTTTGTCGTAGAAACTTAAAAATGGGCTCATTCGATTGGAAATTCAAAGGGCTAGTGCCGTTTTTAATAGTCAAAAGTGATTTGAGGGCAACTAACCCCCCTCTCACACCCAAATATTCCCCAAACACATCCAATCAAAATTTTTAGATGTCATTTTAGTGTCATTTTGTTCAAAGTAGTTAAAAGTTTTAGAAATTAGGTCTTTGAGGATGATAAACCCCTCACAAACTTCGCGGCAAGGGTTTTAAGTTATGCCCTGGGGGCATATGAGGTTTTTATAGATAGTGACGTTGTAGAAACTTCAAAAAGGGCTCATTCGATTTGAAATTAGAAGGGATTGTGCTCTTTTTAATAGTCAAAAGTGATTGGAGGATAACTAACACCCCTCTCACACCCACCATTTCCCCAAACACATCCAATCAAAATTTTGAGATAGCCATTTTGTTCGACGAAGTTAAAAAGTCTGGAAATTATGTTTTTGAGGATGACACTCCCCCCACAACCCTCAGGGAGAGGCTTTTAAATTATGCCCTGAGGGCATATTAGGTTTTTTCTATAGAAAGCGTTATCATAGAAACTTGAAAAAGGAATCATTTGATTGGAAAGTGAAACAGCTAGTACTTTTTTTAATTGTCGAAAGTGATTGGATGGCAAGTCAGTAGGGAAGCCTCTCTAATTTAGAGGCTAGCATAATTTATGCAAGATCACACACCTATTTCTATGCCAATCAGAAGACTAGAGATACTAAGTTAAGTGAAATCACTTGATTTCTAGGAATTATGCGGGAGTCTAAAGAGATAGAAATTCTATTTTAATAGGGTTTCATTTCCATAAGGCTTTGAGATAATATCTAGAATTATTATTGTTTCGAAGCGTGGACTCTAAAGAGATAGAAATTCTACTTTAATAAGGTTTCATGCCCTTTAGTCTGAGAGATAAATTCCGGAATTATTATTTCGAAACCCTTATAGTGCAAGTAAGACATATTAGATATTTTTCAGAGATACAAGGAGATTAATAGAGATTGAATATATTACTGAGCCAGATTCCTGGGAATTTAAATGTATCAGCGCACAGTTGACAGAACAAAGGAACCGTCAGAGATTAATCGATATTTTAGGGGATTATTTGGGCGAAACAGATTAATCGACATTTTAGAGGATTATTAGGGCGAAACAGTTTGAGACATTTTAGAGGATGATTTGGATGAAACAGAGTGAGACATGTGAGTTGACTTAGCTTTACTTCATGGCTGTGTTCTGTTTAATATACATGTAGCAAATAAAATCTTTGGACACTGGAGTATGCTAAAAAGTTGAAAGTAATAGAGCCGTAGGCGCCAGGAAAAGATCATATTACATGACATAGCTTTACTTCTCGGCTGTGGTCGTTATAATAGACAAGTACATAATATGGGTTGTGGGCGATATAAAATATTGTTATTGTTTAGCAATGGAGTATGCTAAAAATTTTAAAGTAATAGAGTCATCGGTGTCAAGAAGACCTTGTGACTTGACCTAGCTTTACTTCTTGACAGTAGTATGTTATTAGGCACCGCGGCCAGTACATGAAACGGTACAAGATAATAGTGTATACAATATGAACGGTACAAGATAATGTGTATACAATATGAACGGTATATGAAATGGGACAAGAAAAACCCGCACCTGAGACACTACACTTACACGTGGACATTCTAAAAAGCTGGCAAGGTTTTTGTTATTGATAAGAATTGCAGAAGATTGTACCGTCTGACGTAGACATTTTTTAGGAGCCAATCAGAGACAGCGATGGTTGCTCAATATACGATAACTTGATTGGTGATTGGATTTGAATAAAAGGGATGGTTTTCATTGCAATTCATACTAGTAAGAGAATTGAATTCAAAGAGAATAGTTTATTTAAGAGGATATTAGTAGAGAAAAATGAGTGGTGCATTTACATTATTGGAGATTAATGATGGAGCCGGTAGCAGTAATGATATACGAGTACCCAATGTGGCTGTGGAAATAACCGGTGGCTGTAGACTATGCCTTGAATGGAACAATATGTATGCTAGATACGTGATATCATTAAGCAAATTTAAGCAGGAGGAACAACTATGTTTTGCTGCGAAACTGAATATTGTGCATATAAATAAACTTCGGTCAGCATTAGATGTCCTATCGAAATATATTGATGAGAACAAAATGCATCAGTGAATATTATTATTGTAATTATGCTCAATAAAACTGTTTCTAAATCAATGGTATTTTTCTTTCTATAGTAGACTAGCGTATATTTTTTAGTGTAGAAAAAATTCTGGTTAGTCTGAAGTTAAGTTGTGAGAGTGTTAGGACTCTAAAAAATGGATAGATTTGAGAAAGAGCGAATCATGAGGAATCTAGTGCTTATGGATAAACGTTTGATTCTAGATGACGATTTTCTAGAGCTGTCTATTCAAAGGAAGATATTTTCTCGGGGAATGCTTGTCGATATAATGAAAACTGATTCTCCATCATTAGACTATTGTATGAAGCTTCTACATCGTGGTCCAAATGCATTTACACAATTTATTGATATATTGATCACGACACGGCAAAATGATATTGTGGATATGCTTTTAAACATTACTTTAGAAATTTAGGACTTTTTTCTCATGAGAAAGATGGTGTTCAAGGATGATTTACTCCTCTCTCTCTATCCCAGACAATTTTTTGTTGTTGCTAGCTCAGTTTCATTGTGACAGTGAGAGTGTCAACACATGAAAAAATGTTCGATACATGTCCGCTATGTATGTACACACTGGGCAGCTGGTCATCATGTGAGAATTGCACAATGATTGATGAGTATGATGAAAAGTGTAGATTATGCAACCCTTGTAAATTGCATAGAGGATATGCTGTACAAATTAAAGGTTGTAATTCCTGTCTTGAAGAGGTGTGTGACTCTCATCCTAGAGGGCACCTATGCTCCAATTGTCACTATGATAAATGTAATCAGTGGGAGAATACATATCCCGGTATGATTGGAAAGAATCCTAAGCGTGATTTTAGTTTATTGCTACGAGATTGGTATCGTCGTGGTTTTAGATTTTTCTGGGAGGAGGAGCCGGGTCAGCGATTCAACTGTTGGAACAACAAAAGAATATGGTTTCTACGTCATCGTTGTGAAGACAATGGGTGTTATGATTATAAGCCCACTGATTTTTATTTGGCTGTCACGGAATGTGATTCGACACTTGAGGACACTGTTTGTGAAATTGCTTCAAATAAGCAAATTGAAACATGTGAATTATATAGAATGAATGAGAATAGTATCATTGACTATAAAAGAGATATGACAAGAGTGAAGTTACACTCTACTGTAGAAAATGTGACCCTGACATTGCAGTACATCGGGATCAGTACGCTGTGAATTCAGATAATCTACCTGCACTATTTGTTGTCGACAAATACCTATACCTAGTAGAAGATGAAATCTAAAGAGTAGAAAAGTCGTTCCATCATGTATATAAATTTTATCATTTATTAATAAACAATTTCACATACATTTTTAGAAGATTTTATTCGTAGGGCACTAAAATCAATATTAAATACGCTTGTAAGTATATTTTCCATTAGAAAGTCGTTCAATCAAGGTAAGTCAACGTAGATATCGAGAAACTGCTTGTAGGTATAGCCACGACATCTGAACATGAAAAAGAGTAGTGCAAACGCCACATGTCTTAGTCGTTAAATCCTGTACTCTTCGTTGATTTTGAATAATGGTTTTCCCACTGCTTTCAATAAAGTTGCTGATGTATGACGTGTAGAATTTGTACGATAGGCCAAGAGGATCAAAAAATTCAATATTCTTCGCTGTTTGAAAGATGCATAGCCAATGGCCGGTCTTCAAAGTCGATGGACTGCTATTAACAATGATTAGGGTATTGTTAACACTTGGAATTTTTTCAATGAAGTCCGAAGGTATGCAATAGGACTTGTACTGGGACATGTATGGATCCATACTAAATACATTGATTATTTGGTTTGTGTTCATGGTGCTAGGTCTAGTAGAACACTGCCGTTGGGTGTGATTTCCCAATAGGTTTCAAATTGACTCAGTGATATTAGCGTGATACTCTCAGTCAAAGCATCGGCAAATGTACACTCTAAACGTACATTCCCGTTCTATTGCTCATATCCTGAGTCCCCGACAAGTCCAAAACAATTACCCCATGATTTTTTGAAAACATTGAATTGGTTATTCCATCTTCAAATAGTTGAGAGTCATGATCTAGGGATTGCATGGTCAGCTCGTACAGAGTTCTATAGGATTTTTTGTCAAATGATAGAGTGTACAGTGGAATACCATTCACTTTACACACAAGGCTAGATAGACCAAAAAAATTAAAATCATGGGGGATTCAGTCCAGGATCCAACGGCACTGCCACTCTTCACAAAGGCCAAAGCCAATTTTGATGGGATTTCTCTATTGATAAATGATGAATCGCTATAGCTACGAGAGCCGGTGGCAATGTGACGTTGAATGGTGATCGTATGGGGACAAGAAGTTTAATGTTGTTACCATTGGCTCTTAGCTTTTCCATGCCAATGCAACAGAGGTCATAACCTGTTGTTTTCGGACGTGAAGAACTGCCGATGTGATAATGACGTTTGCATCGGGTGCTGCAGGAAGTGTTTTTCTCAAAATGAAATTCGATGGGGCCAGCTGTAACTTTATGTCAATCTTGACATTGGAGGGTAGCCATTGGGATATATTGAATATCTCATGATTTAATTTTCCAACCAGATGATACTCCTGGGTCACTGCAGTAGTCAACTCACCATCAGTATCAACACCTGATCGATATTCATAGCCCAGTGATTGTCCTCTCAACTCCTTGTATGTCTTTGGTGTCATCATCATAAATTGTATGTAGCTTGCATAGTTGGATAAATTATTGCTAGTGCTCACCAATGTACCATTAATAAATACATTAATTTGTTTGAAAAGATTGTGTAGAATACAGTTCTCGTAGGAGAGACCGTCGGCAACAGTTGGAGTTGTATTATCTGACTTTTTCTTCACCGCAACATTTAAATCAATAAATGTTGATGACAAATCAATGAAATAGTCTTCATGGGAAAATATTTGAAAGTGTATATTTTCCGAGAGGGGTTTTTTGGGGTGAAATTGTTCATAGTAGCCATACTTGACACTGACATGAACATTTTCAGCATTGAATGATTCAATGAGGAACTGATTGATGGATATGATTCCTTGTGGGGGATATAAGTCATCTTAAGAGAAGAAGTCCTTCTTTGATCTAACAATCTTTTTCTTTTTCTTCTTCTGCTTATTGATCTTCCTTGTTTTATTCCTCAAAGTCCTTGTTGATGTCCTTTGCTTCCCGCCTGGGTGGAGACTGATGAGTGAATGACGCGCAGGCATCCTTTTCAATCCCTCCCCATTTTGTCGAGATTTTAATTGCTCACCAACGGCTCTTGCTGAAGATCTAATATTTTCCTTAACACTCTCCTTGAAATTCTTGCCCGACCCCCAGTTCTGTAGTGGGGAGGCAGCAAAATTTGATGCAGCAGGTACAAGATATTTTCTGGCAACTAGTGCAGAACGAAATAGCCTAGCAAACCAGCTACCAAGACCATAGCCAGACATTGTAGTACGCCCCTTGTAGTAGTCCAATCCATTGCCTATTTGACGTGGACTCAAAGCACCAACATAGCAATCGATATCGGGACAGACAAATGGAATTCTTCTATTGTTCATTTTAGGTGATTGTGCTGTCGCCAACAATGGGTCGAAAATGACATGTAATCACTGCTAGGCCTTTTGTTATTGCTAGAGGATCACCCAATTCGCTTCTTAGTGTTAACTGACAGAGTTCCAAATACGAAGTGTTTACAGGAACATACTGAAGATGCTTTATATTATAGTGATGACCAAGTTCATGAGTTGTTTTTCGTTCAAGAACACGTAGGAGGGGGACATTTGAATTACCAACTCTCGATGTTTCCACAAAGGATGCATAGAGAAATATGCAAGAGTCCGAGGCGAAACCAGGTGGATAATCAGCAAAAATAACTTAATTCATCCCGTAGACGGTGCCAGCATTTTTCCCATTGATCATATTCTGTTTAAAGCCAAGAACGTCTCTCAGATTATTATTGAGAATAATTATTTCAGTGTCAACAGGTGAGGTAATGTAAATCCTATCGTGTTCCAATGAATAATTAAAATGGAATTTACCATTCCTACGATATGAGATTTTTCTATTGATTGTACGACACAAATCTGTCATATTATCGTATTCAATATATTTCAATTTGGCATGTGGATATTCGCTAGATTTAAGTGCTTCAACCCATTCATAGTCGACAAAGAGTGTCCAATCGAATGGTATAACTTTTATATCATACACACGATCCTTTCTCAGGATGTCATAGGTATTTTTGAGAGTACAGTCTACAAGAGCAACTTCATACGCACCGTCAAATTTGATGGCGGGGGAGAGTTTCGTCCAAAAATCACTTGTCGTATTCAAGTCGTTGTAGAGAGGATCGGAAACATTGGACATAAAAGTTACATAGAAATCATTGGGCATTTTCAATATCTTCAACACCGATCCAAGAATCAAAATCAGAGTTGTATCCTATCCACCGAACAAGTAACTATTTCTTACCCCTGCGAGTACGTGTCTTTAATATATTTTCAATTTGAAAGATTTCACTATTATTTTTAATTTTTTGTAGTTCATAGTCATAAAAGCCGCCGAGAATCTCTTCATCTTTGGTATCGCGCAGGCGATAAGTTATGGGTTTAGTGTCTAGGATTTTTGCCACTTTAAAAAGTTCAGTGGACCACAAGTAATTCCCCTTTTCAAAAACATTAGTTGTTCTATCAATTCGAAAAGTATCACCAACATTGAATTTATTTTTATTCTTGACAATCGTTTCATTGGAATATTGTTTAAGAAAGGTGTCAATTGTATCATGATCAGAATGATGAACTTCCGTTGGGGTTGAGTTGGACAGTGATCGATGAGGTCGTTGATTATAAATCAACATGATTTTATCTAAATCATGAACAAAAGCCGGTGTATTTTTCAATGTACAATATCTTGAAATTAAAAGTCGAATAGTTCTTATCAATCGTACGGCCAATGCTGCCTTTATAGTACTATGACTATGATAGAGCAGCGTATTATATTTCACTAGTACTTTTGCAACATGGGGATTAACAAATTCACTACCGCGATCCGTTTGAATTTTTTTATATGAATCCTGTTCGAGAATACTTTCAATGGCCTGAGCAACTTCAACGCCTCTCTTTGATCGCAATGGAATTGCATATGCATAACGACTATAAACACTGATTGCAAGTAGAATGTACTTGTACGGTGTATTGTGACGTCGTTGAATCTCATCTAGAGTCAGGAGATCTGCTTGCATTATATGCAATGGGAAAAAGGCTTTAGTTTTTCGATATTGATTAGCACGAAGTCTATGATTTCTATGCAGAGTGTAACTTGATTCATTTTGTAGATAGTCTTGTACACCTTTAGTGTTAACACCAGTGACTTTGGAAAGAGTGGTGGGGAACTTAAACTCCCCGCCTCACCAATATTTTCATAAATACCTTTCAGAACTTCAACCGTTTTGAACGTAAACACGTAGTGTAACGCCCGCTACCCTTTTGTATACTAGTTGTGGTTGGTGATGGTGATATGATACGTTTTCGCTTTTTCCTCCCCATCATTGTCAAGTTTCCACTAGGTGTGCTAGTATTTTCCAAGATTGATTTAAAATCTTCTTCTTCTTCTTCATGTTCCTATTTTAATGGTGTTGTTGATGATGGTGCATGTTCATTTAATTTTTTTTAGAATTTGTCTATTGCTAATAAGACTTTTGGGGAAGTTTAATGTATTTAGAAAGTTGTATAGATGAGCGTCAAATGATAATAGTCCTTTACGATTTGTTACCATATCATAGATTAAATTAAGTAGAGTATAGCTCTTGCCCTGAATTATAATCCCTTTCCCATTGCCATCAACTTGAATATGATCTTGACCACTTTCCCTGAGATAGGTTAGGAGTCGTTTACTTTGTTCACGATATGAGTGGGGCATTAGATTTCCAATTTTCAATACAATTGAATCCAATTCCTCCTTCTTTAGTTGTGTTCCAGCAGCAGAATCCTGACGAGATGATTCTTTTTTGTGATCAATACCGTTGGGCTTCGTCCGATAGGGCTTATGTTTGTACACTCGGCGAAGTGTATCTTGAACTAAAAGCAGTTTTTATCATCCTCAATATTCTCATTGTCAAGGAATTTACTCAGATTGTTCTCAAAGTGTTCCACGGATGAGAGAGCGAGTTCTATTGGAGTCAATTTATAGGGTTTTGCCATTCTCTAGAGAAAACTGTTTACAAGTCCTGCAATTATTGGCAGTAAAAGTGTGAAAAAGCTACCTAAATGTTGTATTTTTTATTATAAATAAATTAAAAAAGTGTATTTTTTCATGTTTAATGTGCTTTTTTCAATGTAGTACCTTTTAAGTGTTGTTACTTTTTTATGCGTATAATAAAAGAAAATATGATTCTTTATTCGTCTTCTTCTCATTATTATTCTTGAACGGAGTAGTAGTAATAGGGATATTATTTAGTCATTAGACAGCCATAGTCTACAGTTAGTTAGGTGAACTGTTGAAGGGAACATGTATCAATTTAAAACACCATTCAGATCGTTTCTGTGTGGACCGTCAATGTCAGGCAAAGCAACACTCTTAACTAAAATAATTAAAAATTGTGATAAAATGTTTGTGGAAAAGCCGAAAAAAATCTACTACTGTTACAATATTTGGCAGGAGTCATACGATAAAATAAAAGCAATTGCCACGACGGGGTTCGTGCAGATACAATTCATACAGGGACTTTATGTTTTCAGCATTATTGAACCAAACTCTTGGTTGATTATTGACGATCTGGCTGAATCTATTGAACAATGGTCCCAGGAAATGCTACAATTGTTCACTGTTCGCTCTCATCATGAACAGATTTCCGTTACTCTGGTTCTACACAATCTCTTTCATCAGAGCAAATGTATGCGAACACTTGCATTGAACTGCACCTACTATATCATCTACAGAGTTGTTCGTGATTCTAGCTCGCTAATAACTCTCAATATACAAATCTATCCAGGCGCCCCTAAATTTCTGCTCTCAGCATACAATCAGGCAACTAATAAACCCTATGGCTATATCCTATTGGATCTTAATCAAAATACACCCGAGGATCTGCGTGTAGTCACAGATATTTTTGACAATGAAATTACAGTATATCTCCCCGTGAACACTAAAAAGACCTATTAGTTGCTATCATGACACTGAAGAAACTACATGAAAAAAGACATCTGTTTTCAGTTCTAAGCACTTCAAAACCCTCGCTTAGGAAAGCCATACTCAAACATGGTATTGACAATGATTTCATTAATCTAATATCTGAACTTTGTTTAAATTTGACCGAGGGTAATGTTCAACTGCCAGAAGTAGTTAAGCAACAGGCAAAGCAACATCATTCCATTGTACGTACATTGGGCTCTAAAAAGAAAGG
Organism: Artemia sinica; assembly: GCA_027921565.1. NCBI lineage: Eukaryota > Metazoa > Arthropoda > Branchiopoda > Anostraca > Artemiidae > Artemia > Artemia sinica. The sequence continues at coordinate 46,842,363 of CM051276.1, read as the reverse complement.
AAAGAATTTTAAAAAGAAACGACTTCTTCAGGCGGGCGGTAGCTTTTTCACACTTTCACTGCCAATAATTGCAGGACTTGTAAACAGTTTTCTCTCGAGAATGACAAAACCCTATAAATTGACTCCAATAGAACTCGCTCTCTCACCCGTGGAACACTTTGAGAACAATCTGAGTAAATTCCTTGACAATGAGAATATTGAGGATGATAAAAAACTGCTTTTACTTCAAGATGCACTTCGCCGATTGGATAAGCAATAAGCCCTATCGGACGAAGCCCAATGGTATTGATCACAAAAAAGAATCCTCTCCTCAGGATTCTGCTGCTGGAACACAATTAAAGAAGGAGGAATTGGATTCAATTGTATTGAAAATTGGAAATCTAATGCCCCACTCATATCGTGAACAAAGTAAACGACTCCTAACCTATCTCATGGAAAGTGGTCAAGATCATATTCAAGTTGATGGCAATGGGAAAGGGATTATAATTCAGGGCAAGAGCTATAATCTACTTGATTTAATCTATGATATGGTTACAAATCGTAAAGGACTATTATCATTTGACGCTCATCTATACAACTTTCTAAATACATTAAATTTCCCCAAAAGTCTTATTAGCAATAGACAAATTCTAAAAAAATTAAATGAACATGCACCATCATCATCATCATCAACAACACCATTAAAATATGAACATGAAGAAGACGAAGAAGATTTTAAATCAATCTTGGAAAATACTAGCACACCTAGTGGAAACTTGACAATGATGGGGAGGAAAAAGCGAAAACGTATCATGTCACCATCACCATCCACAACTAGTATACAAAAGGGTAGCGGGCGTTACACTACGTGTTTACGTTCAAAATGGTTGAAGTTCTGAAAGGTGCTTATGAAAATATTGGTGAGGCGGGGAGTTTAAGTTCCCCCACCACTCTTTCCAAAGTCACTGGTGTTAACACTAAAAGTGTACAAGACTATCTACAAAATGAATCACGTTACACTCTGCATAGAAATCATAGACTTCGTGCTAGTCAATATCGAAAAACTAAAGCCTTTTTCCCGTTGCATATAATGCAAGCAGATCTCCTGACTCTAGATGAGATTCAACGACGTCACAATACACCGTACAAGTACATTCTACTTGCAATCAGTGTTTATAGTCGTTATGCATATGCAATTCCATTGCGATCAAAGAGAGGCGTCGAAGTTGCTCAGGCCATTGAAAGTATTCTCGAACAGGATTCATATAAAAAAAATTCAAACGGATCGCGGTAGTGAATTTGTTAATCCCCATGTTGCAAAAGTAGTAGTGAAATGTAATACACTGCTCTATCATAGTCATAGTCCTATAAAGGCTGTACTGGCCGAACGATTGATAAGAACTGTTCGACTTTTAATTTCAAGATATTGTACATTAAAAAATACACCGGCTTTTATTCGTTATTTAGATAAAATCATGTTGATTTATAATCAACGACCTCATCGATCATTGTCCAACTCAACCCCAACGGAAGTTCATCATTCTGATCATGATACAATTGACACCTTTCTTAAACAATATTCCAATGAAACGATTGTCAAGAAGAAAAATAAATTCAATGTTGGTGATACTGTTCGAATTAATAGAACAACTAATGTTTTTGAAAAGGGGAATTACTTGTGGTCCACTGAACTTTTTAAAGTGGCAAAAATCCTAGACACTAAACCCATAGCTTATCGCCTGCGCGATACCAAAGATGAAGAGATTCTCGGCGGCTTTTATGACTATGAACTACAAAAAGTTAAAAATAATAGTGAAATCTATCAAATTAAAAAGATATTAAAGACACGTACTCGCAGGGGTAAGAAACAGTTACTTGTTCGGTGGCTAGGATACAGCTCTGATTTTGATTCTTGGATCGGTGTTGAAGATATTGACAATGCCCAATGATTTCTATGTAACTTTTATGTCCAATGTTTCCGATCCTCTCTACAACGACTTGAATACGACAAGTGATTTTTGGACGAAACTCTCCCCCGCCATCAAATTTGACAGTGCGTATGAAGTGGCTCTTGTTGACTGTATTCTCAAAAATACCTATGACATCCTGAGAAAGGATCGTGTGTATGATATAAGAGTTATACCATTCGATTGGACACTCTTTGTCGACTATGAATGGGTTGAAGCACTTAAATCTAGCGAATATCCACATGCCAAATTGAAATATATTGAATACGATAATATGGCGGCGGCGGGAAGTTTTGGAGTATGTGAAGTATTGATTTTTGATTATTGCGACCAGGAGCCGAGTGAGGGCAGGATTTTCATTTTTTCTTCTTTTTTTCTTTCTTTCTTCTTTTTCTCTTTTTTTCTCTTCTTTCTCTTTATTATGTTATTATAAGTGTTAATTTTAAGAGGGTAAATACTTCCGAACAAGCGTTAGCTTATGGAAGGTCATTTGTTTTTTTGCGTTGTGTTGTTTTTGGAATAAACCCTTATCTTATCTTATCTTATGACAGATTTATGTCGTACAATCAATATAAAAATCTCATATCGTAGGAATGATAAATTCCATTTTAATTATTCATTGGAACACGACAGGATTTACATTACCTCACCTGTTGACACTGAAATAATTATTCTCAATGATAATCTGAGAGATGTTCTTGGCTTTAAACAGAATATGATCAATGGGAAAATGCTGGCACCGTTTACGGGATGAATCAAGTTATTTTTGCTGATTATCCACCTGGTTTCGCCTCGGACTCTTGCATATTTCTTTATGCATCCTTTGTGGAAACATCGAGAGTTGGTAATTCAAATGTCCCCCTCCTACGTGTTCTTGAACGAAAAACAACTCATGAACTTGTTCATCACTATATTATAAAGCATCTTCAGTATGCTCCTGTAAACCCTTCGTATTTGGAACTCTGTCAGTTAACACTAAGAAGCGAATTGGGTGATCCTCTAGCAATAACAAAAGGCTTAGCAGTGATTACACATCATTTTCGACCCATTGTTGGCGACAGCAAAATCACCTAAAATGAACAATAGAAGAATTCCATTTGTCTATCCCGATATCGATTGCTATGTTGGTGCTTTGAGTCCACGTCAAATAGGCAATGGATTGGACTACTACAAGGGGCGTACTACAATGTCTGGCTATGGTCTTGGTAGCTGGTTTGCTAGGCTATTTCGTTCTGCACTACCCCTTGCCAGAAAATATCTTGTACCTGCTGCATCAAATTTTGCTGCCTCCACACTACAGGACTCGGGGTCGGGCAAGAATTTCAAGGAGAGTGTTAAGGAAAATATTAGATCTTCAGCAAGAGCCGTTGGTGAGCAACTAAAATCTCGACAAAATGGGGAGGGATTGAAAAGGATGCGTGCGCGTCATTCACTCATCAGTCTCCACCCAGGCGGGAAGCGAAGGACATCAACAAGGACTTTGAGGAATAAAACAAGGAAGACCAATAAGCAGAAGAAGAAAAAGAAAAAGATTGTTAGATCAGAGAAGGACTTCTTCTCTTAAGAAACTTATCTCCCCCACAAGGAATCATATCCATCAATCAGTTCCTCATTGAATCTATTCAATGCTGAAAATGTTCATGTCAGTGTCAAGTATGGCTACTATGAACAATTTCACCCCCAACAACCCCTCTCGGAAAATATACACTTTCAAATATTTTCCAATGAAGACTATTTCATTGATTTGTCATCAACATTTATTGATTTAAATGTTGCGGTGAAGAAAAAGTCAGATAATACAACTCCAACTGTTGCCGACGGTCTCTCCTACGAGAACTGTATTCTACACAATCTTTTCAAACAAATTAATGTATTTATTAATGGTACATTGGTGAGCACTAGCAATAATTTATCCAACTATGCAAGCTACATACAATTTATGATGATGACACCAAAGACATACAAGGAGTTGAGAGGACAATCACTGGGCTATGAATATCGATCAGGTGTTGATACTGATGGTGAGTTGACTACTGCAGTGACCCAGGAGTATCATCTGGTTGGAAAATTAAATCATGAGATATTCAATATATCCCAATGGCTACCCTCCAATGTCAAGATTGACATAAAGTTACAGCTGGCCCCATCGAATTTCATTTTGAGAAAAACACTTCCTGCAGCACCCGATGCAAACGTCATTATCACATCGGCAATTCTTCACGTCCGAAAACAACAGGTTATGACCTCTGTTGCATTGGCAGTGGAAAAGCTAAGAGCCAATGGTAACAACATTAAACTTCTTGTCCCCCATACGATCACCATTCAACGTCACATTGCCACCGGCTCTCGTAGCTATAGCGATTCATCATTTATCAATAGAGAAATCCCATCAAAATTGGCTTTGGCCTTTGTGAAGAGTGGAAGTGCGGTTGGATCCTGGACTGAATCCCCCCATGATTTTAATTTTTTTGGTCTATCTAGCCTTGTGTGTAAAGTGAATGGTATTCCACTGTACACTCTATCATTTGACAAAAAATCCTATAGAACTCTGTACGAGTTGACCATGCAATCCCTAGATCATGACTCTCAACTATTTGAAGATGGAATAACCAATTCAATGTTTTCAAAAAATCATGGGGTAATTGTTTTGGACTTGTCGGGGACTCAGGATATGAGCATAGTACGAACAGGGAATGTACGTTTAGAGTGTACATTTGCCGATGCTTTGACTGAGAGTATCACGCTAATATCACTGAGTCAATTTGAAACCTATTGGGAAATCACACCCGACGGCAGTGTTCTACTAGACCTAGCACCATGAACACAAACCAAATAATCAATGTATTTAGTATGGATCCATACATGTCCCAGTACAAGTCCTATTGCATACCTTCGGACTTCATTGAAAAAATTCCAAGTGTTAACAATACCTTAATCATTGTTAAAAGCAGTCCATCGACTTTGAAGACCGGCCATTGGCTATGCATCTTTCAAACAGCGAAGAATATTGAATTTTTTGATCCTCTTGGCCTATCGTATAAATTCTACACGCCATACATCAGCAACTTTATTGAAAGCAGTGGGAAAACCATTATTCAAAATCAACGAAGAGTACAGGATTTAACGACTAAGACATGTGGCTTTAATACACTACTCTTTTTCATGTTCAGATGTCGCGGCTATACCTACAAGCAGTTTCTAGACATCTACGTTGACTTACCTCGATTGAACGACTTTCTAGTGGAAAATATACTTACAAGCGTATTTAATATTGATTTTAGTGCCTTACGAATAAAATGTTCTAAAAATGTATGTGAAATTGTTTATTAATAAATGATAAAAATTTATATACATGATAAAACGACTTTTCTACTCTTTAGATTTCATCTTCTACTAGGTATAGGTATTTGTCGACAACAACTAGTGCAGGTAGATTATCTGGATTCACAGTGTACTGATCCTGATGTACTGCAATGTCAGGGTCACATTTTCTACAGTAGAGTGTAACTTCATTCTTGTCATATCTCTTTGTATAGTTAATGATACTATTTTCATTCATTCTATAGAATTCACATGTTTCACTTTGCTTATTTGAAGCAATTTCACAAACAGTGTCCTCAAGTGTCGAATCACATTCCGTCACAGCCAAATAAAAATCAGTGGGCTTATAATCATAACACCCATTGTCTTCACAACGATGACGTAGAAACCATATTCTTTTGTTGTTCCAACAGTTAAATCGCTGACCCGGCTCCTCCTCCCAGAACAATCTAAAACCACGATGATACCAATCTCGTAGCAATAAACTAAAATCACGCTTAGGATTCTTTCCAATCATACCGGGATATGTATTCTCCCACTGATTATATTTATCATAGTGACAATTGGAGCATAGGTGCCCTCTAGGATGAGAGTCACACACCTCTTCAAGACAGGAATTACAACCTTTAATTTGTACAGCATATCCTCTATGCAATTTACACGGGTTGCATAATCTACACTTTTCATCATACTCATCAATCATTGTGCAATTCTCACATGATGACCAGCTACCCAGTGTGTACATACATAGCGGACATGTATGAAAATTTTTTTATGTGTTGACACTCTCACTGCCACAATGAAACTGAGCTAGCAACAACAAAAAATTGTCTGGGATAGAGAGAGAGAGGAGTAAATCATCCTTGAACACCATCCTTCTCATGAGAAAAAAGTCCTAAATTTCTAAAGTAATGTTTAAAAGCATATCCACAATATCATTTTGCCGTGTCGTGATCAATATATCAATAAATTGTGTAAATGCATTTGGACCACGATGTAGAAGCTTCATACAATAGTCTAATGATGGAGAACCAGTTTTCATTATATTGACAAGCATTCCCCGAGAAAATATCTTCCTTTGAATAGACAGCTCTAGAAAATCGTCATATAGAATCAAACGTTTTTCAATAAGCACTAGATTCCTCATGATTCGCTCTTTCTCAAATCTATCCATTTTTAGAGTCCTAACACTCTCAAAACCAACTTCAGACTAACCAGAATTTTTTCTACTCTAAAAAATATACGCTAGTCTACTATAGAAAGAAAAATACCATTGATTTAGAAACAATTTTATTGAGCATAATTACAATAATAATATTCACTGATGCATTTTGTTCTCATTAATATATTTCGATAGGACATCTAATGCTGACCGAAGTTTATTTATATGCACAATATTCAGTTTCGCAGCAAAACATAGTTGTTCCTCCTGCTTAAATTTGCTTAATGATATCACGTATCTAGCATACATATCGTCCCATTCAAGGCATAGTCTACAGCCACCGGTTATTTCCACAGCCACATTGGGTACTCGTATATCATTACTGCTACCGGCTCCATCATTAATCTCCAATAATGTAAATGCACCACTCATTTTTCTCTACTAATATCCTCTCAAATAAACTATTCTCTTTGAATTCAATTCTCTTACTAATATGAATTGTAATGAAAACCATCCCTTTTATTCAAATCCAATCACCAATCAAGTTATCGTATATTGAGCAACCATCGCTGTCTCTGATTGGCTCCTAAAAAATGTCTACGTCAGACGGTACAATCTTGTGCAATTCTTATCAATAACAAAAACCTTGCCAGCTTTTTAAAATGTCCACGTGTAAGTGTAGTGTCTCAGGTGCGGGTTTTTCTTGTCCCATTTCATGTACCGTTTATATTGTATACACTATTATCTTGTACCGTTCATATTGTACACACTATTATCTTGTACCGTTTCATGTACTGGCCGCGGTGCCTAATAACATACTACTCTTGACTGTGTTCTGTATAATACACAAGTACCATTTGAGGAGTGTTATGAATATAAAATATGATTTAACATTCTAGTATACTAAAAATTTGATACTAATAAAGATGTAGATGCCAAGAAATGAATTTTAATTAAGAAATTAGATGTAGATGCCAAGAAATGAATTTTAATTAAGAAATTCAGAACAATCCTTAGAAATCAACTAGTGAGATGATTATGGGTATGAACCATCAAAGACCGCAACCACCAATTACCATAACCATCAATGATCTCAACCTCCAAGGGACCCCTCTCCCCCAACACCAAGAGGCCCCCTCCCTCCAACTTTTTGAGGTCACCCCCCCCCCAATATTTTATACTTTTTGAAAGTTTTTTTTCGAACTTTTTTTATTTTTTAACATAGTAATTTTTTCAACTTTTTTTACATGTCTTAGAATGACAAAAAACATACTTTAAACATAAAAAATTCACATTTAATATTTTCCAGATTCAAAATAAGAATGATATAGATATTTCTCTCGTGACTTTTACTATTAGAAAAATAATGTTTGTAGTAGCAATTTTTTTGGACTGAATTTTCTTGGACTTAGAAATTTTTTTATGAATCTTAAAATGACATGAAATATACTTGTGGTCGTACCAATCGTACTCTATGCTTCCTCATAGACACGACGTGGCTTTCCCTGTGGTACTCTATGACCGGTTATCGACACCACGTGGTTGCACCATTTGAGAACAGAAGTTACATCAATCAACAACATAGCAGATTTTAACATGGATCAAAGTGTTGAGTTAGAAATATATTTTTATTGTGAGTGTGGTATTTGTAATGGCGACTATCATGACTTCAGTAATTCATATGAGAGTTAATATAGCAAATTTAGAAATCATGGAAAATGAAATAGAAAAGGCCAATCTGCAAGAAATGAGAAAAAGGATCTTTGATGAAATGGTGAGAAAAAGTGTAGGCTCGTCAGTTTCTGCAGTAGAAGAGAGTGAGCTATATCACACGAAAAAATACAAACAAAGGACATCCTCTCCATTACAAGGAAGATCAGAAGCACAAGGAAGCTCTCACAAAAGGAGGTTCGACATAGCAGAAAAGAAAGATCTAAAGAAGAGACATAGACAAGATGGATATCTCTACTGAGGGCACTATCAAAAGATAAGACGATGAATTATTCTATGGAGCAGATTCAGAATGTCTGAGGCTGTTCAAAGATGTTCATAATGTATAATAATATATGAAACATATTTTTATATCAATATTCTACATGTCATTACTTCATTAAAAACATATTATACATTACTTTGTCAAATTTCCATTATTTTTAGGGTACACAAGCACCTCAAATGCTTAGAATATCTGCTAAAAACTTGGAGATATAAGGAAAGGAATTTACAGAAATATAGATACTGCCACTAGCAGGCTCATAGAGGAAATATTAGAAAATTTGATAGGTTAAAAGAACTTTGACCAAAGTCTGAGAGAGATGAGATGAATTTTTTCTCAAAAGTTTGCAGACAAGCAAACATCCGTCCAGACACACAAGCAGAAAGAGTTTTTAGTTTTCAGAAATATGAACATCCACGTCTAAAATACATCTGATTTTCTTCATAACATTTGATTTTTAATAAAGTTGAGTTTTATTTTTCATAAATACGAACATCAACGTCTAAAATACATTTGATTTTATTAATAATGCTTGATTTTTTAATATTTTTGGGTTTGATTTTTCAGAAATAAGAACATCCACGTTTAAAACACATCTGGTTTTATTAATAATATTTGAATTTCTAATAAAGCTGGGTTTTAGTTTTCATAAATAAGAACATCCATGTTTAAAATACATCTGATTTAATTAATAATAATTAATTTTTTTTTAATAAATTTGAGGTTTAGTTTTCAGAAATATGAGCATCCCAGTTTAAAATACATCTGGTTTTATTAATAATATTTGATTTTTTTAATAAATACTCAGAAACTTAATAAGTGTCACGTCAAGAGAAAACATGATGAACCATTTCATGGAACGAATTCAAAACATTCAATTTTTTATGATGTTATTAATAAACATGTAATAGTTTACAAGCTAAGTTACATAACAATTTCCACGCTTCATTTGCATGCAATAGATACCGGGAGTTTCATGACTCCTCCCCACAATGAATTCTATGGGTTTTTTGACTCCTCCCAACAATGAATTCAGATGGTTTTAGGACTCCACCCTCTAGCCATAAGTCTTTCTAACTAAAACTAACTAATGACAAATTTTCTAACTAACTAAAACTTTCTAACTAATGACGTGTAGAATAGTTATATAAAAATATGTTTCATACATTATTATACATTTTTAACATCGTTGAACAGTCTTAGACATTCTGAATCTACTTCATAAAATAATTCGTTGTGTTCTCTGTTGATAGTGCCCTCTGTAGAGATATCCATATTGTCTATGTCTCTTCTTCAGATCTTTCTTTTCAGCTATATTGAACCTCCTTTTGTGAGAGCTTCCTTGTGCTTATGATCTTCCTTGTAAGGGAGATGATGTCCTTTGTTTGTATTGTTTCTTGTGATATTGCTCACTCTCTTCCACTGCAGAAACTGATGAGCCTACCCTTTTTCTCCCCATTTCATCAAAGATTCTTCTTCTCATTTCTTGCAAATTGTCCTTTTCTATTTCATTTTCCATGATTTCTAAATTTGCTGCATTACTCTCATACGAATTACTGAAGTCATTATAGTGGCCATTACAAATAGCACACTCACAATAAAAAGATATTTATAACTCAACAATTTGATCCATGTTAAAATCTGCTATGTTGTTGATTGATGTAACTTTAGTTCTCAAATGGTGCAACCACGTGGTGTCGATAACCGGCCATAGAGTACCACAGGGAAAGCCACGTCGTGTCTATGAGGAAGTACACAGTACGATTGGTACAGCCGCAAGCAAATTTCATGTCATTTTAAGATTCATAAAAAAATTTCCAAGTCAAAGAAAATTCAGTCCAAAAAAATTACTACTACAAACGTTATTTTTCTAATAGTAAAAGTTAAGAGAGAAATATCTATATCATTCTCATTTTGAATTTGGAAAATTTTAAATGTGAATTTCCTATGTTTTCTGCATGTTTTATGTCATTCTAAGACATGTAAAAAAAGGTGAAAAAAATTACCATGTTAAAAAATAAAAAATAGTTCAAAAAACTTCAAAAAAAGTATAAGAAAATGGTGCGGGGGGGCCTCAAAAAGTTGGAGGGAGGGGGACCCTTGGTGGTTGGGGAGAGGGGTCCCTTGGAGGTTGAAGTTCTTAATGGTTATGGTCATTGATGGTTGCGGTCCTTGATGGTTCAAACTCATAATCATCTCACTAGTTGATTTCTAAGGATTGTTCTGAATTTCTTTATTAAAATTCATTTCTTGGCATCTACATCTTTATTAGTATCAACTTTATATTGACAATACTGCTCAAATTGTACTTGTGTATTATACAGATAACAGTCGATAAGTAAAGCTAGGTCAAGTCACAAGGTCATCTTGACACTTATGGCTCTATTACTTTAAACTTTTTAACATACTCCATTGCTAAACAATAACAATATTTTATATCGCCCACGACCCATATTGTGTACTTGTCTATTACAACGACCACAGCCGAGAAGTAAAGCTATGTGATGTCACGTGATCCGTGATCCGTAGTGCCTACGGCTCTATTGCTTTCAACTTTTTAGCATATATCAATATACAAAGATTTTATTTGCTACATTTGTATTAAACAGAACACAGCCATGAAGTAAAGCTAAATCAACTCACATGTCTCACTCTGTTTCACCCAAATCATCCTCTAAAATGCCTCAAACTGTTTTGCCCTAATAATCTCCTAAAATGTAGATTAATCTGTTTTGCCCAAACAATCCCCTAAAATTTCGATTAATCTCTGACAGTTCCTTTGTTCTGTCAACTGTGCGCTGATACATTTAAATTCCTAGGAATCTGGCTCAGTAATGTATTCAATCTCTATTAATCTCCTTGTATCTCTGAAAAATATATAATATGTCCTACTTATATTATAAAGACTTCGAAATAATAATTCCAGAATTTATCTCTCAGACTAAAGGGAATGAAACCTTATTAAAATAGAATTTCTATCTCTTTAGAGTTCCGCATAATTCCTAGAAATCAAGTAATGTCACTTAGCTTAGTATTTCTAGCCATCTGATTGGCATAGAAATAGGCGTGTGATCTTCCATAAATTATCTTAGCCTCGAAATTAGAGAGGCTTCCCTGCTCAAGTCAGCCCCCTCTGACGCCCACCATTTCCCCAAACACATCCAATTAAAATTTTGAGATAGCCATTTTGTTCAACGTAGTTGAAAGGTTCGGAAATTATTTCTTTGGGCATGACAACCCCTCACAGCCCTCAGGTCAAGAGTTGTAAGTTATGCCCTGGGGTATATAAGGTTTTTATAGAAAGCTTTGTCGTAGAAACTTCAAAAATAGCTCGTTCGATTGGAAAATGAAATGGCTAGTGCTCTTTTTAATAGTCGGAAGTGATTGGAGGGAAACTAAACCCCTCTCACACCCACCATTTCCCCAAACACATCCAATCAAAATTTTGAGATAGCAATTTTGTTTAACATAGTTGAAAGTTCTGGAAATTAGGTCTTTGAGGATGACACCCCCCAGCCTTCAGGGCAAGGGTTATAAGTTATGCCCTGGGGATATATAAGGTTTTTAATGAAAGCGTTGTCGGATAAACTTCAACAGGGCTCATTCGGTAGGAAATTGAAAGGGCAAGTGCCTTTTTTAATAGTTGAAAGTTATTGGAGAGCAACCAACGCCCCTCTCACGCCCACCATTTCTCCAAACACATCCAATCGAAATTTTGAGATAGCAATTTTGTTCAACATAGTTGAAAGTTCTGGAAATTAGGTCTTTGCGGATGAAAGCCCCCTCATAGCCCTCAGGGCAAGGGTTGTAATTTATGCCCCGGGGTCATATAAGGTGTTTATTGAAAGCGTTGTCGTAGAAACTCAAAAAGAACTCATTCGATTGGAACTTGAAAGAGCTAGTACCCTTTTTAATAGTCGAAAATGATTGGTAGGTTTAACATTTTTATAGTAAAGATCGATGTGGGTACAATGTATTATTTTTTTTTTTCTTTTTTTTGTTTAGACCAGGGCACTTCCTATCGAAGGAGTTGTCTTAGGAACTTCGAAAAGGGCTCATTTGATTGAAAATAGAAAGGGCTAATGCCCTTTTTAATAGTCGAAAGTGATTGGAGGGAAACTAGTCCCCCTCCCACCCCACCCTCTCATTATGTTTAAAAACTAAATGTTGCCTTAAGATCAAATCGAAATGCACTGTATTAAGGCTAATTCTAATAAGGCATCTCAGCAGTATCCCAAGAACGACTGAGGGTATTATATTCAATCTTTCGGGGCTACTTCTGCTCTTAAAATTTAACCAAATCAAAATAACGTAAGTGTGTCCAAGCTATCAAAGAAAGTAAACAGATTTTTTTGCAAATGGTATCAAGTTTTCTATTCAGGTCCACTAGAGGAGTTATGAAACTAAATTAAACACTACTATTTGTGTCCAGATTTCTAAAAGGGAGTATGTTGTTAAAAATTGCTAAAAAATTTTCTCTAGCTTACAAATAGCAGGCTAAACTAATAAGTCTTAAAAAATGAAAAGATTTAAAGAATTATTTTCTTTTTCCCTGAAAAGACTGTGTAAATATAAAACGAACAGAAATTGATTAAAAAACCGTTTCACAAAAATAAGTTTTTCAAAGAAAAGTAAAGAACTCCATTAAACCAAAAATGAGCAAAAATAAAATCTAATAATGTACCAAACATGAAACTGCCACAAATCACCATCGATAAATAAATGAAGCGCAAAACGAACAGAAATTACAATAAATAACCGAGTCAAACTCAAAACGAGCAGAAATTAACATAAGTTGGGCGCAAAACCCATATGCCTTCCCAAGGCCAGAACAAAATTTGTACTTTACTGAACAAAAATACAAATGGTTTTGCATTGTCAGTTTAATATACATATATTGATATTTAGTAATCAAAACGTTAATATTTTTGATTTATTAAAGTTATAAAAGTAAAAACATTTATATTTTTTCAGTAAAGTGCAAACTATGTTTTGGCCTTGTGAAGGCATAGGGATTTTGATCCCTACTCATATTAATTTCTGCTCGTTTTTAGTTTGACTTGGTTATTTATTGTAATTTCTATTCGTTTTAGGTTTCATTTATTTATCAACGCTGATTTGTGGTAGTTTCACGCTTGGTAGATTATTTGATTTTATTTTTGCTTATTTTTGGTTTAATGGAATTCTTTACTTTTCTTTTAAAAACTTATTTTGTGAAAAAAAAATTTTAATTGATTATGCAAAACAATCCTAGTTGACATATTTTGCAGTGGGAGAACCTTAATCATCACCTTTTTCACTGTTGTACAAATTTTTTTATTAGAATTGTGAAAAATAAACATAGATTTGACTGCATTTATCCGTTTTCAAATGGTCCATATATGTAAGTTAAGAACCATCACTGCCGTCTACCAAAAAGATATTAATAGGCAAATATTGACAAATTAGGTTAAGTTAGGCTAAGTTAGCTAGATGACTCTTGGGTGTTAGTTTTATATACGATTTTCAAGACTTGGAGAAAGGACATAAATACTTAAAAATGTGATAAAAAAAAACTGGAAATGTAGTGAAAGAAGTAAAGATAAACATTCTCCCACTACAAAATATGTTGACTTGGATTATTTTGCATATTATGAAGTGAGAATTGTTTTCTTTACATGTCTCCTTATGTAGGGAATAGTCATACGTTTACACCGATGTATGTGTTCAAAGTATGAATATCAATACAAAATGAGCCAATATTAATGTATATTGCTCATTTACTAACATATATTTCTCATAGATTTAGCTTTTAAAACTCTACCACGGTCATCCATGAATTTTTTATTATTAGTTAAGGAAAAGTTATAAAATCGTTTCCAAAGAAAAGTTAAGAACTACTTTAAAACAAAGATGAACAAAAATAAAGTATAATAATAAATCTAAATTAAAAAAAGAACAGAAATGACTATCAATGAGCAAAGGACATAAAATGGACAGAAATAACCATGAATAAATCAAGTCAAAATAAAGCAAAGAAATTACCAAAAACAGGAATAAGGCTGAAGATCACCAAAGCCTTCTAAGGTCAGAACGTCATTTGCGCTTTACCGAAACAAGTTTTATTGAAAGCTGTGTGTTTGTATTTCTTATAATATCAAAAAATAAGAAAACACCACAAAATCTAAGATATCTAAGATATCTAGTATATCTGAGGTATCTGCAACATATAAAAAGCGAGTAAGATTATTAATTTTAAATTTTCAGGACCGCTATTCCTGCTACTACTACTTTGACTGTAACTGTGACTACCTGCAATTTTAACTATTTGCGACTGTTACTATGACTAATTGCGACTACTTGCAATTGTGACTAATTCCAGCTTTGACAATGATTACTTGTGACTGGGACTGCAACAACTTGCGACTGCACCTACTTAAGACTGCGGATATTTGTGACTGTGACAATTTATGACTGTGGCTACAACTACTTGTGACTGCAAATAAAAAATGCAACTCGACTGGCACTGCGGCTACTTGCTACTGTAACTTCTTACAACTGGAAATTTGGCCACTGGCGACTGCGAGTATGACAACTTACGACTTAGAATGCGAAAACTTGTGACTGTAACTGCTACTGCTTGCGACTGAGATTACCACGACTAGTACTGCTACTGTTACAGGTACTGTGACTGCAACTTCTATCAATAGAACTAGAAATATTAAGCTAAATCAAAAGCGTTTAAACGTGTATCCTGCTTTTCAAAACTGCAGAGTGCATTCAGGGTGTCAAAAGGGCTTATCTGCAATATCTTACGAAAAGCTACGGCCATTAAGCTCAAAATTTCAGGGAATATGGACAGGAATGTTGCGCTAAATAAAAAAAAATACTATGTACACCCAAGCTGTCAAAAACTGGAAACTGAAAGAAACCAAAAAGACACTATAAACAAAACTGAAAGACACAATTTACATTCAGGTTAAAAAAAAACTTATCTTCAATGTTTCAAGAACAGTTAAGAGGGTTAAGTCGAACTTTTCAGAGAACGTTGAGAGGTATGTTGAAATGGATTGAAATACAACCATGTGCATCCGATTTTTCAAAAGGGTGTATGTGCAATACCTTAGGATCGGTTAAAGGTTAATCGGTTAATCGCTTAACGCATTCAAAAGTAGTTACAATCGCAGTCACAAGTACGAGCAGTCACAGTCATAGTCACAAGTAGTCACAATTTTAATTAGTTGTAATTGTAGTCGCAAGCAATCGCAGTTGCCACCGCAAGTAGTCACAGTCACAAGTAGTCACGGTCAAAGACGTAAGTAACCAAAGTTGTAAGTAATCGCAGTTACTATTGTAAGTAGTCGAAGCTGCAATCACGTGTGCTCGCAGTGGCAAATAGTTGCAATCGCATTCGAAATTAGCCGCCACAAGTAGTCGTAGTTGAAAATGAGTTGCAGTCAGAGTCACAAGTAGTCATATTCGAAGTCATAACTAGTCGCAAGCGTTCGTAGTCGAAGATGCAAGAAGTCCCAGTTACAGTTGCAAATTGTCACAGCAGTAGTAGTAGTGGCCCTGAAAGTTTCAAGTTAATACACTGAGTCATTCCTAGTATATTATGGATACCCTCTTCTTATAACATTGATGTACATAGGTTTTTCTTTATTCAGTTGAAAATGCCCTTAATATTCCCTGCAGCTTTAGCCTAGTACCCTTAGTATTTTCTAGACAGTCAGGATCAAACATTCCTCCCTGTTTTAACGAGAAAACCTGTAAGTAAGAGATGGGCAAATGTCATTGTTTATTACCCTTTCTTAGGACTTTGGGAGGTATGGGATCCCCTGAGGTAGTGCTTTTATGTCTTTTATCTATTTAGAACAAAATCAATATTTCAAGATTTTAATCAATGCTGAGGGACGGAGCATCTAAACGGGAGAGGAGGGGATTCATTTTCCCACCAATCAATTTTCACCATTCCCCTCACCATGCTCTGAAAGTATCAACTTAATTTCCAAATTTGTTCCTAAGATATTACTGATATCCCCTTTTGACAATCACCATGCATATGCTGAATCTTTATTTTGTTCAACGTTCCCCATAGTATATCCTGGCATTGTTCACAGGTAGAAGTTTTCACATTCACAAGTAGTCACATCATATTTATAATCAGTTACAGTCACAAGTAGTCGCAGTCACAAGTATTCACACTTGCAAATAGATTTTATCACAGTCACAGTTACGGCCGTAGATATTTGCAGTCGTAGTTTCCATTATTCACAGTTATAGCCGTTCAAGTAGTTGCAAAGTGGCCCTGAAAATTTTAAGTCAATATCTTAGGGGTCGTCAAGATATTGCGGATACACCCTTTGATAACCTAGATGCACATAGTAATTTTCTACTTAGTTCCATATCCCACTTAACATTTCAAAAGTTTTACTTAATAACCTAGTTCTTTTTGTAGAAAACCCACGATCAAACGATTTTTCTTTCCCGAAGATAATTCCAGTTTATAAATAATTGACAAATTTCGTAATATAAAACCCTTACTCTGGGGCTGTGGTGCATGGCATTTCAGGAGGCGTAGCAATCAAATCTGTTGACTATTTTGAGCAAAATGGCTTTTCCAAAATTTTCACCGGTTTTAAGGGGGGTGGCATCTGAGATGATGAGAGGATATGCTGGTGAACCTCTTATTACTTTTCAATATCCCTCTTAAAATACTATGAAGTTGAACTTTATACTATTTTGAACAAAATGGATATCTCAGAATTTTAATCAAATATCTTTACTGGGAGGGCAGTTATAAAGCTTGTAAAGGGCCGGTTGCCCTCTTTTCACGTTTTAATCTTAAAAAGGGCACTAGAACTTTTACTTTCCAATCAAACTAGTCCTCTCCGAAGTTTCTGCGACCTCATCTTCCACATGAAGTGCCTCTGGTGCAAGTTAATCGTTAAAGCCTTACGGCTCTTTACTATAGGCAAAACTAGGGCATTTCCTTTGTTAGTGATATTCTATCCTGTATTTCTCAGCAAGAGTGAATTTATAAATTTTATTTAAAAAAAAATAGTCTTTCACATGAAAGTAGTAAAATCGAAACTTGAAAGAAAACTTGAGAAACTTTCCCTCCTCGACACCTGCACTTTAGAATAAATTTCAATAATTGTTTTAAAAATTCCACTTATTCCAACTCATCAGCCCCCGTGTTTTAATAACACTTACTGAATAACACTATTAATAAAATATAAAGTAAATATATTAAGTAAACACAATTAGTGTTTACTTAAGGATTGGTACTAAAAGTCAAACTTCAATCCAAAGATCTGAGAGTTGAGAAAGGGCCATCATTTACATCTTGTTTTATCGTTTTTCCAACTCTGATTTTTATTTAAATTAATTAAGAAAACTTTTTCCACAAAATAAGTTTTTCAAAGAAAAGTAAAGAACTCCATTAAACAAAAAATGAGCAAAAATAAAATCAAATGATCTACCAAGCGTGAAGCTACCACAAATCACCATCGATAAATAAATGAAACCCAAAACGAATAGAAATTACAATAAATAACCGAGTCAAACTCAAAACGAGCCTTCCCAAGGCCAAAGCATAATCTGCACTTTACTGAAAAAATATAAATGTTTTTACTTTTATAACTTTAGTAAATCCAATAATATTAACTTTTTGATTACTAAATATCTGTATATGTATATTAAACTGACAATGCAAATTCATTTGTATTTTTCAGTAAACTTGATACCATTCGCAAAAAAAAATTATTTACTATCTTTGATAGATTGGATACACTTACCCTATTTTGACTTGGTTAAATTTTAAGAGCAGAAGTAGCCGCGAAAGTTTGAACATAATACCCTCAGTCGTTCTTGGGACACTGCTGAGATGCCTTATTGGGAATTAGCATTATCACAGTGCATTTTGATTTAATCTTAAGGCAACATTTAGTTTTTAAACATAATGGGCAAATGGGAGGGTGGGAGTGGAAGGGGGATTAGTTGCCCTCCAATCACTTTCGACTATTAAAAAGGGCATCAGCCCTTTCTATTTCCAATCGAATGAACCCTTTTCGAAGTTCCCACGACATCTCCTTCGATACGAAGTGCCCTGGTCTAAAGCACAACAACAAAAAAATAAAACATTATACCCACATCGATCTTTACTATAAAAATGTCAAGCCTTCCAATCACTTTCGACTATTAAAAAGGGCACTAGGCCTTTCGATTTCCAATCGAATGAGCCCTTTTGGAAACGACAACGCTTTCTATAAACACCTTATATGCCCCCAGGGCATAAATTACAATCCTTACCTTGAGGTCTGTTAGGGTGGTTGTCATCCGCTAAGACCGAATTTCCAGAACGTTCAACTACGTCAAACAAAATGGCTGTCTCAAAATTCTGATTGAATGTGTTTTGGGAAATGGTGGGCGTGAGAGGGGCGGTAGTCACTCTCCAATCACTTTCAACTATTAATAATGGCCCTAGCCCTTTCAATTTCCAATCAAATGAGCCCTTTTGAACTTTCTACGACAATACTTTCAATTAAAATCTTATATATGTACCTTAAAACCCTTGCCCCGAGTGCTGGGGGGGTTATCATTCTCAAAAACCTAATTTCCAGAACTTTCTACTACGTTGAACAAAATTGCTATCCGACAATTTTGATTGGATTTGCTTGGAGGAATGGTGGCGTGAGAGGGGGGTTAGTTAACCTCCAATCACTTTTGAATATTACAAAGGGCACTCTCCCTCTCAATTTCCAATTGAATGAGCCCCTTTTAAAGTTTTACGACAACCCTTTCTATAAAAACCTTATATGCACCCAGGGCAAAACTTATAACCTTTGCCCTTGGGGCTCTGGGGGGTTTGTCATCCTTAAATACATAATTTCCAGAAATTACAACTACGTTGAACAGAATGGCTATCTCTAAACTTTGATTGAATGTTGTTGGGGAAATGGTGGGCGTAAGAGGGGGGTTAATTACTCTCCACTCCCTTTCGACTATTAAAAAGGGAAATTTCAATTTCCAATCGAATGAGCCCTTTTTGAAATTTCTATAACAAGTTTCTATATAAACTTTATATGCCCCCAGAGCATAACTTAAAACCCTTGCACTAAGGGCTCTGAGGGGGTTATCGTCCTAAAAGACCTAATTTCAAGAACTTTCAACTACGTTGAACAAAATGGATATCTCAAAATTTTGATTGGATGTGTTTGGGAAATTGTGGACGTGAAAGGGGCGTTAGTCGCTCTCCAATCCCTTTCAACTATTAAAAAGGGCTCTAGCCCTTTTAATTTCCAATTAAATGAGCCCTTTGAAGTTTCTACGCTTTCAATAAAAACCTTATATGCCCCCAGGGCATAACTTACAACCCTTGCACTGAGGGTTGTGGGGGGGGGGCTTCCATCTATAAAGAACTAATTTCCAAAACTTTCAACTACGTTGAAAAAAATAGCTATCTAAAATATTGATTGGATGTGTTTCGGGAAAAGATGGGCGTGAGAGGGGGGTCATTTGCCATCAAATCACTTTAGACTATTAAAAAGGGCACTAGTCCTTTGAATTTCCAATCGAATGAGCCCTTTTCCAAGTTTCTACCACAAAGATTTCAATAAAAACCTTATATGCCCCCAGGGTGTAACTTACAACCCTTGCACTGAGGGCTCTGAGGGGGTTATCATCATAAAAGACCTAATTTCCAGAACTTTCAACTACGTTGAACAAAATGGATATCTCAAAATTTTGATTGGATGTGTTTGGGAAAATGGTGGGCGTGAGAGGGGCGTTAGTCGCTATCCAATCACTTTTAACTATTAAAATAGGCACTAGCCCTTTCAATTTCCAATTGAATAAGCCCTTTTGAAGTTTCTACAACAACACTTTCAAAAAAAACTTTATTTGCCCCCAGGGCATAAGTTACAACCCTTGCCCTGAGGGCTGGAGGGGGGGGTTGTTATCCTTAAAGACCTATTCTCCAAAACTTTCAACTACGTTGAATAAAATGGAAATCTAAAAATTTTGATTGGATGAGTTTGGGTAAAAGGTGGGCGTGAGAGTGGGGTTAGTTGCCCTCAAATCACTTTCGACTATTAAAAAGGGTACTAACCCTTTGAATTTCAAGTCGAATGAGCCCTTTTTCAAGTTTCTACGATAAAGATTTCAATAAAAAACCTTATATGCCCCCAGGGCATAACTTATAGCCCTTACCCTGAGGGTTGTGAGGGAGTGTCCTCCTCAAAAACATATTTTCTATCTGGAAATCAACTACGCTGAACAAAATGGCTATCTCAAATGTTGATTGGATGTGTCTGGGGGAATGATGGGCGTGGAGGGGCTAGTTTCCTTCCAATCACTTTCGACTATTAAAAAGGGCACTAGCCGTTTGAATTTCCAATCGAATGAGCCTTTTTCGAAGTTTCTACGACAACGCCTTCTATAAAACCTTACATGCCCCCAGGGCATAACTTAAAACCCTTGCCCTGAGGAATGTGGGGGAGTGTCCTCATCAAAAAAACATATTTTCTATCTGGAAATTAACTAAGCTGAACAAAATGGCTATCTCAAAATTTTGATTGGATGTGTTTGGGAAAATGATGAGCATTGGGGGGAGGGGGGTTACTTGCCCTCCAATCACTTTTAACTATTAAAAAGGGCACTAACCCTTTTAATTTCCAATCGAATGAGCCTGTTTTGAAGTTCCTACGACAACACCTTCTATGAAAACCTTATATGCCCCCAGGGCATAATTT
Source organism: Artemia sinica (assembly GCA_027921565.1). Lineage (NCBI taxonomy): Eukaryota > Metazoa > Arthropoda > Branchiopoda > Anostraca > Artemiidae > Artemia > Artemia sinica. The sequence continues at coordinate 46,821,204 of CM051276.1, read as the reverse complement.
AAAACCCTTGCCCTGAGGAATATGGGGGAGTGTCCTCATCAAAAAACATATTTTCTATCTCAAATCAACTAAGCTGAACAAAATGGCTATCTCAAAATTTTGATTGGATGTATTTGGGGGAATGATGGGCGTGGGGGGGGGGGGCTAGTTGCCCTCCAATCACTTTCAACTATTAAAAACGGCACTAGCCCATTGAATTTCCAATCGAATGAGCCTGTTTTGAAGTTTCTACGACAACGCCTTCTATACAAACCTTATATGCCCCCAGGGTATAAATTAAAGCCCTTGCCCTGAGGGTTGTGAGGAAGTGTCCTCCTCAAAAACATATTTTCTATCTGGAAATCATCTCCGCTGAACAAAATTGCTATCTCAAAATTTTGATTGGATGTTTTTGGGGAATGATGGGTGTGGGGGCCTAGTTACCCTCCAATCACTTTCGACTATTGAAAAGGACACTAGAACTCTCGATTTCCAATCAAATGAGCCCCTTTTGAAGTTTTTACGACGACCCCTTCCATATGAAGTGCCCTGGTCTAAAGGAAAAAAATAATAAATGATACATTGTGCCAACATCGTTCTTATATGCCCTCAGGGCATAGCTTAAAACCCTTGCCCCGAGGGTAGTGGGGGAGTGTCCTCCTCATAAACATATATTCTATCTGGAAATTAACTACCCTGAACAAAATGGATATCTCAAAATTTTGATTGGATGTGTTTTGGGGAATGATGGGCGTGGGGGAGGGCTAGTTGCCCTCCAATCACTTTCAACTATTAAAAAGGGCACTAGCCGCTCCAATTTCCAATTGAATGAGCCCTTTTCGAAGTTTCTATGACAACTCCTTCGATACGAAGTGCTCGGGTATGGAGAAGAAAAAGAAGAAGAAAAAAGGAAGAATAAATAATACGGGAGAATGTCTTTCTTTTATAACTTTAATAAATCAAATAATTTTAACATTTTGATTACTAAATATCAGTATATGTATATTAAACTGACAATACACATTCATTTGTATTTTTCCAGTAAAGTGCAAATTTTGTTCTGACCTTGGGGAGGCATAGGGGGTTTGGGCCCAACTTATGTTAATTTCTGCTCGTTTTGAGTTTTACTCGGTTATTATTGTAATTGTGTTATTTATTGTGCGCCAATGACGCAGTAGGTTTTAAGCTTCTGCAATGAGACAATACCCAAACTCTTGTTGGTAGCTATTTTTATTCGATTCAAACTTGATTTGCATATTCAATTTAAGTTTCACTCGTTTTAAGATTTATTTATTCATTTACATTAATATTTATTGTATGTTTGTTCGCATTGATTGTTCATTTAATTTCTGTTCGTTTTAAGTTTCATTTATACTTCAATAGAAAAATATTTGTTTTCGTTTTAAGCTTGATTTTCATATTCAATCTAAGCATTACTCGCTTTAAGATCTATTTATTCATTTATATTATTACTTGTTGTCTGTTTTTGCTATGATTGTTTATTTAATTTTTGTTCCTTTTGGGTTTCATTTATTCTTTAATAGTAATTTCTGGTCGTTTTGAGTTGAATTTTAACAGGTATTTGTATCTCCTGAGCTTAAGTTTAAAATGGCCTTTACTTTTCTTTGAAAAACTTATTTTTCGGAAATTTTTTTTTAATTAATTTTTGTTCGTTTTGATTGAAAAAAGTTTCAAGTTTTTATGGCATGGGGGGGTGCTTACTATCCGATTATTCTTGACTTTAAAAAACGGATCTAGAACTTTCAATTTAAATCGAATGAGGCTTTTTTCAAAGTCTATACGATTTCCTCTTTGATAAACCTTATATATGAACAATAGACAGCTTGCATTACTTGTGGACAGCGATTGACAACAATTAATGGATTTAAAAAATAGCTCCCATAAGAGGGTTTAGACCATTTCATTTGCTGACACAAAGGGATCACGACTGTTTGAAATTGACCTTAATAGGAATCTGTCTGCCAAAGCAATTTTGCATCTATCACAGAGTATGTATTTTAACCTTATAATTGGATAATTATAATAGATTTCTTACGTATTCTTCCCATACAAAATCCCTTCCCATAAGTTATAAACCCCCGTTAATAAGTTATGCCCCAGGGCATAACTTACAACGCCTACCCCTGGGCCTTGGTGGGCTGTGTCGACACCGGAGTTTTTTTTTATCAGAACTTTGAACCATTTTAACAAAATGTCTATCTCAAAATTTTTATCTGATGCATTTAGGACGTGGAGGAGGGAGAGGGGCTAGTTGCCCTTCAATCTCTTTTGACTCTTAAAAAGTGAACAAGAACTTTCAATTTTCAATCAAATGTGATTCGGCATTCAGTAGTTTGAGATCGGCTCCCTAGATTAATTTCTGCTAGATTAGTTCACTTTACTACGTATATTTACTATATTAAACGGTGTTCTTATATTCACTTGAACATTTTTAGTAAATTAGTGTCTGTCATGAGTCCTTAGAATGACAATAGATTCTTAAGGTCCAGTGATCACTTCTAGAAATTAAATAAAAAAAAAACAATAATAAATTATCTTTCAGATATTGATGAATGTGAAGATGACCCATGCGGTGTTGGTTTTACCTGCAGTAATTCTATCGGTAGCTTTTCATGTCAATGTGATACGGATGGCTTGGACCCTGCCTACGAAATTGTTGCTGGAGAGTGCAGAAGTAAGACTGTTACAGCTGTGGGAAGGCGGTTTTCTATAATCTAAACGTTTCCCGCACATTTGCCTTTAGTTACTGTGGATCTGTAGGAAAGTTCATATATTCTTAAAACAACTGCTTGATGATTAACTTAGTTACAAGCATACTTCCAGGGAATATAAAAGAATTTCTCCTAGATCCCAGAGAAAACTTCCACCACCGTTAAGGAATATAATGCAGGCAAACACCAAAATGAGCGATATTCTACATTTAAGCTAAAAATTAACCTGTTCTAAGACTCATTTGTCCTCAAAATTCCCTTAGGAATAACCCTCTGACCTTTGCCCAAACATTCCGGTCGAAAACTTTGAGAAACTGATAGGCTCATTTGTCCTCAAAATTCCTTAGGAATAACCCTCTGACCTTTGCCCAAACGTTCTGGCCAAAAACTTCGAGAAACTGATAAAAGAGGAGTCAAAGAGTAGGGGTAACTTGTAAAAATGGGAACTGGCACTAGTGCTTACAGAAAAACTATCAACACCATCTAGCGTTTGGCAACACTTTATATTTTTTTTCTTCAGTGTAATATTAAGAATAATTAGTTTAACTACTGTGATTGGTAAGATTAGAGTAGTGCCAAGTGTCACCATGCGATAGATGGCGTTGTTAGTTTATTTGTCGACAGTTGCACCAATTCCCACTCTTATAAGTTATTCATGCTCTTTGAGAAGAGTCTTTAGTTCTTTAGCATACATTTCATAGGAATTAATACTAGCACCAAAGACAGAGCAGTGTCAGTATTTTGAAGAATTCAAAGGAAGCTCAAGTTAAAATTTTAGTCTTAATCCACTCTCTATTTTCATTCGATTCCAGTTAAGATTTTTGAAAATACTCAGATTACTTTGTTCTGAATTACAAAATGGTTATGGGTAGGTTAGACTAGCAAAAGGAGGCTAGTTTTATAAATACATATAAATGTGCCCTTTTGCAAAACGGGCTACCCAATAAATCCAATATGAGTCTTCCCGAACATAAAGCAAATTAAGTAATATTTAAAAAAAAAAAATAAAAAAAAATAAAGTAATATTTTCGTTTTTCTTCAGCTTTATAATCTTGCTGGGTTGCGCTAAATGGCGTTAGTTGTTGCTTTCTTTTTTTTTCACGGATAAATTTGAGTTTTTCCATTAGTTTGTCATACTTCTCTCACTAAACTCTAACTCTATGAGTGACTCGTATCTCTTTGAAGGAGAGGAAATGAAGCATAATAGGGATTTTCCAAATTATGAAATTAGCGTGTCTACGGTGTCTCAGGAATGGCTTCGGGTACTAAGTTGAAACTTTCGTGGACCTTTTGGGGAGTCAAGTGAACCTCAAGTTTTGCCTCTGGCAGGGAACGCCAGGGAAGTATTTCTAAGTGGGTTTCAAAGTTTCTCTGACCTTCCTAACATTTTTGCATTATAAACCCCATATAATTTGTAGCATATTCATGGTTAAGTGAAGAGGTATATCAAAAGACAGTAATTTTTGTCAAATGAACAAAATAGCGTGCGTGCAATATCCTTGAAACAGCTTTGGGGATCGAGTTCAATCCTGATGATCTCGTTTTTTTTCTATTTTCTTAGATGAATTCGAATTTTCTCTCGTATTAATTTCTTATGCTCTGTGCACTAGCTTTCTGTGCACTTAGAAGAAATAGATTATGATTCATTGATTTGGCTATCGTAAAGAAAAATTCAAAGAAATGCATAATATTGGAGGAGTGATATTTAGTCAAGCATGATATGTAACTTCTAGGGGTAGAATTACAAACGCTCTGGAACTTATTTTGATGTTCTGTGTTTTTCATTTTATTTTCTAAATTCACAAAACAGGCTTTAAATCTTTTTTTTAAATTAGTAAAGTGAACGTAATATAGAAATGTTCAAATCCCAGAGCTGAGGCCTCTAAGTCACTGCCAATCCATAAAGCTAATTTTCCGTGTCACGGATTATGAAATGTGGTTGATATTTCATTTTCCATATGTTCACTTTCCGTGAGACCAACCTAGTTGAAAAATGCCGGAGTTTTATAGGAAGGTAATAAAAACAGGCTCAAAGGTCATAATAGCCTAGCTACAAAAATTCTAGATAATTTCATAAAGGAAGAGAGCAGCGTGATTTACCACCCCTATCCTCCTATGTATCATTAGGGCACTTCCCTTTATAACAAATGGAGAAAAAGGGGCCTGAGATTCATTATTTTAATTTTTGCCCCTCCCCCTCCATCTTCCTAAATATTCCTCAAATTGAATCCCACCCCTGTAAAGGTCATCCCTGAATTCGTATATAAAATCACATAACAGTAATATACTGTATAAAAAGAATCATTAAAACTAATTCATTTTTAATTGACGTGATTTTCTCACATCAAGAATGCTATCATCAAAAACAAAATATAAATTTTTTACATTATAATATTTATCACATTAATTTGGCAATGTGAGGCTACTAGCCAGGCTATTTTGTACTAATGCGTACTTGCTACTACTACTAACAACCCAATGTGGCAGTAACCAGCATGAGTTAAGCACAGTTGCACAGACACTTCCTTCATACCATTTTCTCCAAAAGTTAGCGTTTCACTCTCCACATTAAATTCTACTCTTCTTTCAGGTATTTTTTATCATCTCATTTTCAAAGACATTTGGCTTTTTTTTACCGGATTGATGGCCAGAAAGAATTATTTCTTTCAACCTATTATCTTTCATCCCTGCAACGTGACCTAATAGCATTAATAGTTCTTTCATTATAGTCCTAGGAAATGTGATCGAACCAAATCTTTCGCACAGCTTATGTTGGATGTACATTCAGTCATTCCTGATGCTAAGAAATCAATCAGTTTCGATTTTACTGAGGACAATTTTCCAGAAATGAATCGTTCTTACTTTTTTTGTGATATATAACAGAATATTTGTACTTTCATAGAAAAACCTTCATTTTATTTCGTGAAAGGATTCAGGAAAAAGGAACCTTATTTATTTAGTTTAAAAGAAAATAAGACCAAAAAACATACAAATAGGACCAAAATAATATAATATGAATTTGTAAGAACGCTCACTAAATTTCTAGTTTCCATTTGGTAGTCTTCCCAGACCCTTCGTTGCAAAAATCATGATAACGAAAGAAAGTGAAAAAAAACAAGGATAATTTTTAGCCACTAAATAAACGAAAAACAAAGTTGATGTTTTGGCAAAGATATTCACTGAGTTATCCTTAATTTTAAATATACATATATATATATATATATGTATATATATATATATATATATATATATATATATATATATATATATATATATATATATATATATATATATATATATATATATATATATATATATATATATATATATATATATATATATATATATATATATATATATATATATATATATAATATATATATAATATATATTGAAAACCCGTCGTATACAATAAATGTACAATGACAGAGTATACAAAAATACGAAAAGAGGGAACAAAACGATAATAATAACAACAAAAGCAACAACTTCTTAAATAGTATACAAAATAGTACGAAAAGTGTGAAACTGAAAGATAGCATACTCAAAGATTACAACAGAAACAACGACTTCTTCGAAAATAGCAATAAAGACAACAACTTTTGAAAGGAGAAAAAAAAATAAATAAATAAAAAAAAAAAAATAAAAAAAAGGGAAACAAAAGGGAAAATTAAACAAGCAAACTTGCCCACTCGTGCTTTAGAATTGCTGGTTTTGTTTTTTGCCGGCTAATAAGTGTCTGAACAGCTAGATTTGGGTCCGCTAGGTTATAGCGCCGAATCAGAAAACTATTTTTTGTCCAAGGTTGCAATTTTAGTAGGTACTTTGCAAAACGGAAAAATATAGAGCGGATTTTAGACTTTTCACGGTTTGCCAATAAATTCCAGAAAGGGGTCACATATAATATATGTGGCAGAGCGGTAGCGTTGTAAATACTTGCCAGTAGTGGACGGTTAAATCTCAGAGTGGATTTAACAATCAAAGCATAGGAGCTGGATATTCGCCGTTCAAGATGTGAGATCAGGAGAGAACGGGTATGCTGTAATGAGGAACCTATTGGAAGCCCCAGATATACTATTTTATCAACTGGTTTTACTGAGCAATCACCTAGTGTGATATTAGTAGGAGGGTCATTCTTCCAATTATAAAGCAAAACTTCCGACTTTTGGGAGTTAAATCTCAGACCGACTTTCTCGTAGTTGGACTGCAGACATGAGAATATTTCTGAAAGGCGGTTAAGCGTCCGACTGAGATTCAGCGTGTCATCGACATAGCACACTAGGGAGATGTCAATGGAACTGAGAATGCATGATGAAGGACAACTGTCTTGAGGTTCAATAATGTAGTTATTGAAGAAATTGGGGGATAAAACTGCTACCTGACGGGCACCTTTATGGACTGGTATCAAAGCTGACCGTGGGGCTGGCGGAAGGCCTTTATCGGGAGGGAGCTTGAGTCGCACGCGAAGGTGAGAATAAATATCACGGAAAGCCCGGATGATATTTGAGTTCACTCCTCTTTTAGCTGAGTTTAGCAGCATACGTGCATGAATCAATGAATCAAACGCTCTCTGCAGGTCTAAGCCCCCGATCGCTAGACTTTCTCCTGATTTGTGTGCATCCAGGAGTGCATATGCAACGACATGGAGCACTTCCGCACAACCAATGCCGCGTTGGAAACCGAATTGTCTTGGTGGACTACAACACAGTTTTTCAAACTCATCTACGAATAAAAGTTCAAATAACTTGCAGAAAGTGGTAGCAACCGTGATTGGACGGAAAGAGGAGCATTGCATGGTAACTTTTCCTTTTTTAGGAACTGGCGTAAGATCTCCAATTGAGAAAGTGGTTGGCACAATACCCTGAATGAGGATAATCTGCATTAGGAGGGTTACATGACTAATGAGAGCGGGCCCACCACTTTTTAGATGGAGTGCACTGATCCCGTCAATCCCAAAAGATTTTTTAGGTTTTAGGTGAGAGATGGCCCTACATACAGCTCCCTCCGTTACAAGATAATCACTCCGAGGACAACTATCTAAGAAGTCGTCCAACTCAGCTTCGTATCTTTCGTTGAGGGCTGGGTCAGGAGGCGAAAATTCTGACCCATAATATGCGTACCATTCAGAATCAGGGATAGCAGATGCGGATAAAGACTCATCGCTTTTAGAGGAAAGAAAACGCCAAAGGAGAGAAGGATTAATTTTGGCCCGTGTAGATTCGATATCAATCATCTTTTTTCTGTGAGCTTTTAGCTCCTTTGCGAATTTTCTTTTTGTGAGCAGGCGGATTGAATTGACTACCCCCGAACGGGGTCGTCCACAAGAAACCCAAAGTTGAAGCCAAGATTTAGACTTAGAATGGGTATCCACTAACTCTGGATTTTCAGACCAGCCTGGAAGGGTATGATGACGGGGTCTACTTAGAGGGACGGCAGCTTTTTCAGCACAGCGAAGTGCATGGCCAATTTCTGCGCAATAAAAGTCAACTGATAGTTGTGTTTCCTCCCTTGAAAGAGCAGTTAATCCAGAGAGAAGATGGAAAGGGACACGGATCTTACTAAGGACTCTGGCGGCTTCTTCTTGAAATAAAACAGGGTTAATTTTGCGCCAATCACGGGGAGACCTAGGAGGTGTTTTTGAAGTTGTTTGCGTTTGTGTATCTGAGCTGTGGCAAGGAATATCGGCTGAGAACTGTATTGGTAAGTGATCAGACAGCTGAAAATCAAGCACAACCTTGACAGGCAAAATCCTGAGATTTGCGGACGCAACGACGTGATCGAGATCTGATGTGGACATTGAGGTGTGTACATGTGTAAAATTTAAATCTTTGCACTTGAGATCAAACTGGTCTCCAAAAATACTAAGCAACAACGTAGAACGTAAAGACCTAGATAAGAGCGGTTCATTCAAGTCGCAATTGAAGTCACCAACTAGTATGCATTCAAGGCTTAAGGATCTAATACGGTTAATACACTGGCCGAGTTTATCACTAGAATAAGTAAAAGCACGCTCCGAACGCTCATCATGGTAATTTGTAGGCAAATATACATTAATAAAAACACAGCCCTCAACACGAATCGCCAGAAAATTATCATTGACTTCAAATACACTAGATCTTAGAGTCGAACGAACAAAAGTGGCAATACCACCGGAGGGTCGCCCTTTTCCACTTAGCTGCTTCGCTGAAACTGAATAGACCTATACTGAACTATTAAAACTAAGAATACTTTTACTGCGGCTTGTGACGAAATGTTCTTGTAAACAGACAACTTCATTTTGCTCAAAGACAACATCTAAGATCGGAATTTTATTCGTGAACGAGCCATTAATGTTCCACGATAAACATTTAACTGCATAAGCTTCAGATGTCATTTCTTTTGTGGATTACTATTTGAGGGACATTTTACACTGTAACACGTGTGACTGCCGATTTTGCATTCAACGCAGAATGTCGGCTGTCTGCATGGTTCATCTCGCGTAGAACGATGTTCACTTGAGGCACATCTAGAGCATACAGGCTCAGCCGTACACTGGGAAGCGAGATGACCGATTTTGTGACAGTTATAGCATCGTCTTGGCAAGAACTTAAACGGATCAGCAGGTAGACGCTCGTAGCCGATAATCACCGAAACACTCAGAAATTGTTGGAGCTCACTAAGAG
>CM051276.1:46704331-46806831 GCA_027921565.1 Artemia sinica | reverse complement strand
TCAACTACGCTGAACAAAATGGCTATCTCTAAATTTTGATTGGATGTGTTTGGAGAAATGGTGGGTGTGGAAGGGGTGTTAGTTGCCTTCCAATCACTTTCGACTATTAAAAAGGGCACAATCCACTCCAATTTCCAATCGAATGAGCCCTTTTCGAAGTTTCTACGACAACTTATTCGATACGAAGTGCCCTGGTCTAAGACCAAGAACCGAAAATAAATTATACATTGTGCCAACATCGTTCTTTACTTAGGCATTGCTATTGCGCTGCCTATGGTTCCTACCTGGAAACACCGATCTTTTTTTTTCCAATATATTACAGTGCATTTTTTTGTTCTTGCTGACTGGTTGAATATAGTTTGACCTTGAGTGAAGCATGGGTCAAATAAAACCGATTGTCTCCTGAAATATTCCTCTCAAAGGTTAAAAATCCCATTCAGGTACATGATAGTGCTGATTTTAATAAAATTATGGAAAATATTTAATTTGGGTCTCCTCCCCTACCTTCCTGTCAAGAGGCTTTTCAAATTTGTCTCACAAATAATAAATGTAAGAGTCAAAATATTTAACTCACCCGTTTGTATGTTTTCAATCCATCCCTAATCAAAACTAAATTTAAAAAAAACAAGTTTTTTCAACTGAAAGTAAGGAGCAACATTAAAACTTAAAACGAACAGAAATTATTACGTAAATGATGGGGTTCGCCCTTAGTCAATACCTCGCTCTTAACGCTAAAGTTTGAATTTTGTTCGAATCACAAATCCCTGAATCACAAAGGCCGTGTAATTAGAATAGATAGCTTTTTTGAAAGTACTAAAAAAAACTTTAGCGTAAAGAGTGAGTTATTGACTAGGGGGCGAACCCGCTCATATACGTAATTATTTCTGTTCGTTTTAAGTTTTAATGTGGCTCCTTACTATAAGTTGAAAAAACTTATTTTTTTATTTAATTTCTGATTGTTTTTTTAAATGAATGCTGGGAAATCCGGCGCCCCTTCATAAAAATGTCCCTTCCCCCAAGGGAACATCCTCTATGGAAAGATCCTCCCACGTTACCAGTAACTGTTTGATAAGTATCTGAGTGATTAACAATATACCCTCTCTTTGGACGTTTTTCAATCAAGTTTAAGTCCAAGTTGAGGAATGGCTTGGAAGATTCACATTGAATGACTGTCTGGTTCAGATCCCATTTTCTTTAGCTTTCATTTTGATATGGCCGTTTTATTTGTGCTCTCAGACATGAACTTTGAGGTGAGTTAGTAATGGGAACTAAGCATATTAGTAGGGGAGCTTCGGCCTCCCACCTAAATCTTAAATCTGCCTGAATTTCTGGACATTTCTTATTCAAGCTTAAATATGTTTTTTATTATTGGCTACCCCTTCCCCCTCCCCGACAAAAATCCTGTGTATCTAGCGAATTGTAGTGCGGTAACGAATTGTAAGTAAAGAGTGAATGGGTTCAATAGTAACCAAAACTCTAAAAAAAAGAAGTTTGGATAATAGTTGATACACCAAAACAATTGCTTTTTATTCTGATTCCAAATATGTAAAGTCTATTAATTTTTAATGTCACCTAACCAAAGCTACAAGCCTGAGAGAATGTGCCTGCTTTTCCAAGAAGGGTAGAAACATCCCGAAAAACCAAGCGATCTTTAATGAAAGTCACGCCATTAGAGCCAGCTCATCTGTGAACCCTACTGTAGCAGTTTCAAGCACATATTTCACGAAAATGTGGAATTTTCTATTTTTGCCAGAAGGAAGGTGATGGATGCTTTTTTTATCCAATAAGTGATCTTATCGAACCAATGGTCCTAGAACATCGGATGAGAGCTCATTTGAACGGAAATCAAAAGTTGTGAAAGTTCTCAAAAGTTCTGAGTTACCAAAAAGATTAGAGGACACCAAGCTCCCCTCCTAGGTTCAGTTTTCTTCAAAGACATTATACCAATCTTTTAAGATGGCCATTTCAGTCAACATAGTTGAAAGGTCCAATTACTATACTTTTGGTGGTGACACAGCCCTCCATACTCCCTGGTGAAAGGGTTGTAAGTTACTCAATTTGCCTATTATTCACATAGAGCATTTGAATCAGGAAATATAAGGAACATTTCCGGTTAATTTTCTGCGGAAAGGGGAGGGGGATCAACGGGAAGAACTTTACACGAGGGTGGGAAGGGATTTCCTGGCTTGATTTGAAAGACGATCAGAAATTTAACAAAACAACAATTTCTTCCAAAAGAAAGCAAGGAAAAACATTGAAAATTAAAACGAAACAGAAATTGTTACGTAAATGGGCGGGCTGCCCTTTTCTCAACCGTCGCTTTTCACGGTAAAATTTTACTTTTTCTCCTGATTCTTTAGGAAAGACAACTCAAACACAAAGGCCCTTGATTTTGAGTAAGAAGTATTTTTAAATAACTTGAATACTTTAATATAAAGAGCGATGGTTGAGAAAGAGGTAGCCCCTTTCATTTACATAATAATTTCTGTTTGTTTTAAATTTTATGATGCTCCTTACTTTCAGTTCAGAAAACTTCTTTTTTTTATTATTTAACCTCAATAAAGGTGAATCGACACAATATTTAAACGTTGCCATATACAAAAATAGTTATGACTGTTTTTTCTTGGAGGAACAGGAATTTGCTGTATAAATAAGCTAATATCATTTTTAGATAAGATATCGTTGTCTGTTTTAGCTAATTAATTTAGAACGTATTGCTCATAGCGAAGTTGAAACCGCCACTTTTACTAATCGCCTAAATCAAAATAAAATGGATGATGCAATCTGGATTCCAATTATTTTATGTAAATGCCCGGAAAAAATAGTAAACAAAACGATCCAGATGTTCCAGCGCGCGAACCAGTTGAATGCGTGGGCCAGTTAGCCCAGTACATGGACTGACTCAAAGTTATCCCTTCTTTTTGTCCAAAACAAATTATCATCGCTTAGCAGAAGCAAGCGGAACAAGTATTTGAATAAAAACAATAGAAAAACCAAAAGATTCACAAAAAAAAGCCGAATGAAAAGGGAGAATAATTAAGGTTTAGAAAACAATAGCGTGACCATAGAATTTTACACCCTCAATAATTTAATTCTCCTAACTATATTGGTAAGTACTACCCTGCTTATCTAACATGATTCTTTTTTTTTATAACTATAATTGCTTACAGCAACTAATACAAACAACTCGCAGCAGCGCAAAATCCATGAAACAGAAATAGCTTTACACTCCTCCTTCACCCCACTATATTCAGAGGTTTGCCCTCTGGTCTTGGGGTTCTATGGTGCACCTGGATTCACAGGGAAAATGTTTTGAGCATTTTCCTTAATCAAAATTTGCAATCCACATGAACCAGCCCTCAACTCTTTCACTAAACAGATGCGTATATTACCCAAGTAGGATCGGTTGTGGATATTAAAGAAAAAAAACAAGTTTTTTAAACTGAAAGTAAGGAGCGACATTAAAACTTAAAACGAACAGAAATTATTCCGTATATGAAAGGGGCTGTCCCCTCCTCAACGCCTCGCTCTTTACGCTAAAGTTTTTTATTGTTTTAAAAAATAAAGTTGTGAGACAGAGTCAAACTTTAGCGTAAAGAGCGAGGCGTTGAGGAGGGGACAGCCCCTTTCATATACGGAATAATTTCTGTTCGTTTTAAGTTTTAATGTCGCTCCTTACTTTCAGTTTAAAAAACTTGTTTTTTTCTTTAATTTCTGATCGTTTTTTAGTTAATGCAGCTTTTATTTGCATAAAAATTTTACTTTTCGTTTGCTAAATGGATTTCTTTACAAATTAACTTAACGTAACTAACTTCTATATTCGTATATTTTTCTTCTGGCAAAAAATACAAAGTTGCAGATTTTTGCAGATATGAGCTTGAAACCTATGTAATAGGGTTTTCTGATACGCTGAATCTGACGGTGTGATTTTCATTAAAATTCTTTCACTTGTAGGGGATGTTTCCCCCCTCTTTAAAAAATCGAGTAAATTTTCTCAGGCTTGTAGCCTTTGATGAGTAATACTAAACTTAATAAAATTTATATATTTAGGATCAGCATTATAAACACATTCTTTTGACACATTTATTGACATCAAAATTCCGTTTTTAAAAGTTTCGATTACTATTGAGCTGTATCGCTTGTTTTTTTATTGTTTTTTTTTTATTACGTATATGTTATTACGTATATAAAGGGGTTCTCCCCTTAGTCAATACCATGCTCTTTACGTTAAAAGTAAAAAAATTTTGATTCACAAACCCCTGAATAACAAAGGCCGTTTAATTAGAATAGATAGCTCTTTTGAAAGAACTAAAAAAACTGTAGCGTAAAGAGCGAGGTATTGACTTGGGGGAGAACCCCCTCACATACGTTATAATTTCTGTTCGTTTTAAGTTCTAATATTCCTTCTTACATTTCAGTTGAAAAAACTTGTTTTTTTTTATTTAATTTCTGATCGTTTTTTAAATAATGCTTGGAAATCCAACGCCCCCTTCATAGAAATGTCTCTTACCCCAAAGAAACATCCTCCACGGAAATATTCTCCAGAGTAACCCCCTCCTCTAGCCCCCCCCCCCTCCAGAAAAAATCCTTCCTGAAAATGGTTGTATACTTCCCAATAACCAATAAATAATGCTGGCAAGTCCGGCGCTCCCTTCATGGCAATTTCCCTTCCCCCATGAAAACTTCCATCATGAACAGATCCTCCAACATAACCACCGACCCACCCTTCCCTTCCACTACCAGAAAAAAAAACCTCCTGAAAACTTCTGTATACTTCCCAATAACCAATACTATATGTTAACATTGGGTAAAGTTCATAACTTTTAGCCTTCCCTCTGGGAACTTCGGGGGATTAAGTCACCCTAAAAGACATATTTATCATATTTTCGACCATGCTGAACAAAATGGCTATCTCAAAATTTTGATCGGGTTGACTTTGGGAAAAAAATAAGCGTGGGAGGGGGCCTAGTTGCCCTCCATTTTTTTTGGTCACTTAAAAAGGGCACTAGAACTTTTAATTTCCGTTCCAATGAAACCTCCCACGATATTCTAGGACCACTGGGTCGATACGATCACCCCTGGGAAAAAAAAAAAAAACAAATAAACACGCATCCGTGATCTTTCTTCTGGCAAAAAATGTAAAATTCCACATTTTTGTAGATAGGAGCTTGAAAAATCTACAGTAGGGTTCTCTGATACGCTGAATATGATGGTGTGATTTTCATTAAGGTTCTATAACTTTTAGGGTGTCTTTCCCCCTTTTTTTGAAAATCAGCCAAATTTTCTCAGGCGCGTAAATTTTGATGGGTAGAACTAAACTTGATGAAAGTTATATATTTGAAATCAGCATTGAAATCTGATTCTTTTGATATATCTTTTGGTATCAAAAACCCGTTTTCTAGAGTTTCGGTTACCATTGAGCCGGGTCGCTCCTTACTTACAGTTCGTTACCACGAACTGTTTGATTCGGGCATCAGAATATTCACAGAGTGACGTAAGTGGTTATTAGTTACCTTAAGAGCGCATACCAGCAGTCCTTCTGAAATATTATTATTCCACATTTGTGATTTTGTTTTGTTTTAATATCATTGTTGTTGAATCTATTCAGCCGTATTCACGTGAATCTAAAAAACAAATTTAAAAAATGTAATGTTTCTATATCACTGTAAAAAAAAAATAGCCCTACAGTTCTATTTGTCCCGCGCTGCGAGTAATACGGTTTTCTTTATGGCAGATTAATTATTTCAAGTGCTATAATCATTATTAATAAATTTGTCCATGTTCATTGCCTCGTATTCATACTTGCTATTATTTATATGTTTTGACCTGAAAGATTTTGACTCGTGTCTTTTTTTTCTCCGCTCTAGACGAGTCCCTTTACTCATACCAAGCCTCTTTGGATTTACTTCTCGACTGGAGTCCTGATTTGGAAGATCCTACTAGCGTTGCATTTGAAACTGTTCGCTTTCGAGTTAACGAAGCTGTAAGTTCTTATTTTACTATAGCATTATGCTGAAACTACCAAGGACATGAAAAATTATATCTGATTGTTAAATTTGTTAGTCGAAGGCTTAAACAACCATGTGTATCTTTACAATTTTGAAAATTTGAATTCATTTTATAATGACAAATACCTTCATATGCGGCTAAGCAGTTTTGGTAGTAGCGAGCGTTAAATACAAAAAAAGAGACGTGGTTAAAAATCATCAAAAACTAGCTAAAAACATTGCCAAATGGCTTAAGAAGGTTAGCATCTTTTTGAAGGTGTCATATTTTTAACAACAGTAAGTACCGTCATATTTGAGTAATTGGTTTTCCACGTTAATTTTGACGGTTCAGCATGGCAAAACTGACGGAAATCTGGTACTGCCCCGAGAGCTTCGCAGCTTTGAAACAACTAAAAGAAATATAATAAGTAGTTACAGTTTTCAGGAGTGAATAGACTTTAGGTCCAAGGAGAAAAATGCTTTATTCTACTTTCCTTGGTGCCAGTAGCGGATCCAGGATTTTAGGAAAGGGGGGGGGGACTCGTTGCGAAAATTCCCATTCGAAATTAAGCCTAACGTACCTTACTGATATTGAAAGTTGCATGCCTCTGCTTCTATCCGTCATTTAGCTGTCGGTTCTGTAAAGCTATCCACAAAAATACATTTATAGAAAAACTATCAATATTATATAACAAATTCTCGCCTCCTATTTCCACTATTAGCAAATCTATCAATAACACTTTCTACACTTATGTCAATATCACGGTGAACATGAAGAAGGGCAAGTCCGGTGAGTCTTTCCTCCGTCATTTTATTTCTTAGCCACGTTTTCAATCTTCTCAAGGTAGAAAAACTTCGTTCAACAGATGCCACACTGATAGGTAGGGTCATGAGAATCTGCGAGAGCGCTGAAATATTCGGGAAAATATCAGCATCGCAGTTCTGTTTCTGTAAAGTTTCCCCTAGTGTTTCAGGTATTTTACCTGTGCCTGCATTGCTCTCTCTCAGACGAAGCCACCGAGTTTTCCATATTGTCGCTTCTCCGGCCAGGGCAGATTCACAAAGCGATTGGGAGGGGAAACCCATTACTGACCAGTATCGCTTTGACAAGTCATGAATCGTATTAGCGAATTGTTGTTTGTTCGTTTCCATACAATTTATTGGCAAGAAAATACTGAGCTTAAAAGTATCCACCGTTTCAACGGAAAAACGGCTTTCTAAGTCCGAAATGATTGTGTCCAACAGGGGAATAAAAACTGACCGTCTATAATATTCCTCGTGTGAACTGAATGGTACATTAATCCGATTCGTTTGCTTTTTCGCTATCCTTGGGAATGTTATTTCTAAACCTAGCTCGGTTGCCACTTTAGTTACCTCGTCAAATGTGTTTTTAAACTCGCTTTCACTCTCCCGACGCTTGACTTGCAGCTGGGTAAGAAGGTCCTTAACATGGCTTGCTCCAGACGCGACGCGAGGTCTAAGCTCTTCTTCTGAAATAGCCGACTGAGCGGTAAAATTAGTCCAGATATATTACTAAGAGAGTAAATGGTTACTATCAGATAAGATAAGATAAGATAAGTTTTATTCTTCATTAAATACACATACAATATTAGATGTTATAAATCCCTCAAAGGCTCATTGGCCTGTACAAAGAGGGAAGACATATGAATTACATACTCAAGGATAAAAAACAAAAGAAAATTTAAAATGATCACTTACTCACATATGAAGGAGAAGAAAAGAAAATATAAATAAAATAGAAACTATAGAAAAAATTAGAATAAATAAACTAAATTAATTAATTATATTAAATAGACTCAAAAAAAAAAAAAAAAAAAAAAAAAAAAAAAATATTACTATAAGCGAATTCCTGTCGTCGAAACAGACTGTAATTATTAGACTGTAATAAAATGGTGCGAAAGCAATAAAATTTAACCTATCTTCATGAATGCTACTCCTTAGTGAACTATACAAGTTTCACCAATAAAAAATGATAATCATACCTGAGGCCTGGGAGTCATAGCGCAGAGAAAACCACCATAAAACAAACTAACCATTCAGGGGACATCAACTCCACAAAAAAAAAAAAAAAAAAAAAAAAAAAAAAAAAAAAAAAAAAAATTATTCAGTTTGATTCTTAACTAAATGGTCCTTAAGAATCCTCTTGAAAGTGCCAAACGAGTGACATTTCTGTACTGAAGAAGGCAGGGAGTTCCAAACCTGATGACAAGCGATGAGGGGATTGAAATCTGACCGCACAGTGGGAGTAGGAGGAATGCAGATATTATGTGACGAACGAAGGTTATATGGAGCTGAATCAGAAATAAACTGAGGAGTTTTTTGAAGAGATTTTGGAAGATTGCCATGAAGCTGATGAAAAACAAAAGAAGCACAAGAAAGAATGTAGATAGACTGTAGATTTAGAAGCGGTCTTGGTGAAGAACGGTTGGTGTCCATAACCAGACGCCGTGTTTTATCATACATGACAGAAAGCGACCGCAGTGTAGAAGGAAAAGTAGACATCCATACTATGGGGCAATAAGAGACATATGACTGGACAAGGCAGAAAAAAAGAAGCTTCAGAATAGATCCAGGAAAGGTGTGTTTGAGTTTTCGAATGACACCCAAACTCCGTGAGACCTTAACCCTAATCATGGCTATATGGTGTCTAAACGAAAGGTTCTCATCAAGCAGGATACCAAGAAATCGGACCAACCGATTCTTTGGTCTACACAAGAAGCCTTGTGACACCTGAAGCTGTGTCAGTTGAGGGAAAGCTACACCAATTCGAGAAAAAATAAGAAAATGTGACTTGGTAACATTCAAGGCCAAGTAATTCGCCTCAAACCATGAAACTACTCTCTCAAATATTGCCACCAGATTAGACCTGACATCACATTCCGTCCTCCCTAGAGTCCCAAAAGTGCTGTCGTCAGCAAAAGCAACGAGGCAATCTTCATTAGAAGTAGCATTGGGACACGAAGGAACATCCGGATGACACAGATTGCAGCATACCAGAGGACTGGTGTTCTTGACTGCTGAAATCAGATCATTGACATAAATCAGAAATAAAACGGGGCCAAGAACAGATCCCTGGGGGACACCATATTCTACTTCAGAAGGGCTTCGGAAAAGCGGATCAATTGAAATAAGTCTACCAGAAAGATATGATTCAAACCAAGAAAAAACATTTGATCTTATACCAATATGCGATAATTTCCAAAGAAGAATCTGATGAGTCAAAGAATCAAAAGCTTTACGAACATCCAAAAATAAAGCTGCCGGGATAAGACCAAAATCTATTGCCGAATGAATGAAATTCAAGAGAGATGCGCAAGCATGCTCTGTAGAGTGATTCGCTCGGAATCCAAACTGGAAATCATGGAAAAAATTTTTGACATCCAGAAAACTAAGAAGCCTGGATAGCATAGCCTTCTCAAAAATTTTGCTGAAAACAGATAGAAGAGAAATTGGCCTATAATTAGCAGGATCACTCCGGGACCCACCTTTATACAGCACTATAACCTTAGCTCGCTTGAGTGATTCAGGGAAAATTCCATTCACGAAAGACAGATTGACAAGCTTAGTCAATGGTGACAGAATAGCGGGAAGAACGGCACGGATAACCCTTGTAGGAATTCTGTCTGGCCCTGAAGACGATGAACCTTTAAGTGCATTTACGATCCGAGCTACCTCAAACTCAGAAACAGGGTTCAAAACCATTGACTTTAAACATGGGGGTCCAAGATAGGCTCTGAAATCACAACGAGGAGTTGTAGAGCTCACAGATGAAGCAGTCGCTTTTCCTATATTAGCAAAATAAGACGTAAGCTCTAGCTGAACATTTTCTTCTCCTTGGACAGTTTTACCGTCAACTATCAGCGTTGTTGGAACTGAAGGCGGAGGGGGAGTAGGTTTAAGTACAGAATTAATAATTTTCCATGTCTTCCCAACATCCTTTCCACACTCAGAAAATTTCCTGTGATAATACTGAGACTTGGCCTTCCGACACAGAGAATTAAATATATTCCTATAGGCCTTGAACCGCTGATGATGAGAAGCAGATGACGAAGCCTTATATAGTTTCCACAGATAATTTTTCCTTTTCCAGCTTTTATGGAGACCTGGAGTCATCCACGGATTCAGCAGTACTATCCTTTTCGAGGTATGAGGCTTTGGATTCTGGTGGCAAACTTCTAGGATACCTTCTTTTACTGAATCATAAAAGAAATCAAAAGAGCGGTTAAAATCCGATTCAGAATCCAAACTATCCCATGACTGATCAGTCAAACGAGATTTAAGTAGACTGATCTCACTGACACCAAAACGGAAAAATGGGAGATTAGATGGCGAAACTTTACGCTGCGATCGATTAGCAGTCCTATACCGTGAAATAGCAGGGAAATGATCAGAAATATCACTAATCATCACCGAATTATCTAAGACATCTAGTGACGAAAAAATATTATCAATAAGTGATGCATGCATCTCAGTAACTCGGGTTGGTATACAAACTGAAGGTAGAGCTCCCGCAGAAAGCATCATTGACAAAAAATCTGCAGCCGAAGCAGAATTTTGATCCAGCAGGTTAATATTGAAATCCCCCATAAGGATTAGTTCGCAAGGATGCTTTTGGAGTAAGTCCAAAACCTCTTCTAGAATTTTCATAAACGAAGGAATAGATCCACTAGGGGATCTGTAAACCAAACCAACAACTAAATTCTTACAACCTGACTTAATCTCAATAAAAAGGGATTCAAAGATTCCTTCCTCATTTCTACTCAAATCACTTCGGAAATTATATACAAGATGATCGGCAATATACAGGGCAAGGCCACCTTTCGCCATCTGTTTTCGGTTCATCCTCTCCATCCTAAATCTTTGGATATCTAAAAGCATATCCTTTTTTGAATCCAGGAAAGTTTCACACAATCCAATAACATCCGGAGTTCCACCACTGACGATCCGTTTCAGCTCATCAAAAGAGGAACAAAGTCCCTGAATGTTTAGGTGAAGCACAGAGAAAATACCATCTTGTTTAGAAGAGGCAGAACCACTTAATTGCGAAACATACTTACTTTCAATAACCGATTTAGGATCATTATAATTCCTATTCCTACTTCCAACTGAATTATTAATTATACTTTCTATATCTAAAGGATTATTTTGTAACTCAACAAAACGTTCCCCCAAAGAGTTAACATCACCCTGGTCACTAAAAGAATTAATCATTTTACTTACGGTGGATAGTAAATCCGCTCCGCGACCAAACTCACCAGACCAAAGGTTAACGACTTCACAGCAGAGCTATGGTATCTATGCAGAAGAAAAATATTAACATCGAAAAATGACACAACCGAAGTAATAAAAAGAAAAAAAAATACCGAAAAGTGCACCCAAAAATAAATAGAAACAAACAATTTTTTTGAGAAGAAAAAAAAAAAAAAAAAAAAAAAAAAAAAAAACAGAGAAGAAAAAAATGAACCAAAAACTAGTGAATTGGTATAGATAAAAAAAAAGAAAAGGGACAATAAACAAACAATCAATGAGAGAACAAAAAAAAAAACAAAAACAAACAGACAGAAAAAAAAAAAAAAAAAAAACAACTAGATACAGTCAGCGAGAGACCTTATTTTTTTTTATTGGAGTCCCGTCACTAGGCTTTGCCAATATTTGTCCCCGATCAGACCAAGCATTCCGCTGACCGAATCTGTCTTTCGCCGCATTCAGAATATCTCGTCTCTGCTTGGTCAGAGACTCAACAACAAAAATACCACTAGAGGCCAACTTGGATTTGGCCTTGAACACTTTACAAGCAACGCTTTTGCTCGAAAACTTCACTATTATCGGAGCGACCCTTGGAGTAGATGGAACCGCCTGAGTTGAATCAGCTGTAGCAGCATTATTCAGTCTAAGTCTATACACGTTCACGACCTCATTTGTACTAATTTCAGGCAAAGACATCTTCTGATTAATAGTTAACAACACAGCAGAACGAGTGTCAACGCCAGTTTTCTGCCTAACACCGTGAAAAACCAGGCTGTCTAGTAGTGATTCTTGTTCATAACTATCCAACTTATTCTCAAGCCTGTTCAGTCTGTCCTCTAAATTTTCAAGTTCATTACTCAGTCCCTTTAGCGACTTATCAATTCGCTGAAACTTGGGGTTAAATTCAATCATGAGAGCATCATAAATTTGACTAGCAATAAGCTCAGTCGATTCCTTAAGAGAGTCTGAGCTAGCCAGTTTTTCCGAAACTTTTTGAGTTATACTGTCAGGTCGGAGGATGTGACAGCAGTCAATAAGGATTTTGCTTTTGCTCCAGTTGTGCATTCTGCCCAGCCGCTGATGATCTCAAGAGCTTCCACTATCTTACGGAGCTCTACCACAAACTGCATTAAGGAATCATGCCTTTCGATCCAGCGCGTTTCACACATGCCAGTTAGCTGTGCTTTCATTACTCTAGTTAAAACATAATTGCGCTTTGCAGAAGCACCAAAAAAAGCAACTTTTTCTTTTATTACTCCGATGGAGTTTCTAACACTCTGGATAGAAGAAGTTTTTGACATGGAAAGATTTAGAGCATGGTTGAAACATGGGCAGCGCAGGGCATTCTTTGCTACCTTTTGAACTTCTTTTACAGCTCCACAATGTTCTGAAACCATCATAGCACATCCATCAGTGCCTATGCCCAAACAATTTTCCAAGTCTACCCCAAGAGATCGAAGAAAATCCAACACAACATTTCCAAGCGTTTCCCCTTTAATGGTCGGTTCGAAGTTTCCAATGCTGTCCGAGTAACATGTTTCGTGTAGGTCTAAAAAATCAACGAAATCTTCACGTCTTTTGCAATTGTAATTGTAGCAAAGGGCAATACTCAGTTGTGACTTGTGTGACACATCCGTTGTTTCATCAACAACCACACTGTAAAACTTGGCAGAATGAACTCGTGCAAGAATTTCTTTAAGAATCTCTTTGGCACAACACTCAATTAATTCATTCTGTGTTGTTTTGCTTATATAAGTAGCATTTGCACCTGAGCTTTCCAAATGTTGTTTTAAAGTGATATCGCCACTATTTACACGGTACCTTAAAAGTTCTCGAAAGTTCCCTTCGTGTGTCAATGGGTCCTTTTCTGCCAATAATTCTCCATCATCTCTATGGCCACGAAGAGCAATGTTCTGTCGACCCAAGAAAACAATTGATTCTACAATTGGCTTCAATCTCGCTCTGTTTTCCTGCACTTGTTGGCTACGTTGTTTGTTTACAAGGCTTAAAATGTTGGTTTCAGGGTTGTCATATTTTAGAAGGAAATGTTTGCCTGCGTCAACTGAATCGCGGTGATACTGATTATTTTCATGAGACACCAAGTCACCGTCTTTTCCAGTTAGCTTAGCAAAAGTCACGAGGGGCTTCTTTACCAACTTTTGCAATTGATTGGAGTCTCCAACCCCTCGAACGTTAAACAAAACACAATATTTACAGAATAAGCCCCTCATCTTATTTGAAAGTACTAGCCAATGAAACTCTTCCAAGCGAGTACGTATTGAAAAATCTCTTTTCGTCCCTGCCCCGCTTCTTGTGAACTGAATAGGGGAAGCTGTAGTTAGACGTCGGAATCCACGGGTTCTGAAGCAATTGATATCGCGTACGATTATCCAGTTTTTCAAGTTTATCGATATAGCTTCCGATATCATTTTCGCAGAAAGTGCTTATATTTTCGATGTTTGTATTAGGCTTGGGGCTACACTCTTCCATTGATGCTAACAAATCATGCACTATCTCACTATTAGTCAAAGCGCTGGAATCACTACTAACACTGTAACTCTCATTATTTCTATCTTCAGTTACGGCGTCCACTCGCCTAGCTTTAGCTTCCGAACCAAAAAAGTTGTCGAGAGTTATCTGCTTTCGCTTCGACATCATAACTGGTTAATATTATCCAAAAATTGTATACTTTTCAAACCCTTCTAGAATCGCGACTAACCCTAAGGCGTATGTGTTATCGGAGTCATTTCAAGATTTTTGCTTAGTTATTGAATAAGAAACAGGTTTTGACGCGCACACTTTTTGAAGCTTCAACGATTTACGAGATGACAAGCTTCAAAATGCCTTATAAGTTCGGGTGACACCAAACACTCTAGACAAATCCCTAAAGACTTAAGGAAGACAGACCAAGTGTCGTCCGATCCTTTTCAAAGATGCGTTGATCCAAGCGTTGATATTGCAATCCAGTCACAGAAAATCTAATGATAGAACTTTTCACCCAAGCAAGGGGGGGGTGATCGCCCCCCCCCCCGCCCCCCCCCCCCCCCCTGGATCCGCTGCTGCTTGGTGCTAGTTCTCAGAGTAGATTGGTAGACATGAACCTCTACTGCAAGCACCCACCCTGTACTGGTTTATTCATCGTTTGCAAACTTGATCTACGTAGAATTCTCCACTAGCATTGCATTTGAGATTCCTTGCTTTCGATTTAAGATAAGTGTACAATTCCTATATAACTATAATTTTGTGTTTAATTTTAGATAATTCTCTCAATGAGCCCAATGATTCCAATATTCCACGTTATCAATGATAAGAATTCAAAAGCTTAGCTATTTCGATAAATTCAGACGTATAAAGTCTCACCTTCGTTGACATCCTTAACCCTGCCAGCAGTGTTTTTTAGAGGCGGACTATTTTTGGACAGTGTGCTACGATGGAAGCCAATATTATCAGATTGGCTTCAAAAATTTAAAGGCTATGATTGACTGTCAAATCAAAATCAGTATTACTATTGGCAGGGTGACTGATGTTAATCAAGACAAGGCTCAAGTTTCTTTCAAAAATGTGAACTTCAAAAACTTGACATCCCAATCTCGGTTCACCTATTCCTATTTTTTCATTTCGCCTATGTTGATCGGCTAGGCTGCAGTAAGTCAAAAGTAGTATCTGACATATGGCCTCTTAGATTTACTGCCTACCCTATTGAACTAAGCAGTTCCAATCGATTGGGACAACAGTTTCTAATATTAATCGGTTTAACACACAGCATTTCTAGCAGGCTACTCCAAAGGAATCAATTTTTGAAAATAATATGAAAAGAACTTCTTGTGCATACATCTTTTTTTAAACGTTCATATTTAACTTTGTCTGTTTAGGTCAAAGAATATCAAATCTTCAAAGATAAAACTGCATTAGTGTTCAGCAGAAATGATCTTGACAGGGCCTTGAATAATAATGGAAGTGTATTTAGTTGTGCAGTTAATATGAAGGGAGAAAGTTGGTTAATCTTGATTACAAGATTAACAAAGAGCGAAATAAAATATTAACAACAACATAAGAAAAAACAGTTCCACCTATAAATACCTTAAGGAATCCTTATTAGTTTTTTCTGTCCTTTTTTACTTTCAATCGTCAAAGGTATTGCCAAAAGTACACTAAACCTCATATTAAACAACAGAATCAAGGCTAGATAAACCTGAATATCGCGTTCCAAGCTAGTTCATAAGGTTTTAGTGACTTCAAAAGAAAGGCAATTGGGTCTAAAGGCTAAATGGTGTGAATTTTTCAAGACAGTAGAACGAATTATTCATAAAATATTTTATTGTATACTCAATAACCATTATCAGTGTACAAAGTATCAAAACTTTTGAAATATTTGAAATACCTTAAATGAAATATTATACAGAATTTTGAACCTTACCTTTAGCAATACAATCTATGGTTAAACCAGCAAGAATGAATTGAAAAAAAAATCTTAAGAAATATGCGCAATCAAGATTTTCCATGGAATCATTACATATCACATGGATGCAGTGAAGTCATGGCTGTTATTTTTGTGAGTTTTAATAGAGATCTTATTTCAAACTCACCCAAACTTAAGCCTGTTTGCAATCGAGATTTTTCACTTGTAAAACTAAAACCCTAAAAATGCAGAGAAGTCATGGCAGTTATTTTTGTAATAATAATCTTACTATAAACCTTGAAAAACTTACACCAGGAATCTATTGAATTTTTCTTACCCTAACTACCTTAAGGCATATAGATGCGTTGTCATGGTGCTTACTTATGTGAGTCTTTAAAGTAATCTTAGCACAAAATTAAGCATTTACGAAATTGAGCTACATTCCTCGCCACTAATTCATATAATATAATTAGTACCGGAAGACATGGGCTTTGCCACCGATTCTCGGCACGGCTACGTGGCTGGTTCTTATACATTGATTCTCATTGTCGCTTGGTTTCTAACCGAGACCGTTGTCTTAGTGAAGTAGCAGGTTGATTTACATCATCCTCCAATTCTCACATTTTCATGTGACCTTGGGCATACTTGGTTGTGTCTCACAATATTTTTGTGATCTTTGGTAATCTTTGGAGCTTGGGGCCAATTTTAGTGGAGGGCTAGACGATAAAATGGAGGTTCAAAGTGATGGAAGGTAAAAGGGTACAACCATGACAGGATGGTTTGTTGTTAATGGCCCAATAAGCTCCACTAAATCTCATGTTGCCTAGCATACTAGCTCAGATTAGAAAAGGAATCTTTTTATGTAATTAATTTAAAAAAACTTTTTCCACAAAATAAGTTTTTCAAACAAAAGTAAAGAACTCCATTAAACAAAAAATTAGCAAAAATAAAATCAAATAATCTACCAAGCGTGAAACTACCACAAATCAGCATCGATAAATAAATGAAACCCAAAAATAACATAAACTACAAAAATTAACCGAGTCAAACTCATAACGAGCAGAAATTAACATAAGTTGGGCGCAAAACCTATGCATTCCCAAGGCCAGAACGAAATTCGCTCTTTACTGAAAAAATATAAGTGTCTTTACTTTTATAACTTTGATAAAACAAATAATATAAACATTTTGATTAATAAACATCAGTATATGTTTATTAAACTGACAATGCACATTCATTTGTATTTTTTCAGTAAAGTGCAAATTTTGTTCTGGCCTTGAGAAGGCATAGGGGCTAGTTGCCCTCAAATCACTTTCGACTATTAAAAATGGTACTATCCCTTTGAATTTCAAATCAAATGAGCCCTTTTTCAAGTGTCTACGACAAAGATTTCAATAAAAACCTTATATGCCTCCAGGGCATAACTGATAATCCTTGCCCTGAGGGTTGTGGGGAGTTTCCTCCTCAAAAATATATTTTCTATCTGGAGATCAACTACGCTGAACAAAACGGCTATCTCAAAATTTTTATTGGA
Source organism: Artemia sinica (assembly GCA_027921565.1). Taxonomy (NCBI): domain Eukaryota; kingdom Metazoa; phylum Arthropoda; class Branchiopoda; order Anostraca; family Artemiidae; genus Artemia; species Artemia sinica. Next base: position 46,789,643 of record CM051276.1, on the reverse strand, counting down.
TGTGTTTGGGGAAATGATGGGCGTGGGGGGGGGGCTAGTTGCCCTCCAATCACTTTCGACTATTAAAAAGGGCACTAACCCTTGGAATTTCCAATTGAATGATCCTTTTTTGACGTTTCTACGACAACGCCTTCTATAAAAACCTTATATGCCCCCAGGGCATAACTTAAAACCCTTGCCCTGAGGGTAGTAGGGGAGTGTCCTCCTCAAAAACATATTTTCTATCTGGAAATCAACTACGCTGAACAAAATGGCTATCTCAAAATTTTGATTGGATGTGTTTGGGGAAATGATGGGCGTGGGGGGGGCTAGTTTCCCTCCAATCAGTTTCGACTAGTAGAAAGGGCACTAGAACTCTCAATTTCCAATCGAATGAGCCCATTTTGAAGTTTCTACGAAGACCCCTTCTATATGAAGTGCCCTTCTCTAAAGTAAAAAAATAATACATAGTACATTGGGCCAACATCGTTCTTATATGCCCTCAGGGCATAACTTAAAACCCTTGCCCCGAGGGGTTGTGGGGGAGTGTCCTCCTCAAAAACATATTTTCTATCTGGAAATCAACTACGCTGAATAAAATGGTTATCTCAAAATTTTGATTGGATGTGCTTGGGGGAATGATGGGCGTGGGGGGGGGCTAGTTGCCCTCCAATCACTTTTGACTATTAAAAAGTGCACTAGCCACTCCAATCTCCAATAAAATGAGCCCTTTTCGAAGTTTCTACGACAACTCCTTCGATACGAAGTGCTTGTCGAAGAAGAAAAAAAACACATTGTGGCCACATCGTTTTTTACTTTTGATTTCCAAATCGAAAATATGTTTTTGAGGAGGACACTCCCCCAAAACCCTTGGGCAAGGGTTTTAAGTTATGCCCTGAGGGCATATAAGGTTTTTATAGAAGGCGTTGTCGTAGAAACTTCAAAAAAGGCTCATTCGATTTGAAATTCAAAGGGCTAGTGCCCTTTTTAATTGTCGGAAGTGACTGGAGGGCAACTAGCCCCCCCCACGCCCATTATTTCCCCAAACACATCCAATCAAAATTTTGAGATAGGCATTTTGTTTTTTTTTGTTTTTGTTTTTTTTTTCCTTTAGAGCTGGGCACTTCATATGGAAGGGGTCGTCGTATAAACTTCAAAAGGGGCTCATTCGATTGGAAATTGAGAGTTCTAGGGCCATATTTAATTGTTGAAAGTGATTGGAGGCACCTACCCCCCCACGCCCATCATTCCCCCAAACACATCCAGCCAAAATTTTGAGATAGCCATTTTGTTCAGCGTAGTTGATTTACAGATAGAAAATATGTTTGGGGAGGACACTCCCTTGCAACCCTCAGGGCAAGGGTTTTAAGTTATGCCCTGGGGGCATATAAAGTTTTTATAGAAGGCGTTGTCGTAGAAACTTAAAAAAAAGGCTCATTCGATTGGAAATTCAAAGGGATAGTGCCCTTTTTAATAGTCGATAGTGATTGGTGGGCAATTAGCCCACCCCCCACGCCCATCATTCCCCCAAACACATCCAGCCAAAATTTTGAGATAGCCATTTTGTTCAGCGTAGTTGATTTACAGATAGAAAATATATTTTTGAGGGGGGTACTCCTCTACAGCCCTCAGGGCAAGGGTTTTAAGTTATGCCCTTGGGGCATATAAGGTTTTTAAAGAAGGCATTGTCGTAGAAACTTCAAAAAAGGTCATTAGATTGGAAATTCAAGGGACTAGTGCCCTTTTTAATAGTCGAAAGGGATTGGAGGGCAACTATCCCCCCAACGCCCATCATTCCCACAAAAACATCAAATAAAAATTTTGAGATAGCCATTTGAAACTACCCCAAATCAGCATCGATAAATAAATGAAACCCAAAACGAACAGAAATTACAGTAATTAACCGATTCAAACTCAAAACGAGTAGAAACTAACATAAGTTGTTCACAAAACCCCTATGTCTTACGAAGGCCAGAACAAAATTTGCACTTTACTGAAAAAATACAAATGAATGTGCATTGTCATTTTAATATAGATATACTTGTATATAGTAATCAAAATGTTAATATTATTTGATTTATTTAAGTTATAAAAGTAAAAACATTTATATTTTTAAGTAAAGTGCAAATTTTGTTCTGGCCTTGGGAAGGCATAGGGGTTTAGTGACCAACTTATGTTAATCTCTGCTCGTTTTGAGTTTGATTCGGTTAAATATTGTAATTTCTGTTCGTTTTAGGTTCCATTTATTTATCGATGCTGATTTGGGGTAGTTTCACGCTTGGTAGATTATTTGATTTTATTTTTGCTCATTTTTTGTTTAATGGAGTTCTTTACTTTTCTTTGAAAAACTTATTTTGTGAAAAAAGTTTTTAAATTAATACTATAAATAGTTAAGTCTAGTTAATTGATTAAGACACGAGCTAGGTTTAACAGTTGCACACAAGTATATTTTTTGAGCCTTGTTGAGAACAGTGGTTCTTTTAGCTTTTATCCATTGTTAAATAAGAATTGAAAAAAAGGATACAATAATACAAATAACTATTTACACTTCACTTTTTAGGATTTACTTTAAAATTTTTGTAATAACACCAAATTGTGTTGTTTGTTCTTTTTTAGAGAAGAACTAAAGCTTCGACCCTCATTACATTTTCATAATCTTTGAGCGGAATAGCAGAGTTGAATGAAGTCAAAGTATGATTTGTGGAGTCCCTCGTACTGTCCAAAGTTTTAACTTATATTATGATGTTTTTTTTGGACAAGCTCAGCCCATTTTCAGGGCACAGATGTAAGGGGGTCTTGTGGCCTTTATATTGACCATTAAGTCCATCCCCTACGTAGATTTAAAATAATAAATGAGCGACTTTCTTTAGTCAATTACAGAAATTGGTGCAAACCAATTGACACCGTTCGTTTTTTACAGTTTTTCAATACTATTCGATGAATGGAATTGTGGATACCCGTCTAACTGACCGTATTTCAGACAGTAAGCTGTGCGAAAAATGTGGCTGTATCCCACTTTCTAGGGCTATAATTAAAGGACGGTTAGCGCGGCTAGGACACACTTTGTATATTGAGGATGACAGGTTGCAAAAGATTGTCCTTTTCGACCCACCATCTAGGGCCAAACGAAAAGCAAGTCGTCCCTGAAAGGGATGGAGAGGGTCGTAAAAAAGGAATGAAAGGAAACTGGGGTGTCTTGGGAAGGTGTAAAGACTAGAGCTTTAAATAGATTGGATTGAGGAGAGGCGCGTGCAGCTTTGTTGGCCTCAGGTTGTTTGACAGTATAGTGAGTTGTTAGTAGTAGTAGTAGTAATAGTAGCAGTAGTAGTAATAGTAGTAGTACAGTAGTAGATATACAAATCATGTACCTTTATTTCAGCTCAAAGCAGCAACAGGGCTCAACTGGCAACTCTTAAGCATCAGCACTACCTCACCGGAAGTCAATTATTTCACAAGCCTGTTGAGCGATAAATCCTACCTGGTTATACCTAATCCCTTAACAGAGGAGGTTGTATCCAGCAATCTAGTTGTTTACAGCAAAGAGGCTGTTGAAAGCACAGATATTTCAATATCCTCTTCGTGTATTGATGCAGCAGAGAGTACTTCCTGTTATCTGAAAAATCTGAAGATTGTGAAAAATACACTTAACTTTAATAGTGGTAAGTGACTCGACTGCATTAGTCCTCAAACAGAAGAAATAAAAAATTTTATCAACCCGTTCTTTTAACAAACTCTAAGTAAGAAGCGAATCGTGGTAATAATAACTAAAACCCTGAAATAAAGATTGTTATAAAAGTCAACGTGAAAAAGAAAAATCAAGAAAAGAACCTTTTCAAAAAAAAAGTAAAGAGCTAAATTGAACAAAGACGAGCATTAATAAAAGCCGGATAATTATCCAGAACTGACATATTCCTAATGCGGTCTTTTGGTGACCTGTCTATGCATAGCGCCTATTCATTCATTTCTACATTCCCTGAAAATCTTAGATGACTCCCCTTAGCAGTTCCAGATATTGCAGATGTGGCATTATGGGAACGTGGATGTACAAGATATCTTCTGATTTACTTCAACTTACGTTTACCGTTCCCCGGAAATTTAAACTTAATGCCCTTAGCCCTTCCTCATATTACCCTTTAACCCTTTAACAACTTGGATGCGCATAATGTCTTTTGTATTAATTCAACATTAACTGAAATCTCAAATACCCTTAGCCGTTACTGAAATACTGTAGATACGCTCTTTTGAAAACATTGATGTAAATAGTGTTTTTTGATTTAGCCCAGCACTCTCCTGAGGTAACTTTTACCACTGCCACCAACAATTGGAACCCAAGTCCTAAAATCGATCTCGATCGGGAACTCTTTTCAAACACTTCCTGGTAAAGAACTGTAAGTAAGGAGCAACCCGGCTCAATAGTAACCGAAACTCTAAAAAAGGGAATTTTGATACGAATAGATATATCAAAAGAATTGGAGTTTTATACTGGTTTCAAATATATAAGTTTCAATTAGTTTAATTTTACCCATCAAAGGTTAAGAGCCTGAGAAAATTTGCCTGATTTTTGAAAAAAGGAGGAAACACCCCCTTAAAGTCATAAAATCTTACTGAAAATAGCACCATCAGATTCAACGTATCAGGTCACTACTGTACAAGTTTCAAGCGCCTATCTAATAAAAAAATTTCTTCCAAAAAAAAAGATCACGGATGCGTGTTTATTTGTTGTTTTTTTTGTATGTTTTTCCCAGGGGTGATTGTATCGATCCATTGGTCCTGGAATATCGTGAGAGGGCTTATTAGGAAGAAAATTAAAAGTTCTAGTGCCCTTTTTGAGTGATCGAAAAAATTGGAGGGCAGCTAGGCCCTCTTCCACGCCCCTTTTTTCTCAAAAATCTTCCGATCAAAATTTTGAGATAGCCGTTTTGTTCAGCATAATTGAAAGGCCGAATAACTACGCCTTTGGCGACATCATGATCCTCACACAGCCCCTGGGAAAAGGTCTTTAAGTTACAAAATTCGCGCATTGATTACATATAGCATTTGTTATTGGGAAGCATGCACGACTTTTTCGGGTGGAGGGGAGATTTCTGCCGGTACAACTGAGCCCTCGTGCAACTGAACCCCGGTATAACTGAACCCCTCTGCAACCAAAACCCCGTACAACTGCATCCCCGTGCAGCTTAACCACCGTGCAAGTGAACCCCGTGCAACTCTACCCTCGTGCAACTCAACCCCCGTGCAACTCAACCCCATTTAGCTGAACCCCGATTTAACTTAACCCCCGTGTAATTGAACCCCCTTGCAACTGAACCCCATGTAAATGAACCACCGTGCAACTGAGCCCTCGTTTAACTGAAGGCTCGTGCAATTGAACCCTCCTGCATCTGAACCCTTGTGAAACTAAACCACTGTACTCACATTTTCAGTTTTCTATAAATATGAGGCAATATCATTGGGTAAAACACAAGTTAGAACTTTCACAGGTTCAACATTGTTAGAATTGTTTGTTTTTTAAAGTCATGATATAAAAGCCTGTCAAGATGATTCCTAAAAAAGCTCCCTTTTTTCCCAAAATCATCCGATCAAAAATTTGAGATAGCCATTTTGTTCAGCATAATTGAAAGGCCGAATAACTATGCCTTTGGGGATATCATGATCCTCACAGAGCCCCTGTAAAAAGATTTTTAAGTTACCAGATTCGCGCATTGATTACGTATAGCATTTGTTATTGGGAAGTATGCACAAATTTTTGGGGGTAGGGGAGATTTCTGCCGGTACAACTGAGCCCTCGTGCAACTGAACCCCGGTATAACTGAACCCCTGTGCAACTGAACCCCCGTAAAACTGCACCCCTTGCAGCTAAACCACCGTGCAACTGAATCCCGTGCAACTCAACCCTCGCGCAACTCAGCCCCCGTGCAACTCAACCCCATTTAGCCGAACCCCCATTTAACTTAACCCCCGTGTAATTGAACCCCCTTGTAACTGAACCCCGTGTACCTGAACCGCCGTGCAACTCAGCCCTCGTTTAACTGAACTCTCGTGCAATTGAACCCTCCTGTATCTGAACCCATGTAAAACTGAACCACCGTACTCAGTTTTTCAGTTTTCTACCAATGGGTAAAACACAAGTTAGAATTTTGACATGTTCAACATTGTTGGAATTGTTTGTTTTTTAAAGTCATGATATAAAAGCCTGTCAAGATGATTCATAAAAAAGCTTTATGTTCTTGTCACAAAAACAAAGAAGATCAGATGTTACGAACCGTTAAAGCCAGATTTATTTCTTCTTATTTATGTCTGTTTATGCTTTATGTCTCCGCTCTGTCAAAAATACCCTCCCACTCAAAAATACCCTCCCCTCGTGGAAAATACCCACCACCACCCCTCCGACGGCTGATTGGTTTCCAGTCACTTTTGACTTATCAAAAATGGACTAGAAATCTCAATTTTTGATCGAATGAGCATCCTCCAAATTTTCTACGACCACGAGGCGGATGTGGGGATGAGGAAGGGGCAGTTATCCTCCTATACAGAATGAATTCTACTCATTTTTGGGTTTAATGTTACTATTTACTCTCATAATAACAGCGTAGACCAAAAATATTCCCAGAAGTCTAGAGAGATTAAATATCAATTTAACACTTTGATATTTTTAAAGTTCTTTTGTCCCCCCACTAAAAAATGAATCCCCAAATATAAGTCCTGGATACGGTCCTGTGGATTTTATATCAATTTCTACCTCCACTCACCCATCGTCTCTCCTTCCGAAATAATTCTGTATTTATCTGAAGGATCATTGAGAGTTGGGATGTTTTGGTATTAAAATGTACCCTTTGAGGTACCTCATTCCTTTCCTAACTATAAAACAATCATAGAACTCCATTGTAGATGTTTAAAGCCCTTATATGCAAATATTTGGAATTGTAAAACAGTAGGGAATTTACCCAAAACAGTGAAATTTGTGTAGACCTTAAAAATATTTTGGCTAGTTTGGGAGGGAGGGAGATGCCTCAAAGGGTGTATTTTAATACCAAGACATCCCAACTCTCATGGAGCCATCAGATAAATATAGAATTAGCTCTAAGAAAGAGACAACAGGAGGATGGAGGTAGAAATTGATGTGCGATCCCAATGGCCGTCTTCAGGACTTTTGTTTGTGGGTTATTTTCTCCGTGGGAGGGGGACAAAAAAACTTTAAAAAACACATAAGAAATGAAAAATTGATATTTAATCCCTCTTGATTTCTGGGAATATTTCTGGTCTACGTTGTTATTATGAAAGTAAAGAGCAACATTAAATCCCAAAGGAGCAGAATTTATTCTTTATAGGAGGGGTACTGTCCCTTCCTCATCCCAACCTCAACCTCACGGTGAGAGAAACTTCGGAGGATGCTCGTTCGATCAGAAATTTAGAGTTCTAGTCATTTTCTTAAGCCAAAGTGATAAACCAAACAGCTGCTGGGGGGGGGGGGGGGGGTCCGAGGAGTTATTTAATACGGGAGGGTATTTTCAGCTGGGGGGGTATTTTCTGCATGGGTATTTTTCTTGGGGTGGGGGTGGGTGGGCAAACGCCTAGACCCGCGGGTAAACTTTAAGAGACCCAAAGAAAACAAAAATTGTGATACGATATCGCTGTTAACCCTGAATGTACAAGTATTTTTAAATCATGATCATAGTTGCAAGAGTTTAGCCTACTATTTTTAACGAGTTATCTCATTAGTATGCTAGTAGAGGACTAAGTGCCATTTTGCTTAGACGTATAGGAATTACCATGCTATTTGCTTAGACGTATAGGAATTCCCATACTATTTACTGGGACCTCTACACCTTTTCAAAGAGAGTGAGTATCCTCTCACATAGCCTTCCATTTTGCTTGAGGCCCTAGGAATTACCATGCTATTTGCTTGCAGCACGTTCCTTAGTACCTCGCCATGCTATTTGCTTGCCTTACCTTTTATACCTATAAAGTGGTCAAACACGTTTTGAGAGTATAATTGTTTTGTTTTTTTTTTAAATCGAAAACTAGAAATTGTCAAATTGCGTATTTAGGAATGATTTTGTAGGAAAAGCTGTCTATCACCCATGCATTATCCACTGTTCCATTTCTTTGAAGTATGTGCTATCAAGAGTGGCTTCTGATTTTTTTGGACAATTGTCTTTAGTCAAGAATAGTTTGTTATGAATGTGTCTGTAGATAGCATTTTCGAATTGGATCCTATGAAGGTGGAGAAAAAAAGGGTTTAGCATTTGCGAATTGGACTATACGAACGATATTAATTGAATAATAGGGAGAAAAACAGAGCTAGATAACATTTGCGAATTGGATCGTATGAAGGTGGGGATAAAAGGGTATAGCATTTGCGAATTGGTGATTATCAGTTAAGGTAACCCCTCGGGGTTGTTAACTCATAGCTTATTTATTATAAATTTGGAACAATATCAATCTATGGGAATGGTTAACGATGATAAAATGGTCTTATGAATTGACCTAGCTTTACTTCTTCGATGTGTTCTGTATAATACACAAGTGGCATTTGAACAGTGTTGTCAATTTAAAATAGAGTTTAACGTTATAGTATACTAAAAAGTTGATACTAAGAGAGATGTAGATGGCAAGAAAAGAATTTTAATAACGGATAGCTTTACTTTTTCGATGTATTCTGTATAATACACAAGTGGTGGGGTGATGGCAGCGGGGTGTCTTAGAGTACTTATAGTGCTGTACTGTGGGCCGAATTGCTTGCAAAAATACCCGAATGAATGAGTTGAAATAAAATTTTTAACTAGAAATGGCTGAAAAGTGTTTTGGGGGAGATGGGTCGATGACAGAGGGATGTGTTAGCGTAGTTATAGTGTGATAGTGGGGGGCGAATTGCTAGCGAAAAACCCAAATGAATGAGTTGAAATAACATTTTTAACTAGAAATCTCTGAAAAAATATTTTTGGGGGGAGATAGTGCGATGGCAGCCGGCTGTCATAGAGTATTTATAGTGTGATAGTTTGGGGGCGTATTGCTTACAAAAAAAACCGAGTGGATGACTTGAAAATAAAAATTTTAACGAGAAATGGCTGAAAAGTGTTTTGGGGGAGATGGGTTGATGACAGAAGGATGTCTTAGCGTAGTTATAGTGTGATAGTGGGGGGCAAATTGCCAGCGAAAAAACCCAAATGAGTGAGTTGAAATAAAATTTTTAACTAGAAATGGCTGAAAAGTGTTTTTGGGGAGATGGGTTGATGACAGAGGGGTGTCTTAGCGTAGTTATAGTGTGATAGTGGGGGGCGAATTGCTAGCGAAAAACCCAAATGAATGAGTTGAAATAACATTTTTAACTAGAAATCTCTGAAAAAAATATTTTGGGGGGGAGATAAAGCGATGGCAGCCGGTTGTCATAGAGTAGATATAGTGTGATAGTTTGGTGGCGTATTGCTTACAAAAAAACCGAGTGGATGACTTGAAAATAAAATTTTTAACGAGAAATGGCTGAAAAGTGTTTTGGGGGAGATGGGTTGATGACAGAACGATGTCTTAGCGTAGTTATAGTGTGATAGTGGGGGGCAAATTGCTAGCAAAATACCCAAATGAATGAGTTGAAATAAAATTTTTAACTAGAAATGGCTGAAAAGTGTTTTTGGGGAGATGGGTCGATGACAGACGGGTGTCTTAGCGTAGTTATAGTGTGATAGTGGGGGGGGGGCGAATTGCTTGCGAAAAAACCCGAATGAATGAGTTGAAATAAAATTTTGAACTAGAAATGGCTGAAAATTGTTTTGGGGGAGATGGGTCGATGACAGAGAGGTGTCTTAGCGTAGTTATTGTGTGATAGTGGGGGACGAATTGCTAGCGAAAAACCTAAATGAATGAGTTGAAATATTATTTTTAACTAGAAATCTCTTAAAAAATATTTTTGGGGGGAGATAGTGCGATGGCGGCCGGCTGTCATAGAGTAGTTATAGTGTGATAGTTTGGGGGCGTATTGCTTACAAAAAACCCGAGTGGATGACTTGAAAATAAAATTTTTAACGATAAATGGCTGAAAAGGGTTTTGGGGGAGATGGGTTGATGGCAAAAGGATGTCTTAGCGTAGTTATAGTATGATAGTGGGGGGCGAATCGCTAGCAAAAAACCCAAATGAATGAGTTGAAATAAAATTTTTAACTAGAAATGGCTGAAAAGTATTTTGGGGGAGATGGGGCGATGACAGAGGGGTGTCTTAGCGTAGTCATAGTGTGATAATGGGGGGGGCGAACTGCTAGCCTAAAATCTGAGCTAATAAGGGTTTATGATCGTAAACTCTAGTTTTTTGTAAGAAAATTATGGAAAATACAATTCTCTGGTTCAAATGTGAAATTTGGGTCTATTTTAGATCGAAAAATAAAACTTTTTCCGTAAAATCTGAGCTAATAAGGTTTTTGACCGTAAACTCTAGTTTTTTGTAAGAAAATTATGGAAAATACAATTCGTTGGCTCATAGGTGAAACTTAAGTCCAGTTATGGATCGAAAAATAACCTATTTCTGTAAAATCTGAGCTAATAAGGGTTTTTGACCGTAAACTCTAGTTTTTTGTATGAAAATTATGGAAAATACAATTCTCTGGTTCAAATGTGGAACTTAAGTCTATTTTTGAATCGAAAAAAAAACTATTTCCGTAAAATCTGCGCTAATAAGGCTTTTGACCGTAAACTCTAGTTTTTTGTAAGAAAATTATGGAAAATACAATTCTCTGGTTCAAATGTGAAACTTAGGTCCATTTTGGATCGAAAAATAAAACTATTTCCGTAAAATCTGAGCTAATAAGGGTTTTTGAGCGTAAACTCTAGTGTTGTTTGTAAGAAAACTATGGAAAATACAATTCGTTGGCTTATAGGTGAAACTTAAGTCCAGTTTTGGATCGAAAAATAAACTATATCCGTAAAACCTGAGCTAATAAGGATTTTTGACCGTAAACTCTAGTTGTTGTAAGAAAATTATGGAAAATATAATTCTCTGGTTCAAATGTGAAACTTAAGTCCATTTTTGGATCGAAAAATAAAACTATTTCCGTAAAATCTGAGCTAATAAGGGTTTTTGACCGTAATCTCTAGTTTTTTGTAAGAAAACTATGGAAAATAAAATTCTCTGGTTCAAATGTGAAACTTAGGTCCATTTTGGATCGAAAAATAAAACTATTTCCGTAAAATCTGAGCTAATAACGGTTTTTGACCGTAAACTGTAGTTTTTTTTGTAAGAAAATTATGAAAAATACAATTCGTTGGCTCATAGGTGAAACTTAAGTCCAGTTTTGGATCGAAAAATAAACTATTTCCGTAAAATCTGAGCTAATAAGGATTTTTGACCGTAAACTCTAGTTTTTTTTAAGAAAATTATGGAAAATACAACTCTCTGGTTCAAATGTGAAACTTAAGTCCATTTTTGGATCGGAAAATAAAATTATTTCCGTAAAATCTGAGCTAATAAGGGTTTTTGACCGTAAACTCTAGTTTTTTGTAAGAAAACTATGGAAAATACAATTCTCTGGTTCAAATGTAAAACTTAAGTCCATTTTGGATCGAAAAATAAAACTATTTCCGTAAAATCTGAACTAATAAGGGTTTTTGACCGTAAACTCTAGTTTTTTGTAAGAAAATTATAGAAAATACAATTCGTTGGCTCATAGGTGAAACTTAAGTCCAGTTTTGGATCGAAAAATAAACTATTCTGTAATATCTGAGCTAATAAGGGTTTTTGACCGTAAACTCTATTTTTTTGGAAGAAAATTATGGAAAATACAATTCTCTGGTTCAAATGTGAAACTTAAGTCCAGTTTTGGATACTCATAATGATGAGGACTGATGGTTCTAATTCAATATTTTTTTCATAAAAACAAACAATTTTTTTAAACTTCGAAATTACTCAACTTTATTTATTTTTTATTTATTTTTTTTGTACTTATCTTAAAATGACAAAACATGCTTACGGCTCTAACAATTGTACTCTATGATTGCTCAAAGGCCTAGTCTTCTACTAATATCGTAAACCATATCTTGTCTACGTGCCGAAACTGTTACCTGTGTAAAAATAATGTGATAATAGACTGTGAAATTGCCAGAAAAATAAAAAGGGCATTGGCTGAAAATATCACTATGGAATATAAAGATGAATTCGATGAAAAACAAAGCACCAGCAAACGTTACTGCCATTGATCAAACAGTCAATGAACCAAATAATACCAAAGACGAAAAGCATATTGAGCCTGTTGATGACACACCAGTAAAAATTGTGTATGACTCAAAATGGAATAATGATTATTCTACTGATTACGAACTAAGAGAAGACAATAGCTACAATATCAAGAGAGAACATGGTGAACTATTTTATAGAACAGATTCAAAATGTCCAAAGTTAATCATTGATACTAATAATGTATCATAATATATTGTCGTATTAATATTCTACATAGCATTATTTCATTAAAAATATATTATGCATTACATTGTTATGTGTTCATTATTTTTAGAGTAAGCTAGCATATCAAACGTTTAGAATGTCTATTAAAACATCGGAGATGTAGGAAAAGGAATTTGCATACATCTATTGTCAGACACATGGGATAGCATTGACAAAATCTAGGTATCAGAATGAATAAATTCTTTATCAACATCCGTTGTTGGATATGTCATTATGTCATTAAGAAAAAATTGTAAGTAAGTAAGTAAGTAAGTAACAAACTCTTTCTTGAATTCACCTCTTGGATACACAATACAGAAATTTAATTCAGGAAATTATGAAAAAAAAGTGAACAAATTCTTTATTAACATTCATTATCGATTGAAGTCGCTTCCTAGACAGACAATACAGCAATTTCACAAAATATAAGTATAAGAGTGATTAAATTCTATATCAACATCCATTTCTCGGATACATAGGAAAAAGTTGACAAAATCTAAGTGTTAGAGTGAATAAATTTTATTTATCAACATCTTTTGTCAGATACATCGGATAAAATTGACGGAATCTAAGTGTCAGAGTGGATATTTTTTTTATCAACATCCTTTGTCAGATACATCAAATAAAATTGACAAAATTGAAATTTCAGAATGAATAAATGCTTTAACAACATCCTTTATCGGATATGTCGGATAAAATTGACAAAATCTAAGTATCAGAGTGACTAAATTCTGTTAAAGCATTCATTCATTCTGAAATTTAGATTTTGTCAATTTTATTTGATGTATCTGACAAAGGATGTTGATAAAAAAAAATTATTCACTCTGACACTTAGATTCTGTCAATTTTATCCGATGTATCTGACAAAAGATGTTGATAAATAAACTTTATTCAATCTAACACTTAGATTTTTCAACTTTTCCTATCTATCCGAGAAATGGATGTTTATATAGAATTTAATCACTCTTATACTTAGATTTTGTGAAATTGCTGTATTGTCTGTCTAGGAAGCGATTTCAATCGATAATGAATGTTAATAAAGAATTTTTCTTTTTTTTTCATAATTTCCTTAATTAAATTTCTGTATTTGGTATCCAAGAGGTAAATTCAAGAAAGAGTTTGTTACTTACTTACTTACTTACAATTTTTTCATAATGACATAATGACATATCCAACAACGGATGTTGATAAAGAATTTATTCATTCTGATACCTAAATTTTGTCAACTTTATCCCATGTGTCTGACAATGGATGTATGCAAATTTCTGTTCTTACATCTCCGATGTTTTAATAGACATTCTATACGTTTGATATGCTAGCTTACTCTAAAAATAATGAACACATAACAATGTAATGCATAATATATTTTTAATGAAATAATTCTATGTAGAATATTAATCCAAAAATATATAATGATATATTATTAATATCAATGATTAACTTCAGACATTTTGAACCTGTTCCATAAAATAGTTCACCGTGTTCTCTCTTGATATTGTAGCTATTTTCTTCTCTTAGTTCGTAATCAGTAGAAAAATGATTATTCCATTTTGAGTCATACACAATTTTTACTGGTGTGTTATCAACAGGCTAAATATGCTTTTCGTCTTTGGTATTATTTGGTTCATTGACTGTTTGATCAATGGCAGTAACGTTTGCTGGTGCTTTGTTTTTCGTCGATTCATCTTTATATTCCATAGTGATATTTTCTGCCAATGCCCTTTTTATTTTTCTGGCAATTTCACTGTCTATTATCACATTATTTTAACACAGGTAACAGTTTCGGCACGTAGACAAGATATGGTTTACGATATTAGTAGAAGAGTAGGCCTTTGAGCAATCATAGAGTACAATTGTTAGAGCCGTAATCATTTTTTGTCATTTTAAGATACGTACAAAAAAAATAATAAATAAATAAAGTTGAATAATTTCGAAGTTTTAAAAAAATAGTTTGTTTTTATGAAAAAAATACTGAATTAGAACCATCAGTCCTCTTCATTATGAGTATCCAAAACTGGACTTAAGTTTCACATTTGAACTAGAGAATTGTATTTTCCATAATTTTCTTACAAAAAAAACTAGAGTTTACGGTCAAAAACCCTTATTAGCTCAGATTTCACGGAAATAGTTTTATTTTTCGATCCAAAAATGGACTTAAGTTTCACATTTGAACCAGTGAATTGTATTTTCCATAATTTTCTTACAAAAAACTAGAGTTTACGGTCAAAAACCCTTATTAGCTCAGATTTTATGGAAATAGTTTTATTTTTCGATCCAAAACGGACTTAAGTTTCACATTTGAACCAGAGAATTGTATTTTCCATAGTTTTCGTACAAAAAACTAGAGTTTACGGTCAAAAACCCTTATTAGCTCAGATTTTACGGAAATAGTTTTATTTTTCGATCCAAAAAGGACTTAAGTTTCACATTTGAACCAGAGAATTGTATTTTCCATAATTTTCTTACAAAAAACTAGAGTTTACGGTCAAAAATCCTTATTATCTCATATTTTACGGATATAGTTTATTTTTCGATCCAAAACTGGACTTAAATTTCACCTATGAGCCAACGAATTGTATTTTCCATAATTTTCTTACAAAAAAACTAGAGTTTACGGTCAAAAACCCTTATTAGCTCAGATTTTACGGAAATAGTTTTATTTTTCGATCCAAAATGGACCTAAGTTTCACATTTGAACCAGAGAATTGTATTTTCCATAATTTTCTTACAGAAAACTAGAGTTTACGGTCAAAAACCCTTATTAGCTCAGATTTTACGGAAATAGCTTTATTTTTCGATTCAAAAATGGACTTAAGTTTCACATTTGAACCAGAGAATTGTATTTTCCATTGTTTTCTTGCAAAAAACTAGATTTTATGGTAAAAAACCATTATTAGCTCAGATTTTACGGAAATAGTTTTATTTTTCGATCCAAAAATGGACTTAAGTTTCACATTTGAACCAGAGAATTGTATTTTCCATAATTTTCTTACAAAAAACTAGAGTTTACGGTCAAAAATCCTTATTAGCTCAGATTTTACGGAAATGGTTTATTTTTCGATCCAAAACTGGAATTAAGTTTCACCTATGAGCCAACGAACTGTATTTTCCATAATTTTCTTACAAAAAACTAGAGTTTACTGTCAAAAACCTTATTAGCTCAGATTTTACGGAAATAGTTTTATTTTTCGATCCAAAATGGACCTAAGTTTCACATTTGAACCAGAGAATCGTATTTTCCATAATTTTCTTACAAAAAACTAGAGTTTACGATCATAAACCCTTATTAGCTTTTAGGCTAGCAATTCGCCCCCCCCCCCCACTATCACACTATAACCACGCTAAGACACTCCTCTGTCATCGCCCCATCTCCCCCAAAACACTTTTCAGCCATTTCTAGTTAAAAATTTTATTTCAACTCATTCATTCGGGTTTTTTCGCAAGCAATTCGCCCCCCACTATCACACTATAACTACGCTAAGACATCCTTCTGCCATTAACCCATCTCCCCCAAAACACTTTTCAGCCATTTCTCGTTAAAAAATTTATTTTCAAGTCATCCACTCGGGTTTTTTGTAAGCAATACGCCCCCAAACTATCACACTATAACTACTCTATGACAGCCGGCTGCCATCGCACTATCTCCCCCCAAAAATATTTTTTCAGAGATTTCTAGTTAAAAATGTTATTTCAACTCATTCATTTGGGTTTTTCGCAAGAAATTCGCCCCCACTATCACACTATATCTACGCTAAGACACCCCTCTGTCATCGACCCATCTCCCCCAAAACACTTTTCAGCCATTTCTAGTTAAAAATTTTATTTCAACTCATTCATTCGGGTTTTTTCGCTAGCAATTCGCCCCCCACTATCACACTATAACTACGCTAAGACATCCTTCTGCCATAAACCCATCTCCCCCAAAACACTTTTCAGCCATTTCTCGTTAAATATTTCATTTTCAAGTCATCCACTCGGGTTTTTTGGAAGCAATACGCCCCCAAACTATCACACTATAACTACTCTGTGACAGCCGGCTGCCATCGCACTATCTCCCCCAAAAAATATTTTTTCAGATATTTCTAGTTAAAAATGTTATTTCAACTCATTCATTTGGGTTTTTCGCTAGCAATTCGCCCCCCCCCCCACTATCACACTATATCTACGCTAAGACACCCCTCTGTCATCGACCCATCTCCCCCAAAACACTTATCAGCCATTTCTAGTTAAAAATTTTATTTCAACTCATTCATTCGGGTTTTTTGCTAGCAATTCACCCCCCACTATCACACTATAACTACGCTAAGACATCCTTCTGCCATAAACCCATCTCCCCCAAAACACTTTTCAGGCATTTCTCGTTAAATATTTTATTTTCAAGTCATCCACTCGGGTTTTTTGGAAGCAATACGCCCCCAAACTATCACACTATAAATACTCTGTGACAGCCGGCTGCCATCGCACTGTCTCCCCCCAAAAATATTTTTTCAGATATTTCTAGTTAAAAATGTTATTTCAACTCATTCATTTGGGTTTTTCGCTAGCAATTCGCCCCCCACTATCACACTATAACTACGCTAAGACACCCCTCTGTCATCGATCCATCTCCCCCAAAACACTTTTCAGCCATTTCTAGTTAAAAATTTTATTTCAACTCATTCATTTGGGTTTTTTGCTAGCAATTCACCCCCCACTATCACACTATAACTACGCTAAGACACCCCTCTGTCATCGACCCATCTCCCCCAAAACACTTTTCAGCCATTTCTCGCTAAAAATTTTATTTTCAAGTCATCCACTCAGGTTTTTTGTAAGCAATACACCCCCAAACTATCACACTATAACTACTATATGACAGCCGGCTGCCATCGCACTATCTCCCCCCAAAAATATTTTTTCAGAGATTTCTAGTTAAAAATGTTATTTCAACTCATTCATTTGGGTTTTTCGCTAGCAGTTCAACCCCCCCCCCACTATCACACTATAACTACGCTAAGACACCCCTCTGTCATCGACCCATCTCCCCCAAAACACTTTTCAGCCATTTCTAGTTAAAAATTTTATTTAAACTCATTCATTTGGGTTTTTCTCCCCCAAAACACATCTCCCCCAAAACATCCTTCTGTCATCGACCCATCTCCCCCAAAAAACTTTTCAGCCATTTCTAGTTAAAAATTTTATTTCAACTCCTTAATTCGGGTTTTTTCGCAAGCAATTCGCCCCCCACTATCACACTATAACTACGCTAAGACACCCCTCTGTCATCGACCCATCTCCCCCAAAACACTTTTCAGCCATTTCTAGTTAAAAATTTTATTTCAACTCATTCATTTGGGTTTTTTGCTAGCAATTCACCCCCCACTATCACACGATAACTACGCTAAGACATCTTTCTGTCATAAACCCATCTCCCCCAAAACACTTTTCAGCCATTTCTCGTTAAAAATTTTATTTTCAAGTCATCCACTCGGGTTTTTTGTAAGGAATACGTCCCCAAACTATCACACTATAACTACTTTATGACAAACGGCTGCCATCGCACTATCTCCCCCCAAAAATATTTTTTTCAGAGATTTCTAGTTAAAAATGTTATTTCAACTCATTCATTTTGGTTTTTTGCTAGCAATTCGCCCCCCCCCCTATCACACTATAACTACGCTAAGACACCCCTCTGTCATCGACCCATCTCCCCCAAAACACTTTTCAGCCATTTCTAGTTAAAAATTTTATTTCAACTCATTCATTCAGGTTTTTTCGCAAGCAATTCGCCCCCCACTATCAAACTATAACTACGCTAAGACACCCTTCTCTCCTCGACCCATCTCCCCCAAAACACTTTTCAGCCAATTCTAGTTAAAAATTTTATTTCAACTCATTCATTTGGGTTTTTCGCTAGCAATTCGCCCCTCACTATCACACTATAACTACGCTAAGACATCCTTCTGCCATCAACCCATCTCCCCCAAAACACTTTTCAGCCATTTCTCGTTAAAAATTTTATTTTCAAGTCATCCACTCGGGTTTTTTGTAAGCAATACGCCCCCAAACTATCACACTATAACTACTCTATGACAGCCTGCTGCCATCGCACTATCTCCCCCAAAAAATATTTTTTCAGAGATTTCTAGTTAAAAATTTTATTTCAACTCATTCATTTGGGTTTTTCGCTAGCAATTCTCCCCCCACTATCACACTATAACTACGCTAAGACACCCCTCTGTCATCGACCCATCTCCCCCAAAACACTTTTCAGCCATTTGTAGTTAAAAAAAAATTTTCAGCTCATTCATTCGGGTTTTTTCGCAAGCAATTCGGCCCACAGTACAGCACTATAAGCACTCTAAGACACCCCGCTGCCATCACCCCACTACTTGTGTATTATACAGAACACATCGAAGAAGTAAAGCTATCCATTATTAAAATTCTTTTCTTGCCATCTACATCTCTCTTAGTATCAACTTTTTAGTATGCTATAACGTTAAACTCTATTTTAAATTGACAACACTGTTTAAACGCCACTTGTGTATTATACGAAACACATCGAAGAAGTAAAGCTAGGTCAACTCATAAGACCATTTTATCATCGTTAACCGTTTCCATAGATTGATATTGTTTCAAATTTATAATAAATAAGCTATGAGTTAACAACCCCTAGGAGTTACCTTAACTGATAATCACCAATTCGCAAATGCTATACCCTTTTTTTCTCCATCTTCATACGATCCAATTCGCAAATGTTATCTACCTCTGTTTTTTCCCTATTATTCAATTAATATCGTTCGTATAGTCCAATTCGCAAATGCTAAACCCTTTTTTTCTCCACATTCATAGGATCCAATTCGCAAATGCTATCTACCGACACATTCATAACAAACTATTCTTGACTAAAGGCAATTGTCCAAAAAAATCAGAAACCACTCTTGATAGCACATACTTCAAAGAAATTGAACAGTAGATAATGCATGGGTGATAGACAGCTTTTCCTACAAAATCATTCCTAAATACGCAATTTGACAATTTCTAGTTTTCGATAAAAAAAAACAATTATACTCTCAAAACGTGTTTGACCACTTTATAGGTATGAAAGGTAAGGCAAGCAAATAGCATAGTAATTCCTAGGGCCGCAAACAAAATGGAAGGCCATGTGAGAGGATACTCACTCTCTTTGAAAAGGTGTAGAGGTCCCAGCAAATAGTATGGGAATTCCTATACGTCTAAGCAAATAGCATGGTAATTCCTATACGTCTAAGCAAAATGGTACTTAGTCCTCTACTTATGCTAAACTCATGAAATTGCGATTACGATTTCAATATCTATAAATTTAGCACATATCAGGGATAATGGTGAAATTGTGCAAAATATAGCACCTATTCTTTTCCCTATATCAGTTATATTTCATCCTCTTTAGCTTAGACCAAATATTTCGCTTCAAAAGATTCTCGCAGCAATTCCCGACTAGGGTATTAGCATTACCACGAAGATACGCCACAAACAGATTTTAATTATCATAGCTTTAATTCTTAACAAGTTTATCTTTATATCTCATTTTATTTTCAGAGAGTGACGGCTGTGAAACTTTTGGACTAAATTCCTGTGTGTATCCTCTGCAGTGCCTTTCAGGAATAAATCCTGGGGCTTATTCTTGCCAGTGTTCTACAGGGTTTCGAGCGGAGCGGGTACTGGAGAATTATGAAATTTGTGAAGGTAATTACTACTACTACTACTACTAACAACTAACCGCAGCACCAAGCCGCCTGAGGCCAACACAGCTACGCACGCTCCTCTTCCATCCCAATTTATTCAAAGCCTCGATTTTTAAGCCCGCCCATGAAGTTCCCATGTCCTTTAAATCTTTCTTTATAACGTCCTCCCACCCCATACGAGGACGAACTGCTTTCCGTTTAGCCCTAGACGGTTGGCCGAAAAGAACAATCTTCGGCAATCTGTCATCCTTCATCCGAACAACGTGCCCTAGCCACCTCAACCTTTCTTTCATTATAGCACTAGAGAGCGGTATTTAACCACATTTTTCGTATAGCCTATTGTTTGAAATACGGTCAGTCAGCCGGGTACCCATAACAATCCTTAAGCAATTTCTCTGGAAATCATCTAGCAAATCTTCACCCGCTTTTCGGAGCGTCCATGCTTCAGAGCCATATTTGACCACTGTCATCACTGTAGCTTCTAATATTCTAGTCTTGGTTTGCACACTTATCTTCCTATTCTTCCAAACTTTTTCTTAACTGTGAAAAAACACCCTGAGCCTTGGCAATTCTACTTTTGACATCGTCACTGCTCCAACCATCTTTACTAATAATACTACCAAGGTAAGCGAAGCTGTCCACCTGATTAATCTTTTCATTACCCAACTTCACCTTTTCATCTTCACTTATTCCTAGCTTTAGTGACTTAGTCTTTTTAACATTAATTTTCAAACATATTCTAGCACCCTGAACTCGCAAAACCTCTAAAACTTCATTCATTTTGTTCACACTTTCATCTAGGATGCTTAAATCATCAGCAAAATCTAAATCCAGGAGACTTTTTCCTCCCCATTTGATTCCGTGGTCTCCCATTACCTTTCCTGTGCTTCTTAAGACAAAGTCCATCAAAATAATCCATATAAAGGGGGATAGAACAGAACCCTGCTTAACTCCTGATTCAATACAAAACCAGCTGCTAGCCTCATTTCCTACCTTAACCGCAGCAGTGTTATTCTCGTACATAGCACTAATCACTTTAATGTATCTGTTTGGTATACCATACAACAATAAAACCTTTACTAAAGCTCTTCTATCAACAGAATCGAACGCTTGCTCATAATCTATAAAACTGAGGACCAAAGGTGTTTGAAAACTCAGGCACTTCTCAATTATTAACCTAAGAGTGAAAATTTGGTCGACACATCCTCTAACTTTTCTAAAACCGCACTGTTCTTCTCTTAAAACTTTGTCTACGGCATCTCTCAGTCTAAAAAGTATCATATTACTAAGTAATTTACTACCTACAGAGACCAGACTAATCCCTCGATAATTACCACACTCACTTTTATCACCTTTCTTATAAAGTGGTTTAATTAAGGTTTTCCTAAAACCGTTAGGTACTTCCCCTTTTTCAAAAATCATATTCATAATCTTCAGTAACTTATTTCTAACCTCAGAGCCACCATATTTAAGATACTCATTTACCACCCTATCAGCACCTGGAGCCTTATTATTCTTTAGTCCTTTTAGTACTGTCGCTAGTTCCTCCTCACAAAACAAATCTTCCTTCACATCCAATGTATCACAAACTTTTTCCTTTTCCACTATATCTCTTCCTTCAACTCTATCTCGGTTAAGCAAATTCTCAAAATGTTCGGCCCATCTCTCTTTAGTTTTTTTCTTATCGCTAATTGTGGCCCCATTCCTATCTTTAACTGGGTCAAGTCCGCATTGACTACTCCCTCTTAATTTGTTAACATGCGGGTACAATATTTTACTACTATGCCGTCTAGCTGCATCTTCCAGATCCTCGGCAATTTTATCCATGGCCTCTACTTCACACCTCCTTAGTTCATATTTTAATGCTTTCTCCACTTTTATTACATTCCTTTTGTTTTCATATGATCTCTCACTAAGGTAATTCTTGTACAAGTCCTTTTTCCTTTCAATCAAACATAAAGCTTTTTCACTAATATTCTTAGCTGCGGTTCTAGCTTTCTTCCCTAAGACACCTTCAGCAACTTCACAAATTATTGTTCGAAAATTATTCCAACCATCTTCCACCTTATAAAAATTTAAACTCTCAAGTTTAGTACTCAACTCTTCCTGGAAAGTTTCTCTCAAATTCTTATCCTGGAGTCTACCAGCATCATAACTTCCCGGGAGGTAGTTACGCTTCCAATATTTCAGCTTTAAATTAACCCTTGACACTACTAGATGGTGACCTTTACTCTTAACATCAATAACGGCACTCCTATATACCCTAGTATCTTATATTGATCCTGCCAGTCTTCGGTTTACAATAACATAATCAGTAAGGTTTGCTGTCTTACCATCACGTGAATACCATGTCAACTTATGAGCCATTTTATGACCAAACACCGTATTGGTTATAACTAGATTGTTATACCTACAAAATTGCAAAAGTCTGTATCAATTACTGTTTTCTTTTCCTACAACAAATTTACCTGTGCTAGGGTACCATCTATCTCTATTTCTACCAACCTGGGCGTTAAAATCTCCCAGTAAAAACATCATATTTCTACCTGGGACCCTGTCTATTTGATCCTGTAACTGTAAGTAAAATTCATCTCAGTCACAAGCATCTCCGTATCACTAGTATCTATAACTGATACTCTGAACTTTTTAGTCATAAAATGAGCAATTAGTATTCCATTATTAATACCTTTCCAGCTTAAACAAGACTTAGCAGCTTCCTTATTCATCATGAGCCCTTCTCCCTGTCTATGTACCCCATCCTTCCTGCCTGAGTAAACAAATTCTATATCACCTAATTTCATACTTCCTACCCCTGGGATATGAGTTTCTGAAACTCCTAATAAATCCAGTTCGAGTCGTCTGAATTCGTCAGTCAAAATGTCGATACGATAGTCATTTTTAATGTCGTAACATTCCAAGTTCCAATTTTCATGATTGAAATTATTTTCACCTCAGGAGAAGCAATGATCCCAGATACCAGTGCAGGACGGGGATCACATATCTTCTCAAGTCTACACCGAAGTGCTTAAGCCGGCTTAGAACCGGACAGCAAGAAGTCCCTGGGACCTCCATGAATGGGGGCTTTGTGCAATCCTGGGCCCATCTTGGTCACAACAGGGTTTTCAGCACTTGGCGACGCTCTTCTATCAACAAGAGTCGAAAACCTGCACAGACAATCTCAAGCCTATTACCTCCGACTCATTATATATTCATGCCTACAAATATTATGCTACTATGGGGAGGCATCCCATAATAGATAAATCAGCTCGGAAGAGGTCTTTCAGCCCGAAAACGCCCGTCAAAACATATCAAGCCCAGAAGAATTGTCCATTAGTCAGAATCCCGTGCGAATGCTGTGTCGTAATTGCTGCAATCATACCTACAGGGCTGCCACCCCTACTGACTTGTCAATAGTTCTAGTGATTTGTTATATTACCTATACCCAAAAGTCACTAAATTAGCTCATAAGTCACTAGATTATTGAAGAAAATCAACCAAAAAATCAGTAAAATCTACTTATTTTTTACCATCGGTTGACAACGCTGCACACATACAGAGAGGGACGATACAGAGGTTTTTTTGCTATAAAAAATAAAACAGGAAGTGAAAACAAACGCCAAAATATGAAACGATTTTGAATTGGTAATACATCCGGAGTTGTTTTCTAATTGAGAAAAGTTGACAACTAGAGATTTAATAACTACCCAAATCATAAATAGAAAACTGGGTAGTCCCACAAAAAAATAAAAAAAAACTATAGTTAAAAAAAAAATAGTTATATATGTTTCACTAGATTTTAATGCAGCTACCATACATTACTGTAATAAAATGGTGCTGCTATTATAAGCTTTAAGTGATGGTGTAAAGAATCTCTTTTCGCTTTTTCTCATGTTTCTTTGCGTTATTTTTTTCTAGCATTGAAAAATATTCAATGCCAGAAATCGCAAAATATCCAGACAAACATCCAGTTACACAGCTAGTTCCCTTAAATTTGTTTTTTTACTGTATACTAAAAAAAATCACAATATAAAAGTTGTGTTTCTATATTAGCCTAAGAACTACAAGCTATTAAGTCTCTTAGAAATATTAATAAAGTACTGGAGACACCTCCCACTCCCTGCCAAGATTAGTTTTACGCTCTATACCTTGCGAGGATTATGTTGGAAAAGGAAATTATTTCTATTTTTATTTCTTGATAATAATTTTATTTAGGAGAATTGGATGGGAACTTGTTCAATGGCAATTTCGGAATCTTTAGGCGGATTTTTCTATTGTCTTACCAAATTTTTCGACTGTCTTTTGCTGCCTTCGATTGTCTTGTCTTTAAACTGTGCTTGTTCAACTTTTTTTCTAGTTCTAAAACGTGCTCTATTTTTGTTATGTCCATGATATTTTGTTTAATGTTCTTTTTAGGTAATATTCGTTGGGATTTTTGATGCTCCACACAAGAAATTCATACACCTGTTATATGAAAACAACAAGCAATACAACCTGAATAAGCCTCTGAATTTTGCGTAAAATGTCACATTAGGGAAAAACTTTTCAACAGTTGAACTTTTATTAAACAGAAAACTGCACGCCAAAGCAATCAAAATAGTCAGGAACAAATCCACACTGCGTTATAAAATATTTATGAAGCATAAACGTTGGGTTCGTTGACATTGAGATTCTGCAAAAACCTTTAAATCTTTTAAAAGCTATCTTCACCCTTGAACTAGCAGAGGGTAGTACCTATGGTACCCCCCTGAAAGCGGTAAGACTTTGAGGGGCTATTGAAACACCTGCTCTCTCCACTCTCGAACTACTAAAGAAGAAAAGAGTAGCATCATAAGGCCCCCAGAAAACCTTACGACTTTGAAGGGCTATTTAAACACCTTCTCTCTAGACCGTTGGACTAGTAAAGAAGAAAAGAGTAGTACCATAGGGAGCGTCCAAAAACTTCTGAACGAATGCCCCGTGGCTCCCATGAAAAAGCTTATGGGATAATGGCCCATGCTCCCTTAAAAAGGCTTAGGGGATATTACTACTGTTAGTAGAAAGGGGGGTGCTACTCCTATCAGAACACCATATATGGGCATAGAGTCCCCAGGGAGATGGTTTTTGTCACTGAGAATGAAAAAAACAGGAATTTTCTCACTTTTATGGATGTTTCTTGGACGGTAATGAGTGTTAGTCAATTTATTTGTTGTTTTTCATGGGTTTCAACAGCAATTTATGTCTGTTTTATGGTTTTTGTCAGTGAGAATGAAAAAACAGGATTTTTCTCACTTTGAAGGATGTTTTCAGGATCATTGAGTCTAACGCGGACAGGGTCAATGACCTCTTTTTCCAAGGTCGATTTATTTGTTGTTGTTTTGGCCAAGTGCATTCTCGGGGCGAATGTTATGATCCAGAAATAGGAAACAGTATTTGTTGTTGTTGTTTTGGCCAAGTGCACGCTAGGGGCGAATGTTAAGAGTTTCCAGGAATAGGAAACAGTTAGATCACGTGTTTCCTTCTCAGCCAATCAGCGAGTCGGTTACATCTCCTTTCTCAGCCAATCAGAGGCTTGCTTACATATGGTTTTCCCCGTTACATTACAATTCGCCCTTGAGATTTCGTATATAACGGACATGCATTGTGATTAAATTATCAGAAAGTTCCAGGACACAATGGATATAACACTAAATATTATTGATGAGGTTGAAGCCTTGACAGCCACAATTAGCAATGTGAGTACATTTTTAATTTTTATTTTCAAAATAAAATTATTTTCCTTGGTCACCCTCCAGTATATCTAAGTCCCCCCTCCCCCACAATACAAAACACCACCATGCTATCTTTATACTCACTAGAAAACATAAAATATGTTCTTTTTACCACATAAACCTAACCCCTCCCCCACTGTTTTATAACGATAATTCTCGTAATAGAAATAATTCTCTTTTTCGATAAATTTTGGCTTTTCTGTATTGTAATCTTTTCTCTAACTGACATCCGTCGCTCTGTTTTTATTAAGCCGCTCTGGTTTTGACATAAGGCTCTCCAGCGCGAGGTTAAAATTAGCTGTCACCCTTTTTAAAGCACTTCCTGTAAAAGGTTTCTCAGATCAAAATGGTTTGTTTTTCCCGTCAAATTAAAACGGTTTTTCAGACAATTGCAATTTATTAAGCGCAGGCCTATGCAATCTCTATTTGAAGAAGTGAAACGAGTTATTTTCAAATTAAGGTCTAACAATATATTTAGGACATTGGCGAAAGGGGGGAGGGGGCCATGCCTCAATTCTATCGCCATCATTTTAAAATGAAAAACAAAACTGTTTCTTCGCGTTAGGGCAGTAAGAGGACCGAGGGTTTCTAAGAAAAAAAAAGATAGCTTTATTATGTGTACATTTACATCCAAGATTGTAATTTAGGCCTATAAGCTGCTAGGCTAACAATCTTTTTTCTATTTTAAAGACCTATAGACGGAAAACATTTAAAAAAAATTTCTCAGCAAGGTAAAAATAGGGGTATTTCTTGCAAATTTTACCTTTTGCTTTGCTTTTGGCGTAGGGGGGCTTTCTTAGTGATAAATACGTTCTAGACAAAATTATGGTTAGTGTGGGTGGGGATACTAATTTTCCTTCTTTAAAAAAGGGGGAAATTATTTTCCATACTAACTTTTTTCTCTTCTTTTTTAAGGTCAATTATGAAGAATGTGTGCCTCCTCCATCTAAGAAGGCAAGAGGTAATAATGTGCCCCCTGCGAAGGCGACAGTTAAACAATATGGCCGTTGGCCGAAACCCTCCAGCGCCGTGTTGACTGTCAAAGTCCCATCCACGCAGGCTGCAATGCAGCTAGGCCGAAAATTAAAGAGCGAGTGGATGGCTGCTTTCCATGGACCTTTAATACCTGCCCCGTCTACACAAGAGCGTGACATTACCGCACCGTCCAACCTCCAACACGCACTACCCGGACCATCTGGCACCCAAGTGCAGCCAGGATTTGCAAATGTGAGCATTTTTACCTCTAGTTATAGAAATATATATCTATTTCTTCCAATGTTTTTTAGTCTTTTCTTTTCACTATTTTTCAACACTGTAAAAGTGTATCTCAGAGATATTAAAATATTAACCCCTCGCCCCCAACCATTGTTTTAAATTTCTCTGCTCCCCCCTCCCTCAGAGATATCTAAATATAACGTAATTTTTTTTGCTTGCTTGTCAAAAGAAACCGCTCTTTTTCTAATCTTTGCTATTTTCTCTGTTCCCCCACTGTTGCTATCTCTTCGATATCTCATAATAATATTTTTAGGTAATTTCTAGTTTACTGCTATCTCTCCACTATGAAACTCAAAATGCTATTTTTCACAATTGAATATTATAGTTTTATGGGAAGGACAGAGATTATCCCATTTATCTCTTTGCACATATGGATTCTAATTTGTGTAATATTTTTGACAGCTTTCAACCTTACAGCTTGCCAAAGATTTTAGGGGAAACATTGACAATATGAGTTAACGGTTTCCCATTTAATTGTATTTTCCTGCTGAACAGTCTTGGAACAGAACAGACGCGGCTTACAATAATTAAGCTAATGAGTCCTAGACAACCTGTAAGGAATTAGAGAAACGACTTATGGTCTAACAAATTTTTTTAGGACATTATGTAAACGGCTGGGAGCCGCGGAGCCCGGGAAGCGTCGGTGGGCCCGAGAAACGCTGTGGGAAGCGCCGGGAAGCGCTGCGGGAAGCGCTGCAGTGGTCCGCTGGGCCGGCTTGTAGGGGGGCATTAAATAGTGGAAATTGGGAAAAGGGATGGAGTTGTTTGAACAAAATCAAATTGTCAATTCTATGTAATGTGTTTTAGATTGTAAATATCTTATGTCAAGTTGGAAATTGGAACTTTCAGAGTATCGATAGTTGTGGGGGAACAGTGAATTAACCAAATGCTACTATGTGCATACTGCTACTACTACTACTAAGCATGTTTTAAATAATACGTAAATTTTAACAGTAGGGGTGATTTGAACACTTTGAAAATAAGCTATTTTTCATTTATAGGTTGGACCATTGGTCCCATACTCGTCGTCATGATCATCATCATCCTTATCAGTTAGAAAAAGAGAGGAAGAACTCGCGTCTACAGAATTCATGCCATTCAGGACAATTCACATGAATGGGATGGTATTGTTAATTCCGCTGAAATACCTGATAATATTGATGATTTTTTAAATGATTTTCTTTTAATGTAGATAATAGCACAGTTGGGCAGGGGGACTTGAGTCAAAATACACTACAGCTTTTGGACGATTTTACAAATGAATTAACTGGGAACCCTCCCCCCCCAATGATTACATTTCTCCACTTCAAACAACTGAAGTGGAGCATTCGCATACCCCAAATATCGAACAATGTGGTGGGAGAGGGAGTGGTGACAATATACAAGAGGGGGAGGGGGTAACAAGCATTTCACGACTTTTCCAGACTTTCAGCTGTCCAACACAATTTTAAATGCAATAGTTGTCTACACTGCGACTTTTGGAGACCCGTTTAATTCACTTATGGGGGGAAATTTTGTGTTTGATCCCGTAGAAATTGTGCATGACTATGTAGATAAAATTCGTGCACTGCTGGAGAACCAAATTCAATTATGGGGGAGGGATTCAATTAAGGTTTCAATTGTTTTAAAGGTGTTCTATTTAAATGAGGGGAAAAGCGAAGTTTGCCACCACTATATACACTCCGAGATGCGCGTGATTTATCCGAATTTAGAAAATTTTGAGGGTGTTTTCATGGATTGTATAGGTCAAATTATAGTGCATCTTGAGAACTTTAACGAAAATGGAAGCGGCTCTGTAGTTTTATTTATTGAAAATTTAAGCGTTAATATCTGTAAATTTAAGAAAGATTTTATTTTGAGAGGGGTTCTGGGAGGTCAATACTTTTAAATTATAATCCAGATCTAGAAGGATGTAAAGGTGTCCAGAAGATCTGTTTTGAAACAGGTCAAAAATGTTTCAAGTATGCTTTCCTCATATCAGCATTCGAGCCTCTAGCACGTGACGCTAACAAGACGAATTTAGACGATTGGGCTGTACATGGGAAGGAAGGGTCCAATTTCCCAATTGTAGATTTCTCTTGTTTAGAAGGAAAATACCCAGTAACGCTAAGATCCATTGATATTTTTGAAAGGGCTAATGCCCATTTAAATATCGGCGTTACTTTGGTTCAGTATGAAACTGAATTTGAAGATGGGGTTCGTTTAAAAAAGAAGGGGGTGGTTTTCCCAGTAAGGGGCCCGTCAATTGAATTAGTCAAACACTGGGTTTGGTTGTTGTATACACCACCTATTGACCATGCCAATTCAATTGGCCATTTTAATCCTATTACAGACATTAGTAGAGTTCTGGGGGGTGGTAAGCATAGGGGGACACGTTTCTACTGCCCGACATGTCTTTCATAATTCCGTAGTGATATAAAACTACGGGATCATATGAAGCATTGTAGACGGCATGGTTACCAGACAGTGGAAACGGTTTCAGGTGATAGGGCCATTTTACGTTTTAAAAACTTTCAAAACACCCTCCTCCAGTGCAACAAAATATCTTTGGATTGTGAAGCTAAGCTGGTGGAGGTGAACAATCCTCGATTTCCAAACCGAGTCAAAGAATATCAAGCTATTGCAGTGTCCTATGCTCATGCGCAAAAAGACAGTTCTAACACCATGCGGTTGTTAGAAATAGTAGAAACATTGGATGAGGGGGAGTGCATGGTCAAGGCACTGACTAAACTAATTGGCACAGCTAATGGCGCTATTTCTCGTTTGAGAAATACCCATTACCCAATGGTTTTGTCTGCAGAGGATCGTCTCGCGATTAAAAATCAAAAAATATGTTGGGTTTGTAAGGGGGAGTTTGTAGAGGAGGATAAGGGGACTAAAGGGAAAAGAGAGGGGAGGGGGAAAGTCAGAGATCATAATCACTTGTGGCAGGAAATATCCTCTGGGGGTAGTAATTTTAGAGGGGTAGCGCATCAATCGTGTAACTTAAATGTTAGCCAGCAGTTTTTTATCCCTGTTTTTATCCACAACTCAAATTACGATTTAAAATTTATTTTACCGGCACTGGCACGTATGCACAGGGAGGGAGGGGGAGTAGATAGTCCATGGGTAAATAATTCATTTACCTATAACATTATTCCCAAATCGGCCGAGAAGTTGTTGCTTCTCGAGCTGAAATGGCAGGCAGTGGATAATGGGCATACGTGTTGGAATTAAATCAGGTTTTTAGATTCCTTTAGTTTTTTTCCCAAGGCATTGAGTCAATTGATTCAAGTGCAGAAAAGCGACAATTTTGATAGCTTTCCCTTGCTTAAGCAGCACTTTCCAGACAGTGAAATGTATGACCTATTGACCTGCAAAGGTGTATACGCATACGACTATTACTGTTCTGGTGCTCGCTTAAGCGAGGTGAAACTACCTCCAATTGAAGCTTTTTACAATTCACTGACCAGCAGTGAATGAACAGCCGAGGAATATGAGTTTGCCAAGAAGGTGTGGTCTAAGGGGAATTGTAAAAATGGGTGGGATTATTGTAGACTGTACTTGGCCAGTGACGTTTTAACTCCGTTGGATATAGTCTGCAAGAACACAGACCAAATCTATTCAGAGTTCGGGTTAGATATAGGCTACTATTTTTCCACACCCCATTTGGTGATGGATTTGATTTTTAAAATTAGTAGGGAGGAAATAGGCCTAATCACAGATGTAGATCAGCACCTTTTTGTAGAGCGTTCAATGAGGGAAGGGTATGTTTTTCATGGGGACCGTGTCTTGTCAACCGATCCGAGCGGACAAAACAGCACCTTTGCAAAGTCAAATGCAGTGTTCATGGACATGAACTCATTGTACCCCTCGGCAATGTCTCACTACTCTTTGCCGTGTGGGAACTATCAATGGCTTGAGAATCCTTGTGAGTTCCCCGACATTACCACCGTCGAGGACAATGGGCCACAAGGATGATTCTTTGAAATTGACGGGCACATTCCTCTAGCGCTTCACGATTCAGTCAGAGATTTTGTTTTTCCCTGTATCAATCGACCCGTGAGCAGGGACTCACTGAGCCCCTACAATCGATCATTGGTTGAGGATATGGGGATGCACTGGACTCCCTCTAAGCAAAAACTGATTGCTGATTTGGACCCTAAGGAGAATATCGTTGTTCACCATGTGCTTTTGCACTGGATGGTGAACAATGGTTTCAAGATCACCAAAATACATTGGGTCCTGCAGTTCAAATAGAAACCATATTTAAAGACGTTTATCGACACTTATGTCGATAAACGCTCTAGGGCAAACTCCAAGGTAGAGACGGAAATGTACAAACTCATTCTAAATTCAGCGTTTGGCAAAATGTTTGAAAGCGTACGTAACAGATCTCGCTGCGACGTCATGACTGACCCTCTAGAGTGTGCACGAATTATTGCCGATCCCAATTTTACATCGTTCACGAGCATAGAGGCTGGCATGGTTCTTCTACACAGGAAAAAGCGAAATATGGTACTGAACAAGAATATAGCAGGAGGTAGTTCAGTACTAGAAATTTCCAAAAAGCTCATGTTGTCGTTTTTTTACAATGTGTGCAAGGTGCAATGGCCGCGGGAGGGGGAGGTTCAGGTTTACTATGGGGATACAGATTCTCTGCTGTTAAAGGTAAATGGGACCGAAGATTTATTGGGTGATCTAGAAAAGGGGGAACACATCAGCTCGCGGATGGATTTCACCAACTGGAATCCATCCCTCTACCCCGAGTTGGTGAAACGTCAAGCCCCCAACCAACTATTAATGTTAAAATCAGAGACGGGGAGTGATTTGATATCCAGGGGGGTGTTCCCGGGTCCTAAAGTTTATTGCGTTAAAACTCATAATGGGGATGAAAAGAAGGCGTGGGGGTGCCTACACATTTTGTAAAGAGCAATTTCAACATGGGGGTCCCGCCCTTGGCCGTCCTTCGGCCCTGCGGCCCCCAGGGGGGTGGGGGGCCCCTTTTAAATTCATAATGTTCAACTGTGCTAGTTTTCCAAGTGTTTTTTTTCAAGTGTTTTTTGTTTTTGTTGTATAGAAAAGTATGTGTTTGCTACTAATGTGCATAAAGTGTTGTTGTTGCTCTTGTTCATGTTGATGGACAAAAAGTGTTTTTAAAGACAATAAGTGTTGCTCTTCATGTTGATGGACAAAAAGTGTTTAAAGACAATAAGTGTTGTTCTTGTTGTTCTTGATGGACAAAAAGTGTTTTTATTTATGTTGTACATAAAGTGTTATTTTTATCATTGTTCATGTTGAACAAATAGAGTTTTCATGTTTCCGAAATAAATGACCATGAAATATTGTCAGGTTCTTGTTGAAAAAGTGTTATTTTATCGTTGTTCATGTTGAACAAATAGAGCTTTCATGTTGCCGAAATAAATGACCATGAAATATTGTTTTTTTTTTGTTACTCTTGTTAACGTAGATAGATCTATGGGAAAATTATTGCTACTACTTATTCATTGGACA
This sequence comes from Artemia sinica, assembly GCA_027921565.1. Taxonomy (NCBI): domain Eukaryota; kingdom Metazoa; phylum Arthropoda; class Branchiopoda; order Anostraca; family Artemiidae; genus Artemia; species Artemia sinica. Next base: position 46,757,022 of record CM051276.1, on the reverse strand, counting down.
CGTATGATTTACAGTTAGCTATAGTCTAACTGTTGTCAGCAGCAGCATATATCAATTTAAAACACCCTTCAGATCGTTTCTGTGTGGTCCCTCAATGTCGGGGAAAACAACACTCTTAACTAAAATAATTAAAAATTGCGATAAAATGTTTTTGGAAAAGCCGAAAAAAATCTACTATTGCTATAGTATTTGACAGGAGTCCTATGATCAAATAAAAGCAATTGCCACAACCATACCAATACAATTCATACGGGGACTTGATGTTATCAATAGTATTGAACCGAACTCGTGGTTGATTATTGATGATTTGGCTTAATCCATTGAACAGTTCTCACAGGAAATGCTACAACTGTTCACTGTTCGCTCCCACCATGAACACATTTCCATAACCCTAGTTCTACACAATCTGTTTGATCAGAGCAAATGTATGCGAACCCTTGCTTTGAATTGCACGATCTATATTATCTATCGAGTTGTTCGTGATTCTAGCTCGCTCATAACTCTCAATAAACAGATATACTCCGGCGCCCCTAAATTTCTGTTGTCAGCGTACACTCAGGCGACTAATAAACCCTACGGTTACATTTTGCTGGATCTTAATCAGAGCACACCCGAGGATCTACGTGTAGTCACCGAAATTTTCAACAATGAAATTACAGTATATCTTCCGGTGAACAGTAGAAAAGGCTATTAGTTGACATTATGACACTGAAGAAAACTACACGAACAACGGCATTTATTTTCCGTTTTAAGCACTTCAAAACCCTTGCTTAGGAAGCCCATACTCAAACATGGTGTTGACAATGATTTCATTAATCTAATATCTGAACTTTTTTTAAATTTAACTGAGGGTAATGTTCAACTGCCAGAAGGTGTTAGACAACAGACAAAGCAACATCGTTCCACTGTACGCGCCTTGGCTTGTAAAAACAATGGAAACAATTTTAAAAGAAAACGTCTCCTTCTAGCGGGCGGTAGCTTTTTCGTACTTTTACTGCCAATAATTGCAGGACTTGTAAACAGTTTTCTCTAGAGAATGGCAAAACCCTATAAATTGAGACCATTTGAACTGGTCCTCTCGCCCGTCGAACATTTTGAAGACAATCTAAGCAAATTCATTAATGATGAGAATATTGCCGATGACAACTGCTTTTACTTCAAGATGCATTGCGACGTGTGGACAAACATAAACCATATCGTGAGAGACCCACCGCCGCCACTGATCCCTCTAAACAGGAATCATCTCCTCAAGATTCTGCACAATCAAAGGAGAAGGAATTGAATTCCATAGTGACATCAATTGGAAACCTATTGCCAGTGACCTATCGAGAACAGAGTAAAAGAGTATTATCATATCTCATGTTGGAAACTGGTGATGATCATCAAATTCAAGTCGACAGCACAGGGAAACGAATTATAATTCAGGGAAAAAGTTATAATCTAGTTGATTTAATTTGTGATATGATGACGAATCGTAAAGGACTTTTATCATTTGACAATAATCTATACACCTTTATAAGTGTATCAAATTTTCCCAAAAGTCTTATTGGCAATAAGCAAATTCTAAAAAAACTAAGACAATATAGTCCTCCAACAACACCAACACCAACACCATTTAAAAAAGAAGAAGAAGATTCAATTTTGGAAAATACTAGCAGCAGCAGCAATGATTTTACAACACCTGTGGCTGCTAGTCAAAAGCGAAGACGAATTGATTCACCCTCCAGTGTGCAAAAGGGGAGTGGACATTAGACCACGTGTTTGCGTTCAAAATGGATGAAGTTCTGAAAGGTGTCTATGAAAATATTGGTGAAGCGGGAAGTTTAAGTTCTCCCAAAACGCTTTCTAAAGTTGTCTCCGGCACCACATTGAAAAAAGCAAAAGAGTATCTAGAGAATGAACCGAGTTACACACTGCATCGGAATCACAGGCTTCGTGGCAAACAATATCGACAAACTAAAGCCTTTTTCCCTCTGCATATAATGCAAACGGATCTTTTAACTTTAGACACAATTCAACGGCGTCACAATGCACCCAACAAATATATTCTGGTGGCAATCAGTGTCTTTAGTCGCTATTTCTATGCCATTCCATTACGGTCAAAGAGAGGTGTTGAAGTTGCTCAGGCCATTGAAAGTATTCTTGAACAATATTCGTATAGAAAAATTCAATCGGATCGTGGCAGTGAATTTGTTAATCCCCATGTGCAAAAGGTTCTATTGAAATATAATACAACACTTTATCATAGTCACAGCCCGATAAAGGCTGCATTGGCTGAACGATTAATAAGAACGATTCGTCGATTAATTTCAAGATATTGTACACTGAAAAATACACCGGCTTTTATTCATGATTTAGATAAAATCATGCGGATATATAATCATCGACCTCATCGATCTCTGTCCAACTCAAGCCCTCGGGAAGTTCATTACACTGAAAATACATTTGATGCTTTTCTAAAGCAATATTCCAATGGTGAAAAAGAAAAAAAATGTGAAGAAGAAATTCAATGTTGGTGATACTGTTCGAATTAATAGAACCACCAATATTTTTGAAAAGGGGAATTATTTATGGAGCACTGAACTTTTTAAAGTGTCCAAAATCTTGGACACCGAACCCACGACATATCGACTGCGAGACACCAAAGATGATGAGATTCTTGGCGGTTTTTATGAATATGAACTGCAAAGAGTTAGAAACACTAGTGAAATTTATCAAATTCAAAAGATATTAAAGAGTCGTACTCGTAGGGGCAAGAGACAGTTGCTTGTTTGTTGGCTAGGATACAACTCAGATTTTGATTCTTGGGTCAGTGCTGAAGACATTAACAATGCCCAATGATTTCTATGTGACTTTCATGTCCAATGGTCCTGATCCTCTCTACAATGACTTGAATAGAACAAGTGATTTTTGGACGAAACTCTCCCCCACCATCAAATTCGACGACGGAAAGTATGAAGTGGCTCTTGTCGACTGTATTCTCAAAAATACCTACGACATCCTGAGAAAAGATCGTAAATATGATATAAAATTTAGACCCTATGATTGGCCGTCACCACCTTCAGGTGATCAAGAACAAATTCAAAAAATCAATTGGATGGATTATCCATATATTGAATTACCCTACGAGGAACTCACCTGTATGAATTATTTATGTCGTTCTATTAATAAAAGAACTTCTGCTCGTAAAAAAGGAGCTTTTCATTTCAACTATTCAAAGGAGGAGGGCAAGATCTATATTAGTTCACCTATTGCCAGCGAAAAGGTTATTCTCAATGATAACCTAAAGGATGTTCTTGGCTTTAAGCTCAATATAATCAATGGTAAAAGTGCCGGAAACACTAATTTCATTTTTGCTGACTACCCGCCTGGCTTCTCCACGGACACTTGTATATTTCTCTACGCTTCATTTATGGAAACATCTCGGGTTGGTAATTCAAATGTTCCCCTCCTACGAGTTCTTGAACGAAAAACCAATCAAGAACATATTCACCACTACAATATAAAGCATCTTCAATATATTCCTGTAAACACTTCCTATTTGGAACTCTGTCAGTTAACACTAAGAACTGAATTGGGTGAGCCCATAGCAATTTCAAAAGGTTTGGCTGTGATTACATGCCATTTTCGTCCCATCTTTCAACAACAAGATGTCTAATAGAAAAGTGGTATTCATTTGTCCTGATATTGACTGCTATGTTAATACTCTTGGCCCAAGACAACAGGGCAATGGAATGGACTATTACAAAGGTTGCTCGTCAATGTCTGGCTACGGTCTTGGCAGTTGGTTTGCTAAGCTCTTTCGCTCTGCACTACTTCTGGCTAGAAAATATCTTGTACCGGCTGCGACAGATTTTGCATCCTCTACACTATATGATTAGGGCTCTGGCAAGGATTTTAAAAAAAGTGCTTTGGACAATCTCAGGTCCAGTGTGCGAACCCTTGGCGAGAAATTAAAACAAAATGGAAAAGGTTTAAAAAGGTCGAGAAACACTGCATCACTCATCAGTCTCCACTCAGGTCGGAAACGAAAGACATCATCCCTCTTGTCAAAGAAAAGAAGGAAAAAGCCGACACGTAGTGTAAACAGAAGAAGAAGCCCCAAGAAGAAAATTGTTAGATCGAAACTAGATTTCTTCTCTTAAGATGTCCTACCTACCACATAAGGATTCTCAACCTTCAATCACCTCATCATTGAATCTATTCAATGCAGAAAATGTTGATGTGAGTGTCAAGCATGGATACTATGAACAATTTTATCCACAACAACCCCTCTCCGATAATATCCGCTTTCAAATTTATTCCAATGAAGACTACTTTATGGACATGTCTTCGACATTTATAGATTTACAAATGAAAGTCCGGAAATCCGATAATGCAATGCAAATTCGGGCCGATGGAATATCTTATGAAAATTGTATATTACATAATCTATCTCGTCAAATCGGTGTCTACATCAATGGCACGCTGGTGAGCACAAGCAACAATCTCTCAAATTATACAAGCTATATGCAATTCATGTTGATGACACCCAAGTCATACAAGGAATTGAGAGGCACCTCCAATGGATATGAATATGTTACTAATACTGATAGTACAGACGCACTTAAAAATGCTACAACTATCGAATTACATCTAGTTGGAAAAATATATCATGAAATATTTAATATACCCCAATGGCTGCCGCCCAATTTTAAAGTGGATATAAAACTGACGCTTGCACCCTTCAATTTCATATTGAGAAAAGAACTTGCTGCCAATCCTGATGTAAGTCTCTCCCTCACCTCGGCAATACTTCATGTACGCAAACAACAGGTCATGAGTTCTGTTGCTTTGGCAGTGGAAAAACTGAGAGCCAATGGAAATAATATTAAACTACTTGTTCCTCATACAATCGCCAATCAACGTCATATTGCCATGGGATCACGCACCTTCACCGATTCATCCTTTATCAATGGCGAAATTCCGTCAAAACTCGCTTTGGCATTTGTAAAAAGCGCTAGTGCAATAGGATCGTGGACTGAATGCCCACATAAACTCGAGATGTTTGGACTTTCATCTCTTGTGTGCAAAGTAAACGGTATCCCACTTTACAATTTATCTTTTGATAAATCCTATAGAACATTGTATGAGTTGACCATGCAAACCCTAGATCATGACTCTCAACTATTTAAAAATGGTATAACCGAAGAAATGTTTGCTAAAACACATGGTATCATTGTACTGGATTTGTCTGGCACACAGGATATGAGTATATTACGTACGGGGAGTGTGCGTTTAGAGTGTACATTTGCCGATCCATTGGCTGAGAGTATTGCACTAATCTCGCTAAATCAATATGAAACCTATTGGGAAATCACTCCCGAAGGCAGTGTTCTACTAGACTTGGCGCCATGAACACCAGTCAAATAATCAATGTATTTAATATGGACCCCCACATGTCCCAGTACAAATCCTATTGTCTACCCTCTGACTTTCTTGGAAAAATTCAAAGTGTCAACAACACCTTGATTATTGTTAATAGCAGTCCATCGACTCTGCTGACGGGTCATTGGCTGTGCATCTTTCAAACAATGAAGACGATTGAATTTTTTGATCCTCTTGGTCTACCCTATACATTTTACACACCCCACATCAGCAACTATATTGAAAGCAGTGGGAAAACTATTATTCAAAATCGGAAGAGGGTGCAGGATCTAACGACTAAAAGCTGTGGCTTCCATGCACTACTATATTTTGTGTTCCGATGTCACGGCCATACTTACAATCAGTTTCTCCACATTTATGGTGACAATCCTCGTCTGAACGACTTTCTAGTGGAAAATATCCTCTCAGACCTATACAGTATTGATTTCAGTGCCCTAAAAGTAAAGTGCTTAAAAAATGTTTGTGAATTTTTTTATTAATAAAATGCATATATATATATATATATATATATACAACAATGTCTTTAAATCTTCACTTTAGATTTCTTCTTCGATGTATAGGCAACTGTCGTGAACCACTAATGTTGGTAAATCATTTGGATTCACTGTATATTGATCTTGATTGACTGCAAAGTCAGGGTCACATTTTCTACAGTACATTGTAATTTCACTCTTGTCATATCTCTTTGTATAGTCAATGATGCTATTTGCATTCATATTATGAAATTCACGAGTTTCAATCCGTCTATTTGAAGCAATATCGCATGCAGTGTTTTCAAATGGTGAATCACATTCGGTAACTGCCAAATAAAAATCACTTGGTTTATAGTCATAATAGGCAGTGTCGTCACAACGATGACGTAGAAACCAAGTTGTCTTGTTACCCCAACAGTTGAATCGTAGACCAGATTCCTCTTCCCAGAATAATTTAAATCCACGACGATACCAATCTCGTAGAAATAAACTAAAATCACGTTAGGGATTCTTTCCAATCATAGCGGGGTAAGTATTCTCCCACTGATCACATTTATCATAGTGGCAATGGGAGCACAGGTGCCCTCTAGGGTGAGAGTCACAAATCTCCTCAAGACATGAATTACATCCTTTAATTTGTACTGCATAGCCTCTATGTAATTTACAAGGATTACATAATTTACACTTTTCACTATAGTCATCAATAATTGTACAATTCTCACATTGAGTCCAACTGCCAAGAGTGTACATGCACAATGGACATGTATAGAACATTTTTTGGTTTCCAATGTCAACTCTCTCACAGCTAAAACGAAACTGATCGTCCTCGTTCGATAAATTCAAGGTGGAGGAATGTGGGGAGGAGTAACTCTGTGACGTTACCTCTTTCAAATGGTGGAGCCATCTACATTGAATCCATTGGCAATGTTTTCAAAAGTATATCCACAATATGATTCTGCTTTGTTCCAATTAATATATCAATAAATTGACTATAAGCATTTGAATCACATTTTAAAAGTTTCATACAATAGTCCAATGGGGGAGAATCAGTCCTCATTATATTGTCAAGTGTTCCCTGACGAGAGAATATCCTGCGTTGAAGAAATAACTCGAGAAAATCGTCATCCAAAATCAAATGTTTTTCCATAAACACTAGATTTGATCTAATTCTCTCTTTCTCAAATTTATTCATTTTTCAATCCTTTCACTCTGACTGCTGACTCTAGACTGACCCTGATTCGTTAGCCCCTAGCCTAACCTAACCAGAAAAGAAAGGGAACATTTTCGATTTCGAAACAATTTTATTGAATAATTACAACAACAATAATACTAAGCATGTACAATTGGCGATACAGTTTATTGTCTTCGATATGTTTCACCAATGCACTTAAAGCACATTGAAGTCTATTCACATGTGCTATATCAACTTTTGCAGCGAAACATAATTGATCCTCCATTTTAAATTTTCTCAAGGATATCACATATCTTGCATATACTTCATCCCATTCCAGACAAAGCCGTGATCCTCTAGTGATTTCCACCGCAATGTTTGATGCTCTTGTATTATTACCATCAACTCCACTATCAACTTCTAATAGGGTAAACATTCCACTCGTCAACACACAAATATATATCCAAATGAGTAAAGTCAAAACTGTTCTCACTCCTTTAAATTCTATTCACAGACTAATAAAACTATAGTAAAAATCCTTTCCTCATATTTTCCGCAAACCTCCGCCGCTAATATGTAACCAGCCCTCTGATTGGCTGAGAAAGGAGATGTAACCGACTCGCTGATTGGCTGAGAAGGAAACACGTGATCTAACTGTTTCCTATTCCTGGAAACTCTTAACATTAGCCCCTAGCATGCACTTGGCCAAAACAACAGCAACAAATACTGTTTCCTATTTCTGGATCATAACATTCGCCCCGAGCATGCACTTGGCCAAAATAACAGCAAATAAATCGACCTTGGAAAAAGAGGTCATTGACCCTGTTCCCGTTAGACTCAATAATCCAGAAAACATCCATCAAAGTGAGAAAAATCCTGTTTTTTCATTCTCACTGACAAAAACCATAAAACACATAAATTGCTGTTGAAACCCATGAAAAACAACAAATAAATTGACTAACACTCATTACCGTCCAAGAAACGTCCACAAAAGTGAGAAAACTCCTGTTTTTTCATTCTCAGTGACAAAAACCATCTCCCTAGGGACTCTATGCCCATATATGGTGTTCTGATAGGAGTAGCACCCCCCTTTCTACAACTGTTTCTATTCACATTCATCTCCTCATGTAATGTCTGTCTACCGGTAAACAAATTCTAGGTCTGTAGGTCAACAAACTCACGGTAAACTCACTAGATGAACTCACATGAACCTTAGAAGTAAGCATAGCGACAGACAAGATAAAACATCCAGGATCATCATTTATACTTGCTCTTTGAGCTAACAAGCATCTTTTTCGTACTTTCAGAGACCGACTATTTCTTCTTCTGCAAGACCATGCTGTCAAGCCTAAAAGTCACGTGTGACGTTTTCACACTTTTGAGATAATTGCCAAAAACCAATTTCTAAGCTGCTCTAAAGGAGAATAGTTGCTCTCAGGGAATTCTACGTTCACTCACACTCTGATCCTTCAAATCTACTATGCATTGCTAATGCTTAATTTTAAAACAGTTTAATACACCGTTTATGACAATTGCCTGAAAAGTGTGAAAAAATGTAAGATACGATCTTTAGGCGGGAAAATGACACCACCTAGTTTCTCAACCACTTTCCAGTCTGATATGGGAGAAGAAGGCCTTCCCGTCTGATTAGAAGGTGTTATTATTGATCCCAGTATTTAAAAAGAGCGACAACTTTGACAGACGCAACTACCGAGGGATAGTATTCATGGATATGGTTCCCAAAGTATTCGCGATTATTTTGGTTAAAAGGTTCGAGGGAGCAAGGGATGACCAGACACGCGAAAATTAGTGTAGATTTTGAAGAGGGAGAAGGTGCACTGGCCAGATCTCTGACCGCACATAAGTCTTGTTTGAAACAAGGTGTCACCACATATAATTCTCAAGGAGTGCGGCTCAATCCCACTTTCTAAGGCTATAATGAGAGATAGGTTCAGATGGCTAGAGCAAGTTTTCGGATCAAGGATGACAAACTACGAAAAATTGATCTTTTCCGCCAACCGTCTAGAGCCAAACAAAAAGCAGTTCGTCCCCGGTTGTAGTGGGAGGATTTCGTAATGAAAGATTTAAAGAAAATGGAACCTTCCTGGGATGCTGGAAAGAAAAGGCGTTGAATAGATTGGGATGGAGTAGGACCGTGTGAAGCTGTGTTGGGCACAGTTGGCTTGGTGCTGCAGTGAGTTTTTAATAGTAGAAGTAGTAGTTGCTTTTATATTGCGCTGTCAATGCTATGGATCTTGTAGAGCTGATTTTTGCTAACAAGCTGGACTTTGCTCGTATCTACCAGCATTTATGCGGAAAGCTTGTAATCAAAATTCGTAGAGTTAGGTTTGAAACAAATCTGACCATAAACGTTATATTTCTCAAGGAAAATAATTCGGAATTGGAAATTGACTGCATACATATTCACGTCTCTGGTAGATATTATTTATATCATTATTGCGGTTGGACTAAAAAACAGAGTGAGTCTAACCCCACAAAGGCCCGTTATCTCCAAACCCAAAAACAATAGAGCACCAGTATCTACTAGTCTATTGATATCCCCGTCAGATATGTTGTTTTTTAGAAAAAGCTAACCTATCTCTTTTTTCTGCTTTGTAGAATTCTTCATGGTAGCCTTCATTGTCTGAGTCAGGGTATCCACTATTGTTTCCTCCATTACGGAGACCCCATCCACTAGCTTTGGACGGGTTGAGTAGGTATTGTTCACCACTCAAAAGCAACTAGTGGCAAGCAGCATTTGATCTTGAGAACTAGGACTAGCAAAAGAACTTCTCTGTCTCACCGTGGGTTGCTCATCAAAGGATCTTTTTTTGCCTCACCACTGGCACTTCATATATATATGTGGGGATTGAACCCCCAAGCATAATTTTGGCAGCCGTTACTGTCGCCCACCCAATATCAGCTACGTCTTACAGAAAACATACCGGTTCATGGTCTTCGGATATTGGGAAGGACATTCAGTGACTAAAAAGCGATTGAAATTAGCAGCAGTAAGCCCCCATTTTTATCTAATGCTTTCAGAGGCACCACAAGAAATTTTTTCAGTACTGCTGTCCTGTAGTTGGTATCCATTTCTATTGGGTTTTTTTCTAGTAGGGTAATTATGATTTGAAAATTTATATTGTTATGTCATACATTATCACTTAATTTCTAAGCCAAGACCAGTATTTCTCAATAATTAAGCAGTGGTATAACTATGAGGAGTCAGTGCAATTGATTTACCATTTTTTAATGACAATCCATTTCTCTTCGGATATTTTTGTTCTCCAGGCGTTTCAAGTGACTTTGTTCAGCAGATTCCCTTATGTCTATTTTGTACTGGTGGCAATCCTGCTTAACGACTTAATTTCCAATTCAAGATTTGTAATCATTAATAATCAAGCCGTGTTTTATTTATGGGATTACCACCACTAGTGATTTGCCAATATTTTTTTTTTAATATTTTTCTTGAATTTTGGTTTCTGTTGCAATTTCTAGCAATTTCTTACGCACTTAGTGCTTGATATCTACTTGGTGCGTATGGCAGCCTTGGCTGGCCAGACATCCAGTAATTAGTAATTATCAACAATTTAAGCATAGTTTATCTCTGGCATTGCCAACACTTGTCATTTGATGCCTTTTTTAGGATTACTTTTTTTATACATTTCTATTGATTTTATTTACGAGTTTTCCTGATGCCTAAGTATGTCAGTGGTAATCCTGCTTAGCCTAAGATAGTTCGTTTGGATCTTCCTCCTAAATTGCAGAAAATCACCCTGTTGTGAATTGTTATCACATAAGTGCTAAGCCAAGTTCATAAATTATCAAGAATTAAGCAGTAGTTTATCTTGAATTATATCACATAACTAATAAAAAAAAAACATTCCACCTCTGCCAAAATGAGCTACATCCCTCTAAATAGATTCCCAGCTTAGCACCTGTTATCAATAATTTTAAAACGTTTGGTAATATTAAAGTATTAATCAATTTTCAGATATTGATGAATGCGATGAGGACCATTATCCTTTTCCGTGTGAAATCACAAACACTACTTGCCAAAACACAGTTGGAAGCTATGATTGTATATGTGAACCACCATATTCTTTCAATGAAAATGGAACGCAATGCATACAATGGTGTGATGTGAACTATTGTGAAAATGGTGGAATTTGTGATCCTGAAAGTCAAAGCTGTGACTGTCAAAGCGGATATTTTGGTCAGTTCTGTGAAGTCATAGACCTAGCAAAAGAACTTGAAGGTTAGTAAAAGTGTAATTTGGCTCATATTAATCCCTTAATTTTACCTTTATCATAAAGGCAAAAATTTACCAAAGAACTATTTACATTTTACTTCTTTTTATTTGCAGAATGTGCTGCTAAATTTGTTTTTTTGTACTGCTACTTAACCCGCTACTAACAACTCACTGCATCCCCAAGCCACCTGAACAAAGCCACGCACGCTCCTTCTCAATCCCCATCTATTCAAAGCCTCCTTGTATACACCACCACAACAGTTTTTCCAACTTCCCTTAAAACCTTGCTCACGACCTCCTCCTATTCTATTTGGAGACGATCTGCTTTTCGTTTGGCCTTAGCTGGTTCGGTGAAAAGGACGATCTTTGGATATCTGTCATCTTTCATCCATGGAACATGTCCTAGTCACCTCTAGCTTTCTTATATTATAGCCCTAAAAAGGGGGATAGAACCATATCTTTGTGTAGCTTCCTGCTTGGAATACTGTCTGTCAGACGGGTACCTCAAATAATTCGTAGACAATTGTTCTCGAAAACACCTAATAAATCCTCTTCCATCTTTCAGAACACTCACGTTTCAAAACCTTACTTAACCACTGTCATTGCTGTGGCGTTTCACATTCTAATCTTGGTTCCAGGACTTTTCTTCCTATTCTTCCAAACTTTTTCAACTGTGAGATGAACACCCTTGGCCCTGTGCTATTCTACTTTGACATCTTCACTGCATTCATCATCTTTACGAATAATTGTGCCTAGGTATTACTTGTTGCTGCCTAGGTATCAATTGATCGATCTCCTTGTTATCCAACATCACCTCGTCACTTTCTCTTAGTCCCCTAAGTCTAATGGACTTGGTATCCTTACTATTAATTTTCAAGCCTATTCTTGCACCTAGAACTCTCAAAACCTTCAAAAAATTTTCATTTTGTTATCACTTTCGTATAGGACACTTAAATCAACAGTATAATCATAGGCGGCGCAACAGCGCAATAGGTCAAGGAGAGTTTTACTCTCCCATTTGATTTCGAGCTCTACTTAAGCCCTTGCCGCGTTCCTTGGGACAAAGTCAATCGAAATTATTCATATTAACAGGGATAGAACCCAACCCTGCTTGGCTCCTGGTTAAATACGAAACAAGCCACTACCGTCACACATACCTTAAAGGTAGCAATGTTATTCTCGTACATAGCACCAATTACTATAATGTATTTATCTGGTATCAAACAGCTCGTAGTAACGAACTGTAAATAAGGATTGACGCAGCTTAATAGTAAGCACAACTCTAAAAAAAAAAATTGATAGCAAAAGATGTATCAAAAGAATTGACTTATTATGATGATACCAGTGTTACCCATCAAAGGCTACGAGCCTGAGAAGATTTGCCTGATTTTTGAACAGTGGGGAAACACCTACTTAAAGTCAAAAAACCTTAATGAAAATCACTGCATCAGATTCAGCGTATCAGAGAGCCCTAGGGTGGATTGGAGGTTCCAAGCTCCAATCTGCAAAAATCTTTAATTTTGTATTTTTAGCTAGAAAAAATATCACGGATACATGTTTATCTGTTCGTTTTTTTTCAAGGGTGGTCGTACTGAACCAATAATCCTAGAACATCAAGATAGGTCTCATTTGAACGGAAATTAAAATTTTTAGTACCCTTTTAAGTGACCAAAAAGATTGTAGGGCAGCTAGCCCCCTCCCACGGCCCCTTTTTCCCCAAAATCGTTCGATTAAAATTTTGAGAAAGGCATTTTGTTCAACATAGTTGAAAAGTTCAATAACTATACCTTTGGAGATATTAGAACCCCCCACTGCCCTTGGGGAAAGGTCTTTAAGTTATAAAATTTACCCATTGTGTACGTATAGTTTTTGTTATTGGGAAATGTGCACACATTTTTGGGTGGGATGGTGAATTTTCCGTTGGGGAGATTTCCCACGAGGAGAATTTTCCATGGTAAGGTAAGTTTCTGGGGGTCAACTTTTCTAGGGAAATCTTAACTTGGGCAACTTGCCAGAATTCCTATACGAGATTCTCTTTGTCTGTCTTATTTTCTCTTTTCCGACTTAATTTTACGTGTAGAAATATTAAGGGTAATTGTCCGGGGCAAATTTTTCCCGGGACTGAATTTTCTAGAGGATCTGTCTATGGATAGCGGGGAGTTCCATGGTGGTGGAGCTGTGTTTCTCGGCATTGTTTAAATAAACAACGATCAGAAATTAAATACAAAAACGGGGTTTTTCTTTTAACTGAAAGTAAGAAGCACCACTAAAACTTAAAAAGGAACAGAGATTGTTAGGTATACGAGGGGGATTGCCCCCTCCTCAACACTTCACTCCATACGTTAAAGTTTGAATATTGTCCCAATTCTTTAAAAACGACTCCTGAGTCTAAACACAAGGGTCATTAGTTAGAACAATAAGAAGCTTTAATTAAAAGTATTAAAAAACTGTAATGTGATGAGAGAGGTGTTGAGGACGGGGTAACCCCCCTCATATACGTTATAATTTCTGTTCGTTTTAAGTTATAGATTTGCTCCTTACTTTCAGTTGAAAAAAAACTTCTTTTTTTATTCAGTACCATCCAAGGGTACTTATTCAATACATACATTTGCTAAAGTTTTTCCGTGGCTGAATCAAACGCTTGCTTATAATCTATAAAGCTTATGACTAAAGGGGTCTGATCAATCAGGCACTTCTCAAATTATATATCTATGAGTAAAAATTTGGTTGACGAAGAGAACCAGAGATATGGTTCTCGTCCCTTCCTCAAACCACTGTTCATATCTTAAAACTTCATCGACAGCCTCCCTAAGTCCAAAAAGTATCACCATACTTTGTAATTTGCTTCCTAAAGAAATTTTTAATGCTTTAGTATATCTCCTCATTACTACTGCTGTATGTGTGGTCGAAATTTCCAGACTTTTGTATCTGTTATCACTGTCTAATAAATGGATTTATCCCCAATTTGAACGTTTCTTTGTTCGTCACAGAAAGGCAGTGTGGTCAAAAGTAAGGAACGACGTTAAAACTTAAAACGAACAGAAATTATTCCGTATATGAAAGGGGCTGTCCCCTCCTCAACGCCTCGCTCTTTACCCTAAAGTTTGACTTTCTCATAACTCATTTTTTTTAAACAACAAAAAACTTTAGCGTAAAGAGTGAGGCGTTGAGGAGGGGGGCAGCCCCTTTCATATACGGAATAATTTCTGTTCGTTTAATTACTTCCATAAGGCGGTTTCCAAACGGATATAAAACCTAAAGTTAAAAATCTAAGAAAAAATAAAATAAAAAAAACTATTGGGACAGCCATTAGGTTTTTTCTCATTTTCTCATTAATGGTGGTAAATATTAATTTAAATAATTATTTTACTTTAAGTGACGGAGTTTGTTTGGTTAACTAGTAACAAAAGTAACGAACAAAGTATTAGTCGTGATCAGGGATAGATTTAGATCACAAAATTCCCTAGGCTATTTCACTATTGAGGATCCGTGATGAATTTATGCAATATTCAGTTATCTAGCCCATATAAATATCTAATAAACCAGGAAATAAGTAAGTCAAATTACTGTATTGTATGTAAAATTAAACTAATTTAATATGTTAACTGAAATAAATGAAATCCAACTTAAATGAAACAAGATATTAGCCTTATTTTTCCCCAGAGATTAATATAAAAACTTTTCCACAAGACGAGCTTTTCAAAGAAAAGTAGAGCTCCATTAAGCCAAGAATAAGCAAAAATAAAATCAAATAATGTTCCAAGTGTAAAACTATCACAAATCACTATCAAGAAATAAATTAAATTCAAAACGAACAGCAATTAAAATAAATAGCCGAGTCAAACTCAAAATGAGCAAAAATGAACATTAATAGGGCTGATAATCCCTATGCCATCTTAAGACCAGAATACAATTTGCGCTTTACTGAAAATTACAAACAAAGAAATGACCCTTGATTGACAGTTTAATTGACTTATACTGACGTTTCTTCCTTAAGGTTTTAATATTTTTTTTATTTATGAAACTAAGAAAGGTGAAAACATTTCAAACGTACTTTGTATTCAGTAAAGCACAAATGTCCATTTGTTGTCGTAAAACCTTCAAAAAGAGCTCAATCGATTGAAAATTGAAAGGGCTAGTGCCCTTTATTATAGGCAAAAGTGACTGGGGGCAGCTAACCCCCCTTCCATGCCCACCATTTCCCCAGACACATCCAATAAAAAATTTCAGATAGCCATTTTGTTCAATATAATTGAAAGGACCGGAAATTATGTATTTAAGAATGAAAACCCCCCACAGCCCTCAGGGCAAGATTTAAAAGTTATATATAGAAAGAGTTTTTAAGGTATATATATATATATTTTTAAGATATATATAGAAAGGGTGATCGAAAAAAATCTGGAATGGGCTCATTTGATTGAAAATCAGATGTTCTAGTGCCCTTTTTAAGATTAAGAATAATCGGAGGGTGGATACCCCCCATACCTCGTATTTCCCCGAAATACATCTGATAGAAATTTTGAGATGGCCATTTGTTGTCGTATAAACTTTGAAGAAGGATCATTCGATTGGAAATAAAAAGGACTATTTTTAATAGTCAAAAGCAATTGGAGGGTAACTAACCCCCCTCCCACACCCACACTTTTTCCCAAACACATCCAATAAAAATTTTGAGATAGCAATTTTGTTCAACATAATTGAAAGCTCCGTAAAAAATGTCTTTGAGGATGACACCCCCCATACTCTACAGTATGTGGTTATGATCTGGGGGCATATAAGGTAATCGTATAAACTTCGGAGGGGGCTAATTGGATTGGTAATCAGACATTCTAGTGCCCTGTTTAAGATTCAGAATGATCGGAGGATGAATACCTTCCCCACGCCTAGTATTTTCCCGAAATGCATCTGATAGAAATTTTGAAATTTTGAGATAGCCATTTTGTTCAACGTAATTGAAAGGTCCGGAAATTATGTCTTTAAGGATGACAAACCCTCATAGCCCTCAGGGCAAGGGTTATAAATAATTTTCTGGGGGCATATAAGGTATCATAGGCAGTGCAATAGCGCTGCCTAAGTAAAGAGTGATGTGGGCAAAATGTATTATTTTATTTTTTTTATTTTTTTTGTATTTTTTTTTTCTTTTAGACCAGTGCACTTCGTATCGAAGAAGTTGTCATAGAAACTTCGTAAAGGGCTCATTCAATTGAAAATTTAAAGGGCTAGTGCCCTTTTTAATTGTCGAAAGTGATTGGTGGGCAACTAACAGCCCTCCCACACCCACCATTTTACCAAACACATTCAATAAAAGTTTTGGAGATGGCCATTTTGTTCAACTTAGTTGAAAGATGCGGAAATTATGTCTTTGAGGATGACAACAACAACCCCCCTCCCCACAGCCCTCGGGGAAAGGGTTGTAAGCTATGCCCTGTGTCGGGGAGGGGGGAGTACCAACCCTCTGATAACTCTGAATCTTCAATCTTCAAAAAGCCACTAGGACTTCTGATTACCAATTCAATGAGCTCTCTCAGAAGTTTATACGATCACCCTTTCTATATATATCTTATATGCCCCCAGGGCATCACTTACAACCCTTTGCTAGAAGTTGTGCTCAAAACCCTTGTGCCTTCCCAAGGCCAGAACATAACTTGCACTTTACTGAAAAAAAATACAAATAAATGTGCATTGTAAGTTTAATATATATATATATATACTGATATTTAGCAATCAAAATGTTAATATTATTTGATTTATTAAAGTTATAAAAGTAAAAATATTTTTATTTTTTCAGTAAAGTGCAAATTATGTTCTGGCCTTGGGAAGGCATAGGGGTTTTGAGCCCAACTTATGTTAATTTCTGCTCGTTTTGAGTTTGACTAGGTTATTTATTGTAATTTCTGTTTGTTTTGGCTTTCATTTATTTATCGAAGCTGATTCGTGGTAATTTCACGCTTGGTAGATTATTTGATATTATTTTTGTTCATTTTTTTTGTTTAATGGAGTTCTTTACTTGTCCTTCAAAAACTTATTTTGTGGAAAAAGTTTTTTTAATTAATTTCTGTTCGTTTTATATTGACGTAGCCTTTTCAGGAGAAAGAAAATAATACTTTAAATCTTTTTGTTTTTTTAAAACTTTATAGTTTGGCCTGCTATTTGTATGCTGGAGAAAAATTTTCAGCAATTTTTAACAACATACACCCTTTTAAAAATCTGGACACAAATAGTAGTGTTTAATTTAGTTTCATGCCTCCTCTGTTGACCAGAAATGGAAAACTTGATACCATTCACAAAAAAATCAGTTTACTTCTTTGATAGCTTGGATACACTTACGCTATTTTGATTTGGTTGAATTATAAGAGCAGAAGTAGCCCCGAAAGTTTGAACATAATACCCTCAGTCGTTCTTGGGATATTGCTGAGATGCCTTATTGGGAATTAGCATTAACACATTGCATTTTGATTTAGTCTTAAGGCAACATTTAGTTTTTAAAAATAAAGGCAAATGGGAGGGTGGGCGGGGGAGGGGGAATAGTTTCCCTCCAATCACTTTCGACTATTAAAAAGGGGCATCAGCCCTTTCTATTTTCAATCGAATAGTCCCTTTTCGAAGTTCCTACGACAACTCCTTCGACACGAAGTGCCCTGGTCTAAACAACAACAACAACAAAAAAATAATACATTATACCCACATCGATATTTACTATAAAAATGTCAAGCCTTCCAATCACTTTCGACTATTAAAAAGGACACTGGGTTTTTTTATTTCCAATCAAATAAGCCCTTTTTGAGTTTCTACGACAACGCTTTCTATAAACACCTTATATGCCCCCAGGGCATAAATTACAACCCTTACCCTAAGGGCTGTGAGGGTGGTTGTCATCCTCTAAGACCTAATTTCCAGAACGTTCAACTACGTCCAACAAAATGGCCATCTCAAAATTTTTATTGGATGTGTTTGGGAAAATGGTGGATGTGAGGGAGGCATTAGTCACTCTCCAATCGCTTTCAACTATTGAAAAAGGCACTAGCCCTTTCAATTTCCATTCAAATGAGCCCTTTTGAAGTTGCTACGACAACGCTTTCAATAATAACCTTATATGCCCCCAGGGCATACTTTACAACCGTTGCCCTGAGGGCTGGGGGGGTTTGTCATACTCAAAGACCAAATTTCCAGACCTTTCTGCTACTTTGAACAAAATAGCTATCTGAAAATTTTGATTGGATGTGTTTGGGGGAATGGTGGGCGTGAGAGGGGGTTTAGCTACCCACCAATCACTTTCGACTATTAAAAGGGCACTAGCCCTCTCAATTTTCAATTCAATGAGCCCTTTTTGAAGTTTTTACCACAAATTTATCTATAAAAACCTTATATGCCCCAAGGGCATAAATTACAACCTTTGCCCTGGGGGTTCTGGGGGTTTTCTCATCCTTAAATACATAATTTCCCGAACTTTCAACTACATTGAACAAAATGGCTATATCTAAACTTTGATTGAATGTGTTTGGGGAAATGGTGGGCATGAGAGGGGGGTTAATTACTCTCCACTCACTTTCGACTATTAAAAAGGGTAATTTTAATTTCCAATCAAATGAGCCCTTTTTGAAATTTCTACAACAACTTTTTTTTTAAACCTTATATTCCCCCAGGGCATAAATTAAAACCCTTGCTCTGAGGGCTCGGATGGAGTTATCATCCTAAAAGACCTAATTTCCAGAACTTTAACTACGTTGAACAAAATGGATATCTCAAAATTCTGATTGGATGTGTTTGGGGATATGGGGGGCGTGAGAGAGAGGTTAGTTGTCCTTCAGTCACTCTAGACTATTAAAAGGGCACTAGCCCTTTCAATTTCCAATTGAATGAGCCTTTTTTGAAGTTTCTAGATTTCTATAAAAACCTTTTATGTCCCCAGGGAATAACTTACAACCCTTGTTCTGGGGGCTGTGGGGGGGGGTGTCATTCTTAAAGACCAAATTTCCAAAACTTTCAACTACGTTGAATAAAATGGCTATCTGTAAATTTTTATTGGATGTGTATGGGGAAAAGGTGGGTGTAAGAGGGAGGTTTGTTGCCCTCAAATCACTTTTGACTATTAAAAAGGGCACTAGCCCTTTGAATTGCCAATCGAATGAGCCCTTTTTCAAGCTTCTACGACAAAGATATCAATAAAAACTGATATGCCTTATAAAACTTATATTGAAAAGGGCACTAACCATTTCAATTTCCAATTGAATGAGCCCTTTCTGAAGTTTCTACGACAACGCGTTCTATAAAAACATTGTATGTCCCCAGGGCATAACTTAAAACCCTTTCCCTGAAGGCTATGGGGGGGGGGTTGTCATCCTCAAAGACATAATTTCCAGGACTTTCAACTACGTTGAACAAAATGGCTGTCTTAAAATTTTCATTGGATGTGTTTGGGGAAAAGGTAGGCATGAGAGGGGGTTAGTTGCCTTCCAATCACTTTTAACTATTAAAAAGGGCACTAGCCCTTTGAATTTATAATCGAATGAGTCTTTTTTGAAATTTCTACGACAAAACTTTCTATAAAAACCTTATATGCCCCCAGGGTATAACTTACAACCCTTGCCCTGAGGGCTGTGGGGGAGTGTCCTCTTCAAAAACATAATCTCTATCTGGAAATCAACTACATTGAACAAAATGGCTATTTCAAAATTTTGATTGGATGTGTTTTGGGAAATGGTGGACATGGAACGGGTGTTAGTTGTCTTCCAATCACTTTTGATTTCTAAAAAGGGCACAAGCCACTCCGATTTCCAATTAAATGAGCCCTTTTCGAAGTTTCTACGACAACTTCTTCGATACGAAGTGCCATGGTCTAAAGGGAAAAAAATAGTAAATAATACATTGTGCCAACATCGTTCTTATATACCCCCAGGGCATAACTTAAAACCCTTACCCTGAGAGTTGTGGAGGAGTGAGATTCTAAAAAACATATTTTCTATCTGGAAATCAACTACACTGAACAAAATGGCTATCTCAGAATTTTGATTGGATGTGTTTCGGGAAATGGTAGGCGTGGAAGGGGTGTTAGTTGTCTTCCAATCACTTTCGACTATTAAAAAGGGCACAAGCCGACTCCAATTTCCAATTGAACGAGCCCTTTTCGAAGTTTCTATGACAACTTCTTCGATACGAAGCGCCCTGGTCTAAAGGAAAAAAATAATAAATAATACATTGTGTCAACATCGTTCTTATATGCCCCCAGGGCATAACTTAAAACCCTTGCCCTGAGGGTTTTGGGGGAGTGACCTTATAAAACATATTTTCTATCTGGAAATCAACTACACTGAACAAAATGGCTATCTCAAATTTTGATTGGATGTGTTTCGGGAAATGGTAGGCGTGGAAGGGGTGATAGTTGCCTTGCTATCACTTTCGACTATTAAGGGCACTAGCCATTCCAATTTCCAATCGAATGAGCCCTTTTTGAAGTTTCTACGACAACTTCTTCGATACGAAGCGCCCTGGTACGGAAGAAGAAGAAAAAAATAATACATTGTGTCAACATCGTTCTTTACTTAGGCAGCACGAATGCGCTGCCTATGATTCTGGGAAAATACCCGGATCAAAAAAAGCTCGAAAAAGCTCAGTTAAGGGAAAAATAATAGCTGGTAAAATGAGCTTGGTAATCTTAGCAGGAATATCATTTGGGCCTGACGAGGAAGTACCTTGTAGGGAAGAGACAATATCACAGGTTTTGGACTCATCTATAGGCTCCAGTACCATTGGTTTTAGACAAGCCAGGCCTATACAAGCCTTTAATCTGGATCAGAAGGTGCTGGAGAAATAGCCGCTGCGATTTTTTTTTTTTTTTTTTCAAAAACAGTAGATAAAAGAAACTAGTTGACTTTCGGCAACTTCTTTACCGGATACCGACTGGCTGTTGATCCATAAGCTTTTAAGTAAAACTGATCTGGGAGAGCCAGGATTCAGTACTGAATTAATAAATTTCCAGATTTTATTAACATCTTGATCACATTCAAATAACTTCCTAAAATATCAGACTTTAGCCTGCGAATAATTGAATCCTAAAATATTGAAGATCGGTTATAACAATTAAACCTATCTGATTTTCTCCTTATGATGAAGTCACTATGTGCCAGTCACTAGCCACTAGTATTTTTGAATCTCTATATTTCTATTTTGTTTTGTCGAAGATCAAAATCTTATAAGCAAGGTCATATCTAGGAGGAGAGGTACCCAGTTTGAACCCTCTCCTCCCCCAAAGCTCTGTCCGGCACGTGCAAAAGTAACAAAATATATGTAAACAAATTTGGTTGTGTTTTACAAAGTTTGTTTGAGCCCCTCCTCCCAAATAAAATCCTTCATAAGGACTTTCTTCCCATACCTTCCCATCATCCCCATTCTCTGTTATTCCCCTACAGAATATATGCAAGCTTATATTCATCCCTACATATTATATGCTAGCATATATTCATACAGAATATATTCATCCCGTCTAAGGTTGATTCAAATTATTATCATACTTGTAAATAACTTAAATGGCGTCATGTATTGCCATGAACATAGAAACGATGCCTAGGGATCGCTTAAATTACTATTTTTTGTTGTTTTGAAGTCGTTAATTGTGCTGTTTACTATTTATTGTCTTTTTCTATAAATTTTTATTATATTTTCAGATTCTCAACTTTCACTAAAGATTCTTGGTGGTGTTCTTGGTGGCTTACTTGGACTTATGATTGTAGCTATGGCTTTTCTTGTTTTAAAGTTAAAAGAGGCTCTGGAGTAGTAAGGTGAGGACTATTTATTTTTATTTTGCCATTTTGCTGAATAATAAGTTAATTTATTATGAACATTAGCATATTGAAATAAATAGAATTAAATAGAACAAAAAAGTAATTATTTGAAATTAATATATCTACTAGATAATATAATGATTGCTATGTAATGTAATTATTTTAATGATTTATAAGTTAATTTTGAAACCATGGTAGCTAATAAAGACGCCTTTATTTTCTATCAAAATGTGAAAAGTATTGACAGACAATTGACTATAGTCAATGTGACACTGTTTCTGCGCCACTTTCTATTTTATTCGAATTGCAGAAAAAAATTACAAATTAACAAGTTTAATTGTTTATTTTGATATATGCCAATTACCATTCTTATTCATCTTCAATGAGTTTAACTTAGGAAAAAAAGTGTCCGTAAATATATAATACCAAGCACTCTGTTCGCTGAGAAGACCTTTCCCGGAATAAAACGAAAAATAAAAGTATGAAATGTGGCTTAGTATATATGTTGCTTTTCTTGGTCCTGAAGTAGTATGGGATCCAAAGCAGTCGTTAAAAATATAAAAAGAAAAGGAAAAAAAGGAAAAGGAAAAGGAAAAGGAAAAAATATAAAAGGAAAACTAAAAGGAAAAGAAATATTTTTAAGCATCAGCAGAAATTTCAAAATGTTTCAGATAGACTTTTAAATTTTGTTTACTGTTTATTCTAAAAATGCTCTATTCGACCGTTTATGGCAATAATGAAAAAAAATTGATTTTTTTAAGAGGATTTATTCTAAGGAGGGTAGCTGGTTTTTCGTTCTCCTTCAGATAGGTGGGCAAGAGGCTCTGTTTTAACAAGGGACAAAAAAAATTGTAAATAATAAAAGAGAATAAAAATTATATTGCTGGTTTTATTTATCTTAATCGGAAAAAAATTTAAACAATTTTATAGCAATGGTGCTTGCAGAAGACGCCGGATATGAAGTTAAAAAAATTTCGTTTTTTTTCACATATGTAGTGTTCAGTAGGAGCTATACAAGCACCAAGGTAACAGGGCAAATGAAATCTCATATTTAGTTAACAGTTGTTAAATATACCATTAAATTGAGGACCCTTCAAAATAATCGAAGGGCCCTTCGAATTAGATATTCCGAAGGTGTTTCTTCTCAGGAATTGGTTTGATGTTTCTCACAGGAATTGTCAGACAATTGCTTCACGTACTCGCCACTGGACTCGCCATTAGGGACTCCGAGGCTGAAGCAATTACTCTTAAACTAATCTGTTCCTAGTTAGAACCTGATGGTCAGCCAATCAAAAACGTAATAAATCAACTACTGTGGCTCTATTCTAAAGTCAAAAGCTGTGCAAAAAAAAAAACTCCATCCGCATAGCAAAGTCAGAGGGAGTCTTTATTTCTCTGAAAAAAGATTATGGATAAGGCGAGATATCTCAATTGAATCCAGAGTCTATGTTGCAGCTCGCCAATATGTACTATTACACGCTTGCAAGATATTGCCAAGACAGGCAGATGCGGTGAGAGCTTTACATCGATAGAAAGGTGAAGTAAGCAATCACTGTAGATAACCAGAAGAACTTCCACCATTGTCAAAGGATGTCACTTGAAGCTTCTTGGCAAACGCTTTGATTTGTCCTGCATGAGCCATGGAGCCATGGATAGTTTCCAGAGACACGGTCAGAGGTAGGACAAAGACTAGCTGAAGATCGCCTATAAAACCGTAGATAATTTGCAAAAATTTTGGAGGCGGACACTAAATGTGAATCAATATTTAAGTTTTTTTTTTAGAAAAAATGTTTTCCATTCCGGAATTCTTCTTGGGCAGCAGATGGAGCTCTCATCATGGTCGGGCAATACCGTAGGTGTATAGGCCATCTTAACAGAGAATAGGCTAGCTAACTGCAATTCACTTTGTCGTCCGCCGACAACTCCCAGTAGCGAAAACTTCGAGTGGTAGATTGCACCAATCACTTGATCACCTAAGTTTATGATTAATGTATTTAACTAAATAAGGAAAAATGCACCGAATTCCTGTTTATTTGTACAATTTTGTGATGAAAATGTCGAAGACTTCCAACGATTGCTCTGAATACTGAAGAACGCTGGTCGTCAAAAGCTTGAGGTTTAACAAGATTCTACTTACTGTTTGAATCAGTTTTAGAGTTTTGGGAAAGTAAAGGTCCAGACTTGCAAGGAAACCTGATCAATCTGAAAGCAGACATTGTGTATTTCACATATTAGTTGAAAAAATTTAATGACACTAGCTTACAATTACAAAGGGACAGTCTCAATTTAATAAAAACAAAGGGTGTAATTGCATCTTTGAAAAATCGATGTTTGTGAAGCAAAATATTAGGCTGGGCGCGAATTTTTCCAGTTTTCAAATTTGTCACAGGTAGAATGCCTTGATGAGGAAATTCCGACATACGTTCAACATTTAATCACCCTGCGTAACGACATCAAAATCCAATTTGAAGATATTCAGATGTTGAAAATATCACCATAGATCACTGTTGAAACTAAAATTTAGAACGCGATATTACAAGAAGAGCTACTCGAGCTTAGCAATTATCAAAAGATAAAGGATAATTTCAAAATGTAACATTTTGGATGAAGGCAGAAAAACCCGAAATATATCCTGCTCTTGAAAGTATTAAATAAAAAAAACAAGTTTTTTTAACTGAAAGTAAGGAGCGACATTAAAACTTAAACCGAACAGAAATTATTCCGTATATGAAAGGGGCTGTCCCCTCCTCAATACCTCGCTCTTTATGCTAAAGTTTTTATTGTTTAAAAAATAAAGTTGTGTGACAGATTCAAAATTTAGCGTAAAGAGCGAGGTATTAAGGAGGGGACAGCCCCTTTCATATACGGAATAATTTCTGTTCGTTTTAAGTTTTAATGTCGCTCCTTACTTTCAGTTAAAAAAATTTGTTTTTTTTTATTTAATTTCTGAACGTTTTTGGATTAATGCAGCTTTGATTTTGGCTCACCGTACATGAATAATTAAAATGAAATTTGCGTATTAATTTTACGTTTTTTGGCTAAATGGCTTTCTCGAAATTTGTTCTGACGTAACTTACGAATTAACTTACGTAACGAAACTACTATATTCGTATGTTTATTACGTATATTAGGGAGTTTTTCCCCTAGTCGATACATTGCTCTTTACGCTAAAGTTCGAGTTTTGTTCGAATCATAAACCCCTGGATCACAAAGGCCGGTTAATTAGAATAGATAGCTCTTTTGAAACTACTAAAAAAAGCTTTAGTGAAAAGGCGAGGTATTGACTAGGGGGCGAACCCATCATATACGTAATAGTTTCTGTTTGTTTTAAGTTTTAATGTTACTCCTTACTTTCAGTTGAAAAAACTAGTTTTTTTATTTAATTTCTGATCATTTTTTAAATAATGCTGGGAAATCCGGCGCCCCCTTCATAGAAATGTTCCTTCCCCCAAGGAAACATCCTCCATGGAAGGATCCTCCCCCGTAATCCCCTCTTCCCGACACCCCCCCAATCAGAAAAAAATCCCTCCTAAAACGTACTTATACTTCCCATTAACCAATACTACATGTAAACAATGGGCAAAGTTCATAACTTTCAGCCCTTCCCTCGGGAACTGTGGGGGATTAAGTCATCCTCAAAAATATATTTATTATATTTTCGACTATGCTGAACAAAATGGCTATCTCAAAATTTTGATTGGGTTACTTTGGGGAAACAATGAGCGCGGGAAGGGGCCAAGTTGCCCTCCAATTTTTTGGTTACTTAAAAAGGGCAATAGAACTTGTATTTTCGTTAAAATGAGCCTTCTAACGATATTCTAGGACTACTGGTTGATACGATTACCCCTGGGGAAATAAAAAAAAAAAAAAAAAAAAAAAAACACGCATCCGTGATCTTTCTTCTGACAAAAAATACAAAATTCCACATTTTTGCAGATAGGAGCTTGAAACTTCCACAATGGGGTTTTCTGATACGCTGAACCCGATGGTGTGATTTTCATTAACGTTCTATGACTTTTTGGGTGTGTTTCCCCCTTTTTTTGAAAATAAGGCAAATTTTCTCAGGCGCCTAACTTTTGATGGGTAAAACTAAACTTAATGGAACTTATATATTTGAAATCAGCATAAAAATCGGATTCTATTGATGTATCTATGGGTATCCAACCTCCGGCTTTTAGAGTTTCGGTTGCTATTGAGCCGGGTCGCTCCTTACTTACAGTTCGTTACCACGAACTGTTTGATTTCCTTCGTCATACACTGTAAAAAAAATATATTTCCAACGAAATGTTTTGCTGGAATTGAAACAAGTAAAAAAAATCCAATTTTTTTGTTGAAACTGTGATTCGTGTTTGAAGTCGAATAAATTGCTTAAATTATAAAAAAAAAATTATATTTTTCAGTAGAAAAAATATAATACTCAACGTAGATAGGTTTATTAATCAAAATAGTTTGGATTTCAATTGTAGGTTGAAATTTCTTGAACACCATATTAAATTTGACTTTGGTGCCATTTAAAGTAAATTTATTTACAAAAATTCTTGTGTAAACACATAAATTGATGAACAAAGATAGCTTATTTTCTAATTAATATTTCAAAATTAATCCAAAATTAAAAATTTGGAAGAGTAGAAAAGTATCATAGAGTTTTCTTACTGCCTTATTGCGGGAAGGAAAACCTTCCGTTTCGCTCTGAGAGGGGAAGGGACAGGATTGCCAGCTGGACATATTTTGTGTCCAAATGACATATTTCTATGTGCCGGGACATAATAGGGCAAATAAGGGAGACAAATTTTAGAAAACTGGAATGTAAAAGGACAAATTTTGCAAATTTATGTCATAAAACAAAACATTACCCTACTGGAGATATATTTTGGTACCGTTTTATTAGCTGGAAGACACGCGAGAAGTGAAGTTTGGTTAATGCTAATGAAATAAAACAAAATAGGATAAAATATAATAGCTTGGAAACAAATTTCTGCTATATATTTGATATCAGGGGGTGGGGGTAGGGCATAACATATATTAAATACGTAACCTAACTAGGTACCTCTTCTTGCCCCTTCAACCCCAAAAAAATAAATTTTAAATATTGTAAACGAAGCGAGAAACCACTGTTTGCAATGCTCGGCATAGGAATTCTCCGTTGAAATAACCTACTTGAGTAATTCTTTTATCATGTTCGCTATACGATATGTCACGTGCCTCCGGCTTATAGAAACAGTACCTATATTTTGTAAAAAAGTGTCACTTTTCACCAAAGTAGTGCTAAAACTACTTATCTCGTGCTAAAATTTACTTAACTACTTACTTACTATTAAATTTTTATACTGTGTTTTTCGGAGTTGCTTGATCTTTCCCGAAGACAACTATTTGCAAATACTCTTGAAATTCTTCGAAAGTGTATTTTTTCATCCATAACCGATTTTTTTCCTCCTGGTTTTTACAGTACAGTCAACATAATAAACAAGCAGGCCCTATTTTCGTTATCAATCACTTCCGGCTTCCGTTAGTCAGGCAAACACGTTTATGCATTTATCAAGTATTACCAACTAAAAATGAAAAGTTGACAAAAGGAAATTTTGGATTCTTGATGTTCTGAAATCAATACAAAGCCAAGCACCCATCAGTTTCTTCCATCAGTTTCATTTTTCTTCTTTTTTTTCTTTTCTTTAAGGAAAGAGCGATGCATTCACAATGTATTACTATTATTTTTGTGTTTGTTTGTTGTTTTCTGACCAAGGCACTCTGTATAGAAGGAGCTTATTTGGAGCTTATCGTAAAAACTTCAAAAGGAGCTTATTTGATTGGAAATTATATTTTCTAGTGCTCCTTTTAAGAATCAAAAGTTATTGGTGGGCAACCAGCCCCCCCCCCCCCCCCACCATTTCCCTAAACAAATCTACTCAAAATTTTTAAGATTGCCATTTTGTTCAACATAGTTCAAAGGTTCAGCAATTATGTTTTCATGGCTGAAATCACCCCCCCCCCCAAATTTCTCAGAGCAAGAGTTTTGAGTTATACTAGTTGTCCATTATTAACATATAAGGTTTTTATGGAAGGGCTGGCCGTAAAAACTTCGGAGGGAGCTCAATGGATTCAAAATCAGAACTTCTAATGCCCTTTTTAAAGTCAAAAAACAATCAGAGGGTAAACTATCTACCCCCCGTCCTCGTTCCTCCAAAAGTCTCTGATAGGAATTTTGAGATAACAATTTTATTTAAAAAAAAAAAAGTCCAAAGATCATATAACAAGCCTGGGGGTAAGGGTTGTAAGTTAAGCTCCGGGAGCATATAAGGTTTTATGGAAGGGATGTCGTGTAGCCTTTAGAGGAGAATCGTTTTATTTGAAATTGAAAGTTCTAGCCTCCATTTAAGAGTCAAAAGTGATAGGAAAGGGAAACTAGCCCTCTCCTCCCTGGCACCTTCTTTTCCCTAAATGCATCAGATTGAAATTGTGAGATAGCCATTTTGTTCGAAATCGTCCACAGAACATATAAATATCCAGAAATAAATTTAACAGATATGAATTACTATAATAATTAAAACTCAAAATGACCAAAAATCATAGGCAGTGCAATAGCACTGCTGAAGTGACGAGCAATGTGACAAGGCACTTTGTATAGAAGAAACAGTCATAGAAACTTCGAAACGGAGCTTATTCGATTGGAAATTGAAAGCTCTAATGTTCATTAAGAGCCAAAGGTGATTGGAGGGCAACCCAGCTTATCTGGCGTTCTGGAACGTTACTTGACTCTAGGATTGTACTTATGACATACGCAAGAACTACTCTGATTGGCCAAAAGTTACCAAAGGAAGTGAAAAAGCTAACCCTCATGCTGACCATACCAGTCAAGGGGAATTCTCGTTGAAAGATGAGCCTTAAGCTTTTTGTGAGTTTGTATTTTCTCACTAATTCATTCTGTATGGATGTTTTAAATGAATTTTTTCCTTTTCATTATATTTGCTGTTAACTGTCCACTTTGAAAGAGGTTTACAAAGCGTCTTGTTTTGTTGTTCACAGCACAACTCGTAAAAAAATAAACTAGTTTCTGAAAATTTCAAGATGGACACATTACAGGACTTACTATAGACAAAATATGGACATAATTTGGCTAAAAATGACATGTTTTTTGAATGCTCAGAGAACATATTCATGGACCAAAAAGTTGGCGACCCTGGATAAGGATCGGTTTCAGCTTATGTCAGAACTTGGTTATTGAGAACCGTTTCTGGCTGGTATTATGGTCTGTTGGGTGAGACAGATGTAATCCGAGTGGTGTGGAAATGTTAATCCTTGTGATATTTATGAGTGCCAAGGCAATAATATACGGCTATATTTACTAAAACCAAGGCTTATATAATAAATGATATAATATTATATTATATTATATTATATAATAAATACGGCTTATAGTTAATCAAGGTTGACACAGGTAATGAATCATCACCAAACATGTTGATTTTAAAGGTGTTGATTTCAATTCAGGTTTGTAAATCCAATATTTTTGTTTTTCAACAAGTTGGAAATTTCATAATTACTAGGAAATTCCAATAAGGCCCTAAATATTCTATTTCAACGATTTTCAGTTATTAAATTGTTGTTGATAAACATAACAAACAATTTTTGTTGAATATCAACATTTTTTTTTACACAGTGTATCTCATCAAAAAAGTTTTACTGTCGTTACAAACCTTTCAATTAAAAGAAGTTTGGTTTTGTAAGGTTATTCCTTTCAAAAACCGAAGCCAAATATTGATAATTTTCTGTCAACCCAACCACGCATTACACTCCCGACGAAGGTAGTGAATCAAGAGATTGGTACCTGCGCAACGCAGCCCAGCGTGCAGCATCTGTCAGCATGCTAAAAAGTTTTTTTTAATCCATCAATGACATCCGTTCCATTAACAATAGGACTGTTTGTGGTTGTCATTGCATAACGTGATATTATATGTTATGTTATTACTGTTTACTACTACTACTAACAACTCACCGCAGCACCAAGCCGCCTGAGGCCAACACAGCTACGTACGCTCCTCCTCCATCCCAATCTATTCAAAGCCTCCCTTTTTACACCCGCCCACGAAGTTCCCATTTCCTTTAAATCTTCTTTATGACGTCCTCTCACCCAGACGGGGACGACCTGCTTTCCGTTTAGCCCTAGATGGTTGGCCGAAAAGAACAATCTTCGGCAATCTGTCATCCTTCATCCGCACAACGTGCCCTAACCACCTCAACCTTTCTTTCATTATAGCGCTAGAGAGCGGTGTTGAACCACATTTTTCGTATAGCCTATTGTTTGAAATATGGTCAGTCAGCCGGGTACCCAGAACAATCCTTAAGCAATTTCTCTGGAAAACATCTAAAAATCTTCATGATCTAATTATATTGCGACTGCTATCGTATGACAGTGTAATATGATATCAGTAAGGATTAATAGTGTAACAATGACATATTTGAATAAATATAACGCAAGAATATATTACATTTTCTTTTTCTTTTTATCACTTCAGATGGGCAAATTCCTAAATAAAGCAAGTGACAATTGACTCGCTAGTGCTGTGAGTAAATGTCAAAACAGCAAATTTGGATAAAATGACTTTTTTGATTGGCCAACTTCACCTTTTTTACATTCACTCACAGCATGGTCAGCTAATCAACTAAATACTGTATTCTTACAGTTAATTGTGGTTGAAACTTGGCTGCAAAACAAATTTCAATAGTTCTAAATTTCAAGAATTTGGTGCATGTAACCGTCTATCTTCAGTTTCATCCAAAATTTTTCTAAGAATTTCGCCTGCTAAAAGCCGGTTTATTCAGAAGATTTGGTCTTTACAAAATATAAAATTAAAACGTAATAAAACACCCCAAAAAAAACTTACCAGCAAATTTTAATGTACCAAATAAACCTACCAACAAGTTTTAATGTACCAAATAAACGTACCAACAAATTTTAATGTACCAAATAAACGTGCCAACAAACTTTAATGTACCAAATAAACGTATCAACAAATTTTAATGTACCAAATAAACGTGCCAACAAATTTTAATGTACCAAATAAACGTACCAGCAAATTTTAATGTACCAAATAAACGTGCCAACAAATTTTAATGTACCAAATAAACGTGCCAACAAATTTAATGTACCAAATAAACGTACCAACAAATTTTAATGTACCAAATAAACGTGCCAACAAATTTTAATGTACCAAATAAACGTACCAACAAATTTTAATGTACCGAATAAACGTGCCAACAAATTTAATGTACCAAATAAACGTACCAGCAAATTTCAATGTACCAAATAAACGTGCCAACAAATTTTAATGTACCAAATAAACGTTCCAACAAATTTTAATGTACGAAATAAATGTACCAACAAATTTTAATGTACCAAATAAACGTGCCAACAAATTTTAATGTACCAAATAAACGTGCCAACAAATTTTAATGTACCAAATAAACGTGCAAACAAATTTTAATGTAACAAATAAACGTACCAGCAAATTTCAATGCACCAAATAAACGTGCCAACAAATTTTAATGTACCAAATAAACGTTCCAACAAATTTTAATGTACGAATTAAACGTACCAACAAGTTTTGATGTACCAAATAAACGTGCCAACAATTTTAATGTACCAAATAAACGTGCCAACAAATTTTAATGTACCAAATAAACGTACCAGCAAATTTTAATGTACCAAATAAACGTGCCAACAAAGTTTAATGTACCAAATAAACGTACCAACAAATTTTAATGTACCAAATAAACGTGCCAACAAATTTTAATGTACCAAATAAACGTGCCGACAAATTTTAATGTACCAAATAAACGTACCAACAAATTTTAATGTACCAAATAAACGTGCCAACAAATTTTAATGTACCAAATAAACGTACCAACAAATTTTAATGTACCTAATAAACGTGCCAACAAATTTTAATCTACCAAATAAACGTACCAGCAAATTTAATGTACCAAATAAACGTGCCAACAAATTTTAATGTACCAAATAAACGTGCCAACAAATTTTAATGTACCAAATAAACGTACCAACAAATTTTAATGTACTAAATAAACGTGCCAACAAATTTTGATGTACCAAATAAACGTACCAACAAATTTTAATGTACCAAATAAACGTGCCAACAAATTTTAAAGTACCAAATAAACATACCAGCAAATTTAATGTACAAAATAAACGTGCCAACAAATTTTAATGTACCAAATAAACGTGCCAACAAATTTTAATGTACCAAATAAACGCACCAACAAATTTTAATGTACCAAATAAACGTGCCAACAAATTTTAATGTACCAAATAAACGTACCAACAAATTTTAATGTACCAAATAAACGTGCCAACAAATTTTAATGTACCAAATAAACGTACCAGCAAATTTCAATGTACCAAATAAACGTGCCAACAAAGTTTTAATGTACCAAATAAACGTACCAACAAATTTGAATGTACAAAATAAACGTGCCAACAAATTTTAATGTACCAAATAAACTTGCCAACAAATTTTAATGTACCAAATAAACGTACCAACAAATTTTAATGTACCAAATAAACGTGCCAACAAATTTTAATGTACCAAATAAACGTGCCAACAAATTTTAATGTACCAAATAAACGTACCAACAAATTTTAATGTACCAAATAAACGTGCCAACAAATTTTAATGTACCAAAAAAACGTAACAGCAAATTTTAATGTACCAAACAAACGTGCCAACAAAGTTTAATGCACCAAATAAACGTACCAAAAAATTTTAATGTACCAAATAAACGTGCCAACAAATTTTAATGTACCAATAAACGTACCAACAAATTTTGATGTACCAAATAAACGTACCATCAAATTTTAATGTACCAAATAAACGTACAACAAATTTAATGTACCAAATAAACGTATCAGCAAATTTTAATGTACCAAATAAACGTACCAACAAATTTTAATGTACCAAATAACGTACCAACAATTTTTAATGTACCAAATAAACGTACCAACAAATTTTAATGTACCAAATAAACGTGCCAACAAATTTTAATGTACCAAATAAACGTACCAACAAATTTTAATGTACCAAATAAACGTACCAACAAATTTTAATGTACCAAATAAAACGTACCAACAAATTTTAATGTACCAAATAAACGTACCAACAAATTTTAATGTACCAAATAAACGTGCCAACAAATTTTAATGTACCTAAAAAAATTTCCCAACAAATTTTATTGTACCAAATAAACGTACCAACAAATTTTAATGTACCAAATACACGTACCAACAAATTGTAATGTACCAAATAAACGCACCAACAAATCTTTATGTACCAAATAAACGTACCAACAAATTTTAATGTACCAAATAAACGTACCAGCAAATTTTAATGTATCAAATAAACGTACCAACAATTTTTAATGTACCAATTAAACGTACCAACAAATTTTAATGTACCAAATAAACGTACCAACAAATTTTAATGTACCAAATAAACGTACCAACAAATTTTAATGTACCAAATAAACGTACCAACAAATTTTAATGTACAAAAATAAACGTACCAGCAAATTTTAATGTACCAAATAACGTACCAACAAATTTTAATATTGAAACAATTGCGTTAGATTCATATTTTTTAAAACATATTTTCTGGGGCCGGTATATGGATGACATTATTTCAGTATGAGATTATGGGGAGGAGGAATTAAAAGGGTTTTTGGAACATCGTAATTGTTTGGGGGGATTTAAAGTTTACTGTTGAATTGGAAGAGAATGGGAAACTTCCTTTTCTTGAAGTTCTTCTTTTGAAAAATCAAAATAGTCTGGATTTTAAAATTTACAGAAAACCGACAAATAATAATAGATTTTTGAGTTCAGGTCACGCTCGCCAAGTAAAAATTGGTTTGATCATTTCTTTAACAGATCGGATCTTTAGTATTTGCTCTCCAAAATTTGTTGAGGAGGAGTTGTCTTTTCTAAGGAAAATACTAATAAGCAACATGTATCCAGAATGGCTAATTAACCAGACTTTTTCAAAAAGAAGAAAAAGGTTTCTAGAGATTTCTAAGGAAGTCTTGGAGACAACTCGGGAGAAGGATGTTTTTTTTCCTTACCATATGTACCAGGGCTAGTGAAAAACTTAAAAGAATTTTACAAAGCAATGGTCTAAGGGTAGCTTTAAAGAGTAATAATACTTTGGGTAGTTTTTTAAATTCTGGGAAGGATCTAACTTCATTGGGGCAACAAAGTGGGGCTTATCCAATCCCATGTACTTAAGGAAGCTCATATGTGGGACGTACTAACCAGATTTTGGAAATGAGATTATTACAACATAAAGATTCTATTTCTTCGGCTTTAAAGCGACATTCTAAGTCTGAAGATTTTACTTCAGCCCTATCAGAACATATTTTTAATTTTCCAGACCATTTTATTTTGTTCGAGAATGTCTCTTTGATTTCTAGGGATCGGGGTTTAAAGCAAAATTTTCGTGAAACGCTTGAAACGCTTGATGACGGTCACTGTATATGTGACCGAAATATCTGGTATTTCTTTTTGTGAAATTTATTATACACTGTCTGTTAAAACGGATTTTATCCCTATTTTGGACTTTTATTTTATCGTACCAGCAAATTTTAATGTACCAAATAAACGTGCCAAGAAATTTTAATGTACCAAATAAGCGTGCCAACAAATTTTAATGTACCAAATAAACGTACCAACAAATTTTAATGTACCAAATAAACGTACCAACAAATTTTAATGTACCAAATAAACGTACCAACAAATTTTAATGTACCAAATAAACGAGCCAACAAATTTTAATGTACCAAATAAACGTACCAACAAATTTTAATGTACCAAATAAACGTACCAACAAATTTTATTGTACCAAATAAACGTACCAACAAATTTTAATGTACCAAATAAACGTGCCAACTAATTTTAATGCACCAAATAAACGTACAAACAAATTTTAATGTACCAAATAAACGTACCAACAAATTTTAATGTACCAAATAAACGTACCAACAAATTTTAATGTACCGCATAAACGTTCCAACAAATTTTAATGTGCCAAATAAACGTACCAACAAATTTTAATGTACCAAATAAACGTACCAAAAAATTTAATGTACCAAATAAACTTACCAGCAAATTTTAATGTACCAAATAAACGTACCAACAAATTTTAATGTACCAAATAAACGTACCAACAAATTGTTATGTACCAAATAAACGTGCCAACAAATTTTAATGTACCAATAAACGTACCAGTAAATTTTAATGTACCAAATAAACGTACCAACAAATTTTAATGTACCAAATAAACGAGCCAACAAATTTTAATGTACCAAATAAACGTACCAACAAATTTTAATGTACCAAATAAACGTACCAACAAATTTTAATGTACCAAATAAACGTACCAACAAATTTTAATGTACCAAATGAACGTGCCAACTAATTTTAATGCACCAAATAAACGTACAAACAAATTTTAATGTACCAAATAAACGTACCAACAAATTTTATGTACCAAATAAACGTACCAACAAATTTTAATGTACCGCATAAACGTTCCAACAAATTTTAATGTGCCAAATAAACGTACCAACAAATTTTAATGTACCAAGTAAACGTACCAAAAAAATTTAATGTACCGAATAAACTTACCAGCAAATTTTAATGTACCAAATAAACGTACCAACAAATTTTTAATGTACCAAATAAACGTACCAACAAATTGTTATGTACCAAATAAACGTGCCAACAAATTTTAATGTACCAAATAAACGTACCAGTAAATTTTAATGTACCAAATAATCGTACCAACAAATTTTAGTGTACCAAATAAACGTACCAACAAATTTTAATGTACCAAATAAACGTGCGAACAAATTTTAATGTACCAAATAAACGTACCAACAAATTTTAATGTACCAAATAAACGTGCCAACTAATTTTAATGCACCAATAAACGTACAAACAAATTTTAATGTACCAAATAAACGTACCAACAAATTTTAATGTACCAAATAAACGTACCAACAAATTTTAATGTACCAAATAAACGTACCAACAAATTTTAATGTACCGCATAAACGTTCCAACAAATTTTAATGTGCCAAATAAACGTACCAACAAATTTTAATGTACCAAATAAACGTACCAAAAAAATTTAATGTACCAAATAAACTTACCAGCAAATTTTAATGCACCAAATAAACGTACCAACAATTTTAATGTACCAAATAAACGTACCAACAAATTGTTATGTACCAAATAAACGTGCCAACAAATTTTAATGTACCAAATAAACGTACCAGCAAATTTTAATGTACCAAATAAACGTACCAACAAATTTTAATGTACCAAATAAACGCACCAGCAAATTTTAATGTACCAAATAAACGTTCCAACAAATTTTAATGTGCCAAATAAACGTACCAACAAATTTTAATGTACCAAATAAACGTACCAAAAAAATTTAATGTACCAAATAAACTTACCAGCAAATTTAATGTACCAAATAAACGTACCAACAAATTTTAATGTACCAAATAAACGTACCAACAAATTGTTATGTACCAAATAAACGTGCCAACAAATTTTAATGTACCAAATAAACGTACCAACAAATTTTAATGTACCAGATAAACGTACCAACAAATTTTAATGTACCAAATAAACGTGCCAACTAATTTTAATGCACCAAATAAACGTACAAACAAATTTTAATGTACCAAATAAACGTACCAACAAATTTTAATGTACCAAATAAACGTACCAACAAATTTTAATGTACCGCATAAACGTTCCAACAAATTTTAATGTGCCAAATAAACGTACCAACAAATTTTAATGTACCGAATAAACGTACCAAAAAAATTTAATATACCAAATAAACTTACCAGCAAATTTTAACGTACCAAATAAACGTACCAACAAATTTTAATGTACCAAATGAACGTACCAACAAATTGTTATGTACCAAATAAACGTGCCAACAAATTTTAATGTACCAAATAAACGTACCAGTAAATTTTAATGTACCAAATAAACGTACCAACAAATTTTAATGTACCAAATAAACGTACCAACAAATTTTAATGTACCAAATAAACGTTGCGAACAAATTTTAATGTACCAAATAAACGTACCAACAAATTTTAATGTACCAAATAAACGTGCCAACTAATTTTAATGCACCAAATAAACGTACAAACAAATTTTAATGTACCAAATAAACGTACCAACAAATTTTAATGTACCAAATAAACGTACCAACAAATTTTAATGTACCGCATAAACGTTCCAACAAATTTTAATGTGCCAAATAAACGTACCAACAAATTTTAATGTACCAAATAAACGTACCAAAAAAATTTAATGTACCAAATTAACTTACCAGCAAATTTTAATGTACCAAATAAACGTACCAACAAATTTTAATGTACCAAATAAACGTACCAACAAATTGTTTATGTACCAAATAAACGTGCCAACAAATTTTAATGTACCAAATAAACGTACCAGTAAATTTTAATGTACCAAATAAAACGTACCAACAAATTTTAATGTACCAAATAAACGAGCCAACAAATTTTAATGTACCAAATAAACGTACCAACAAATTTTAATGTACCAAATAAACGTACCAACAAATTTTAATGTACCAAATAAACGTACCAACAAATTTTAATGCACCAAATAACGTACAAACAAATTTTAATGTACCAAATAAACGTACCAACAAATTTTAATGTACCAAATAAACGTACCAACAAATTTTAATGTACCGCATAAACGTTCCAACAAATTTTAATGTGCCAAATAAATGTACCAACAAATTTTAATGTACCAAATAAACGTACCAAAAAAATTTAATGTACCAAATAAACTTACCAGCAAATTTTAATGTACCAAATAAACATACCAACAAATTTTAATGTACCAAATAAACGTACCAACAAATTGTTATGTACCAAATAAACGTGCCAACAAATTTTAATGTACCAAATAAACGTACCAGTAAATTTTAATGTACCAAATAAACGTACCAACAATTTTAATGTACCAAATAAACGTACCAACAAATTTTAATGTACCAAATAACGTGCGAAGAAATTTTAATGTACCAAATAAACGTACCAACAAATTTTAATGTACCAAATAAACGTACCAACAAATTTTAATGTACCAAATAAACGTACCAACAAATTTTAATGTACCAAATAAACGTACCAACAAATTTTAATGTACCAAATAAACTTGCCAACAAATTTTAATGTACCAAATAAACGTAGGCCTACCAGAAAAATGGGTAGATTTTCAATCTTCCCATTTTTTGTCGAGTTTTGAGAATATGGCAGAAATATACATGTAGGTGGGTCCGCCGAAACCAGCTATTTTTTGAAGCGATATATGAGAAAAAACAGCTTAGGAACCTCTGACCTATGTCTTCCATGACTTTTATTATAGTTTTCTGCTATATAATTTGCCATTTTTTGCTTTTTTTTGAAAATAAAATCGGGGTCTTTCAGCACCTATACTTATAATTTTCCATCTTGCTTATACGTGAATCGTCAGCATCTGATATTCGACTTTATATTTACAGTTTACGAAAGCCTGAAGTAATACCCCCTGAATATCCTCAGACTAATGAACAAATGGCCAGGGGTATCAGCGTCAGACAGTCGGGGACAAGTCCACTTCATCGTCGAAAAAAGGTAATTACAAAAAAATATAACTAGAAAAGGTAATTCACCGTCGGAAAAAGTCCAAGTCCACTTCTCGAAAAAAGGTAATTATAAAAAAAAGTATATAACTAGAAAGATAATAAAGAAAGTCCACTTCACCCTCGAAAAAAGGTAAATATAAAAAAAGGCAACTAAGAAAGTTAATTTACCGTCGAAGAAAGTCCAGGTCCTCTTCATCGTCGAATAAAGATAATTATAAAAAAAAAGTATCTAAAAAAAGGTAATTCACCTTCGAAAAAAGTTCAAGTCCACTTCACCGTCAAAGAAGGTAATTGTAAAAAAGG
This sequence comes from Artemia sinica, assembly GCA_027921565.1. NCBI lineage: Eukaryota > Metazoa > Arthropoda > Branchiopoda > Anostraca > Artemiidae > Artemia > Artemia sinica. Next base: position 46,717,867 of record CM051276.1, on the reverse strand, counting down.
GTAACTTAAAAAGGTAATTTCACCATCGCAAATAGTCCAAGTCCACTTCACCGTCGAAATAAGGTAATTATGTGTCAGTAAAATAGTGACAAATAAAAAGCTGAAATAATTATCTTTTTCTTTCAAGGGTTAAATTCGTTTTTTCTTACTTTTAACAGCATTTGAGTGAGCACATGAACCCATTGAATTGTTCCGTATCTAAGTACGTTTAGAAATTTGAAACGATTATAATGGTGAAAATAAATATCTTCAACCTGTATTAGTTTTTTGAGGCTGGTTCTACTACATTACTACTCCTTCTAAACCACATGTGAGCAGCACATTAGTCAAAAAGATTATTTTGGTTGTTAAGAATGTTTAAAGTCAAAATGATTATTTTCTTTGTTTACGATTGAGTTTGTTTTACTCTTTCGACCACCTCATAAGTGGGGAAGTTGTAAGTTTTGTCAAATTCTGCCCTATCGAATACTTCCCTGGTGGCTAAAGGAAATGTATGATGTGGTTTCCCATCCTCCGTGTCTTGCAATTTCCGAAGTTTCTAGATATGGTACTAAAAATACCTTTAAGATGTAAAAGGCATACTTATATAGCCTACTACATATTAGATTTAGGCTAAATAGCACATCATACAAAAAAATGTATTTTTGAAATATTTACCTAGTAAAATAAAATTTATTAAATATACCTAATAAGTATAAAATGGTGAATAAATTAAATGGTTAATGCGTATGTTACAAGATTCCATAAGTGTTAGTTTGACCAGCTTTGTAACTGCCATTATTAACTTTCGAAAACGTTCTTCGAAACAATTATCCTCCTATTAAATTAGTTTCATTTATATATTTTCGGTGTTTATCGGAAATCAAGGGTGTCAATTGAAGGAACATAAGGGGGGAGAGTAATGATTTTCTTTCATTTTTCGAAAATTCTGATACAAAGTCTAGGGGGTTTCCATTTACCCCCTCCTCCCTAAATCACTGCTCCAACCGGAAATTCTTACACACTGTAAAAACTATGTAACCGGAAATTTCGGAAGAATAAGAAGATAAGTCTGCCAACCAGCACTAGAATATTGGAAGCTTCACTGATGACAGCGATATAGAGCGGTTCTGAATGCGTGTGCTTTTGAAGACCGAGGAATGTTTGTTATATGTATTCGAAAAGAGTTGTCTACGTTAATTTTGAGTGCCTGTTTGACTAACCGTATAATCAGACAAAGTGATGTAAGAAAAATTTGGTTCTGTCCCTCTTCCTAGGGTCATAATGAGGTAAAAGTTTAGATTTCTAGGAAATATTTTTCTGAATGAAGCATGACGGATTACCAAAGATAAATACTTTTCGGCTATCCGTCACGTGTCAAAGGAAAAGAAGGCCGTCCCCGAACGGAATGGGAATAGGGTGCATGGAGAGAGGTTGAAAGAAAACTGGAGCTTCTTAGGAGAACAGCTCAACAGTATCAGCTACTAATTCGTTCGTTTGAGTGGACATACTCATCTACTGATAGCCAAAACTGCAGTCAAGATCTTAATATCTCACCAAATATTGTTTTCTGTAGAAGACACTGATTTATAGATGTCTTTCCCTGCACTCACGACAAAGGGCAGCCAGTTTATTTCTATTCTCAACCAATAGCACACCCAAGAAAGCAAATAGTTTCAAATAAAAAATCCAATAAAGACAATAATGAACTGTATCTGCAGTAATATCTAGTTTCTCCGGTTTTTTTTCCATAATGCGACACAACTTCCCAACCTTAAGAGGCTAGTGTAAGTCAATAATCATAGATGAACTTCAGACGGACGTCGAGTTTGTCATGCTTGTCCAGGTTTCCTATCCACTACCAATGACAAAATTATACTGACTAGAGGAACAGTGGTAATGGGTTCCATAAGCCTCTTGACTGGGAGTTGACGGTGGACGAAATGAGACATCTAAAATTTGTCGAAACGGCTTCAGTTTTTAATGAATGAAAATCATTACTAGGAATTGGAAAGTTCTTTTCCTTACTAATTTTTCAGGCAAATTCAATTACGGGGGAGCGGGACACTGAAATTGGTCCTTTTAGGTTTTATTGGAGATTAGTGGAGGAAATGTCCCATCCTTTACATTGGCAGCAGGTGGTATGATCTGTTTTCCTCCTAGAGGTGTTATAGTGTAAATGCAGGGTAAGATGCTCTAACCTTCAGTGTTCTTGTAAAAAAAAAAAAAATCTTACTGAAATTTGCCTGGGAATTTGGACAGTGCAAATTCACAAATTTCAAAACTCTTAACGAGAAACATCTGACATGGAAGATCAAGACGTTCAGTCTACTGTGTTTTTTTTGTGTTTTTTTACCACTAAAAATTGACTTCATTTTGATTTTAACGAGAAAAATTAATCGAAATCAACTTTTAGCTAAATTCCCTGGGTGATTTTCTTACGAAGCCAGGTAATGGAAACTAAAATGTGCAAATTTTGGGAAAAAACTTGACAATGCAAATAATGAGCGCCTTTCAGAGAAGAACAGAACTTCAAATTTTGAAATTTTTTATTCATAATCTGATATTCATAATCTGTACACTTTCATGAATAAAAGGTATTCCCCATTAAGGCTAATCCGTGTTTTAAATCTCCCTTCTAAATCTGTCGCCGATCCTATTAGTTGAAATACTATCGATCTAATCTGCGTTCCTGTATCTTGTTTGGGAATCCGGGAAATATAGGTGAATTTGAAATTGTCTATTCTTTTCAAAGTATGTTATATCTCCGTTTCTCAAATGCCCCAATATTTAGAATTTCGACCTTTTGACGTCCAATTGAATTTGTCTTGACAAAAATCTTTCTTGGACACAAATAATTATCCTTTTCTTATAAAAGATAAACACACATATTCATTAATATAGTATTATGTTTAAGATTTTTGGTTTTAAAACTTAAAGAACAATTGTTCTCATCGAGATTATCATAAAATGTCACACAAAACTTTATTTTCGTTCTGCCAAAAACTGGGTTGAACATCATCACAGAGGTGTGAAGTATTTACTATATGTTTAAACTAGATTGAAAAAAAGTGTGTATTGAAGAACATTTCACAATTTTTATTACTGACGGTTAATATTTTTTAACACTTGCTTGAGATATAGTAGAAAATAAGAAGCTGATGTAGTTTATAGTAAGTTTATGTGTGAAGGATTAATAAATATGTTGTCAGTTACGATTAAGGGCAAAAAACAATCTCAAAACTCAAGTTCTATTATAAACTTTTTGAACGCTGTAAAACCTTAAGGATAGCGAAAACTGACTTTAGGCGTTAGTTGAGTACATAAAACAGGTAGGAGACTATTCACCCTCGTCACTTGTTGCGTTGATTGTATAACCCCATGATTCCCAACGTGGGGCACAGGCCCCGTTCAGGGCCGTATTCAGGAAGGTTAGGGGTTTGAACTCCCCCTTCCGATTTGTTTGTCCGACTCGTAAAAACGTAAAAAAAATGAATATAGACAAATTTTATATGCGTTTCCTGAAGTTTTTTGTAAGCCCCCCCTCCCCCGAAAAAATCCTGTTGTAACCCCCTCCCCCCAGAAAAAAAAATTCTGGATACAGCCCTGATGACGTTATACATTGTATAAAAGGTGTTGTATTGAGACAATATTTTTCATTAGTATAAAATATGCCTAGAATACGGCCCAAAAAAAGATGAGCTTTTAAGTTTCCTTCAGGTGAATGCGTGCAGAATTTTTAATAAGAAAATTTAAATATCGCGTGAGGGCATGAGGAGGGCTTTAGAAATACCAAAGTGGGCTGTGGTTCGAAATCAGTTGGGAACCACTGGTCTAATCCCATAAATAAAACCACAATATGTTCTTGCCATGGGTAAAGAAAATCCCTCTCGGGGTCATTTAAGAGATTGAGCTGCCCATTTTTCACATGGATGCCCAATTACAGGGGCTTTATTTTGGCTAAATAGCCAATTACCAGTGTTTCTACTCTTTTTTCTCAAAGAATCTATAAAATCTCGGTAGTTTTCAACCAAAATAGTTTTGGTTTCTTCTTTTTTTTTCTTTAAATAGATCTGGATAGATCTGACAGAAATGGAAACTATTTCACTGATTTACACTAAGGACCGAGCAAGAATAAACGTGATCCTGTTTGGTCTCAATTAGCTAGCCGTTCTACATTTTGCGCTACATTCACACAGTACGCTGCATTCAAGTAGCGCAAGCTATGGGGATGGCCCTGTGAAACAGCTAAAATTCTAATATGCTCACAAAAGTGAATTCAAAACTTACAAAAGTTTAGATTTTTGGCGTTAAAACAAAAATATAGGGATTAAAAATTATCAGTCCCACTGACGGAAAAAGAGAATAGCAAATAATTACTTTCAGGGGATACTGGATGAGAGTAAAGCTATCTTTTAAATGATAATTAGTGAGCATTAAAACTAGAAAAAAGCACGAGATTCAAAATTTAATAGCACTCTATTCCTCTCCATCTTCTATATTCTTCAGCTGGGTATCAAAAGGACGTATCACCATAATTGGAAATTTTCAGAAGACCAAAAAAAAGACCTCACAACTTTTTTATTTCCGCTTCGATAACCGTAAAACCAAAAAATATTGATATGTATTGATTTACATATCAATCTGTTTTTGTTTTTACGGTTATCGGAAGGGAAATAAAAAAGTTGTGAGGTTGTTTTTTTGCTCTTCTGGAAATTTACGATTATGGAGATATGTCTGTTTAATACCCGACTGACGATATATCCCTTCTTGAGAAGTAAATCTTTTGACTTTTGTATCTTTAAATTTATATTCTTGCTTTATAATAAGTGTACAATTTGTCACCAATGATAAGAACACTTAACCCTTACATATTTTCAGCCTACAGCGCCGCTGCCCCCACCAGAAGCAGGAAATATTTCAATAATCACCTCTTCCAGAAATCCTTTGGCTGGATCAACCCAATCGCATAACAACCCCTTATTTAGAGACGAATTAGATTCAAGTACTGAAAGCTATGGTTCTAATAAAGCACAAGGAGCTGATAACAAAGGATTCTCAATTGACTAGAGATACCCCCTCATTCGCCCATCTAGTTTCTAGTCTTATGTATGTGTTACAGATTTTCATATCATTCTTTCTATATTGTCATAACAAATGATTAAAGTGTGTTATTTTTACTGAATATATTATATATTATTATTCATTGATTTTATATTGTGCTGAAACTTTTCATTGCTGATTATACTTGACTTACTTAGATTTGGCTCTGATCTAGAAATTTCATGACTCTGATCAAACGTTTCTTGGTAACAAACTGTAAGTAATGAGCGACTCGAGCTAATTGTAACTAAAATTCTAAAAAGAAAATATAGATTAATACATCAACACATTGTCTTTTAAGGCTGACTCCAAATATATACGATCTATCAGATGCAACGCTTTAGCATTGCCTATAGTAAAGGCTATACGGCTCCAATGTTTTATTATTGTTAATTTAAAAAACTTTTTCCGCAAAATAAGTTTTTCAAAAAACAGTAAAGAATCCCATTAAACCAAAAATGAACAAAATTAGAATCGAATAATCTACCAAGCTTACAACTACCACAAATCAGTATCAATAAATAAATGAAATTCAAAACGAACAGAAACTAAAATAAATAACAGAGTCAAACTCAAAACGATCAGAATTTAATATGAGTAGGGTTCAAAACCCTTATAATTTCTAAAAAGCCAGAATATAATTTGTACTTTACTGAAAAAAAATTTCAATGAATTCAAATGAATTCAAATAAATTTGCATTGTCAGTTTAATATACATATACTGATATTTATTCCTTAAAATCTTAATTAATTTTAGATTTCTTAAAGTTATAAAAGTGAAAACATTTAAAAGAGCACTAAAGAGCATTATAACTTCCAATTTCAAATCAAATAAGCCCCATCTGATATTTATTGGCCCGCCCATTAAATTAAAACCTTATATGCCCTCATAAAATAACTTACAAACCTATCTCCATGGCGCTGGGGGGTTGTGTCATAACTAGAGACATCCTCATATATTCTTTTGCACTATTTGAAAAAAAAATCGCTATCTCATAATTTCAATCAGATGCATTTGGTGAAAGTGTAGCGATAAAAGAATTTTATATGTAGTAATGGAAAGATTCGCTACTGTGGCGATAGAAATTTCTCCGATAGCGCCGCTTATAGCGCTGGAGATTGTGTCAACTAGGCTAGCGCCGCTCTTAATTAATGAGAGAAAATTGAATATGTAGACATACAAATGTGGCTTCTTCTTTCTTGAGCTATCTGGAGATCAGATCCCTTTGGGAGCATTTACCTTGGAGACTTGCGAACTAATTACCTATTATTGGACTAGACGCAGACATACAAATGAAATAAACACATATAAAAAGACAATAGATTTATTGAACTTACATGCTTAGTTGTACAGCAACGGGTCACTTCAATGACAATAATGGTGACCGAGATTATTTGCGGTACTAATCGTTTGAGGTCTGACTTCATATTAAAATTAAAAACACATTTACCCCACTCCCAAACGCAGTTCTTTCGTCCTGCGCTGTAGGGACTGCCTGCCATTGGACCAAGTGACCCAAGGACGCAAATCTTCGTCCAATAATCTCTTTCAGATTTTTCAGATGATTCAGGAGTTCACACAGTTTTTTGCCATTTAAACTTCCTCAGAAATATCGTGCTTAGCATTTTGTTTTTGCTACTAATTATCTTAGCGAAATTCGAACGACTAGCGCCGTTGTCTGACTGAAGCTAGAAGTGCAATTTCTCTTTTTGCTGATTATGAATTTAGACTTTTGGAAGTGGTATTTGAACTCAATTAGGGACGTTTAATTTCTGCCCGAATCATCTTTAGAAGGAAAGAATCTTATATTTTAAATATATGGTATTCTACTGCTGGTGCACATCACCCTTCCCATCAAATAATGACGTCCCGTAATTAGTAACTGCTCATTAGGAGTGCTTAAAATTTTTCAATTATTTTTCTTATTTTATTTTACATCCCTATCTAAAATTCGTCTACCGGACTAAGATTAATTTTGGTTCTAGGTTAGCTACTATATTAAAGATTTTTTTTTCTATATCTAACACTGATTACTTTTACATTTCCAATAAGGTTGGGACTATTCTACTTTTACATTAGTTTTTTTTTGATTTTGCTGTCTATATGACGTACTACATACTATCTACACAACGTTAAATGAATAACATGATAATTTTACACCTAATTCTACTTGTGGTACATACATGAATGATTTATAACATACAATATTTGGTTCATCATATTCACTGATGACATTAAAACACTTTCACTATTGAGATTTTTGCATTGTCAAAGTTATTAGGAAGTAACACATTTAGCTTCACATCTATTCATCACCTTTCGTTTCCTTAGTGTACTACACCCTTCTGTTGTAAATTACTGTCCTTCACTCCTTTTGTCCTGGCAAAAATTTCGAAGCACTTACGTTATGGTTTCTTCATGGAACAGTTGAGTCTAGTTGTCTTCACACGGTAAGTTTTCCCTAATGACCGTTAAATATCGTTCTAATAGTCAAGTGGGAAATGATTCTTCCCACTGCAGGTGTTGGTGTTTTTCTCTCAGCATATCATTTTTAGGATTTTAGAGGCACATAGAGAATGTATTCTCGCGTAAAATTGTTCATTTGTGCCTTTTGAAACGGGTTGTCGTCATACTATAGTGACTCTCTTAATATATTGTCTTTAAATTCAACTTCGAACCTCTTCAACTATCATCTAACTTCCAATATCGTTAAATATCGTTTATCTTGTACTGCTCGATGGTGTTCTCAGAGTTAAAGTTCAAATTGTCTTTAATTTCTGCTTCAAATATCTTCAAATGTCTTTAAGTGTTATTTAACTTCAAATATCGTTTATCGTGTGCTGATCGATGGAGTTCTCAGAGTTAAAGTTCAAATTGTCTTTAATTTCTGCTTCAAATATCTTCAAATGTCTTTAAGTGTCATTTAACTTCAAATATCGTTTAATATCGTTTAGCTTCAAATATCATCACTATACTGTAAAAACTATTCTGGGGTCCATAGTGAGTATCAAAGGCGATATCTACGTATTTATATCTTGTACTGACCGATGGGTTTCTCAGCATTTATGTGATTATATAGTTCGTTAAGGCACTTGATACTGAGGTTCAAATATAGTGTTACCTGATACGTAATATGGTTCATGGTCGAAGAAACGACGATCAAAGGTAACTGTTGTTTTCGTAGACGAAGCTGGGATGAAAGTTGCCTGGAGTTATGGTGAGTACTGTTCGTTGGTTGAGATATGATGAAAATAGATGCTACTGGGTCGTATCTGTACTGGGCAGCTCATTGTAATGCTCAATAACCAATTTGCCATTTACTTCCTGTAATAAAAATAGCGAGGCAGAATCACACGTTCTTTAAAGTAAACACTCATAGTACAAATAAGTCACGTATTAATTGGGTACATTAATTTCTAAGCTATGAGACAGAATTAAATAAATACACTAATATTAGTACTCACAATGAAAATCTAAAACAGAAATGTCTTCAAATTTGTTTTGAGAACGGAAATATCGATATTAAATAAACATAATTTACCCTACATTATTAAGTTTGAGGTCTACTTTTACAATATTTTTCATGCCTGCATTGTTCACGCACGTCCGTGCTGTTTAAGAAACGCATGTTGCAGCGTCATAACCACACGGTTTTACGTAAACATTACTACAATGAGGGAACAAGACATAACAAGGACGAGTGGAGACCTCTATACCCACTCGTTTTCTAATGTCTTCCCTATTTCTTGGCTTAGACGTTCTCATGGGGCTCCGGGTTTAACGGCTGAAATGCAGAGGTTCTTAGTCTCAGGATTTTTCCGTAATTGCAAATCAACATTGGTGCCTCGTATTCGCTTTCGAATAAGGTCATTAGATGCAGGATTTCCAAGCTTGCTTCCGTAGATTCCAGTTAATGCTTGGCAAAGAATATAAGCATAATGAAGAACTGACATCAGTATCTTTTTAGAAGGCTATTGTTTGAGCAAATCCTTCAGCACTAAATAAATAAATATTATATTAAAGTCTTATTAGAATCCGTTAAGCGAGAAACACCTTCACATTAATAGGGAATTCCTTGTGGGTTTTACTTAGTCGCCATTGGACATACACAGGGTTTCAATCCATATATCTTAACTGATTAAATGGTTTTAAATTTTACATATTATTATTGAGATATAATTTCACATCCGCCATGAAATTCTACATATAAACGTACCAATAGGTTGTTTGGTTATAGTTACCAATAGTTGGCTATTAGTACATATATTATTCGAGTAAGAAACACATGAATAAGCAAGCGTGCAGCACGTAATTACACTGGCATCCTATTTTATGTGAAGGCCTAAAACAATTATAATCTGCACTAGGACAAAATATTTCATATAATTAGACGCTTCTGTACTGATAATATCTTGTTTTGGATACTATCCATCTTAGTTAGGGCATGGGTCGAATTTTTTTTTTTTTTTTTTTTTTTTATAGAAAATTCCATGGGACCTGAGTCAGTATAGGTAAGATATAACGTGACTGACTTGCGAAAATATGTCACAAAAATTAGAGCACAAGATATGTCATAGATAAACCAATGAAATTAAAGAACATTTTTGTCACAGAACTATAGAACAGTGATCTCTCTGTTATTGTATATGTCAAAGATATAAACTAATGAAATTAAATTTTTCGCCAAGGAGCTATAGACATTAATGCCTTTGTTTCTCTTTGAAAGTAATGTTTAACACAGAGCTGTAGGACAGCATACGTCATAGATATAATATAATGAAATTAAAACGCTTTTCTCTTTTTTTCGCCTCGGAGCTATAAGAAAGTTAACTCTCTGTTTCTCTTTCAAAGCATTCAGATCCAAAACGAAAACTTAGCTCACTGAAGTTTCTATTCAACCTTTAAGTATTGTTTTGACTGGCCCTGATTGGCATAAAAATACTAATGTCCTACACTTGAAGGACTGAGAAATATCCCTTCCTACGGTTGTTTAAAAAAATTACAAAAACAATCATGGGCCTTGAGTTCCTCCCCAGGCTTCCCACAAGACGTGGTCCAACACCACTTGTCGTTCTCAGTCGACCACGAGCTTCCTACCTTTGGTTATTTTCTGTTCCAACCTTTCTATTATCCTTTGAAAGGGCATAGAAATAACACTAACAAAATAAGACATCTAAACTTAATCAAATCCTTAGTAACATAGACTAATTTAGTCTAAGGTGCGCAAAGTATAGCAATCAAGGATGCTTGTTGTAACAAAACATTGAACGTAGATTTAATTAAACTGAAGTACTAAGGTATGTCTTATGTCTAGCTACAAAAATAAAACCTACATATGCTCATCCTCTCTCGCTCTTAAATAAATAGAAGAACATAAAAAAAATTGACATTTTCAAATAAGCAGTTTTTAAGAACAATAGACAGACTTTTGACGACCTTTCTTAATTGTGTTGAATAGTATCTGTTTATAAGAAAAGCATTAAGTTAAGTCTGATATTTGCCATCATTACAAATAACCCATAAATTAATAAGCGCAAATAACGCGGATATTTATCCACTAGGGGACCTAACGTGTGCGAGGGGAGTCGACCCCAGCAATACAAATGACACTCTACCCCAAAAAAATATATTCATGTATTTTTAATTATTGTTTGTAAACAAGCATGAACACTGGCTTGTTTTACATCTACATGGCTCTAAAGCAGCCATGGTTCAAATTCAAATTTTCTTGTTCACTCATTTTGCGGAGCTACTTCAGAATTTGAATTTTTTCTAACACCATTATTCACGTGAAGGTCATCGGTGTAGGTCATCTGTGGGCTTACATTCTTTGTAAACAAGCATGAACACTGGCTTGTTTTACATCTACATGGCTCTAAAGCAGCCATGGTTTAAAATTCAAATTTTCTTGTTCGCTCATTTTGCGGAGCTAATTCAGAATTTGAATTTTTTCTATCACCATTATTCAGATGAAGGTCATCTGTGTAGGTAAAGGAGACCCTTTTAAGACCTATCCCCCTGCCTCCATTTTCTGTGATTAACGGTTTCTTTCGCCGAATTTCTCGCCTTATGCAGAGTTCCAGTCACAGCTGGGTAACAACTCTTCTTTTTTTGCTTCCTTCGGCGACTTTTGCTGAGCTTCCTAGGATGTGTGCTTATGCCGCTGCCGCCAATGTTCGTAGTGCTAGCTACCGCTGGCACCACTTATTGGGGTGTATGTGCGGGGTCACCACTTTTAAAGGCAAAAATGGCGAAAAAAGGTTGCTATGCCACTTACTCGAATGACGCAAAAAGATTGCTATGCCACTTACTCGAATGACGCAAAAAGATTGCTATGCCACTTACTTGAATGACGCAAAAAGATTGCTATGCCACTTACTCGAATGACGCAAAAAGATTGCTATGCCACTTACTCGAATGACGCAAAAAGATTGCTATGCCACTTACTCGAATGGGAGAACCCCTTGTCGGCCTTAATGTTAGTGAGATTCCCGCTCTTACCCCAACGGTTCTGCAAATATCGGGTTTGGTACTACCCTATTTACAGTATACCCTGTTCCAGGGTATGATAACGCGATCGAGTGGTCGAATGGCCACTTTCTAAAGCCAAATGTACCCGCCTTGGGTTACGGCTAGAAAATTTCTACTCTCTCCTTGGAGGTAATAACCCTCCCTGTCAATATAATAATGACAGTGCCTTGTAGCTCTATTCCTACCCTGCCTGGGTTACGGAAAATACTACACAGTTTGTAGAAAATACCTTACTTGTATTCTTCCAAAAGGGTCACAAATGTAATTAAAGAAACGAAAATAAGTCATTTATCTGAAAGGAAAAGAAACAGGAGTGGAACCCCAACAGTAGCAGTTTTTATCCTTGAACAATAAGTTTATAGCCTGTACCTGTAGTAAGGCTGAATTAGGACCCCATTTGCTACTATTATGCCTAAAATTCTTCTGTTTCTACCAACGTTTCATCGGTCCAGCTAGATTTTGTTTTTCTTTACGTATTATCTTTTATTTTATTCTTTCAATTCACGGTACAAATACTTTATTATTTAGTAATATACGGCACTACTACATTGCATTTATTACTAACACTAAAAAAATTACTAATTATACACTTGCTTCTACTTGTTAAAAAACTGAATACTACTTTTTTTTTCATTTTACAATTTTTTATTGAGCCTTTTCTCCATTTTTTCTATTGTACCCAACTCTTTGAGGGGATACAAATTTATTTCTAATAGCCAAAGTTCAAGCAAAGCTGCTTGAAGTTTTGCTAATTCGAGCGCCGCTAAAAGCAAAGTCCATTTACCTTTCTCTTTTGACAAAGCCATTTCTGTTTCAATATACAATTTTTATTTAGTCAACTCGAACTAGTTTTCCCAACTTCCACCAGTTAAAACTTAAAGAAAATAAAAATATAGTATATATGTATACAAGCATTGAATCAACTCAAAAATAAATTAATTTTTTTTTTTCGCTTAACTTATTTGGGGGAGGCTATTACCTCCTATGAGATATCTAAAGGGTTTTCCTGTAGTAGCCTAGCGGCAATAGGCCTAATCACTTTTCTTATATGTCTGTATCTCTCCAATAATTAAATTTAAATTACAAAGTTTTAATAGCCTAATTAGTTCGCAGTTTTCCTCCAATTTCCGACTCGCGCCATTTGTAGCGTTAAAAATTTTGTAGCGAGAGATACAGACATATAAACTGGAATAAACACATATAAAAAGGACATAGATTTATTGAACTTACATGCTTAGTCGCACAGCAACGGGTCACTTCAATGACAATAATGGTGACCGAGATTATTTGCGGTACTAATCGTTTGAGGTCTGACTTCATATTAAAATTAAAAACACATTTACCCCACTCCCAAACGCAGTTCTTTCGTCCTGCGCTGTAGGGACTGCCTGCCATTGGACCAAGTGACCCAAGGACGCAAATCTTCGTCCAATAATCTCTTTAAGATTTTTCAGATGATTCAGGAGTTCACACAGTTTTTTGCCATTTAAACTTCCTTAGAAATATCGTGCTTAGCATTTTGTTTTTGCTACTAATTATCTTAGCGAAATTCGAACGACTAGCGCCGTTGTCTGACTGAAGCTAGAAGTGCAATTTCTCTTTTTGCTGATTATAAATTTAGACTCTTGGAAGTGGTATTTGAACTCAATTAGGGGACGTTTAATTTCTGCCCGAATCATCTTTAGAAGGAAAGAATCTTATAGTTTAAATATATGGTATTCTACTGCTGGTGCAAAAGGAGGGGTTGTAGAAGGGGGGGAGGGGTAGATGCCGTCTACCACTTTTGACGCCTAAAAAGGAACTATAAATTCCAATTTTCAACCGAATGAGCCTCTTCTAAAGTTAAACAACCATCCCTTCCATAAAAACTTTAAATACCCCCTGGGTATAACTTACAACACTTGCCCTAATATTTTGTTCCA
>CM051276.1:46522107-46704231 GCA_027921565.1 Artemia sinica | reverse complement strand
CCCCTAATATTTTGTTCCAACCCCTTTTCCCCCAAATCTATCAGATCAAAATTTTGAGATAGACATTTTGTTGATAATAGTTCAAGGGTCAGATAACAAAATTTTCTGTGTCGACACAACCCTCCAGGGCCCTGCCACAGGCGTTGTAAGTTATGCTCTGGGGGTACATATGGTTCTTATGGACATTATGCTCTTATAAACTTCAGAAAGAGCTCATTTTTTGGAAAGTGAAAGTTTTGGTTCACTTTTTAAGAGTCAAAAGAGATGGGAGGGCAACTAATCCCCCTCCCACGCCATTTTTCCTATATATATTTGTTAAAATATAGATATAGCTATTTTGTTAAAAATATTAAAAGGTCAGATAACAAAAATTCTTGTGTCGACACAATCCCCCAGGGCCGGGGGCAGTCGTTGTAAGTTATACCCTGGGTTCATATATGGCTCTTATGGAAGGGATGCTCGTATAAACTTCAGACAGGGGTCATTTGATTGGAAATTGAAATTTCTAGTTTACTTTTTAAGAATTAGAGAAATCCAAGCCCGCCCCCGCCCCAGGCCCTTTCTCCAAACCCATCCAATAAAAATTTTGAGATAGCCATTTTTTTAATAGTTCAAGTATCAGATAACAAAAACTCTGAATTAGACACAAATTCCCAGGGCCTGGGGACAGGCCTTGCAAGTTATGCCCTGGGAGCATATATGATTCTTATGGAAGGGTTGCTCTTATAAATTCCAGAGAGGGCTCATTTGATTTGAAATTGAAATTTGTAGGTCCCTTTCAAGTCAAAAGTGATCAGAGGGCAAACAACTCCCCCCCCCTCACGTCTTTTCCCCCCAAATGCACCAGATAAAAATTTTGAGATAACCATTTTGTTAAAAATAGTTCAAGAGTCGGATAACAAGATTTTCTGTGTCGACACGACCCCCCAGGGCCTAGAGCCAGGCGTTGTAAGTTATGCCCTGGGGATGTTTATGGTTCTTATGGAAGGGATGCTCGTATAAACTTCAGAGGGGGCTCATTTGATTGGAATGTGAAAGTTTTAGATCACTTTTTAAGAGTAAAATGAGATGGGACGGCAACTAGCCACCCCCTCCCTCCACTCTTTTACTCATGCCTAGCTCAGAAATTAATTCCTATTATAGTTAAAACTCAAAAAGACCAGAACTTACTGTTAAAGAATAAACAAAACCCCAAACGAACAGAAATTAAAATTAACTATCTTGCAAACATAAAGATAGCAGGTGCAAACATAAATAAATGAATAAATCTTATATAGCTTCAATATTTTTTTATCGTTTTCTCCCTAGAGGCGCTTTATATGTAAGGGGTGGTGTTATAAACTTCGGAGGGGCTTATTAAATTGAAAATAGTATTTTCCATTGCCCTTTTTAAGAGTCAAATTTAATTAGAGGGCACCAAGCCCCCCCCCCCCTCTCACGTCCTCTTTTACCCAAATGGTGCCATCAAAATTTTGAGATGGCCATTATATTAAAAATAGTCAAAAGGTGAAGTAATTAAAATCAATATGCCTTGGGGGCTGACAAAACCTCCCACTGCCCCCAGGGCAAGGGCTGTAAGCTATGAAAGCTGTTCATTGTTCATATATTAAGGTTTTTATCAAAGAGGCAATCGTATAGACTTTGGAAAATGCTCATTCGATTTAAATCGAAGGCTCTTGCTCCGTTTTTAAAAGTCAAGAATAATCGGACAGTAAGCAACCCCCACGCCAAGTTTATCTAAATCCTTCTGATCAAAAGTTGGGGTTCTAGGTTTGAATCTACCCCAGCCCTAGGGGAAAGGGCTGTAAGTTATACTAGCAGCCCATCGTTAACATATAAAACTTCTATGGACAGCGTGGTCGTATATACTTCGAGGAAGTTCATTTAGCCAGAATTCAAAATTTATTATGCCCCTTTTCTGAATCAAAAGTGATCAAAAAGTAACCCCCCCCTCCTTGTGCCTTTTCCCCCAAATGCATCTTATCAAAATTTTGGAATAGCCATTATGTTCAAAATAGTCCAAAATTCAAATTACTTTAACTTAGGGGTTGAGGAATCCTCCATAGCCCCCGGGGTATAGATTGTAACTTATGTAAGTTGGCTATTATTAGAATATAAGGTTTTTGTGGAAGAGGTGATCGTATTAACTTTGGTGGGGTTCATTTGATCGAAAATTGATACTTCTAGTTCTTTTTTAAGAGTCAAAATTGATCAATAGACAACTAGCCCACGCCCCACTTTTTCAAAGGGCATCCGGTCAAAATTTTGAGACTGCCATTTACTTAAAAAAAAATTTCAAAGGCCAAATAACTTTGCTTCCGAGGTTGAACGATTTTGATTGAACCCAAAACGGTCATAAATTACTATTAAAGAATAAATGAAACCCAAAAAGCACAGAAATTGAATAAAAAATCATAGCAAAAAAAGCAATGGCTCACATCAACATTTGAGATTCTGTCGGAGTATCGAATCCTCAGGATTTTTCGTAGACAGCGGTGTTCAAAGACTACCAAATTATGGAGATGAAGCACCTTCAGTGGTCAAGTTTCGACTGCATAGAAGAGAATAGATCTAACAGCCGCTTTATAACAGAAAGTTTTGTCTTCATGCTGATCTCCCGCCGGATCCACAGATGGCGGCGGAGTTATGAGAAGGGGCTTGGGCTTTGTTGATTCTGTTCTGTACGTCAAAGTCACAGCCTCCATGGGGGTCTATTATTGAGCCAAGATTGGTGAATCTGTCGACTTTTTCCAATTCTTGTCCGTAAAGCACAAGCTGATAATCCGACTGTATGTTTAGGTCCTTGACTTTAGTTTTGGCCATGTTGATTTTCATACCCAGTAAGTGAGAGAAATGTGCTATTTCATTTAACATTGCTTGGATCAGCATGCTGGCAGTTGCTGGATCAGTTGCTGGATGGCAGTTGGTGGATCAGCAGTTGCTGGATCAGCAGCAAGAGCGTCGATGTCGTCCGCGTAGTCCAGGTCAGTTGCTGGCAGTTGCTGGATCAGCAGTTGCTGGCAGTTGCTGGCAGTTGCTGGACCAATGGCAGTTGCTGGATCAGCAGCAAGAGCGTCGATGTCGTCCGCGTAGTCCAGGTCCGACACGTTAATGCCCAATCCCATAACAACACCATCAAAACTCGGGAGTACCCTCTCCAGAATCCAGTCTATACAGTAGTTAAAAAAAAACAGGGGACAATATGCACCCCTTTTTTACACCATTTTCAACATTGAAGTGTTCAGTTTCTTCGCACAGCACTCTTACTGTCGATTTGCAATGCTCGTAGTAGGCCTTCAACAGCTCTATGAATTCAACCGGCATACCATCTTCCAACATGATTCGCAAAAGGTTTTCGCGAGTTACAGAGTCGAAAGCATCCACAAAATCAAGGAACATGTTAATTATGGGGAGTTTGTACCGTTCGCACTGTTGGAGAATAAGGTGAAGAGTTGTCAAATTCTTGTCACTACAAACAAGAGTTTGGGTATCGCCACCTTCTCTCACTGTAAAAGTCTAAAACCAACGGCGTCATTGGCGCTTTACTGAAAACCAATTTTATTACAAATATTTTCTTTTGTACTTAATATTGAAAATAAACATTAAAATTATAGTGAAATTTTGAACTGATGAGCTTTCAGCAATTAATCTCATTATACATCAAATACTCAGTTTAATTATTAGTTCTTTCTAATGTTGTTCAAGACGAATATAGTTTCACTACAAACAAGAGTTTGGATACTGCCCTCTTCCTTAACTGTTAATAAAACCAAAAGCTTCATTGGCGCTTCACTGAAAACGAATCATATTACAAATATTTCCTTTTCCAGTTCTTATAGCATTGAAAATAAAATTAGAATGAAATAAATTCTTGAACTGATGGATCTTTCAACAACTAATATCATTATATATCAAATATTCAATTTTATGTTGTTTATACTTCCCAAGACTGTTCAAGATGCAACACAATTTTCAGTTTTTTAATTAATTTTTGTTCGTTTTTGATTGCAAAATTTTCAAGTTTTTAAAAATTTGTTATTTCAAAATCAAACTTTAAAAAAAAAAATCAAATCTTCATCAAAGTATCAAAACTGGTATCAAAGTAACAATATTAAAGAGAAAAAATTTTGCCCCCTTTGAAATGAGCCCTCTTTGAAGTTTATACAACGGCCCCTTCTATATGAAGTGCGTCTGGGAGCAAAATAAATCGAGTGTGGGGAGGCTAGCTGCCCTCCGATCACTTTTTACTCTTAAAAAGTGTAAACTTAAAAAGGCTCATTTGATTTCCAATCAAATAAGCCCTATAAGAAGTTTAAAAGAGTATCCTTTCCATAACAACCATATGTGCCCCCAGGTCATAACTTACAACACCTACCCTCGGGTCCTGGGGGGCTGTGTCGACACCAGAGTTTTTTGTTATCAGAACTTTGAACTATTTTTAACAAAATGTCTATCTCAAAATTTTTATCTGATTCATTTAGGGCGTGGAGGGGGGGGGGGGGGTAGTTGTCCTCCAATCTCTTTTGACTCTTAAAATGTGAACGAGAACTTTCAATTTCCAATAAAATGAACCATCTTCGAAGTTTATACGAGCATCCCTTCCATAAAAACGACATATGCCCCCAGAACATTACTTACAGCGCCTGCCTCCGAGCCCTTTTTTTTACAAAATGTATATCTCAAAATTTTCATCAGATGGGTTTTGAAAAAGAAGGCATGGGGGAGGGGGCTATCTACCCTCGGATCTCTTTTGACTATTAAAAAATGAATTCGAACTTTCAATTTCCAATCAAATGAGCCCTCTCTGAAGTTTTATACGAGTA
Organism: Artemia sinica; assembly: GCA_027921565.1. Lineage (NCBI taxonomy): Eukaryota > Metazoa > Arthropoda > Branchiopoda > Anostraca > Artemiidae > Artemia > Artemia sinica. The sequence goes on along the minus strand of CM051276.1, from coordinate 46,699,408 downwards.
TCCCTTTCATAAGAACCATATATGCCCCAGAGCATAACTTACAACGGCTGCCCCTGAGTCCTGGGGGGTTGTGTCGACACCTGATTTTTTGTTATCTGACTTTTGAACAATTTTTAACTTAATGGCTATCTCAAAATTTTTATCGAATGCATTCGGGAAAAAAGGGGCTTGGTTGGGGGGGGGGGTCGCCCTCCTATCTCTTTTGACTCTAAAAAACTGAACTAGAACTTTCAATTTCCAATCAAACTAGCTCTCTCTGAAGTTTTTGTGAGCATCCCTTCCATGAGAACCATATATTCCCCAAGGGCATAACTCACAACGGCTGCCCTTGGACCCGGGGGGCTGTGTCGACCCAGGAATTTTCGTTATATGGTCTTTGAAATATTTTTTTTATAAAATAGCTATCTCAAAGTTCTTATCAGATAGGTTTGAAATACAAAGGGTGTGGGGGGGGGGCTATGCGCCCTCCAACCTCTTTTGAATCTTAAAACGTGAACTAGAACTTTCAATTTCCAATCAAATGGGCCCTCTTTGAAGTTTTTACGAGCATCTTTTCCATAAGAGCCATATATGACCCCAGGGCATAACTTACAACGCCTGCCCCCGGGCCCTGGGGGTTGTGTCGACACCGGACTTTTTGTTATGTGATCTTTGAACTATTTTTAACAAAATAGCTATCTCAAAGTTTTTATCGGATGCATTTGGGAAAAAAGGGCGTGGGGGGGGGGCTGGTTACCTTCCGATATCTTTTGACTATTAAAAGTGAACTAGAACTTTCAATTTCAAATCAAATTAGCCCTCTCTGAAGTTTTTACGAGCATCCCTTCCATAAGAACCATATATTAACCCAGGGCATAACTTACAACGCCTGCCCTCGGGCCCTGGGGGGCTATGTCAACCCCGGAGTTTTCGTTATATGGTCTTTGCAGTATTTTTAAAAAAATTGCTATCTCAAAGTTCTTATCAGATTGGTTTGAGAAAAAAGGGCGTGGAGGGGGGGCTATGTACCTTCCAATCTCTTTTGACTCTTAAAAAGTAAACTAGAACTTTCAATTTCCGATCAAATGAGCCCTCTTTGAAGTTTATACGAGCATCTTTTCCATAAGAACCATATATGACCCCAGGACATAACTTACAATGCCTGCCCCCAGGCCCTGGGGGTTATTTCGACACCGGACTTTTTGTTATGTGATCTTTGAACTATTTTTAACAAAATAGCTATCTCAAAATTTTATCGGATGCATTTGGGAAAAAAAGGGCGTGGGGAGGCTGGTTACCCTCTAATATATCTTGACGCTTAAAAAGTTAACTAGCGCTTTCAATTTCCAATCAAATGAGCCCTCTCTGAAGTTTATACGAGCATTCCTTCCATTTTGATCGGATGTGTTTGGGGAAATGGTGGGCGTGGAAGGGGTGTTAGTTGCCGTCCAATCCCTTTCGACAGTTAAAAAAGGCCATTTAAATTTCCAATCGAATGAGCCCTTTTGAAGTTTTCTACGACAGCGCTTTGTATAAAAACCTTATATGCCCCCAGGACATAACTTACAACCCTTGCCTAGAGGGCTGGGGGGATTGTCATCCTTAAAAACCCAATTTCCAGAATTTTCAACCACGTTGAACAAAATGGCTATCTCAAAATTTTGATTGTATGTGTTTGGGGAAAACGTGGGCGTGAGAAGGGGATTAGTTGCCCTCCAGTCACTTTTGACTATTAAAAAGGGCACTAGCACTTTGAATTTCCAATCGAATGAGCCCTTTTTGAAGTTGCTACGACAAAGCTTTCTATAAAAAGCTTATATACCCCCAGGGCATAACTTACAACCCTTGCCGTGAGGGCTGTGGGGGAGTGTCCTCCTCAAAAACTATAATTTCTATTTGGAAATCAACTATGTAGAACAAAAGGGCTATCTCAAAATTTTGATTAGATGTGTTTGGGGAAATGGTGGGCGTGGAAGGGGTGTTCGTTACCTTCCAATCAGTTTTGACCCTTAAAAAGTGCACTAGAACTCTCGATTTCCAATTGAATGAGCCCCCCTTTGAAGTTTTTACGATGACTCCTTCCATATGAAGTGCCTCTGGGAAAAAAATTAATAATAATAAAATATTGGAGCCGTATGGCCTTTACTATAGGCAACGTTATAGCGTTGCCTCTGATAAAATGAGCGACTAGTATTCCATTATTAATACCTTATCAGCCTAAACAAGACTTAACAGCTTTCTTATTCATCATGAGCCCTACTTTCTGTCTATGTTCCCCATCCTTCCTGTCTGAGTAAACAAATTCTATATCACGAAATTTCATGTCTCCAATCTCTGGGATACGACTTTATGAAACTCCTACTAAGTCCAGTTCGAAGCGTCTGAATTCTTCAGTCCAAGTATCAATACGATATTTATTTTCTAACGTTGTAACATTCCAGGTTGCGATTTTCATACTTTTTAAATCATTGAAATTATTTTGGCCTCAGAAAAGCAATGGTCCCAGAACCAGTGCAGGACGAGGACTAACACATATTTTTAAGTCTATACAGAAGCACTTAAGCCTGCCTACAACCCGACAGCAAGAAGTCCCAGGGCCGCTCTCTACGCTAAAGTTTGACTTTTTGTCCTAATAGTTAAAGAAAGGCTGCTAAAACACAAGGGCCGTAGAATTGGACTAATAAGCAGTTTAAAAGTGCAACCGAACCTTTGTGTAAAGATTATTGAGGAGGAAGAAGTCTCCTGATATTCCAAATAATTTCTGTTGGTTTTAAGTTTTAATGTCACCCTTTACTTTCATTTGAGAAAGCTTGTTTTTTCTATTCAACCTTACAAGTTACAAGCATGTATTTGCAATTCCATTTGTTATAAGATTATCTTAAAACAACTTTACAAAACATATACAGAAAAAAATCCTATTCTGACACAATTAATCTAATGTTTTAAGTTCAAAACTAAGGATGCTACCAGATCAAAAACACTAACACATTGAGAAAAAATATCAGTAGATAAGCTAACAATTACTAGAATTGTAATCTGTTGGCTTTCTTGATGAAAACGATGAAAGAAAAGTATCGTTTTCGTTTACCTAGGCTTGCAGAAAAACCCAAAATCGTATTTTAGAAGTAGATAGGAGGTATTCTAAATAGAAACTAAAATAATACACGATGGCCGCTGAATATCCTGAAGCTCTTAGCCAAAAAATATTGTCACCTGAATGGGGGACAAACACAGGTTCGGGTTCCATCAAGTGCGGCATGCTATATGTTAGTGGTATGGAAAAACAAGGTAAAGGATATGGCACTAGGCCCCTAAGGTCCAAACCGGTGATGCTGATCTCCGTCTCGAGGCCCTTCTGCCAGGAAGTGTAATGGGGGGATGGGGCCAGCCATCCTGTGCTTTCGCACACCCTTCCTGTTTACCTCCCCCAAATTTGTCCAGGTATCCATTTAGAGATGGGTCGAGTCTGGCTGAGGTTACAGAGTCACACCACTGACCTCCGTCGCAAACCAAATAGTTGGGTACACTAGGATTCGAACGCTCGCCCTTTCGGACAAAAGATCCTAAATCTAGCGCACCAATCCACTCTAGTGATAGTGACATGCTACATCTATGACCTCAATCGTGATCATTTTGCATTCATAGTCCAGGCTAACGTGGCTAAATCAGAAGAGGATGATATAACACGTTACCATGTTTTATTTCTTTTGATCTAGCTGAATATTCTTCCCTTATGGAGCAACTAAAAGAACTAGGGTATTATGGTTGTAGCTATCGCTGCAACCGAAAAAACGAACCATGGCCCATAGTAACTGAAAATTTTAAAACACGTATAAAAAACTGTCTAATGGGAAACAATTGCAATTTGTAGCTGATTCAATAACGCAACTATTATCTCGACTAATCTTAATAGTGAAATGTCATTTTGAAAATAAAATTATGGAAGTTTCGAAAATTGCCTGACATGGTTTTTTTTTTTTTAATAAGAAATAGCTTTAAAATGAGCCATTAATAATCTCTCTAGGATATTCGGGTAACCCGCTAGCCATGGATAAAGAAGGAGACACATCAGTGCTATCAATGAAAAAAAGTGATTTTCATTGCTGTTCAAGGTACAAGGGGGACTATAATTCCCCAATTTACGGTTTTCAACCATGCTGATTCCAGTGTTGCATTTTTTTTTTTTTTTTTTTTTTTTTTTTTTTTTTTTTTTTTTTTTTTTTTTTTTTTTTTTTTTTTTTTTTTTATCTGACGCCATCTTCGAGGGCTTTCAGGATTTTCTCGAAATTGCCATAAATTTCTTTTCGCAATAAAATTTTACTTTTAAGATGAACCGAAATAATAGTTACCATTCCTGAATCAGTGTAATTCAGATGGTTCAGCGTAATTCCTGAATCAGTGTAATTCAGCCTGAATCAGTGTCAGATGGCAGTTTTTCTCAAAGCGTACTTTTTAACTTTTGGTTACTGTGAGCTGTTGTTCGTTCATATTTCTCAGTAACAAAAAAAAAACAGCCACCTGGGGCATTCGACGAAAAAGTCATGTGAATGAAACCAAAAGCGCATTGTATGTTCCATGGTTGTATATGCTTGCTTACGTGCAGAGTATGCACTTTTTTGTTAAATTTCACTGCGATTCTAGAAAAGTCTATGATAAAAGCGAAAAATGAAAATACATTAAAAATCACTTTACAAAACAATGTCAATAATAAGTGCGGGGGTAACTTTGATCAAACGCCTAATAGAAAAAAAATTTGAGTCTTTAGAATCTGACAAAGTCCATAGATGGAATTTATTGAGGCTTCAGGGTCATAGCCCTTAGTTGACCCCTAGCGTCGGACGGTCATGGAACAATTAGAGAGGCAATAAAAATTTATTATTGAATGTTTCCAGCTGTCTCATGGCAGGTAAAAGCACAAATTTTCAGAAATGCTCACAAGTACCCATATTTAATTTGGCAAACTCTTTTAAATTGGCGAAATACAAGTATCAATGAAATAGTGGAATGCAATTATAAATCTAGTCATCAAGTTTAATAGGGCCTGTAGCTTTTTGTAAAGTCTCGTGTAAATTGTTGGTTTCATTATGCCACTGAACAAATCTGGTTACTTTAGATGTAACATTTTTCATACAATTATAAGTTTTATTCACGTAAAAACTTAACTCGATTTTTCAAAAACAATGTGAAATTTCAAACAGAGCGTAGGCTATGTCTTTCTTGTCAGAAGCTTCCTTATACCTTGAAAAAAAAGTTTAGCATAAATTTCAAACGTAGATCTGATAAGGCTAAATTTTAGAACGTTGGAACTTCAGTATTCTTCTTTTTTCAGATATAACGTTCCGTATCTAGTAGCACTCAATTGCTTATTTAAGCTCTAGCTTATTTAACAACGCCAACTAATTTAACGTGAAAAACTGTTGGGGCAAATGCGTGAAGTTTACTAACGTTTTCAGGCACTTTCTTAAGACAAGCAAATGCTACTTTACATTAAGAAGAAGGATTTGAGAAGTTTCTTTCTTGAAAGAGACTAAATTTCAAACAAATGATAAAAAACTGTTTCGGTCAATAAATATAATTCTTTTGACTGGGGGGCCGGACTTTGCAGCCAATCTGGCAAAATTGAATCTAATATGCGTTTAGGGCCATCCTAAGGATAGGCTTAAGCTTTTTTTCCTAATCAAGGCTATTTATACCCCCCCCCCCCTCCACACACAAGTAGCTCTGCATCTAAGCTACCTGATACTTAAAACATTGAGAAAAATTCAGTTTTGTTCTAAATTTATGACGTATCGTCAGTTAATTAAAATAAATCAATGATTATTTATACTTTCCAAAGGTGGAGGCAGCATAGAATTTAAAATTTTTGCTTCCTGGATGAGTTTGGGAATTTTTCAACCAAGCCATTAGAAGGTCCAGGTTTTTTGCCAGATCTAGCTCAAAGGATTTTAACCTAGTCCAACTAATTTATAGTTCATAGATGATGGAGGTAAGGTGAGTTTTTATGAGATCAAGCTTTGAGAAGCTTTTTCACTTGATACTATGGATAATGGGATAGTCAGTAGAACCCACAAAACAGGATAGAGATTAGGAATAGAAATTAGGTTGATATAGGGCTGAAATTAGGCTTATAATAGAGATTAGGCTGAGCTACAGAGTCGCGCCACTGACCCCCGTCCCAAACCAAATAACCGGCAACACCAGGAATCAAACCTTACCCCTCGGACAAAGGATTTCCATCCCAGCACGCCAACCGCTTAGCCAGGATGACTGTAATTATAAATATACAAAAGTGAAATACATATTAGATATTTCTTTAAAGCCAGATTCTAACACAAATTGAAGACATCTTTTGGAGTTGGCTTCTCGGTAAAGTGGAAATCTACACATAACGTCGGAGGGGGGAGACCAAAACAATAAGAAACAAAAAGCTCGCAGTGCTATTTTTCCAAAAATCAGGCAAATTTTCACAGTTTCTTAGCCTTTTATGGGTAAAACTAGGCTTAATGAATCTTATACATTTGGAATCAACATAATAAGCCGATGATATATTGATTGATGTCAAAATTCTGTTTCTAGAATTTCGGTTACTATTGAGCCTTGTAGCTCTATCCTTACAGTTCGTTACCGAAAACTGTTTAATCTATTAACACATAAATCTAAAAACTAAAAGACTAGGACGTTATCTACGTTTATTAGGTGTTTCAATTACAAATAAGAGAGTTTGGAGAATTATTGGAGTTCTGATTTGATATTAGAAGTAAAAATTAAAATCATTAGACCATTCCCAGAGTAGATACCCCCCCCCTTACTCCCAGTCGACTTCAATCATCAAACTACAATTGATTTAATCTATCTATTTATATTACAAATCCTATTGTAAAAAGCACTGAGTCCTATTTTCTTTTTCAATGATTTCTCTTTTTTTATTTAGAAAATTATATTTAATGTATAGGCTTAGGCTACCTACCATCTTATTTTTCAATTACCCCATTTCTGTTCTATTTGCAGGTGTAGAGGGTGTATTAATATTCACCATTGACTCCACTTTCAAAAGTTTTAATAGAAGAAAATATAATTTAGAACTGATACATTACAGAGAAAAAAAAAACAATATAAATACGAAGACAAAAATTCGACCTGAGCAAATGTCAGGGCATATGTCGTAAAACAGGAAGTGTAGACCATTTTTGCAATTTTGCGATTAACTAGTTCACCTATTATGTTGATGATAATGCTCTGGGGTCATATCTGATATGGACATATGGTGGGAAATCGGAAGTTTCAAAGGCGTTATATTTGCATAAATACTAATCTGAAACATATTAGGATTTGTAATGAATCACTATTTTGTGTGTTTTTTCTTATTAGTTAGCTTCTTGTATGATTTATTCGATTGAATTATGAATCTACGCGTTATATCGTGAAGAATCAATAGATTTAGGAAAAAATCACTAGTTTTAGAACGAAAATCACTAGCTAGGAAAAAATCACTAGGCAACATAAAAAATCACTAGAAATAGTGATAAATCACCAGGGGTGGCAACTGTATAACAGTGAGTCGCAAAACCTTATTCCATCGTTAATAAGCCAAACTACAACTAGGAATATGAAATTGTCAATTAAACGCATGCTAATTAGATAAGATTCATGGACTTGTTAAAATGTTGATAATAACCACAGATCAGATTTTTTAAATACCTTTTCGCGGTAAATGCAGTAACGTACCGCGCTTATTTCTGCAGGGACAAATTATCCCGATTTTTTTCAAACCTGATTGGTTTGAAAACATCTCGTGAGAAAAATTTTTTTTAGTCACACGATTTTCCACAAGCAACTTAAATATCTGTGTTGCCTAAGAAAACAATAGAGATTACTTTCCAATAGTTCCGGGATAGCATGTTCCTTGATTTCATCACTGGATGTGATGCATCTTCGTCAACAAGTCATATTATTCTTTATTTCTGTAGAGACATATAACCTAGTCTTTAAAACCTGATTCGTCTTAAAATTTCTTGGATAAAAATTTAAGACAATAAAAAGACGGTGCCTTTTTTTTACTCACATCATTTTTTACAGGTAGGCCTAACTTCTCAGTGGCTTAATATTTCAATCTACTCAATTCACGCATCCATTGAACCATTGTCGTAGTGGTTGTGGTGCTCAGAAAAAAAAACTGTAGCCCTTTAGAGATACTATGACCTGAACCCATTTGGTTTTGGTTTACTATTTTCAGGGCAGGTGCCAACAATTTTACGTAACCAACTTATCGAAGTTGATTTTAGGCGTTTGAAAATAAACTCTAAAATTTCTTTTAGGGAGCAAGTCAACTATCTTTGAAAAAAACAACACAATCAAAAAGCTATACATCTTGCTTCATTTTCATATTCACGATTAAAGATAAAGAGAAAAAAGGGTTAAAGTTGTGGTACTAGACGCAGGGGCGTCCCGAGAAGAGGGGCGCGCCGCCCCTCCAAAGTTTTTGGCATTAGGTAAAATTTTCGCCGAAGGCGAAAATTTCGCCAGACATTTTGCAAAATTGCTCGAAATTTAAAAAAATGCTTGATTTCTTTAGAAAATTCGGCATAAATCAGGCAGCGATTCGGTAAAATTTACGAAGATCGCCCCTCCAATGAAATGAGTCTCAGGACGCCCCTGACCAGACGGCCACTAGTCTAGCCTTCAGAGTAGACTAGTCCCAAACGGTGGTGATCTCCATTTCTTTGCAGTTTAATAGGGAATTTCATACAATGCAGAATTAGGATAGGCCAACCTGTGGTTTTGCACACCTTTTCCTGTTTAGCTTCCCCTCATCCCTCCATGTACCCATTTGAACCTGGATCGACTCTTGCTAAGCTTAGAATCACTAACTTCACTAACCATTCAGTCAGAATAACAACGGTATGGGCTGAATCATTCAAACCCACCTACTGGCAATGTAATATGAAACATACGCACATTTTAACCCCTATTGTTACATGCCCGCCCCCCTCCCCCCCCCCCCAAAAAAAATCTTATTTTTGACACAAAGACCTAATTAAGAGCAAAACCAAACAAGAGAGTCATTCATATATATTTTGATTTATTAAAGATTACGTATAAGGAATGGGAACGCCTTTCCCATGATTCGTATAAAACAAAAACAATTAAAACACTCATACACATAAAATCTGAATTAATATACACAAGAAAAAGTAAAATCACTACCCGTTTCATTGGTTTTGAAGGCAGTCTCTTTTGCACGTTGTAATATCGCTTCTGATTCAGCAAAAAAGACTGCCTCAATAAACACATCAAAGAAACCATAATCCTTTCAAATGGAAGAGCCCTAATCAACGTTCTCCACTTCCCCAGTTTCCCTCCTATTCACACTTCCCCAGAATCCTTTTAGAAGTCTTAATTGTGAAAAATTGGGGCTATATATAGAATTCACCTTGAAACACTATTAAAATCAAGTTTTTCGATCAAAGAAAATAAATTTTGCAAGTCAGATCTGGTACAAGGCGTTAAGCTTTCAGGGAAAAGAAATCCGAAAGTATTTCCACATAAATAGAACCACACGAATAAATTTTCACTGACGATAAAGTCACTAACTTCAGCTAAAAAGTCCTTCCTCTAGAAGACCTTAATTTGCGTATTATTTTCACAAAAAATCTGACTTAAATCTATACTTTTTGTTTATTTTTTTAACCTCTCTCTTCCTTTCTTGTAAATGAATCCTTGTATTCCTCAGGTCAAAAATTTTTGCAGTGCAATTTAAACTGCTGATTCGTTTCTACAACCTTCGAATACCCAAAAATTGAAGTTTTTTTGGGATTCTTTTTTGCCCAGAACTACAGATATGGGTATAAAAGTGAATCAGGCCAAATAATAAATAAAACTTCAGAAATTTATTTCAAGATTAATTTGAATTATTAACCATTCGAATGTACTATGAAACACTAAAACGTACATTAAAATTCCCCAAAAACTAAAGCTTCTATTATTTCTCTTTTGTTTTCTTTTTTTTTAAGCTAATATCTAAACTAAGAAACACTGGGACTCATCAGAGCTTGTATTGAAGAATTAATTAATTCATTTTTCAATTTATTAAATACTTAAATTTACTAAAATATTTTGAGATATAGCTACAAAACTTTTTTATGCATATCATGTTGTTTGTTTTTAACCCCAAAATTACAGAAAGGAATCATAGCAACAAGTCAGATGAATGTAATATTTACAAAAAATACAAATTAACACCACTTCAGCTCTTCTAATTCAGGAGTAAGGTCTCTTCGAAACACTATAAATAATTATAATAAACCTCACAGCTTACATTCAAATCCTCCTTAAAACTCATTCCTATCTTACATCGTATACTTCTGTTACAAAAATCGTTTAATATAACACTCACGATACTATATTTCTCAAATTATATATTTTCTATCGTCTAACGTCTTCTCAAATCATATAATTCATAATCAAATCATAGGTTGATACATCTATAAATTTAACTTTCTTATATTTGCTGAATAGATTTCTCAACGTAAAATGTGCCAAGAAAAAGTGGGTTTTTCAATTTTCGTTTTTATTTCTATTTTTTTTTTTTTTTTTTTCATTTTTATTCTTCATGTGTCCAATGAAAAGTCTAACCATCTAAATTTTAATCACACAATACAATTACTTAGGTTTCCACCTTCTTTAGAAGGTGGTAAAAAGCTCTTTTTTTAGTTTCTCTAAAAAAACTAGAAAATTCCTTTATTTTTTTTTTTTTTTTCTCTAAAAAAAAAAATAAGTCCGGAGGACGTGTATAACTTTAAAGTTCGTTATGCATTAATTTACGAAATAACGGTGTCACAAAAACAATTGAAGCTTCATGTCGCAAATTATTTAACTAATCCAAAGTTTATTTATATACCTTAAACCTGACGTGTAGGCAAACATTTTAATTTGATGAGGAAGGTTTAGCAGGGGCTTCAAAACCCGCTAAACCCTACGGTTCTCTACAGCCTTAGAGTTTCAACAACAAATTCATAGAAATTAATCATCTCATTCTTTGTCTTTGTCTAAGTCTTTCATAAATTTTAGATTTAAAAATAGGTACTATACGTGAAGTTTCATAACTTTGAAAAATTATTGACAACACCCTCTACTCTATAATATTGAAGCAACAATAGAGGGTTATTATCTTAACCCGATTTTTAGGGGTTATATCTCTAATAGAAATTAAAGTTTTAATCTCATTATGTTCTTCTTGCAGGGCTCATAGCCCAAAATAGTGGTATGGACAAGGGCTTGCGACCTCTCCCGAATTTTAGAAACATACCAATTCTAATGGAGCTGAACATACCTTGCACTAAATTAAACTTATATTTAACAATATCTTACTGATACCCAGGGGCGTCCCGAGGGAGCGGGGGGGGGGGGCGTGGACAGGCGCACCGCCCCTAACTTTGTTGGCATTCGGTGGCAAAATAAGCTGAAATTTAGCAAAATTCTTGATATCTGCAGAAAATTCGGCATAAATCAGGTAACGATTCGGTAAAATTTACGAAGATCGCCCCCCCCTCCCAATAAAATGAGCCTCAGGACGTTCCTGCTGATACCCCATTGATCACCACTTTTTTCACCGGAATTAACAGTATATTCGGATTAAGCTTACTAAGTATTCATAAGCATAGATTAGGCTAAGTAGTTTGAGCTTATTTATTTTAGATTAGGCCTATAATCATAATATTTATGTAACGACTGTATTGATTAGCCAAAGATTAGACACATCACAGGAGAGCGGCTTTAGGGGAGTCCATATCTACCAACCACTTTAAAATATAGCTTACATGTTGTCAAAGCCGTATCTGGGGGGAGGGCAGGGGGCTTGAGCCCCCCCCCCCTTTAAAGAAATATTTGTCCGACTCGTAAAAACGCGACAAAGATGGGTATAAAACAATTTTTGATGCGTTTTTTGTAACCTCCCCCCCCCCCCAAAAAAAAAAAATCCTCGATGCGGCTTTGCATGTTGTTTATATTGTACAGATGAGCACAGGGATCTGGACCAATGGCAATGATAGACACATTAAACTCACTTATCCACATAACTAAACCACTTTAGAATCCAACCTTACCAATCTTAGAATATACAACTGCGAGATATTACACTATATACAAAAAGAGAAAAAACATGAAGCACAAATTGATACGGCAGTACCTATGAAAAGCTTCACGGCAGAAAAAACAATATTGATAGGAAAAATAATTGATCATAGACGAGATCAGCGCCACCTGTCTATTAGAGGGATGAGCTCCCCTGTTTCCTCAGTCATCAATAGTTCAAATAACTTTTTTACGAAAGTTCACATTCTACGGCACATAATGACAAGCAAGTTTATTCTTTGTTACAAAAAGACGGCTTTGATTTTCATAAATAAAACTAATCTCTAATTTTAGAGCAACCAGTGATAAGAGTGAGGAAAAAGAACTAATCGAAACTAATCCGCATGGTGGCGCTAAATTCGAATATGGTCAGTGATCTGAAGATATACCGTCGGCTGGTCGCGAGATAATCAGTCAAACTCCACGAAAAGTACAATCAAAACTCGCTACTCTTATTCTCTAATTTAAAATATGCACTGGAAGGAATAATAGCTTATAGTTACTTAAGCCAATTGGGATTAGCGCATTTTACTTGGAGTTGCCAAGAAATTTTCAACCGAATCATGTTCAGTTCTAAACAAAATCCTTTACTTAGTACTTTCTTGTTCTTTCTTTTAGCAAATATTTACATGTCTTTTTTTTTAATTCAGAACAACTCCCATTTTTTCTTCTTTTTGTTCAAAGCTAATTTGACTTGCCCTGCTTGAAGTTTTTTAATTATTGTAAATTAATGTTTTTAAAAGTGTTTTAATTAATTATTTAAATTTGCTTTCTAGAACAGATTATTCCTTTTCCATTTAAACTGTTTTGTGGTCACAACATACACACTTCGTCAGGATAAAAAACTAGATTTTTCAGAAGAAAGCAAGAATAATTATTAAAGCACCATATTATACCTTTCCTTGCACATAGAGAGGAGGGCTTGGCGACATTAAGTTTGTGGCGCCATTTTTGTTGCTATTTGTTTATTTATATTGCTATTTTTGGTGCTATTTTAAATTTGGGGTATTATTTTTGGGTGTAATTCTGTTTTAGAGGCTACAATATACTGAGAACCAATTACACATTTTCAATTACACAGAACCCTGGAGTGTTAAATAATCTAAAGGCTTGATGCACATAATAATACATTTGAATACAAAAATTCAGCAGTTCCATCGGTAGTTTAAAATGCTAACTTTTGGCAAAAAGCATTGGGCAAAAACTAAATTTTCACAATTATAGCGTATTCAGAAAAATCTTAAACATTATCTTGAAATCTCGTGTAAAGGATTATATTCAGAATCGGACATTACCAAAAAAGCAAAATAACGTAAATAATGCATAATACGAGTTTTTTTTTGTGTGTGTGTGGGGGGGGGGGGGGGGGGTACCCGAAATGACGTAGTTTGAAAAATTTAATTTAGAATATTGGTTAATTAAACTTCCTTAAAATTATCTCATACCAAGTGCGTATATGGCGAACACGATACACGCTATCAGTATAGTAAATGTAATTTTAGATAAATATTATAAAATGTAACAGATAAACCCCAAACGTGAGCAAATGCAGAGCACAAGCTAGAAGATAGCCATGCATGAAAAGCCTGCTCCCACTCCAAAATATTCAAAATTGTTTTGTTTTTTTTTTTCAGGGGAGGGGGGCATCTAAACTTTTCAAAATAGTTTTTTTTATTGCTTCAAATTGTGACTACGAGTGGGGGGGGGGGAATTCAAAAACCTAAATATATTAAACTAAAAAAAAAGTTTTTTGTTTTAAAACCGATTTCGTTTTGTTAGCTAAAATTTGAAACTAAAATTTGATAACTTTTTTTTTAATAATCATTGTTGGGTAAAGAGACAAATTTATTTTTGACACTGTGCCTCGATAATTAAGTCTGTCACTACTTTCCGGCACCAAAATCATGTAGCCAGCCGACGATTAGAAAAAAAGTACAAAAGTAACAATATATTAACCACCTAGAGCAGTGGTTCTCAAACTGTGGTAAGCGTACCCCTTGGGGTTATGCACAAATTTTTAGGGGGTACGCGGCCGACCAACAAAAACTATAGGGCTGGCAATTTTATTTATATTTTAGCTATAGTTTACTAAGTGCTGGCAACTGAGAAGGGGTACTTACAATGTGTTGTACGTAAAAACAGGGTACAGTGTCTAAATAAGTCTGAGAACCACTGATCTAGAGAATGAAAAGTCACGTAGTAAAAAAAAATTCAATCAGATTATTCCATTTAGTGTACTATTTCAATAAGGATATAAAATATAGTGAACAAAAAAGTTATAACTGAGGTAGATAAGAATATATAAACGGCCAATAGCAGATATTGATGCTAAGGTTGTGGGAAATTAATAACTAAATTATTTTGAAAAAGAATAAGGTAGTTGGATAAAGACAGATCCAACTACCTTTGCTTTTTTCAATTTTCCTAAACAGCTTACAGTTCTGATTGTAAATTAAGATATTGAATTCTAAAATAGTGAATCAAAGAGAAAAAGAGAGATTATTTTTCTACAATTCCGTTAGAAAAAAGTGTGCTTTAATTTCATTGGTTTACGTCTGTGATGTATTTTCGTAAGCCTTACGAAATAAATAGCGCAAGTTATTTTCAAAGTTTTCTGCGACACAAGATTTTGAAAAGCAGTCTCTCTATTTCTCTGATTGAACGAAATAATAATTCATAAAATACGGTTCAATAAGCTTATAGGTTCATTTTAGCTTATAGCGAATAAGCTATAATGAATAATAATATTACATTATTATTATAGCGTAATTCACAATTTTTATGCCTATCACACATTGGCAAATAATCAAGGCAGTATCCAGGGGGGTTAGGGGTTTGACCCCCCCCCCCAAAAAAAAATGTCTGTCCGACTCGTTCAAACGCAATAAAAATGAATATAAACAAATTTTTGATGCGTCTTTTAAGTTTTTTGTACCCCCCCCCCCCCGAAAAAAATTCTGGATTTATTCTTGCAAATGATCAACAATATACGCTAATATCTTTTCATACTTAAAAAAAAAAAATCATCCAAAAACAAACAATTAACAAACAAATTTAGCATCAATAAATACTAAGACAATCAAAACATAGCAAGACAATCAACACGTGTTTACACGAACAACACATATTCACGTCAACTGAATGATCTATCCCCTTTTTATAGTCAACTATGACAGATTAAAAACGGGAATGAAAATATGGTTTAAAAAAAATGTTAAGAGTTAGAAAAGAATAATTTTTATTACAATTTTTATTCGACTCAGGCTTTCCAAGATTTGCAGTTCTCCTAAGTGAAAGATGAGCTATAAATGATGGCGACAGAAATCATGTGAGGCCAAAACCTTTAATTCTAATGTAAATTTTACATATTTAGCCTATACTCAAGAGCAACGTGTCATTTTTTTTTTTTTATTATTATTATCTTTTTTTAGTTATAAAATATAATTTAAAATTTGTCCTATTTTTCAGTGAAAAACCTGCTAGCCGGTATAAAAAGAGGATATAAAACAAAGAAAAAAAAAATCAAACTAAATATCTCTCTTAGAAAAGGAACCCAGTAAAATTGTCAAATCAATTAAGATGATTCCATATTTTTTTAATTAAATTTAATGAAAATAAATTTAATTAAATCATTTTTTAGTTACATTAATTAAATTTTGTACTTCTTTCCGAAAAAGAACTAGGCAAATTTTAGCACCATAGCTTTTCTATATATTCCTGGCAAAAAAAAAAAAAAAAAAAAAAAAAAAAAAAAAAAAAAAAAAAAAAAAAAAAAAAAAAAAAAAAAAATTAGATGCTCAATTTAACAGTATCTACTTCTAAAGGTTTGTATTAAACTAAACAGAATTAAGGCTATTGAAAAGATTTAAATAGAACATAGAAGGGAAAAGGTCGTTAAAAATCTTAAACCCAAAATTTCCTGGACTTCGTGCATTAGACCCCGCTTTACGAATATTCACGAGGTATTTCTTAGACCAGTTTTATCGGTGTGTTTAATTACTTCCTTCCTCTAGAATATTCAAACTAAATTTACAGAATGTTAATCAGCATGCTAAATGCAAATACACCTAGCGAAGACAACCCTTATTTGATAAAACACTTGATTTATGAAGAATTAAAATCTTCTATAAATAGAATGCAGAACTCATTCAAAAGATGTTCGAAATCTAACCAAACTTAAAGCCTGTCTCCCCCTTTCCAGCTGTTAGAAATAATTTTTTATTAGATCACTGAAACCATATTATCAACCAAAAACATTGTTTTAGCAATTCATCGAAGCATATTAAATGGACGAGAAACTTTGAGATCGGACTGGAGCCACATATGAAGATTTAAAGTGCATTCAATTTTAATTATTTAACTTATTTATTTAATGAGTTTTTAAAGTTAATTAAATTATATTAAGTTATTTTAATAAAAAATTAATTAGCTAATCTATTTATTTTATTTCTTAAAAATTAAAATACAAAAGCTATCCACAACTAATTTCTAAAATGAAGACATTTGAATGCTTTATTTTAATTTTTTTTTTTTTTTCTCGCCAAGAATCCATCAACAATTTTTACCAACAACATTTTGAATTATCAGAGTTTCAAAAAATTGTTAACAACAATTGTCTGTTAGCACAATCGTAAGAAAAGTTGTTACTAAACACGTTTTTATTGGTACGGCGGAAACAGGCCTATATTTTAGGACCAATCACACCAAGGAAGTTAAAAGTCGTACTATTGATCTGTCTATACATCCTACGGTTCACACTTTCTGTAAACGTTTTCGGTCGTTTATCAGTTCTCCGGGGACTCAAAATATTTAGTTCCCCTTCGAACAGGTCATTTTATAATAGCACACCTCAACTTGAATTAATTTCTATTCAACACCCCTACTGCATTATCATCATCAAAGGTTACATCACTTTCATTGTTGATTCATATAGCCAGAGATAAATCTTGCAACCAAATTATAGAGCTGTCTTTTATTAAAAAAAAAAAATGAACTTTCTTGTTATTACGTACTGCAAAATTTTGTTCTCGTAATAACCTATTCAACTTAGTAATAGTTTAATTATATTAATTACAAATTTGATATGAGTGATTATTGAACAAATTAATAAAATAGGGGGAGTGATCCAAACTGATCAGCTATTGACACTATCTAATGTCGGGTCAATTGCTGTTACAAATATTATCTGTCAATTAAAAAAATATAAGGATTGCATATGAAAAAGGACCTAACAATAAAGGGGGCTAAAAAGAACTTTTTTCATTAACAAACATTGACTTCCACAACGTACATTAACGTTGACGTTTTAACGTCGCATTTGACATACATTATAGAAATTGAAAATTACTAACGCCACAGGCAGTGGAGCGTCACTGGACCGAACCAAAATATTTCAAGGAAGCTGAAACTAAACCACCAGTGCCGAGACATCTTGACGTCTTTAAAAAATTACTGGTGCATTGTTTCACTGTCAACATGCAAACAGAGAAATTACAAGAAACAATTAACATCTGTTAATATCAACTTAGCCCGTTTAGCAGCGCATTAGAGTGAATTCATTAGGAGTCATATATTTGGAGTGAACCAGCAATATGGAGGCGGAGTGAGGAATTAAAAAATTGGCTAGGTACTTCGACATTATAGCCATCACTGTGAAAATCTTGAGTTTTCAGGGAGGTGGGGTAAGGACAGAAACCACATTTAAAATACATCTGTGCTCAGCGGGGAGCTACCGCCCACTCAACCCCCATATTGCACGTTTAGTCCATGCATATTCCTCCGAATGAATGGATGAAAATGGGTCATCAACCTAATAGCACAGCTAACAAGGAGAATCGATGAAAAAAACCACAAAATCGAAAAACGTCAATTTATGTTCCGCTAGTCTCGACTTTCGCCCAACATTGGACATTTAACGCGTACATCCTGAAAACCAAAGATTCAGCCTGGTTTTCAAATACTTTATCTTTTTTAGACTTTGGTAAAAAGGCACCAAAAAGTTCATTTGGCAACCGTGACCAAAGAACAAAGAATTTTCACAAGGATGAGGATAAAAACGCGGTTTATATTTAAAGATAACTGAGATAACGAATACAGATTTTGCATTCGAACTGAGGTAGGCAGTAAGTAAGAAAAATTCGGACTAAAAATCTAGGCTAATAATTCCTGTACACAAAACCGGTAATATATATCAGGCAACATATTGAGCATTTCAACAGAATAAAAGCAGTATTCAAAATCAGGAGAATATCCAGAGAAAAAATTCAGTAGAAAAGTCAACTGTTATTTAACGGAACTTAACAAAACATTAAATGTTGAATTTCTTCCGGCGTAGACATGCAAAGCTCAATGAATTCTTAACAAACAACGAAAATTTTCCTGTAGAATTTTTTTTTTACAATTTTTTACTTTTGCTTTACGGAATTCATTCACTACAGATGGATGCATACTTTACTAAAATCTCTAAAAGTAAGGAACGCAAACAACTTTTTCCTGGGGAAGGAAGTTCCCGGGGAGGAAATGTTTTCCCAGATCTTTCCCCGGGAAGGCAGGGAAGAGTAAAAAAAAAACAAAAAACGTGTTTTTAGACCAATATTTGTTGTTTTTGGTGAGAGGGGGAAGGGGGGGGGGGTTGAGGCCAGTCTTGGAGGAACGACTTTCCTCTATTCCTTATATGTGCAGAAACGGTTTTTTTTTTTTTTTTTTTTCATTTATTGAAACCCACACAATAAATTGATAGCATTGCAAATTCAGATATTGCGAAAAATATGTTCTTACAGGTCTTAGATAATGGATAATATACTAAGATCGTTTACTAAAAATCTTTAAAATCAAAATACAATCCTTTTTTCAACCACCCACGCCATTCCAAGTTATACGAGATTGTACCATTTGTACGATAATTATTTTGCATTTTTATTTATCTTATATATGGCATAATTTCGTCGACGCCCATACAAGAGCTGTTCACTACTATCGGCAAGATCAAGTTCTTCATAGCAAAAAAAGACAATGTACCTGCAATTATGGTTTAAAATTAGAAACTTGAATCGCGTTAAATTCCTTAACTTGTAGCGACGGTAGGCAAGCCCATTATTTTGAGAAAGTGGGATCTCCTTTAAAAATACCATATTGAATAAATAGAAAAGGCATAATTTGCTATGGGGCAGGGGGGAGGGGGACTGCCCCTTCTAGACCTTAGTTTACCCCCCCCCCCCCTCCAGATCCCAGTTTACCCCCCAGCTGAAATTTAGTTTCTCCCAAAATCTTGTCCAAACTAAGATAAACCTGCATATTTCAAGCATCAACAGAAACATATCAGTTTTTTTGTACAATTTTACCTTTATGGTATTATAAAGTACCTTTATAGTACTTTTATAGTGCATTTATGGTACCAAAGGGTTCATTCTTCAGTTTTTACTGTCATTTTCACTTGATTTTGGAAAATTGGCTCCAACTTTGCCCCCCCCCCTCCCAGGATTTTGACGAAATTACGCCATTGAAACATAGAAACACTCTGTCCGTGCACTGATTTGATGTAACCATACATTTAGGTAATTTACAGGCCATCGGTCACAGTAAGCCACGGTAGCCTGTGGACCTGATGAAGCTAGGATGTTGCATTACCTATAATATGAAAGTATGGGATACTGGATATTTTCATAAAGCTTATAAGACTCGTGGAAGAGCCAGAAAAATGATAAATATTTTGTTAAAAGTCTTCGGATTCTTTGGGAACTTAGACCAAATTGATTTTGTCCCTCTCACTCCCTTGTAAATTTCAACTTTTAGTCCCGTTTTCAAATCGAGGTTACTTGCCCAATAAACACTTCTGACCTAAGGTGTCACGATAAAAAAGCGAAAGGTTACACCTACAATAATGGTACAATATGCTATGAAGGGGGCTGGGCAAAACTTAAAAAAAAGTATTCAAAACCAGGGGCAGATTAAGAACATAATCTCGGAGGAGGCCCAATGTGACAAGAGCGCTAATGAGCAAATCTTAAGGGGGGGGGGGGGGGGTTTGAACGTGACAAAGGTGCTAGATAGTTGACCAAATTGACAAATTTATTCTAAAAAAAGAGTAAAAAAAGCAAAAAAAAAACAGGATAAGAGGGCGCCAGAAAAAATCTTGGGGGGGGGGGATCCCGGGGCCCCTTTCGGTCCCCCTGGATCCGCCAGTGTTCAAAACATAGCTTACAATAAAAGGAGATTCAACAAACAGACTCTATCCGTAGGCTGACTTGAGTACATCTATCCGTACGCTACTCAGAAATATATTATGTTAACTTAACAGGAAATGAAAACCAACACGTGCACTGAACGCCACATTCACCAGCATAAATCACTTAAAATGAAATATTTTACAATTTCTTTCTTCAACTTTTTGGAGAATTGACAAACAAATTATTTCTTGAGTTCTTTTTTAGATTTTAAAAAAATCTAAGATCGGAATTCTCTGTATAGTATATTTGGAGAAGAGGCTTAAATTCCAGCCCAAAAATCAAAATTGGATGCAAAATTAAAAAAACAGTAGCTTAAATCAAAAATATTACATTTAAAAAACAAATCCGGACTAAAAATCAAGTTTAAAAGTGAAAAAGAAATTACACAGTTATAAGATGAATTTACGGACATAACTAGAAAAAAAGTTTTGTCTAGTTCAAGATGTTTCTCAAAAAATTATACATTTTTTTTATAAGATTTGACTCACATTAAACAAATATTTTGTTTAAAATTAGCTGAAAATTAAGACATACGTTATGAACTGAATTTCAAGCTAAAGAATTCAAAGATTGTATATAAAAATCAGAATCGAATAAAATCAGAATCGAAAAAAAAAAACAAACAAACAAGCAAGCACATGGGATTCAACAATCAGGTAAAAAAAAATTTGTATATTTTCCTCAATATTTTTCAAAAAGGAAAACGGATGTATCAAATTCTTGTATGATAATTAAATTTATAGTTTAATCTTGACATTGCTTTACTCGGCCGTCATATCAAACTTTTAATAAAATATTAAACCTTGAAAAAACCTTAACACCTATTAAACCTTAAAAAAAAATACAGGAAATCTAAACCTGAAACGCACGGTAGATATGAAAATACTTAAATTAACCCAACACACATAACTGAAGGAGCACAGATTTCACATAATTTCATAAACTAAAAAACAAAATGTTTGACAGAAGACTGTGGCGTTCGTGACGCTACCCACATTTCACAGCCCCCCCCCCCCCAAAGAACCCTAGGGCTACCAAATGTATAATGTTGCAGGCAGTAAAAAACGAATTATTTGTACTATGTTGAATTGGCTGACCCCAGGTACAAAAGGGAAAAAAGTTACTCAACAACAATATCTATTTTTAGCAGTAAAAAAAAGGAAATGCTTAAAAGCTAGTAACATTCAAAAACAACAACTCCGAAACAACAATACTACTACATAGCAATAAAGCAAAGCCCTTACTAATTACAAGCCTTAGTTATATTCTTCTCTTTTTCGTTTGTACCTACGGGTCTGAGCACGGTAATGGCAGAACATTCATTAAGTCGCAAGGCCGTACCATGAACTATTTGAGTTAGGCGGAGAAAGATCGGATCTTCATAGAAATTGTGCCCAAAATTCTACTTTTCTGGGAAGTTTTCAGGCAAAAAGACAGCAAATGTCGTCAAAATCTTTGCGGTGATTTTGACCTCCCAACCTTAGGTACAGCCTTGTTAAACTGATGCATTAGCATTAGGCTGTCAAAAGCACATATCTCTAAATGTTTCGATTAAAGTTGAAATTTGCTCAATGAAAATAGACCGACTTACAAATATTTGTTGAATATCAAGAAATCTAAAAAAGATTCATTTTAGCTTAAGTGGAGATACAGCTTTTTGACAGCGGATAATCAGTACACTTTTTGAGGCAGTAGATACATTTAACAAGGAAGACAATAAGAATTATATAATATAATTATATAATTATATAATATATATAATTATATAATATGATTATATATTCTATAATATAATAAGAAATAATCAAACAGCCAATAATGGGATCCATTATTTTGTAAGGTTAAAACAAAGAAACCGTGTTGTACGTGGAAAGTTGCAAAGATAAAGCTGCAACAAATAAATCACCATTTTTAATTTCGTCTTTTCTTGTTTTTGTACAATCAAAGGCACCGAGACATGGATAATGCCAGAGAGAAGACTGCCAGTGAGCAAATAGCACAACATCAATCAACAGAATGCGATGACACCTCACCAATACACACCATTGGCAAATCTTCTTGCACCATTTTCACCGGAGTTGCTATTATACGCGCTGACCACACTTCACCAGTAGGGGTACAAGGAGTGTTTACACTCGACAAAAGCGGAGAGGTTGCTCCCAGAGTAGATGAATAGGTGCTCCTTGTGGGAGATACAAATGAACTGACACTTGAACTGACTTTATCACCACATGCTGGACATGGCTCATCCACATTGTGGATAGATCAAGAGATGTGATAGCAGTAACATCGGCCCATTCTTCAATTCTATTTGGTAAATAGTGATTTTCTTTGCTGTCTTCCCCGGATTCTTGGGCCCAGGCACAGTCACTGACTTCAGCAAGCACCGAAATCCCTTCATCCTATAAATAGCAAGAGCATAAGCAATTTACAGACTATTAAATATAAGCAGCATATTGAAAATTCGAAAAAAAGTGAAAGATTAAGAAAATATACGGAAAGAAAGAAAGAGAAAAATTAAAGAGAAAGAAAAAAAAGAATAAAAGAGACTAGTATAATCAGAATGCTTTATTAGCACTCCAATTATAGCATTCCGATCCGATTCCGATTATAGTGTATAGCATATTGCATTGCGTTATATAGTTTATAGTATATAATTTACGGCATTTCTATTATAGATTACAAAAAACCTTACATTCCGATTGTAGTTTACAAAAAACCTTAAAAACACATCGAAAATTTGTTTATATTCATTTTTGCTACGTTTTTACGAGTCTGGGGAGGGGGGGGGGGGGTCAAAATCCCTTAGCCCCCCCCCCCCGCCCTGGATACGGCGTTGGTTGCTGGTGCATTACTGAAAACAAACCATTCATCTTTTGTATATTCATCTTTTGTGACCATGCTGCGTTGTTATTAAGAAGTCAAGCCTCTGCTACTAGCTAATGGTTTGTTGTTGATCCGCCGTGTTTATTTTTGCTACTTAATTTATTTACATCGACATTCTAAAAACAGCAAAATTATTGCCAGATATGAATCTACTGATATTATTACGTCGTTAGAGAAATTATCGGATCGACTCTCCAAAGATTTTGTTTAATTTCAGACCTTATCACAATCTAATCAGGCTCATTTCAAAGTCGTATATTTTTGCTGTTTCGATTGTCTTTTATCGTTGGTGCGGTTCTGTTTTGCCACCATTTTTGCAATTTTGCTTATTTTTGCTTTTTGCAATTTTGCAATCTTTTTGTAGTTTTTATCTTCTCTTTTTTTGTTAATTTTTGACAATTTGGTATAGTGGGCAAAAATCATGGTAATGTATTTATTTCTGTGCTGAAAATATGAAAAATACGATACGAGTATACGACTATAATTACACCTCTTATACCCTTACACTCATACCTTATACCCTTATACACCTATACTTGTATTTACTATCTAGGAAGCACAGGTACATATTGATACATCCTTAGGCAGTTCACGAGGTCTAATGCCTCTAAACTAAATATAAAGCCCCAATCCCCTCCACCTTGTGGAAACATCGTAAAATACATTATTCTTAATGACCGAATATTGTAAATAATTCACTAATTATCTGTATATTTAAAAAAAGGCACTTTCAATCCCTGAAGAAAATTAAAATGTCTAGTTTTACACTTACACTACTTGCATTGTCTGTAGCCCTCCTAGACGGGGTCCTTTGTAAAGAATTACTCTTACTAGAACGCTGAAGACTAGAATAACCTCCCTGGAAGAAAAAGGTAAAATTTAACATTCCAGAATAAAAATAAATGCTCAAATAAAAACAAAATCGAATGTTATCATAAGCAGCGGGCTAGCGCTGCCTAAGTAAAGAACGATGTGGGCACAATGTGTTTTTTTTTTTTTTTTTTCTTCAGCTGGGCACTTCGTATCGAAGGAGTTGTCGTAGAAACTTCGAAAAGGGCTCATTCGATTGGAAATTGGAGTGGCTAGTGACCTTTTTAATAGTCGAAAGTGATTGGAGGGCAACTAGTCCCCCCCCACGCCCATCATTCCCCCAAACACATTCAATCAAAAATTTGAGATAGCCATTTTGTTCAACGTAGTTGATTTCCAGATAGAAAATATGTTTTTGAGGAGGACACTCCCCCACAACCCTCAGGGCAAGGGTTTTAAGTTATGCCCTGGGGGCATATAAGGTTTTTATAGAAGGCGTTGTTGTAGAAACTTCAAAAACGGCTTATTCGATTGGAAATTCAAAGGGCTAGTGCCCTTTTTAGTGTTCGAACGTGATCGGAGGGCAACTAGCCCCCCCCCCACGCCCATCATTTCCCCAAACACATCCAATCAAAATTTTGAGATAGCCATTTTGTTCAGCGTAGTTGATTTCCAGATAGAAAATATATTTTTGAGGAGGACACTCCCCCACAGCCCTCAGGGCAAGGGTTTTAAGTTATGCCCTGGGGGCATAAAAGGTTTTTAAAGAAGGCGTTGTCGTAGAAACTTCAAAAAAAGCTCATTCGATTGAAAATTCAAAAGGCTAGTGCCCTTTTTAATAGTCGAAAGTGATTGGAGGGCAACTAGCCCCCCCCCACGCCCATCATTCCCCCAAACACACCAAATAAAAATACTATTTTTGAGGAGGATACTCCCCCACAACACTCAGGGCAAGGATTATAAGTTATGCCCTAGGGTCATATAAGGTTTTTATTGAAATCTTTGTCGTAGAAACTTGAAAAGGGGCTCATTCAATTTGAAATACAAAGGGGTAGTACCCTTTTAATAGTCGAAAGTGATTTGAGGGCAACTAACCCCCTCTCATGCCCACCTTTTCCCCAACACATCCAATCAAAATTTTTAGATAGCCATTTTATTCAACGTAGTTGAAAGTTTTGGAAATTAGGTCTTTAAGGATGACAACCCCTCCCCCACAGTCCTCAGGGCAAGGGTTGTAAGTTATGTCCTGGGGCATATAAAGTTTTTATTGAAAGCGTTGTCGTAGAAACTTCAAAAGGGCTCTTTCAATTGGAAATTGAAAGGACTAGTGACTTTTTAATAGTTGAAAATGGTTGTATTGCGACTAACACCCCTCTCACGCCCACCATTTTCCAAAACACATCCAATCAAAATTTTGATACATCCATTTTGTTCAACGTAGTTGAACGTTCTAGAAATTAGGTCTTTTAGGATGATAGCCCCCTCAGAGCCCTCAGTGCAAGGATTGTAAGTTATGCCTTGGGGGCATATAAGGTTTATATAGAAAGTTGTTGTATAAATCATAGGCAGCACAATCGCACTACCTAAGTAAAGAACGGGGACACTCGAAAACAAGACAAGAAATGCGGACTAAGTAAAGAGGAGGTCACTCCCCCACAACCCTCAGGGCAAGGGTTTTAAGTTATGCCCTGGGGGCATAAGAGGTGTTTAAAGAAAGCGTTGTCGTTTCCAAAAGGGCTCATTCGATTGGAAATTGAAAGTCCTAGTGCCCTTTTTAATAGTCGAAAGTGATTGGAAGGCTTGACATTTTTATAGTAAAGATCGAAGTGGGTATAATGTATTATTTTTTGTTGTTGTTGTTGTTTAGACCAGGGCACTTCGTATCGAAGGAGTTGTCGTGGGAACTTCGAAAAGGGCTCATTCGATTGAAAATAGAAAGGGTTGATGCCCTTTTTAATAGTCGAAAGTGATTTAAGGGCAAATAATCCCCCTTCCACTCCCACCCTCCAACGCCAACCCTCCCATTTCTGCTCTTAAAATTTAACCAAATCAAAATAGCGTAAGTGTATCCAAGCTATCAAAGAAAGTAAACAGATTTTTTTGTGAATGGTAACAAGTTTTCCGTTTCAGGTCAACTAGAGGAGGTATGAAACTAAATTAAACAATACTATTTGTGTCCAGATTTTTAAAAGGGTGTATGTTGTTTAAAATTGCTGAAAATTTTTCTCCAGCATACAAATAGCAGGCCAAACTATAAAGTCTTAAAAAACGAAAAGACTTAAAGTATTATTTTCTTTTTCCCTGAAAAGACTATGTCAATATAAAACGAACAGAAATTAATTTAAAAAACTTTTTCCACAAAATAAGTTCTTCAAAGAAAAGTAAAGAACTCCATTAAACAAAAAATGAGCAAAAATAAAATCAAAATAATCTACTAAGCGTGAAACTACCACAAATCAGCATCGATTAATAAATGAAACCCAAAACGAACAGAAATTACAATAATTAACCGAGTCAAACTCAAAACGAGCAGAAATTAACATAAGTTGGGCGCAAAACCCCTATGCCTTCCCAAGGCCAGAACAAAATTTGCACTTTACTGGAAAAAATACAAATGAATGTGCATTGTCAGTTTAATATACATATACTGATATTTAGTAATCAAAATGTTAATGCTATTTGATTTATTAAAGTTATAAAAGTAAAAACATTTATATTTTTTCAGTAAACTGCAAGTTTTGTTCTGGCCTTGGGAAGGCATAGGGGGTTTTGCGCCCAACTTATGTTAATTTCTGCTCGTTTTGAGTTTGACTCGGTTAATTATTGTAATTTCTGTTCGTTTTGGGTTTCATTTATTTATCGATGCTGATTTGTGGTAGTTTCACGCTTGGTAGATTATTTGATTTTATGTTTGCTCATTTTTTGTTTAATGAAGTTCTTTACTTTTCTTTGAAAAATTTATTCTGTGGAAAAAGTTTTTTAAATTAACCAAGAAAAAATGATTAACAGAGGGGCTTTTTTAAGGCTAAACGAAAATACAGAAAACAAAGCGAATATTTCGGGAGAACAACCGCCTCTCTTCTTCAGCGCGAACAAAAAAAGGTTTAAAGAAAATGCCAAAAAAAAATGTGAAAAGTCAAAGAAAACCAAAGCAACGCAGAGAATCAACGTGAAAAAACAAACCAATAAAATGCAATAAAAAGCCAAAATTAAAAGTTATATAAAATTCAATAAAAGCAAAAATTTAAAAAATTGAAACCAAAAACCTAACACCAAAGGTGAGTCACTCACCAATACCCAAGATTAGCAAAAAATCCCAAAACTTTAGACAATTCGACAAGCTAACGACGAACAATTAAATACTCGGAGAACTATGTCATATCATTTCTGATTTTAATAACTGCATCCCGTGCAAAAGTTTTCTTTAAATCTAAGGGGTTGATGACGCGTTTCATCTTGCGAGTGTGAAGGTGATTCAAGTTTATTTCAAGGATGACTTAAGTATTAGGTTCTCTTTTGAGAAAACCGAAATATGAGTCCCTTATTCTTGTCGCCAGTATCTCTGTTCAGAGCTAGACCAAAATTTTTGTATTTGTAAATCTCAAGACCCTCTCTGTAGTGCTGGACAATACCTTTGTAATGTGAAATTTGACTAGCTTGGTTCAACAAAATAGAAGGATCTGGGTGGTCATATATGTGTTCTGCAAGGGCTGAGTCTTGATAACTTTTAAATACGTTTTTCAATCAAAGAAATTATTAAACTAATCGGATAGCCATTCCCAAATAAAACATCTCTAAGGTAGTCGAGCTCTGAATCAAGGAAATGTGGTGAGCAAACATGCAGTGCTCTATCAACTAGGGAAGTGACCATGGGCGCACGGAAGGGGGGAGGCAGAGGGGGGGGGGAGCTGCCCCCCCCCCCCCTTAGAACTTCAGATTTACATTAGATATGGCTGAAAAAGCAGTTGATAAAACTTAGAAGGTTGAAAAAGCTGGAAGTAAACAGCTGGAATGACAGAATAACAGTCAAACAAGAAGCAATTATCCATACTGTCTCGGGAAGATTTAGCTCTAATCCAAGAAGATTGATTAATGCTGAAGCTTATTGATGAATTATGATTTTTGGTGATTACCTACTAATGACGATTTCATAGGTATGATAGAACTTGTTGATAATGTAAGGTTTTTGTGAGCTGCCAATATAATTTAAGCCCCCCACCCTTCAAAGAATCGGCTGCCCCCCCTCCCCTCTAGAGAAGAAGCTATGTAGGCCCAAGAAAGTGACCACTCCTCATTTCACCGCAGGAGAATGATTAGTAGAATTAAGTATCGGTCACTGATTTAAGTATCGGTCACTGTGCGTAGGTTTTCTATAGACCCCAGACTCAATACATGTGTCATTACGGTGCACCTGGCCATTCAAATATGCAAGACGCCTATCCACCTCTGATTCTTGAATGAATTTGAGTTTTGAATCAAAGGAGTTAAGCAAGCGAGAGAAGGACCCCAGAGATTCCTCACTACGCTCCAACAAATACAAAACGGTTTTGAGTATTTTTCTAAAAATACTCAAAACCTTTTAATAAACATTCTTCGTAGCTTTCATCTCCTCAAAGTAATTCTATTTTCTTAGCTTATTTCTCAGTCTGAAATAACAAAATAGTTTGTGATCTAAGTCCAGGTAATTCAGCGGGAATAGACGGGTCTAGTTCTACAATTGTTAAAGAAATATTGTCTGCGGTAATTTTACCATTGCAGCATATAATTAATCTTTCATTTAAAACTGGAGTTTTCCCATCTGCTTTTAAAGAAGCGAGGATAATCCACTTCACAAGGGTGGCTCTCTTGAAAACCCATCAAATTGCCGCCCTATTTATATTTTGTCAGCTTTTTCAAAAATACCGAGGGCATATAAGGTTTTTTTAGCGTTGTCGTAGAAACTTCAAAAAGGGCTCATTCGATTGGAAATTGAAAGGGCTAGTGTCCTTTTTAATAGTCAAAGTGATTAGAGGGCAACTAACTCCCTCTCAGGCCCACCATTTCCGCAAACACATCCAATCAAAATTTTGAGATAGCGATATATTTATGGCTATCTCAAGAGGTTTAATAAAACCTCTTTTCCATACCATCGAAGAGGTAAAGATCTTGGTACTTTTCTTAGAGGTTTCGGCAGTTTCTTTTTCTCGTTAAGGTTAGTCAAATATTACTTGTAAATTGTACAAGCAAGTCAGAAACTAGTAGCCAACTTACCAGTTGTCTACCGTAGCCACTAATCGTCTTCTGTATTTTTGTAAATTATATTTACTCAAGTTCAATATATATATATATATATATATATATATATATATAGATATATATATATATATATATATATATATATATATATATATACTATATATATAATATATATATATATATATATATATATATATATATATATATATAATATATATATATCTATATATATATATATATATATATATATATAATATATATTATATATATATATATATATATATATATATATATATATATATATATAAACTCAATATTTTTTTTCGAAGTATTGAGTATCTTCCGCTAAGTTTTCCAGAGCCCAAGTTTTCCCATATGAAGTAACTGCAAGGGGGGTGTTTACTTTTTAATATAATTTAAATAAACACGTTACAGTCAGCATAACTAAAATAAAACATTTCAGTGTTCGAACCTTTTTGATAGTGGGAATTGATTGGAGGGAAACTAACACCCCTCTCACACCTAACATTTCCCCAAACACATCCAATCCAAATCTTGAGATAGACATTTTGTTCAACACAGTTGAAAGTTCTGCAAATTAGGTCTTTGTCAGCGTTGCCGTAGAAACTTCAAAAAGAACTCGTTCAATTGGAAATTGGGAGGGCTAGTGCCCTTATTAATAGTCAAAAGCGATCGAAGGGCGAATGCCCCCCCACACCCATCATTTCCTCAAACACTGCCAATCAACATTGTGATATAGCCATTTTGTTGAACGTAGTTGAAGGGTCTGGAAATTATGTTTTTGAGTATGACAACCCCCTCACAGCCCTCAGGGCTAAGGTTGTAAGTTATGCCCTGGGGGCATATGATGGTTTTTATAGAAAGTGTTGTCGTAAAAACTTCAAAAAGAGCTCTTTCAGTTGGAAATTGAGAGGGCTATTGTTCTTTTTAGTAGTCAAAAGTAATCAGAGGGAGAATCGCCTCCCCCCCACGCCCACCATTTCCCCAAATATTTCTGATCAACATTTTGATATGGTCATTTTGTTCAACGTAGTTGAAAGGTCTGAAAATTATGTCTTTGAGGATGACAACCCTCCCCCTATAGCCCTCAGGTCAAGGGTCGTAAGTTATGCCCTGGGACATATAAGGTTTTTATAGAAAGTTTTGTCGTAGAAGCTTCAAAAAAAAGGCTCATTCGATTGGGAATTGAGAGGACTAGTGCCTTTTTTATTAGTCGAAAGTGATCAGAGAGTTTCTAAAAGCCAGAATATAATTTGTACTTAACTGAAAAAAATTCTTTTAAATGTTTTCACTTTTATAACTTTAAGAAATCAAAGAAATCGTTTTGAGTTTGACTTATTTTAACTTCTGTTTGTTTTGGGTTTCATTTATTTATTGATACTGATTTGTGGTAGTTGTATGCTTGGTAGATTATTTAATTCTATTTTTGTTAATTTTTGGTTTAATGAAGTTCTTTACTTTTTTTTTGAAAAACTTATTTTGTGCAAAAAGTTTCTTTTATTAATCTTTTAAAACACGCATTCAAAAACTACGCTTAAAGATTTCAAGGTGTTTTTGGTTTAATAAGAAGGTTGAAGAATTAAACTACAAGCGAAACTAGACCGGGAGCGAAATTATTTGAAACCGGTTATTCCAACCGGTTTAATGCGAAGGTTTAAGAATTATACTACAAGCAAAACTAGACTAGGAACGAAATTATTCCAACCGGCTTATTTGCGTTCAATACCATTAACGGCCGAAGAAAAAATAAGCTAATACAACTTTATTAACAAGACCACGGGATGTTCGAAACGGAGCGTTCAGAATCTTTAATCGCGCTTGGATCAAAATATGTTTTTGAGCATGAGAATCGCTCTCATGTCGCGAAATGTCAAGTTTTATAATCGAAATTCGGTACCTTCGTATCAATATGTACACTAGCGTCGGGTGGAAGGGTTGCCAGCATTGGAGTAAAAACTTCCATGTCCATGCTATTGCCACCGTCTTGAGAAGCACTTTCGTAAGACCGTTCAGCTGCATGAATTTTCGTCATTAAGCTGCCATTCAAAGTCGATGTCAAAAATACATGACTGCTACGAGCAGCCCTAGCTGCCACATTTGCATTCCCTAGGACAAATAAAATTAGACTCATATACAATGGGTCAATTTGTTGTGAAAAAAACATACTTTTGGCGAAGTTTCAACGTTCAATCTAGTGAATGCTAGCAAGGTATAGCCAACAATTTCAGCCAGAATTTTCACCAGGAACATACGTAGGGAACAGGGGCGTCAATTGCGGTGACAGGGAGCGCAATCACTCCTCTAAATTTATTAAACATATCTTTTCGGTATTTTCATTTAAAAAAAAGACACAAAATGCCCCCCCCCCCCCCACAAAACACCAAATTCTTTTTTACTTTCATTTAAAATCCCAAAAATAGTTGCTGATCCACACTCTATATTTTCATCAATTGGCAACCTTGGCAGTATATCATGTTTTGTTAAAATGTGTCAATTCGTAGAGTAATTAATGATTAACTTTAGCGTAAAGAGCGAGATATTGAGGAGGGTGAAAAAACCCTCGTATACTCAATAATTTCTGTTCGTTTTAAGTTTTGCTCCTTACTTTGGTTTGAAAAAAATTGTTTTTCATATTTAATTTCTGATCGTTTTTTAAATAAAGCCGGGAAATATAGCTCCCCCTCCATGGAAAATTCCCTGTCCCACAAATAATTCCTTTAGTTATTGTTTTTAACTAAAAATAGCTTTTTAATTATTTTTAAGTAAATCATTTCTTAAACCACACTAAATTTTCAATTACAAATCAAATAGAGCAGAAAATGTTTATTTAAGAAAATGTAAAGGGAGAAAAGTTTATGTACTAATATAAGTCCGAAACATTCCGGCTATGAATCCCGAATGCTTTACCAACGAAAAAAAGAGAAAAAAAAACTATATTTCAAAGAATATCAAAGGTATAAGGTTAAATATTTCAGACATCGCACTATCGCCAGCGTTGCCAAACCTAGTATTTGTTGCGAATGTTTACTACAAAAATAGCGTCTAAACTACAAAGTCCAAAATTTCAAACGGTACATTTTCCATGACTTCTTCATCTGCGTCAAGATTTAAATTTATCTTTAAAGAATATCAGAGGAATATGGTCATTTGATATTTCAGATATTAATCAATAATCATGGTTGCCAACCCAAGGCTTTATAACTAGCGTTGTCCCTTTCTGAAAATTTCTTCGGACTCATTTGCTTGTATCAAATTCTTCAACTTAAAATCAGACGCGTAAAAACAGGTTAAAATGATAAAAACAGTGTAAAAACAGGTTAAAAACCGTTAAAAAAACAAACAAAAAAAAAACGGGGAATAGTGGCAACCCTAGGAAGAAAATTAATTAAAATGTTGTGCGTCAAATTTTAATCCGAATTGCGTACACAAATTGCGGGTAGGTTTAGGAACGTAATTCCGTTTATGGCACAAATATGACAAACTACTGGTACAAGAAAAAAACTAAATTGATGTAATATTTGAAATAGGTAGCGCTGTACTTAGCAAAACTATTTAAATTAATGACCTACTTGTTCACAAAAGGAAGAGGATTCTAACGGTAAAAAAAATTAAGTTTCTAGGTGGTATAATAAAGTAATTAGAGTAGTTTAAATATCAAAAAGTTTTCAAAGTGATAGATACATCGCCTGTGGCCGGAATTAGAGACTTTTGACCGGGAATTGGACGATGATTCATTCCAATCAAAGATTCTGACCGAAACAAACGAGTATGGGTAACTTATAAAAATGGAAACTGGTAACAAAAAAATATCAACGCCATCTAGTATCTGGCGATTTTGGCATTTTTTTCAGTGTAATAAGAAAAAAAAAATAATTTAATTAATGTAATTTGGAAAAATTAGGGTAGTAAAAAGATACTGACCTTACTTCCTGATGGAAAAAAAAAAAACGATTACAAAGTTTTAAAAAATGTCAAGTGTCACCAAGAAGCCAGATGGCGTTAATAGCTTTTTTTACAACAATAGCACCAGTTTCCACTCTTGTAAATTAAAAATACTCTTTGGATTTAACAAAAACCTTTGAATACTATTAACACAAAACAACGACATTTTCAAAACACGCAAAACATTAACGCAAAACATCGATCTCAATGAATCTTTTTTTGAAAGCAGAATAAGTCTCTTGCGTAGAACTTGATGTACCAAGGACATGATTATAAAAAGAAATCGCCCCCGGGCCCATCTTAGGTCTATTGATATTGATACTACGACTTTCTAATATTTTTCTTAGAAAAATCTGGTGATTCCAAAGTTATGATTTTTAGGGCAATATCACGTTTTAGTCAGCATTTTTCGGCCAACCGTTTAGGGCTCGAAAGCAGGTCTTTCTCGGTTGGGGTGGAAGGATGTTAAAAGAAAGATTTAAGGGAAATTGGAACTTCCTGGGAGGGTGTAAAGAGGGAGACTTTGAATAGATTTGGATGGAGAAGTGTGTGCAGCTGTTTTCGCCT
The DNA here is from genome assembly GCA_027921565.1 of Artemia sinica. NCBI lineage: Eukaryota > Metazoa > Arthropoda > Branchiopoda > Anostraca > Artemiidae > Artemia > Artemia sinica. The sequence goes on along the minus strand of CM051276.1, from coordinate 46,665,614 downwards.
CATGCGGCTAGGTGCTGCGGCAAGTTAGTAGTGGTAGTAGTTGCCACGCTGAACCATGAAAATTAATTATCAAAATAATTAGGTAGATTTGATCAAGCTTCTCGTCCGTAATTCTTTATCCATTTTTCTTTTTTAGTTTGGAACCTATTACTACCAACACCAGCATACCTGTAAATATAGGTATTTCTAATTAAAATTGGGTTCCTGATTTTTCTAAACTTTTATTATATATAGTGGCTGCATCAGTTTCCAATTAATCAGTTGCAAACAATCAGAATTCATTTTCACTGTCTTTGGTATATTGTAAGAGAGAAGAACATACCCAGAATACCCAAAGAGAATACCCAAAGAGCTAATCACGTATATTCTACTCACAAAAATCTAAGCCCTCCCGTGTTTTTACATGTAACTTTACCAACAGTTAGATTATACTTAACAAACGTTTTTGAAATTTACCTTGGTAGTTCGTTGAAGCGCTGCCATCTGGTCGAGACTGCTTAGTACAACGAAAGCGCCACAGTGCGACAAGCATAGTGAGTAATATAAGGAGCAGCGCTACCGATAACCCAAGAATGATTCCTAGAAACGAAATATTTTATGATAAAAAAAAAAAAAAATGAGAAAACCAAGAACAGCACTCCTCAGTGAAAAAGAAAGAATATTAAAGAGTAAAAAATAACCTTTGTGAAAAAATATGTAAATTATCAAATAATACAAACCAGGAAAATTAATCTACTAGACTACTAATGATAAAAATATCAAAAATACTAGAGTCATCTTCCACGAAAGCAAAAAATGACTGAAAGAGAAAAAAAGTCAATTGAAAATTAATACTATCCATAGTATTTGAAGTAGCCAATATTTTGTTTAGGTTTTGATTTAATTTGCCGCTTAAAACCATTTCTTTCATTTGACAAAATAAGTGCAGATATTATGACAACGATATTTACCGTAGACAAGATGGCTCCCCTTACATATTAACTTCTATAAGCCTCCCTTGTTTGGTTTAAACTTTATTTTTTTAATCACGTTTCATTATCGTTTTCCTTTTTTCAGCCACCTTATATGATTAGCCATGGTGATTATTTTTACTTCCTCAAAATCACTGATAAATGGTGGCTTCAAGAGATGTACATAAGAACTTTCCTTGTCAACCGGACCAACCGCAAGCATTACTTCTGTACACGTAAGCATACAAAGCAATTTCAGGGGTGATCGTATCGATCCAGCAGCCCCAGAATATCATAAGAGGGCTCATTCAAACGGAGCTCAGAGCTCATTCTTTGTAAAGTTAATAAATTTAATATCAATTTTAAGCAGCGAACACCTTTTAAGCAATATTCCGAGTTGAAAGGATACGAAGGATACTCTGTTCTCACTCGTATAGCCTTTGTGGCTAAATTAAAGGCTAAATTGGCCTTTTTGGCTAACTCGTATAGCCTTTGAACACCTTTTAAGCAATATTTTGAGTTGAAAGGATACGAAGGATACTCTGTTCTCACTCGTTCAGCCTTTGTGGCTATTTGTGGCTAAATTAAAGACTAAATTAGCCTTTATGGCTAACTCGTATAGCTTTTGAACACCTTTTAAGCAATATTCCGAATTGAAAGGAAGTAAAGGATACTCAATCCTATTTTAAATTATGAGGTCACCCACCTGATAGTCCTTTGCTGACACAAAAGAAAACTACCCCACATCTTAGGTTCTTCATGGCATCAATATATTTCTTGTTTCATATGCGGATTAAATTATCATACATAAAGATATTAAATTATATAAGGAATCTTTATATTATCTTTTTATAAAGGGAGTTTAAATAAAATGAATAGGCAATAGGTATCTAGTGATATGTACTGCACTTAACTCGCACTCGCTCTTTTTAAGGGAATGTGCTTTTACACTGAAATAGAATTATTTATTCATAAGAAAAATTATTGAAAAAAAATGCAGCATAAAAGAATGTGTAGCCACGAAAATTGATGTACGAGGATGCAAAAAGGGATAGGGCAAGCCAGTACTACAAAAAACGCTATCTAGAGTCGAATGAGCAAATAGCTTAGAATACGTTCTCAACAATAAACAAGTCATCTCTTTGGTATTATGATAGAAAGACTCCAAAAAATTACTAGCCATTCAATGATCGCTCGATCCTACTTCAACTCATGTTGAAACATATAGACCCCCATCAGTAAATTGTGAAGTAGCTGGATTTTCAATGAGAATTTAAGCCCTTTCTACAGCAAATAGGCTTAAATCAAAACAATGAATTTGAAAACCTGAATAGCCAACCTCTTTTAAAGAAAGGGTTAATAGAATATATTATTCATCTTAGATAACAGGTAATTCTAGTTTATAATTTTTGCTTGAATTATGCATTGCTAATTTGCAACCCCGGGGTAGGCTTCCTTGTTCTGCCCACTTTGCATCACTTCGACGTTATGATACTCAGTGTTCAGCAAATTTCTTTCCATCCCTTATTGTTCGCTCGCATTTACTTTGACTCGTCTTGAAGACTCCCCTCAGTAAATTGTGAAGTAGCTGGATTTTCAATGAGAATTTAAGCCCTTTCTACAGCAAATAGGCTTAAATCAAAACAATGAATTTGAAAACCTGAATAGCCGACCTCTTTTAAAGAAAACTACTACTACTACTACTACTAACAACTCACCGCAGCACCAAGCCGCCTGAGGCCAACACAGCTACGCACGCTCCTCCTCCATCCCAATCTATTCAAAGCCTCCCTTTTTACACCCGCCCACGAAGTTAAAGAAAAGGTTAATAGAATATACTGTTAACCCTTGATGACAAGTAATTCTTATTCTTTGTTTTTCTTTGAATTATATATTGGGAACTTGCAACCTTGTGGGAACTTGGTAGGCTTCCTTGTCCTGTCCTGCTCGAAGTTGTCAGGTTTTTTGCTTCTTCTTGTTCTTCTATTTTTTCCTTCTTTGTTTTATTTTATTTGTGTCTTTTGGTAAATCCCAAATTTATTTTTATATTAGGTTAGCCTTCAATTCGAGCTTAGGTCACTGTTGGCTCTGTTTGAAGAATTTTCGTTAGTCTATAATGAGTGTTAAACAAAAATCTTGAATCTTGTCGTTTAAAGTTTGAAGGTGAATACCACGCGATAGTAAATACTGTTTTAAACGAGGGTGAGTCGTATCTACAGTTTTTGCCGATGTTATCAGGTCATGAACAATTACGACATGTACTGCACATAACGAACAAATAAAAGTTCAAACGAGGATAATTCCTTTTATCAGACAATGAAAACAGATACAAAAATATTGATATTTGAACACATACACCAGTGGTCGTCATCAGCAGAAAAACTAAACCATTACAACAAACGTATTTATACAGAATAAATTATTTACTTTCGGGTCACAAACAGTTTCCAGGTCATTCACTAGATCTATAAAATAAAAGTTCAAAATAGGGATAAAATCCTTTTTAATAGACAGTGTATAATGAATTTCACAAAAAAATACCAGATATTTCGGTCACATATACAGTGACCGAAATATCTGGTATTTTTTTGTGAAATTTATTATACACTGTCTATTAAAAAGGATTTTATCCCTATTTTGAACTTTTATTTTATCCTCATGGAAGGGCAGCGTGGTCTCCGAAATTATCTACTTCACTAGATCTGTCTGAGAAAGTTCAGTAACAGAATTCATTCAGAATTGAATTGTAAATTTTATCCAAATTTTTTTGTATCTGTTTTCACTGTTAATAAAGACTTATCTCTATTTGGACTTGTATTTGTTTGTCATTGAAAGGCAATGTGGTCTTGGAAAATAATACCTAATTCATGGTATTACAACAAAAATGCTGCGCTTAACTCGTACTCAGTTTCTTCAGAGAATTTCTTTTTACACTGATTTGAGCTATTTATTCATAAGAAAATGTGAATAGAAAATTAAAAAGACAGGCAGAACATTGGGTGTACGAGGAAACAAAGTGCTATGTCTTGATGCACACTCCTACAAAATACTTGATTTTCAATCCCTTGCTCTTTACTTACATCGTTCTTTACTTAGGCAGCGCTATTGCGCTACCTATGATTACTCTATAGCGGTCTATTGTATTAACCCGTCTGGTGGGTTTTTTGTGACTGGTTGCCTTGTGAGGCCCATATAACGTACCAGTACCCCTGAATTGAGCTATTTATTCATAAGAAAATGTAAATAGAAAATTAAAAAGACAAGCAGCACATTGGGTGTACGAGGAAACAAAGTGCTATGTCTTGATGCACACTCCTACAAAATACTTGATTTTCAATCCCTTGCTCTTTACTTACATCGTTCTTTACTTAGGCAGCGCTATTGCGCTACCTATGATTACTCTATAGCGGTCTATTGTATTAACCCGTCTGGCGGGTTTTTTGTGACTGGTTGCCTTGTGAGGCCCATATAACGTACCAGTACCCCTGAATTAAGCTATTTATTCATAAGAAAATGTAAATAGAAAATTAAAAAGACAAGCAGCACATTGGGTGTACGAGGAAACAAAGTGCTATGTCTTGATGCACACTCCTACAAAATACTTGATGTTCAATCCCTTGTTCTTTACTTACATCGTTCTTTACTTAGGCAGCGCTATTGCGCTACCTATGATTACTCTATAGCGGTCTATTGTATTAACCCGTCTGGCGGGTTTTTTGTGACTGGTTGCCTTGTGAGGCCCATATAACGTACCAGTACCCCTGAATTGAGCTATTTATTCATAAGAAAATGTAAATAGAAAATTAAAAAGACAAGCAGCACATTGGGTGTACGAGGAAACGAAGTGCTATGTCTTGATGCACACTCCTGCAAAATTATGCAGTAGTGTGCATCAAGACATGGTTAATTGTAGAAAAAAGCCAAGACAGACAGTACGGGGGATCAAGAGGCAAAAATGTTTAAATTGGACGGGTAAGTGGTGAGAGTAAGCATGACTCTCTTATTGGACAACTTGTGTGTTAGTTTTTGGAACAAGGGCAAGGTGCTGCCAATTTCGAAGAATTAATTAAATAATCAACTAGGAACACGTTCCCTGTAAAGAACAAATTCAACACAATTGCAGTTCCTGCTTAAGTAGTGCTCAATAGTAAATAGTGACTGTGTAATAATGATAGTAATAATTACTGTCAGTAATAGTTTTTTATTGTGATTAATTACTTTTTTACTGTAATTAATTAATTACTGTAGTAATAATGAAATGCCTAACGAAGAGCAAAACCTTTAGTACGGTGCGTTTAAACCGATTTCATTTCTTGTAAGGAATCCAATTAAAGTCGGGACGGTTGCAATCTTCTCACCAGAGAAGAAGAAGAATATATTACATATACATATACAGACTTACCAATCTGCTGCTCCGTAATGGCTGAAGACAATGTCACAAAGGTCCCATTAGGCGAGATATTGCTATCAGACATTGTTAAGGAATAGTCTATAGTTATGGGCGACGATAGTGGGCCATTTCCAGCAGATGTTCTAGCGGCCATGCGGGCTGTGTATATCGAACCAGGCTGCAGGCCAGAAACCTAACAAAAAAAAATTAGTTATCATTCTTAAGTTAGGATATGACGTCAATGGGAAAAAAAACTTCGTTTAAGTAACTCGAAACACAGGAATTTGTGATAAGGCTATAGCTATGACTTGCACTAAACAAAAAGATAATACAATAAGATGGATAACAGACATTAATTACACAAATGCACATATAGAAAAGGGACAAAAAAACGATAAAGCTCGCATCTTAACAAAGTCCAATGTGATAATTATGGCCGATGTATTAAGGCACCAAAACGACAAAGAAGGATAAGTTAGGTTGTTTGGCTAATAAATCGAATATCGCAATGCAAAGAAGGGAGGAAAAACCAAAACAGGTCACAGTTGGTTACTGGACTGATAAAACTACCTGTGTAATAATTTCAAATTCAAATTCATTTAATTCAAAAACAAGACACAGCTCTCGTGGACAAAGCCCAAATATGATGTCTCTTAGTCATAATTAGCAAAATAAAGTTGTCTGACAAAACTTTGTCAGGATAAATAAACTAAAGGATAAAAACACTTGAGATTGAGAATAAAATTGTCTGATAAAACTTCGTCAGGATAAAATAAACTAAACAATAAAAACACTAGAGATCATTGTAATATTTCACAAAGCTTGGCACAAAGCTTTTACTGTAGCGCATGGTGTTAGTGGACTGGGGTTAGTTTCGGAACCTTCTCAGCCACTTCCCTGGGGGGCCGAGATCTTATAGGAACAAAAGGTGGGGGAAGGAATGATCGGTAGATGGGATGTTGAAGGAGGGAGGAGCCAAACCTTTGGCATAATTTTTCTCGGCGGGAAGAAAGGGATTCAAGTTTAAATCCCTTGAGGTAAAAGGAGTAAGGTAGAGGGGAACCGCCATAAATGATTTGCAGTGATCTCTTCTGAACTCGTTCTATTTTATCAGTTTCATCCTGGGTAAGGGCAAAGTGCCAAACCGGACAAGCATATTCAACAAAGGGGCGGATGAAAGTGTAAAATATTAGTTTCAGCTTGTCCTTAGGAACTCGAAATTTTTTCAGTGTTTTTAGCATTTGGATTGCGCCGTTAGCTTTTTTACAATTGTCTTTGTATTCTCCCGCCATGAGAGGTCAGAAGAAATCAACACACCAAGTAAAGTTATTTTATGGCTTATTAGCTCGGAAGCGATAGGAGGTTCGAAAGACGGTTGAGTATTCTGAAGAAAAGAAAATGTTGTGACCGAGCATTTGTATCCTTCTTTGTCATTTTGGTGGTGATAATGATTTGGTGATGATTACCATTTTTAATTTTATTAAGATACGAGTTTTATTGTTTGTTTTGTTTCCCTTTTACCTTTTCTTTTTTTTGCTTTTAGATCTTGCCCATTATACGTATACCATTATTTGAAATGTCCTTTTTTCCCTTTTCTTTATTATACCTTTGGGTCTTTTCATTATACGTACACCACTATTTGAAATGTACATATTTCAGTCGTCGATTAAGCAAGAGAATCCAGGCATTGGCTCGGATTATCGTTATCTCTGCCCGCGCATTCGACGGAGACAATCGAGAAAGTTTTTTTTTTTTTTTTTTTTTTTTTTGTAGCAGTCACAGAACGTTCCGCGGTTCAATTGTTACGTATAATTAAGGAACATATTCGACCAGGGACACATATATAGCAGACGCTGCGTCAATGTAGAAAGGACAATCGCGGGCATATTATATGAGGCGATTGGCTTTACATCAGATAAATTAGGATATGTAGGATATGAACACTAAACGGTACGTACAATATATATATATATGCACAAGACAATGCACAATACATGCACATCACAATACTAACAACTTGGTAGATCCTGACAGAGGTACACACACACAAACAGTTGAATGTACTTGGTGTCTGGCAAAATAGCATAATAAACAATAGTGCGGGCCCAGACATCCATTGTCTGAATTCGTGTGAATTGTCTGAATTCGGAATTCAATGAGCTTTGTGGCGGCTGAAACAAGACGGAAAGGAGTGTAGGATAATTAGGACTGAATGCCAAATATTGTACTATTTGGTTATCTATCGGGGGCTAAGCGAAAGGCCCCCCACCCCAATCGGGGTGAGAAGAGGCCATAAGAAAGGATATAAGGAAAATGGTATGTACATGGGAGGGGTAAATAATAATAATAATAATAATAATATACTGCAATAAGAAGGCTTTCGCCTATATAAAAATTTACTTTCACTGAAAAAACTTGTCAGCACTATTCTTGACAGAGTGGGTAGTCGGTTATAACCACTTCTTGGGGGAGGTTGTTCCATTCGACAACTCGGTTTGAGAAGGCCCACCTTCCAACTTCTTTATTGAAAATGTTTTGCTGTAGCTTAAAGTTGTGTCCTCGCAGATTCATTGTGTTGAAGAAGAGCATTCCCTCTGGTAAAGTGAAGCTTTTGATAGATTGGGCAGACGAGGAGCGTGCGGAGCTGTTCGGGCCACAAGCGAATGGATGCTATAGTGAGTTTTTAGCAGTAGTATACTTTGAGTCATTTTAGTTGTAACGGGTAAAAATAGTGAGTATGTATTGTAGCTAAAATTTAGAAAGACTATTTTTCTGTTTCTTTTTTTTCTTTTCTTTTTTTATAGGTGTCAGGGTATAGAAGGTAAAGGTAAAGAATAAGACATTGAACTTTACAGTCCCTACCGGCGGTGCTGATCTCCGTTGCTGGGCCCTTCAGCCAGGAAGTGCAATGGGAGGTTGAGGGCCAACCATCCTGTGCTTTCGCACACCCTTCCTGTTTACCTTCCCCAGATTTCTCCAGGTACCCATTTAGAGCTGGGTCGACTCTGGCTGAGCTTAAAGAGTCACGCCACAGACGCCCGTCCCAAACCAAATAATTGGATGCACTAGGATTCAAATGCATTAGGCCCGGGTATAGAGGCAGTGATTATGGATATAATAGCCTCGAAATATTAAGTGGCTGTTCCAAAACTGCTTTTTCACACTTTCAAAATTTGTTCACGTCTGGCTCTCTTACCTTTGCTTTGATTTTGAGAGGAAGGATATCTTCTTTTTCCCACTCTGTAACCGGAAGGCTGGGATCTATAGTGAAGAAAAGGGTATAACCAAGCAAAATTCCGTTCACTTTATCAGGAGGGGACCATAAAATTTGAACTTGTTTCTCAACTGTTGTCCAAGAGAGATTCTTCGGTTCAGACGGGACTGGAAATAGGAAAGAATAAGTCAATGCACTGGAACGATTTTTTTTTTTTTTTTTTTTTTTTTTTTTTTTTTTTTTTTTTTTTTTTTTTTTTTTTTTTTTTTTTTTTTTTTTAGGAGGTTTTTAACTAAGGATTTTTTCTTTTTCTTTTTTTTTCCGTTGATATGGACTCCCGGATGTGGAGTTGAATTATTCGGATTTTTCTTTATTCATTAATGTGTTGCTTTCTTTTTTATTCTTTGTCACTGCTACCAGTTTTTCTCGTTTAATTTTTCGTTATCCTACCTCCAGATAAGCCCTCAACTAAATTGTACAAGACTTCCGCTTGGTCCTTATAGCAGTGCGTCTAAGTTCCTTGAAAACTATAATTCAAATGAGAAATATATTTTAAATAATTTTTGAAGTCCCGACCAAGGATACAGAAATTTTTCTATTTTTTCCGTATTTTAAAAGCTATCCCAGTATGATTGGGTACTGCAAAATATTGCGAGACCCAGCAACTGAAATTTAATATAAAATTAAGTAAAACATTCTTGTCTCTGGTATGACATAATTTTTTATATTAAATTATTTAAAAGTTGATCAAAATTCTTGTGTATAGCTTTTCAATAAGTGCCGTTTTACAGTTGCTATACAAAGGACTAGTATCTTGGTTATTACTCCAACTACTTCGCCTTTTAAGTTTATAAGTATTTTAGGAATTTCTTTAGTATTTTAGTAAATAAAATTCGAGAGAATGTAAGAAAATTCACATTTCTTCTGCGTAAGCCAAATATATATCTGATTCTTACAATATGTGGGACTTTTTTTTAATTGGGGACGGGAAATGCTAGTTGCTTGTGCAAATTATATATTTTATTTTATTTAATTATATATTTTATTATATTTTATATTAATGTTTTATTATTATTACTACAAAGAGTCCACGCCAAACTTCGAGCCTTCAACCTCCGAGAAACTACAAGAAATAAGTTGCCCTGTGCTCGTGTTTTCTCTATGAGTTGCCTTATGAGTGCCTATGAGTTGCCTTATGAGTGCCTATGACTTGCCTTATGAGTGCCTATGAGTTGCCTTATGAGTGCCTATAAGTTGCCTTATGAGTGCCTATGAGTTGCCTTATGAGTGCCTATGAGTTACCTTATGAGGCCTATGAGTTGCCTTATGAGTGCCCATGAGTTGCCTTATGAGTGCCTATGAGTTCCTATGAGTTACCTTATGAGTGCCTATGAGTTGCCTTATGAGTGCCTATGAGTTGCCTTATGAGTGCCTATGAGTTGCCTTATGAGTGCCTATGAGTTGCCTTATGAGTGCCTATGAGTTGCCTTATGAGTTGCCCTATGCCCTGTACCTTCCAAATGAAGAAAGAATTGTTATAAGAGTGACGATATTCTGTTTATTTTTACTCTACTATTTTAGTCCTTTCAAAAATATTTCGCAGCTCTATCACCAAAGACAATGTACTCTTCGGTTTAATCGCGCTTCTATCTCCTCCTCAATCTCCCGTGTCTTGTTCTTCAATATCACTCCCAGCTCCAAGAATTCCTTAAGTTTCACACAACTCACTCTTCAGTATTTTCTCTAAAATTCAAAGATGCGAAACACATTCTTGTGCCAAATTGTAACCGTATACTTGTCACAGAATGGACAACAAACTGAGATTGATAGCAATAAAATTTGAGTGCATACCGCAGCAACCAACTTAATAGTAAAAGGTTATTTCAAAAATAAATTTATGTTAATTTCGAAAAATAGCCTGAAACACCTAAAAATGGCAGCTGATCAAAAAAAAAAATACACCATTGGAATTGGCATGGCCCAAACACCATGTGCAGGAAACTTATATCCCCTGGCGTTAACATCAAGGAAGATCACTTTTTTGAATGGGTAGCACTGATGTGTCTGTCCTCTTATTTTCCTTTTTTTTTCTCCGCTACTAAAGGGGTACTGGAAAATCATAGAGCTGTTTAAAGGCTCATTTTGAAGGAAATTTCAATATCTAGTGCCTGTTGTAATTAACAAAACATAATTAAAAAAAAAAAAAAAAATTGACAAACTGATTCTTCGTATACAAGATGATGTAATATTGGATTTGATGTTATATTTGAGCGACTCCACTGTCTGACTTCTTTGGGTTTGTTCTCTACTATAGTCAGCTAAGAAAAAGCCAAAGGCTTTTTCTGTATGTCTAATACAAGGAGTCACTCAAACAGAGTCGCTCCTACAGGTCAATTGTGCTGAAAACGAAGCAGTTTATGCAGAATAACAATATAGTGTTCGTCTTCTTGCATCTCGATATTCTCCTCAATCTCTCCCATCTCGTTCTCCATTATCTCCTCTGAGTCTCAAAAATCCCAGAAAAATCTACAGTGGCGAATTGTCACCACCTAATTGTTTTAAAAGTACAAACATTTTGTCATCCTTGTCCCATTATGTTCACTTCTTTCAAAGTCCTGGCTTAACTTCAAAATGGCTCTTCCTTCTTGAAATTGACCTGTTCTTTATTTCACGACTTAAGCTATAAATAAACTTTCTTGACTTTATCACGCTTTTTCCAATATTTTGTTATAACTTGAAACAATCATCTAATGTTAAGAATTTTCAATATTCAATTGAATTAAGAAATTTTAATATTCAATTGAAAACTTGTAATGAGACATGAAGCTCGTTGTTAGAAACGTCCTATCCATTTTTTTACCTCTAACAGTGCTATTCGAGGGTGATTCATACTTACTCACCTTTCTCGCTTACTCAATGTCAGCATAAAATATTAAATCTTACCTATTCAATATTATCAAACCTTAGCAAAAATTGTAATCAATTTTAAATGATAACACAGCCAAGTTATTACAATTAGTTACAAATTAATTACAGACCCAGCTACAAATTAGTAGATGTCTTGTCTACTAATGACGAGAAACAAGAAATTTACAAACTAACACATTCAGAAGCTTTACGATTTATAAGTCTTATAAATATTTATATAATTATTTATAATATAATAAATATTATGATATTTCTAAATATTATAAATATTTATAACATTCAGACGTTCAAATAGCAGGCAGTTTAAAAAATAACACAGTCAATAGCTGCATAAAATACTGTCGTGCTATACACTCGTCAATCTAATATTGAGGAAAAATAATTTAACTAGAAAATTAACATAAATATTACAAATGGTTTCTAAAGGTTACTAATGCACTAAAGATTATAATTCTTTTTTAATACTACCAATTGTTAAGAGTGAAAATTGTTAAGGCTGTCTTGTTAAGACAGCTTTAATATAAAAGTTATCTTTGAATAGTTAGGAAATGCCATGACAGCCCCAAGCTTCCATTTCAAGACTTAACATATTTAAATTTGTCTAATAAGATGAAATTATTTATACTTTTTGGCAAGTTTGGAAATCAACCGTTTCTGTTTTACCTTTTAAAACCTTCTGATTATAGTCTTTTTGTTTATGGTAATTCTTGAAATTATTGCTCCCCTATTATCACTTGTTTTTATGAAGTAAAATTGAAAACCTATTATAAAACATGAAGCTTGTTGTTAGAAACGTCCTATCCATTTTGTACTTTTAATAGTGCAGTCCAAGAGTGATTCATACTTGCTCGCCCTTCTCACTTATTGTATACACTTAGTATATACTATAAAATATTAAATCTACCTATTCAATAGTATCCACCCTTCGCAAAAATTTTAATCAATTTAGATGATAACACAACAGGTCTCATGTACTATTGACGAGAACCCAACAGGATGAGCAGGCCCAGGAAGTTGACGGGAAACCAGGCATCTAAAGAAGTTTCCTTTTTCTTTATTACCTAGACATACCAAGTTAAATAAAAGCGCTGGAATGGGCAATTGGTAAGAGAAGCGGATTATTGTCGTCGTTGCTGGTGCTACAAATCTTCCTTCAAATAAAGGAGTCTGTTTCTGACAACATTGGTTTTATGTTATTCTTCTTCTTATTATTCGGATTAATAAGGAGGAGCTCTGGTAAAATCTCGTGGCCGGAATCAAATTCCGGGCCCTGCGGTGTGTCGCTACAACTAGGTTCGACCTCTGGGTCCCGTCGTACTAAGGTCAAACCCACTGCGTCACTACAGGACGTTGATGTTATTTGATTCTGTAGCTTCAATTAAGGAGATAATATATGAAAAGCCTACAGATGGCAACCAAGGGGTTGACCACGGAAAAGCCGGTAGTTACCACGTAACAAAAATGACGACCGTCCGATCGTCCGATCGTAGGTGAAATTGCTTTACGATGGGACGATCGGACGACCGTCCGATCGTAGATGATTTGTAATACCGAATAAACCAATTACGTCGCTTTGTGTCTTTTCATTTTCCTTTTTTTCGGAGCTGCGTCGCTGCTCAATTAGTACTAATTTTCATTGCGCGTCGTTAAACTTCGAGATTGCGTTGTTTCGGATTCGAGTTTTGAATTTTGTTTCTAGTCCCTTTTTATCAGATAAATGCCCTTTTTGTAGTTCATTATTCTTTTACTTGTTTGGTTTTCTCTTTTAACTAATAATCACGATTTTCCTTTTTTCTCGCAGGCGATTCAGTTACCTGCGCAGTTAAAAGGGTGGGTTATCCCTGTTAAAAATATATTTTTAGACACCCCTTTGGCTAAAATTCAATAAAGGGTGAAAGGGAAAATTAGTTCATACACTGTAGATGACGTGTCGTTTTATGTCACACCCTGTGCGGCATTTTATTGGCTGGTCTTCGTTCGTCAATTCCCGGGTGATTTTTATCTTTGTCTTTTTACTGCTATCAGAATATTCAGTTTTTGTATGACCTTTGATTTGGAAAGAAGTAAGATTGTTTTCTAATTTGACTCGTTTATTGTTAGCCTAGAGTGACATAGGTTATTTGAGTACGTACTGCACTGAGCAAAATATCTTTCCTTGAGGGAAGGAAAAGAGTTTTTTGAAAGTAGTATTTTCGTAAACCTGTAACCTATCTTTAATCTTTACATGGTTTGCTATAGAAAATCTTAATTCACTTTGCGTCTTTTCAATTGGCGTCGTGATTTTTTGAAACGTAACCCCCACACAAAGTAAGGTATTGGTGTAACAGAATACATTTTCCTGGGTCAATTCTAAAAAAAAAAAAAAAAAAATCTTCACTGTTTTATTCAGTCTTATGTCTCGCATTGGCCCTCCCATGTCAACATCTTCTTCCCTTCTGATACCACTCTCTAGGGTATATGACAAAGCAATGAACCTTATCCTTGAAGCAAATAGTTCTATTAATAAACCGTTGCTTTTCTTGAATTCACTTTATATTGTTTCATACGCATCTTTCGTTTTTCTTCAATTAAACGGGGACGTTCTTGTGGCCCTTGGAACTAGACCCTCTCTTGTCTCTAAGCATTCTACACATTACCTTCGATATCATTAAAGTGTTCGAATTCCATTCAGTCGATCATTCAGATTTGTATTCAGCACCTTTGACTGCTCCTCAGTCTCCCTTGAATACTTTCCCTGAGTCAGCTAGAGACTGTTTGAGGTGATTTATGTTTTTTTTTTTTCAATTTCTTCTTTTCTCTCTCCTTTCTCCTTTTGGCTTTAACAACCTCAAGTGGCTGATGTCTTTGTTGTGTCTTTGATGTCCAGTGGCAGTCCAAATTGTAATTACTGTTTTGTGCACTGCGCAAGGCGCTTTGCTCCAGTTTACTTTTCTGGGAGCAGTCAGTGATGGGTGGCTGACTGTTATTTTCCTTTCTATTGTTTTTTTTTTGCTTTTTCCACCTTTTGTTTTGTTTCTTTTTCCCGGCAAAAGAGCCTTCCGTAGGACATTTGGTGATTGATGTTGAATACTTTGTTTTTAGTTGACTATCAGTGCCGTATGTTTATTGTACGCTTTTTGTTAGAATAATAAAATCTTATCTTACGTTCGAAAAAAGCAAATATTAATACACGCTTCAACTTATTACTAAATATACTAAATATGTTGCTACTTTTACTAAATGTGTTTTAAGCTGTTTCATTTAATTTTATAGAAAAAAAAATTTATTCCCCAGATTTGAACAAGTTAAAACTTAATTTTAACTTGTTTTTAACAAATGAAACTGAAACGCTGTTGAGTGCAACTCTTTCTAGTTTACAGATTGTCAAAAACAGAGCAATTTATTACATTCTTATATGTGTCTATGACAGCTTTTTAATAATTAAACGGTTTGATTAAACTATACAGATTATGACTTGTGACAATTAGTCATTGTAACCACCACTAAAAATCTTGCTATAAGAAAACAAAACGAGTTATAAATGGAAAAAGGAAAGATGCCAAATTTTAATGGCCGTTCGCCTTGAAGAAACTCCAAGGAAACTTAAAAAATTACCATCAGCTTTTGTCCTAACTTCAAGAACATCGGACCAAGGGCTTGATTTGCCCTCAGCAACAGACATTTGCACCATTATCATATACTTCACATAAGGTTCCAAACTGGTTACATTAACATCTTCACTGGTGCTGAAATAAAAATTGTCGAATAAAATAATATAAAAATAATAATAATAATATATAATATATATATAATAATATATATTTAATATATAAAATAAAGTATATAAAATAAAATATATAAAATAATAATAAAAAAAATAATAAAATATTGAATTTCATAGATAAAACTTTGATAAGACTACAAAGAAATACCATTTTTTCACATAGATCATATCCAGCTTGCTCCTCTACACTGATTGAAATAAGCAAAGATAAAAATTACCAATTAGACTGTTGGTGGTAACAAACTGCTCGGGGTTGGTTCGGACACTGCCATCACAAAATCGAGTTTCGCACGAAAAATTTTGAACCACTTTTTAAGCTTATTATTTTTATTTCCACTAACATGCGCCGGTTTTTGTAGCTGTGTTGTTTACGTAAGTACATAGTTGAGTTTTGGCAGATGATTAGACTTATCATGTCGCTAGCTACAGCTCACCTTTTTTTTTTTTTTTTTTTTTTTTTTTCAGAAGCGACTCTTTAGAAATGGTCAGTGTGGGGTTGATTCGGACGCCATAGTCAGGTTGGTTCGGACGACTTTTTGAAAGCGTCCGAAACAACCCCGTTTTGTCAAATTAACCCCAGGAGGTGAGATATAAGCGCAGAGAGATACAATGACTGTTTATAGCATCCGATATATTGCTTCTGTTTTTAGCCCAACGATATAGGCTACGACTTTGCTATTGAGGTAAATATGGAGCAGTCCACATTTCTGACTTACGAATAAAGTGAACATACCACTCTATTGCGTTTTTTTATGCTATTTCCATACTCTTTATGCTCTCCTTTTTCCATCCTGGGAAATCAAGGCACAAGTTTCGATAGACTGGATGACTACATTCTTCAAGCAGAACAGTGAGATTTCTATCGGATCCTCCGAGGCAACAAGTCAAGCTAAAGCAAGTGGTTTCAACGAAGTGGTTGTAGAAACATTATTCAATAAACTTGTCTTAGTCTATGCTAAATACCAAATCCCTCCGGAGCGTATTTAGAACACCGATGAAACAAGTGTTCCTACTGTATTAACTACTCCTAAAGTGCTTGCCAAGAAGAACCAAAAGACGACACTAGATGACAGACGACATCAGCAGAACGTGTTCAAAATGTAACCATGATCTGTTTTGTTAGTGTGACAGGTGACCACGTACCTCCAGTTTTCGTCTTTCCGAGGTTAAATTTCCAACCACGGATGCTGAAAGATGGACCCCTGGGTGCTTTGGGACTAGCTCATCCAAGAGGTTGGATTAATACTGAAACCTTCTTGGAGACAATGAAACATTTTGTGAAGCATACCAGATCATCAAAATAAACCAAACTTTACTCTCACTGGACAATCATGACTGTCACCTGGACATCCGAGTAATCAACTACTGCTAAGACAATGGGGTAACCTTAAATATCTTCCAACCTCACTGCTCGCATCGCTTATAACCTTAATACATTCCGGTCCACAGACCATTCAAACAGCGTTGAGTAGCAACTTTAATGAGTGGTTGAACCTTCATCCAGGCCAACGTATCTCCACATATGAGTTACCAGAACTCAGCCGTGTTCCATGCCTCAAGAAGTTTAGCATGAGTAATATTATGGCTGGCTTTGCAAAGCCCAAACTGTGGCAATTCGACCGCAACACTTTCTGCCGTGCCGACTTTTCTGCTGCTTCAGTTACAGGTAGTCAATTGCTGGACAGCCATTCTCAACCTGCTGAGCCAGACCCACTTGAGCCAGACCAAGGTTCTGATGAAACTCAAGAGCCTTCTGTAGTCTTTTCCGTAACTCCCCAGCAACTATGACCATTTCCCGTGTGCCACCTACAACTACAAAGGGTATAGGTGTAAAGCAAAGAAGACGAACTAGAATATTTACAGATACACTGGAAAAGGAAGAGCTAGAGCGAATGGTAGAAAGCAGAAAAAGATACCAGAAGCAAGTTGTCACCACCCTTCCAAAAAAAAAGCAAGAAATCTGAGCATGGCCGACCGGGGTGAAGATATTGAGGACGAGTTTCAAGAATGTCTATTCATGGATGATAGTTCAGATGAATCTCTGCATCTCGGAAAAACAGAACCAGGCAATCAGTTGAATGTAAATATCCTAGCTGTTGATGACTTTGTGCTCGTGATATTCGTCGTCTTAAAAGGAAACGTGTTTCGTGTTGCACGTGTAGCAGAAATAGGTGATGATGATATGGAGGTGTTGTTTTTAAGAAATGTGACAAGGTTCGTTTTTCCTTATCCCATTGACCAGGCTTCAGTCTCAAAAGATGATATTATCTGGAAGCTCCCTTGCCCAGTTTCGACAGGTGGCACAAAGAGAGCTGCGAAAGCTCTCGGCTTCGGCTTTGATTTTTCCAACTTTAACTTTCGCTAAAGAAGTTTGTATTAAGATGTTTAATAGTAATCGAAAGTTTTATAACTATATTACAGTAGAATTTGATTCCCCGTATTCTGGGGTTGAAACAACCCCAGAATATGGGGTTGTTTCGGACGATTTTTGTTTTGTTTTTTTAAACCCTTTCAGAAAAAAACCTGCGGAGATGAAAATCGGGAAAAATTGTTGTAAATGCAGAATTCCTGAACACACATTGGGGTGCTTGAAACGCCCAGATATGTCTATTAGTTAACGAGATTTCTAAGAAAGAAAAAAAACGTCCAGGTCAACCCCGAGCTCCCCAAAGTAAGTAACGACTCTTGCTAATAGTAACCGAAACACAAAAACAAAAGTGCACAATTTAGCTAAATGCAGCCTTCCACTTTCCCTTAACAAATTAAATAGGCTTATCTTTCATTAAGTATATTTAAATAACACCCCATTGCATTTTGTTCCCGGAAGATCCCCCCTCCCCCTCGAGTGTACCCCCTTAATTTAGCTATTAATAATTTAGCTGAAGCATTAGCATAGCCTATGCTTAATTTATGTTGAAAAATGCAAGTTGGAAAGGAAGAAATTCAAGAACAGAGCATTAAATCATAGCCCAAAGGGTATGGGCAACTTACGAGAGTGGGAACTGGCAGTGGGAACCCCAAGAGTAGGCAAGAGTGGGAACTGGCACTAGTGTCAACAAAAAAGACCCTCAACACCATCTAGCGTTTGGCGATACTTGACATTTTGTCACTGTAATAATAAGAGTAATTAATTTAATTTGTGCATTTGGTAAAATTAGTGTAGTAATAAGTGTCTGATCTCAGTTCCTGACAGAAAAAAGATTACAAACCTTGAAAAAATGCCAAGCGACGCCAAACTTTAGATGAATAGATGGCTAAATTGCCAACGCTAGCCCCAGTGGCCACTATTATTAGTTACCCATACTCTTTGTCCTAGCCATTTAACATACGAAATGCGGGAGATATACTGGTCCTCAAGTAAAAGGAAGTCGGCGATTTAATTCGATTGTTTGATATGGCTAGATTCGGTTTAGTTTTAATTTGATTTGGTCTTGTTCGGAAATGTGCCGCTTGTCCCATGATAATAAAAATAAAACTTGAACATGTTCTCGCTGTTTTTCCAACATAAAAATGTAGGGGCCTCATCTCCTTGCGTCTGATTCATTCCTAGTGCTTTAAAACGTTTTGAAACAGTTGATTAAGCTTTTTCTATTAATATTTTGCCATATTCCGCAAGCGTCTGACACGGGTCTTGATCAAGCAATCCTTTGTCTTCAAAATTGTCTGCTGCACCAGAATCCTCAGGTTGGAAATCACTATTTTTGCAGCGTCAAAAACACAGTCTGTATGCAGGCCAGGATTTACCAATAGGCCCACTAGGCCAGGGCCTAGAGGTGCACAATGCCAGGTGGCAAAATAAAGTATCACTGAGTGATTCTTTCTTAATAAAAACTGGACTGCTGTTACTTATCGTCAAAGTGCTAGGTGCCACTCTGCCGCCACGCTACTTATTCACAGAAAATTGATTTTAATACAACACAAGAATTACGTGGCCACTACTAAACTGCCAAATGTCTCCCAAGATGGCAGTTGAAAGTCCAGCATCACCTCTCTCATTGCTTTTGAGTCATCAGTTGCGTTCTGTTACGTAGTATCCCTAAATTTTTTAGAACCTCCCCAAAAATCTCGCAAAAACGGAGCGGCAAAAACACTTGGACCTAGAAGGGTCAAAGATTTAATCCGGTCCCGTCTATATGGTGTAACCGACATACAGACAGGTCTTTTCTTCTTGTTTAATTTTCTCCCAATTTAAGAAGATTTAAAGAAATTATTTAAGGATCTTGGGATTTTAATAATAATTCCAAGAATCTTGGAAATATATATTTTGGAATTATAATATTGTGTTTATATATTTTATTTTATACTGTCAGTAGATATAAGGATTTACACTAGTTATTCCAAAAATTTTAACTTAATCGTTAGACATGTTGGTAACTGTACTGCATAATCGTTAACTATTTGTGTTTTTTTTTCTTTGTTCCTTTGTTTGTACTCCTCAAGTGCATTTTTGTAATGCATCGAAAGAGTACAAAAATTAATTATTATTATTATTATATCAGCTTCATATATTTCCATAGTCTCGGCTAAGCTTCGTTTCAATTGACATTCTCTGGCAACGCTGTACAACAATGTTGCTATCCCAAACACCCCCTACATTGCACCTTTCTGGAAGATTCTTAAAAATGATGATAAATTGAAAATCCGCTCGACTTTCTTCCGTTTCGCAAAATACCTACTGAGATATCCAATTTGGACATGCAATTTAAAGCTCGTCAATAGTCTTCACGTAGCAAATTCTACTATACCCGTTGCTAAACTTATGGAGAAACACAACTGAAAGACTCTAGCTACATTATCATAGTTCTTTTCTTTTGTAATTCTCCTTCATTTTCTTTTTGTGCGGAGACGGGCATAAAAGAAAAAATAAAAAAAAAACAATAATAATACAATAATAATAAATAAAAATAATATAATAATAACAATATAATATAATAATAACAGGAGTCCATAACATACCTTCTTAAAAAGCCAAATTCAGAGGAAAGCTCTAAATTTTGCCATTTAACAGTAAAATAAGTCACATTCAGATCAGGAGAAGTCCACGATATTTTCATCGAACGAGATTTTACCATTTTGATTTCCAGATCAGAGGGAGGGATAACACTTGAATCAGATACTTCTTCATTTGCGAGAAGGTCAGGGCTCAGTGTCCGTATAAACTTGGAAACTTGAAGACCTGACCTGGGGTCCTCAGTGTATGATGTCAGTTTTACTTCGTAAATAGTGTCAGAAACTGAAAATAAAATATTTAAGATGTTAATAAACGAAAAGGGGGGGGGGGTGAAAATTAAAATCAATTTATCCTGGGAACAATAACGATAGAACTTTTTCATAATATAGTATTATTTTCAGAAAAAAAAAACCTTTTGTCACTGTTTTCTTTCTTTTAATTCACTCCTCTCAATTGTATAGAATATTCAGATGTCTAAATATAACTTTCAATTTAAACAATCTATCAAGTTTTCTGTTCATTACAAAGACAACAGAGGGGGGCCATTTTGTGTTAAGGAAATAACACTTGGATTTGGCCCTTTTTTTTCTTTTCTTTTTTTAACTATACCACTCATATTCTTTTGTAAGGAATTAATGATTTAACGTCTCTGTTTCATGTGGAAATTGTGTAGGCTGCATTATTACCTTTGAAAAATCAACACTTAATATTTATGAATAAATTCATTCCGCATATTCATTCTATATAAATTCACGAAGGCGTCGGTAATTAAACTAAAAAGGGTCTTCTTTTTTATATTTATAATTACTAATTATCTATTTAATTTTCTGGTTAACTGCGTTTCAGTATCAAATATTTGCACAGGGAGGGGGGGGGGGGTCAAGTCCCGTACGGCCTTCGAAATCTCGAGACATTTTTACAATTTAATACACGAAATTTTTACTTCTTCATAAAAAATTTACTGTTTTTTTATTTTTATTCAAATATATGCCCATTCCCCTTCCCCGAAATAAACTTCTATCTAGCATAGCTGAAATTCAATTTTTAATTTCATTTTTTTTTTCTATTTGTGATAAATGAACCGCTTCCGTGGTTTTTACATTCGTAAGTTATTATGTATATTTGTTTGAATCGCCTTTTTACCCTCTTGATTTTACACACCTCTTTTTTTTTAATTGTCAGGGTTTAAATTCGTTCCCTTCTTCCACCATGAGGACGCCTTGTCGTGATACAGGCGAAATTCTTTTCCTTCCTACTGGCCGTCAACCCGTCATTTCCAAGATTTACTTCTTTGTTTTTTGTCACGGTAGGTGAGTTCAGCTTTAAATCTTTAATTTTACGCATAATTCCTAAATATCTTCAATATCTGTCACCTCTCCCTTTCTTCGTTTTTCCTCTTTAAATTTCCTCGTTCTGCGAGCGCAGATACGAACTTATCCTCAAATTTGGGCACTCACTCGCGAGTCAAAAGCCTCGTTCGTTGCTGTCGCCCTCTTGAGCCTACCTGAAGCAAGAATCAAACCGAACACTTGCCCCACTTTTTTCCTTTTTTTGTTAGGTCATTTAATCGTTCGTAAGTTATTGACCTTTACTCAACCCTCAAGTGCCTACTCAGATTGGCTGAAATGACAGAGCTAAAAATGATGAAGAACAAAATTTTAGTATACAAATAAGCAAAAAAAAAAAAAAAAAAAAAGAAAAAAAAAAAAAAAAAAAAAAAAAAAAAAAAAAAAAAAAAAAAAAAAAAAACACACTAATGTGAAGCATATAGGCTAATAAAAAGAAACATCACAAATATACCAACTAGGCCCTTTTTCTAAGAAGCTATTCTTATATCTTTGGTTAAATATAATGCAAAAGTAAAAAAAAAAAAAACACAAACAAATTCAACACATATTTTCTACTTAGTTTTTATAATTAGTTTTTTAGAACTTCGTTGCTGATTTTAATTCTTCGTGATTTTAGCGTCATGCTTAACTATAAAAGCTGAAAATTTTAATGTACAGAGCAAATAGTATGGGTAACTTACCAGAGTGGAAACTGGCTTTAGTGTCAACAAAAAAAAACCTCAATGCCATCTAGCGTATGATGGCCACAAATTATGAAGGCTGTTTTAATTAAATGAATCTTGAATCTTTATTGCGTTAACATAGAGGGCTGAAGGGGTTTCAATATTTTTTCTAATGTACGCCTCCTCCTCCGAGCAATACATTTCTGTCCAGCGTAACTAAAGTCTAATTTTTCAGATCATCTGTGAACAAAGTTGGAATAGTCTTCCTCGATCAGGTGTTGGCACCAGACCAACCCCCTTTCAGACGAGGCAAGGAAATATAAAAGGTACAAACTTGAAATCACCATTGTTGGAAACTCTTAATTATAGAAATAGAAGTCTCTACACCCCACAATTGCAGCAATTGCTGCAACCTATCAAAGACCGAATCACAGCCCGTGCTAGCAGAAAATTAAAAAAAAGGTTTTCGAAAAAGTTGGCTAGGGGGAAAATTTTTCTGTATTGATACTGATTGAGATATGGAACCTTTGGTAGAGATTCAATTAAACAGTAATTTACAAAAGTGAAAACACAGCTTTACAATCATAATAGTAATAATAATAATTAAGCAGTAATAATTAAAATAATTAAATTCAAATAACGAATAATAATTAAATAATTAATTAATTAATTGAAAACAATTTTGTTAATAAAGGAAAGTTTTGTTAAAATCTGGCCTGAATTTTTTTTAGGGACATGGAGAAGGGGGATCCAAAACAACTGAAAATGTGATTGAAAACTAAAAAATGAGCCATATAGGATCATAAACGTAAAGATATACTAGAAAAACTGACCCATTTCGGTGGATGCTAGAATTATATAGGCTTAGCTTAGATTTAGACAAGATTTCACAGTTGCATCATAGTTGAACCCCAAATCATAGTTGCACCAAACTCCGACCTTGTAAAAAGCTAGCATCTACCCAAACTGGCTGAAAATCTACAAATGTCTTAAAAATAAAATTAAACTTGGGACACAAGCCAGAAAATGTGAGGAAGAATACCAATTGTCAACTTTTTCAGGAATAGAAATTACCCAGACCAAACTTCATAGTATATTATAGTTACGAAACAAATTTTCGGAAAGTTCAAAAAAGGAACTAAAAACTCCTTGAACAGGCAGCAGACCGACTTTGGTTGTAATTTTCCTGAATTCAAGTACTTCTTTCTACAAATTGACAACTTTGTCAGGAATAGAAATTACCGAGACCAAACTTAACAGTACATTATAGTTACGAAACAAATTTTCGGAAAATTCAAAAAAGGAACTAAAAACTCCTTGAACAGGCAGCAGAACGACTTTGATTGTAATTTTTATGAATTCAGGTACTTTAAACTACAAATTGCCAACTTTGTCAGGAATAGAAATTAATGAGACCAAATTTAACAGTATATTATAGTTACGAAACAAATTTTCGGAAAGTTCAAAAAATGAACTAAAAACTCCTTGAACAGGCAGCAGACCGACTTTGGTTGTAATTTTCCTGAATTCAAGTACTTTTTTCTACAAATTGTCAACTTTTTCAGGAATAGAAATTACCCAGACTAAACTTAACAGTATATTGTAGTTACGAAACAAATTTTTGGAAAATTCATAAAATGAACTAAAAACTCCTTGAACAGGCAGCAGACCGACTTTGGTTGTAATTTTTGCTGAATTCAAGTGCTTCTTTCTACAAATTGACAACTTTGTCAGGAATAGAAATTACCTAGACCAAACTTAACCTCTCCCCTCTCTCGGGAAAATGTCAATTTCCTTCAAACCCTTGGAACCTTCCATGAGGACGTCCGGCTTTCCGTTTCTTCTCAGATAGAAAATCAAAAAGCATGATTTTCGACTATCTTCATCCATAAAACCTCACCTATACTATAGGTCATACCTGTTTTCACCATCTAAATAAATGGACTTATCCCCATTTGAACGTTTATTTGTTTGTCATAGAAAGGCAGTGTGGTCTGGGAAAAAGATACCAAGCTTAAGGTATTTCGTGAAAGTGCGTCGTACATATTGGGAGATGAGACCAATCAATACAACTATAAATAAAACATTTCTTTTGCAATTAGAAGACAGAAAAGATTTTGCCAGCTTTATTGGAAACCCATTTTACATTTAGGCAAGATTAAAGAATAAAATTTACATCTCAAGAGTTTGAATGAGCCCTGTTTATTGAACTCTCTCAGAAAAAATCTAGTGAATGAACCGGGAGAAAATTACCTTGTTCTGTATAAACATGTTAGTTTTAATTTTAATTTTAAGTATTTCTACTGATGACGATATCTGTATATGTGGTGGAGATATCTAGACTTTCTTACTTATTTTCACTGTCTAAATAAATGGACTTATTTCTATTTGAACGTTTATTTGTAGGTCACATCCTATTGACGACTATACTAGCTATACTGACCTTTCTTTCTTAATATCTTTAGCAACTAGGATCGAGCCAAATTGCTCACATGACTGATTCTTTGGTATGCGGTCAGTCAAACAATTACATAAAGCCATCCTCCCATATTTTGTCTAGAAACAAATCTATCATGTTGTCCTAAACCTTTGCAAGTGCCCGTATTTCAGAACCTTGCTTGACCTTTTTCACTATGCTCACTTTGAATCTTCAATCTTTGTTGACAATGATTGAATCTTCAATCTTTGTTTATTCATATTACACAAAGAAAGAAAACCATCAAAAATGGGTGTTTTTTAACGCCAAACAAGAATAGTATCCGTCGATGGCGATTCTAATTTTTTGGATTTTGTGCAAATCGCGGATATTGGCGAATGACTCACCTTTATGGTTGTTAGGTATATGCTTTTAATTTTTTAACTTTTTGTTTTTTCATTGGTTTTTTGTTGTTTTTTCACATTGACTTTCCGCGTTTGTTTTGGTGGTTTTTTCTTCGGCATTTTTCTTGAATATACTATTTTCTTCGCGCTGAAGAAGAGAGGCGGTTTTCCTCTCGAAATATTCGCTTTGTGTTTTTTTCAGTATTCTCGTTTGGCCTTAAAAAAAAACATTTTTTTTTTTTTTTGGTCTTATGGCAGGCCAATGTGGTTTAAGAAATTATTTTTATTCATATTGAAATAAAACCGATATCAATTCTTACCAAGGTTATCAATAACAATGGAGGTTGTGTTAACGGGCACTTTGATATCTATGAAATGTTGACCAAATGCTACTTGTTGATAACTCAACAGGAACCTACGAGGTATTTCAAAGCCAGGTACAGATGCTGTTGACACAGTCCAACCAACCTATTGAAGAAGAACGTTATATATAAATGACAGAAGAGAAAATCAAAGGAACACACAGCACACACATTTTATTGGGTGTCATTGAATCACGTAAATTGTGTGCGATATCTTGGTTTTATGCTGATTGTAATCTATCTTAGAAACAACACAGCGATTTAGTTGCTATTAAAGTAGCTAGAGGAGTTGAAGTTATTCGTCGTTTGAAACATTTTCGGCAAATTTGCAGGTGGCACTATAATTTAGCTAGGATGAAAGTGAAAACATCATTTGATGCCTTTTTTATGCTCTTTCATAATTCAATAAACGCTTCTGTCGCAAATTGCATCTTGAGCCGTTAAAGGGGCCCCAAAGGTATTTCATTTTTCTAACAACACAAAGAAGTTATCAACACAAGTTACGTTACTGAAAAGTTGTTTAAAACATATCACTAGTTTATAAATAAGTTATTCAAGAGTAATATATTCCAAAAATACTTATTACAATTCAAACCTCATTTATTGGACAACTCAAATATAAACCGTTTTCCTAACGTTTCAAGTTTTCAAATGCCGTCGACAAAAATAGCGCTGAATTTTGCAATTCGAAATTTTGCCGTCGACAATTCAGGGTATATTCCAACTCAGGGTATATATTTACATATTAGGGGGTGGGGTGGGTAAATTTCATGGTAACTTTGCAGTGGGCCATATAATTTAGCTAGGATGAAAGTCAAAACATAATTGGATGCTTTTTTTATACTCTAAAAATACCTTTGGGGCCCCTTTAAGGGCTCAAGATGCAATTTGTGACAGAAACGATTATTGAATTATGAAAGAGTACAAAAAAGGCATCAAATGATGTTTTCACTTTCATCCAAGCTAAATTATAGTGCCACCTGCAAATTTGCCACATTTTCTTTCGAATAAAATTTTGCTTCTTTCACATCATGCAATAGTTAGTCCTTATATTTTATATGGTTGTCTTTTATGGCTAGTAATTTTCACTCTTATTATAAACGTATCCAAATTTTACAAAATAAAGTGGTGAGAATAATTGTAGAATATGTGAAGGTATTTAATGATACAGAAACGTGCTATAGAAAGTTAAAAGTGATGAACGTTGGACAGCTCAGGGATTATCAGGCTGTAATTTTTGTATATCAATGTCGGAATGATATATGCTCAGATATTTTTCTAATTTTTTTAAGAGTAATAGTTGCTTACATGAGTATAGTACTAGAAATGAGGATAACCTTGTGATTGAGCATAGGCAGAGTATTTGGGCAGGCTTTACGATTCGCCATTTGGGACTGAGTGTTTGGAATGTGCTTCCGACGAGTATTAAGGCGGCTGAAATCTACAGCAATTTAAGGAAAGATTAAAGAAGTATTTATTGGGAGGGAAGGATGAGGAAACATAGTTTGTGTGATCTTCGTTTATTTATTTAATTATGATTTTTATTCTTTTTTTTTACGAGAAAGATAGATTTTAGATATTTATTTTATTTATTATCGTTATGTATATAAATATTCTTTTCAGTTATTTAGTTGGATTTATGGATATTTATTGTTGTAGTCGTTCGTCCTCAGAGCTTCGTTTCTTCTTGGACGGCTACTTATTAAATGATTTTTTTTTTTTAATTCAACAAGCAGTCCAAAAGAGTCTTCCAACACAGCACATTCCATCACAGTTTAAGCTGATACAGTCACCAATCTTCGAAAAGGAAGCTTTATATATTAATGACATATGGGAAAATCAAAGGGAAACGCGCAGGACGGGTGTAAAATTGAAGTAATCTCAACGCCCTCTGTGCGAAGTAAAAAATCTGAATAAACAAAAAATGAAAAGATTAAAGGGATCAGATCTTTTTATATCCAACCAATTATTTTTTTATTATTTTATTTAAACCACTGTACAATAAATGTAAAATAGTGGAGTAATACAAACACAAAAAAGAAAAAGAACAGCGACAATCTAACCACAAATATAAACACTAATAAAAAAAACGGATAAGACTGTGATGTGGGCCCAACCGAAAACTAGCATCCTGACTGACCTTCGCTTGCACCATTTCAAGCGAGGACAGAATTTCTGTTGCACCATAACGACCAACAAGGCGCCTATTGCGCACAGCAAGCGGCAAATATAATAGGAACTTACAATATCTAAAATAATTAACCTTCATTTGTTTCAGATCATGCTTAGTAAAAAGCGGATACAGCCCAGAAGCGGATAAAATCGCATGGTCACAGAAACTACAGTAGAGTTTAGCAAGACCATGCCTATTAAAACGTCCACGGTTTGCAACAATTTTCCCATAACCAGCTTTAAGCTTATCCTTCGAATCACAAATAAATTTACGTCGGATACTTCCTACGGACTCACAAATGGAAATACCAAGCCATTTAATAACAGGGACCCTAGGTACCGTAAAGGTATTGCAAGCAAGGGGAGTAGCAGGGGGATTAACAGCGTTAAAGAGTAAATATTCACATTTCAAAGTATTTAATGATAGGCCTATTTCACTAAGCATAGATCCCACCATGCTAACATTCCATTCAAGCCTCCTTTTGGAACGACTAATCAGGAGGAGGTCATCAGCATATGCTAAATAAGACACTTCCGAAAAACCAAAAAAACAACTGGAGGGAATCTTATTAATCACACTCGAAATACAAGCATTAAAAATATAAGGCGAAAGAACTCCTCCTTGCCTAACCCCGCTTTTAACAGGAATATTTCCAAAAACACATCCATTCGATTTCAATCTAACATATGAATTCGAATACCAAAAACGTAGCAGAGAAATAATCGATGGGTTTATACCAAGCTGATGTAAAGAATAAAAAGCCTGAGGGTGCACAACACTGTCGAAAGCTTTAGATATGTCTAAAGCACATATATGTAATGATTGACCTTTCGTTTGTGCATCCTTAAAAAGGAGAGCAAGCACCCGATGTGCATAATGACAAGAAATCCCCTTTCTAAATCCAAACTGATTAGCATCATAATTCACAAAATCAATAATATAAGGAAGAAGCACATATTCAAAAAGTTTGCTAATATTGCAGGCGACAGTAATAGGCCTATAAGAATCACATTTATTTACGTCTTTTCCTCTCTTTACAATTGAGGTAACAGTACCACATAGGAAACTATCAGGCACTAAAGAACAACAAAGACACATTTGAAAAAGTAGCTGCAAATGTTTTACTAGTTCCCGAGAATCTTTCCGTAAATGAAAAACGCTTATACCATCAATATCAATAGACTGAGACTTCAGCCGCCTGATCGATTCAGTAATTATATCAGCTGACACAGGAAGGACGTGCTTTTGTTGCATTTTTCCGGGAAGGCACTTAGCAAGGAGTTGGGAATATCGGCTATGTACAGCGAAATTAACACGGGAAAAAATATTAGAATAATGTTGGATCCAAGCTGATTGCGGAATATTATCACTCTTATAATCAGTAAACTTAGAAGAATTCGTCACAAACTTCCACTCTTTCGAACTGTTTGGAAAATTAACTCCAGCTTCACGAACGGACCGCAGTTGTCTTTTATAAGCCGTTTTCGTTTTACGTTTAATATCAAAAACAGTACCACGAGAGGGACGCCCACAAGCAATCCAAATACGTAACCATAGCTTGGCCTGATTTTTCACTTTTTTCAAAAGAGGGTCATAATTCCAAACAAACTTTCGCGTGTTGGACCGAATACGTTCAATTGGGACAGCTACTTGTTCGGTTTTTTTCAAACATAAAATGATTTGATGATAATACGTATTCAATTGCAAACGAGCACTAGGTGAGCTAACTCCACAACAGAGGAGGTTATAAGGCACATTAATGGTACTCAGCAGGCTTGCAAGCGTGGCCACATATAAAGGCCAATCACAACGATTCCAATTTCGCCGTTGAAACCACTTTTTTTCTACGGATTGGGGAGCATTTATTACTAGTTTAGATGTGACTGACACACACAGAGATATGGGTATGTGATCATAATCTCTTTCATCTTCATCAACATGGACAGTTGAAGTTGTAACACCAGCAGAGCATACACAGTGGTCAAGGTTAGACCGGGAGCCGCTGGCATGTATGTAAGTAAATGGAAGATCTTTTGTCAGAATCCGGAAACCAAGGGGGAGGCACTCGAGCAGTGAATCGGATCGGGGGGAGGACATTGTCATATCACAGTTCATGTCACCCATTAGTAGCCAATCATAACCAAGTTTCTCAATACCCGATACCAAATTTTTCAGTTTTTTGCACGCTTTAACAAAATGGGTGAATGACGCAAGATTATTCTTATTATGCGGCAAATAAACATTGACTAGTACAAGATCACCAATCCTGACGGCTAAATAAATATCATCAGATCCGTAACACTGTGGGGAAAGGGAAGAGAGTTTCCGATTCAGCACGCAAGCCAACCCACCGGAGGGACGACCACGAGTTCTTCGGGCATTTGTAGAAAAAACAATGTGACCGGGGCTACGTCGAAGGAAATTTACGCTCACAGCCGGCAATAAATGTTCTTGAAAAAGGACTACATCAAATGTATCAAGAAGATTATCAATACAAATGTCCTTATCTTTGGTCCCATTTATATTAAAAGAACAAATAGAGATAGGCAAAGATATCATTTGGCAATACCTTTGGTAGCAATAGCACGCAACTTGGGACATCGCAAACTATATGACACGTGGTCTCCACCACAGTTAGCGCAATTAGGGGACAACTGACAGGGAGAGTCCTTTGATGATTCGTGGGGATCGGAGCATCGGGAGCATTTCACGACTGGGCTTCTGCAATTGGCAACTACATGGTCAGGAGAACGGCATCTATGGCAACAACGCGGGATCTGAAAATACTCAAAAACGCGCAAAAATTCGTAATCAACTTTCAATCCATTTTTAATGGCATTGATCTTAGTTGCAACATCTACAAACGAAATTCTGAGTGCATGGGAAGTTCCAAGCCTTGTTACGTCAGAGACTCCAGGGTATTTAGTAAGGCGAGAGATATCATAATCAGTGCCTATACCCTTTAATAGACCAAAATATTTCTTTTCGATAAGTTTGGCTTTAGAGTTCGCTAAAACTGAGGGCACAGCCTTGCAAAAATCATTCACGGCCACATTATCAATTCTTACAACAAGTTTATCGTTAGACGACCGTATGCTGCTAATTGCCTCATGACCGGAGATCTTGTCAATTACCTCTCTACGTTTTGCTGGGTTATTCAAAACCTTAGGCACATTCGAGATAACAACTGTGGCTAGATTATCATTCGCGGGGACAGTAGGTAATGCCGGGAAATTCATATCATAAGTTGTGAGCTTAGAATCAATAACTTCTAGAGTTCGGCCAATATTATTAATCTTGGTAGCTAAGCGTGAATATGCTACAGCCGGTATGGTAGGAACTTCGGTTGGAAGTCGGATCACATAAATAGGAATAGTTATGTTCTCAGAATCACATTTCCGGATTAAATCAATCATATCTCTGATATTGTTTGTAATTGCTTTATTGCCAACGCGCTTAGGACAACAGTCATCTGGAACTGTAGCTGAATAAAGTTCAATCTTTGCAGTTGAAACGGCCGAATTCTCGAAAAAATCAACCGCATGACTCACAATAATATCGTCGTCAATTCCCGCTTCGAAATTCACTTGGATAAAGTTCAAAACAGGCGAATAAACATACCTGTCATTATCGCTTGCAACACTCATAGTCCGCTTTAAACCGGTTTATCTAAGCAGGCAATTCACATCACGTCTTGTCTTGGCAAGAGCTAAATGAATACTGATCTCATCAATATTTTCATATCCTTATAAATATATATTATAAAATAGTCAAATGCTATTAAAATAAATCTGAATGGATTTCAACATCTGATCTCGAAGAGGAACAGCTCATTACTATGGAATTTTTTATTCATCAAGCTACGAAATATATTTAAATATATTTATTGAAATATATTTACTAGATTAAAATATATTTAAATGCCCTCTGTACGAAGTCAAAAACCTGAATAAAGAAAAAATGAAAAGATTAAAGGATCAGATCTTTTTATATCCAACCAATCTCATCAATATTTTCATATCCTTATAAGTATATGTTTAAAAATAGTAAAATGCATTTAAATAAATCCGAATGGATTTCAAAATCTAGACTCGCAGGGGAACAGCTCATTACTATGGATATTTTTTCATCAAGCTACGGTTGATGGTTAGATCAGGGATGGGGATCTTTTTTGTGGCTAAGTTCTATAGTTGACTGCTATAATGTATATATAATGTTAGGTTTTTTTGTTGGGGAGGGGGGCCTTCAAGGGGGCACTTGCCCCCTTTAAAAAATGAAACCTGAAAGTTGATGTAGACTATGTCATCCTAAACCTTTTCATGGCCATAATAGCAACTACAGTTCGGCTTCTTCGAATGTCCTAGTTTCTTTCGCTGATGACAGTACCCTTGGAACTTCTGGGAGAAAAGAATCAGAACTTTGGTCAAATCTATTACATTTGCTTGAGAGGTCACTTCTGTGTTTTGACACCAATTATCTCACCCTGGGCCCTAAATATTATTTTTTTCAAGTATCTTTTTTTCTTTTTTTTACTTTCTAGCGCGTTATTTCTATCACACTGATTTTATTAAAATGAAGATATGAACGAGTCGGGGTATTTTAAGGAAGCTTAAACATAATTTTTCTTTGAATCAATTTTGAAAATCCTTTTTCACTGCTTGATGCAATCTTATGATTCTTACTTATGGATGTCAACTTTTCCTTCTCTTTTTAAATCCCTTTCCAAGATTTACAATAAAGATAAAAACCTTATTCAGGAAACTAATTGTTCAAGAGCTCTTACTTGATCTTGAATTACCTTACATTCTTACAAGTGCATGTTTTGTTTTTTCTTAGCTCCATGGTGACCTCCGTGAGCCCTTTAGTATTTCGCTGTCTTTTAGCTACTTACCTGTCATTTTATCTAATTATCAAATCAACTATCATCTTCGCAATACAAATTATATTCAAATTTTCTTTACTCCATCAAGAAGCAATAATGTAACAGTGACTCGTATTGTATAGAACTTGACTCATTCAGCTCGAAGGCGTCACTCATTTAGCTTGTTCAAAAATTGCCAAAAAATGTTTTGACTTCTCTTTGATTTTTTCTTTTCTCTTTTTCTGAGTTAGTGTTTATAGTATTTAATTAACTCGTATGAATCCCCTTTTCTTTAAAGGTAAAAAAAAAGCCTTTGATTAGTGACATGTATTTGTTGTATATTTAATATATTATCAATAAATCTTATCTTAAAAACTGAAATGAGGTGGTGACAAAACAAGATTAATGCAATGCCACCTAAAAACGTTCAACGTTGGGTGTGGCGTGGTGCCGTTGGTGGCCGTGGTGCCCTTGCTTCAACGAGCCTGTCCACAAAATTGAAATTGAAAATGCTCCGCCCCAAACCCAACACAGATAAACCCATGCCCGGGTACCATCTTCACTGAGGCGATTTCTTTTTTTTTTGGGGGGGGGAGGGGTGGCAGACCGGTCACAGAACATTTAGGGGGGCAAAATTGCAAATAAATAATCTAAGGGTAATAATTACTTTGAAATTTTCAAAATTTTATTTTTATTAAAATAATGTAGACGGTCCAGTTGGCAGTATAAGTATAAGCAAATTGAATACGAAATTGAAACTTCATAATCATTCCTTAAAATAAAAGTAAGTAAACCGAATTTAATTAATTTCAATGTTTTTGTGATATTCTGCGTTCAAATTTTATTAAAAAATGAAATTTTTACTGCAGAAAATGTACCAGCAGGCATAGGTAGACTCTATTGCAGGCTACATCCCACCAATAAGGATCTAGGTGTTGCAACAAGGACAAACCTTGGTTCAACACCTACTGCAAAAAAAAACTATCCAAACAAGCGAAAGGCACACAAGCTATGGACAAACAGTAGCAAGGTCATTGTTTCATAAAACCACGTAAAGACACAGTTCGCACGATTTGGCAATCCTGGTCCAGTACGGGAAATTCCCAACCAAACTTCAAAAAGCTTCTGTGAAGGACTGGTAGAAAATTGTCAACGAGGCTTTACCCTCGTCAAATGGAACTTCTTTTCCTTTCCTAAATTCAACGTCAGGACTATGGTGCAATACCGACAGGCAAAGAGCAAAGCTCTTAGTAATGCACTTGCTAAATTCTCGAATCTGAACGACAACGGTAGATAAGTTCCCGATATCCCTGATCAGACCGATACTCTCCTTGGTTGTGTGAATTATTCCATTCACCCTATATTCACACAGAGCACGGATCGGTGGCAAACCACTGCAGATTGTGTTTTGCAGAGGAACACATATGTCTCTTATCGCTCATCCTTGCAGTTTTCCGCAAGACTTATGCGTTGAAAAAATCAAACGCATGCAGTTAAAACACTTGCGGATTACGGAAGAAAAGAACATAGAGGCAATTGAAAGGCTGATTTTAGCTGTTAAATTTCATCAAACAATATATGGCAAGAGTCATCCTGAGTATAAAAGATCCAATTTAATTCAGAAGGCTTGGGAGGAGATCTCGAGAGAGACGAATTTGCCAGTTAGGATAGGGTGAACAGTGCACTGGACTGTTTTAACAGCAAGCTATGCACCAAAGTATGACCAAAGCTCACAATTCACTTAAAGGAACGGGGAGATATCTGTTTTACCATTCTGTCTCTCCACCCTCTTTTTGACAAATACAACTGTTGATTTGGTAATTTTACTCTAATATCCCACCCTAGGCTACATAGATCTAGATTTTCAATTGTAGCTGGGAAAAGATGCAATCTCCTATGTCAGGGATCATGCACGGCAAGCTCTTTTTTAAGTGAATTTTAGTGACTCAGATGCAGAAAGTAACCAACTGCAAAGATCCTGGTGAGTTTCGAATATAGGACCATAATGAGGCGGCTAGGAAAAGCAAATTTTGATGTGAACAGAGTCTATGGTTTCACCGCTGCGGCAGTGCGATGCAGAATACGCACCACATTCTGTTTCCGCAACGCACCTGTCTGTGTGAACATCAGGTTATAGCTCACAATCTGCAGCACCTTGAAGTAACCAAATATACGGGTCCTGACAGCATACCTAATGTTGTCTTGAAGTCCTGCAATAGAAAATTAACTGTGCCTATGTCATCGTTTTTCGGGCTGTGTTTTTGATCTCAAACCTTCTGTTTTTGATCACTCCGCATGAAAAAAATACACCCACATCATTTATACACCTAAACCAGATGATTATCCAACGAGCGTGGGCTCATATAGGCCTATTAGCCTCCTCTGTTGCATTGGGAAAGCTTATAAAACCATTTATAAACATACACTTTACCAATGCCTGGAGTGAAATGACCTTTTAGGCTACCACCAATATGGATTCCGCCGAAAAAATGAACTCTCGCCTACCTAGTTACCCAGGACCAAGAATGGATCGAACCCAGCACCAGGAATGGAATGAACCCAGTAGCAGGAATTGATTGAACCCAGCACCAGGAATGGATCAAACCTAGCACCAGGAATGGATCGAACCTAGCACCAAGAATGAGTCGAACACAGCACCAGGAATGAATCGAACCCAGCACCGGGAAGAGATCGAACTCAGCACCAGGAATAGATCGAACCCAGCACCAGGAATGGATCCAACTCTTAGCAAAAGTAAACAACATCAGGCTATTGCCATCCTAAATAGCTAAAGCTTTCGACAGAGTATAGCATTGAGGCCTACGAAAGACACTTTATGCGTCTGGTGTCCGCGGACGTCTGTTAAAAAAGACTAAAAGCTTTCTTTCTGATCATTCACTGCGAGTTGTTCTTAAAGAGTTTTCTTCCTGACAACATCCAATAATGGCAGAAGTACCCAGGGTAGTATCTTGGGACCTACGCTTTCCATTCTCTACATGAATGACATGGGAGATAACCTTGCAAGCCCTCTGACACGTAGCCATCCCAAAACACAAAAACTCAGCCCAAGCCTCTTTGCCTCTACAGACGGATCTTTTGGAAATTGAAAAGTGGTCCAATGCATGGATGGTCAATTCAATGCATCAATTACAAAGGAGCTGCTGTTCCCTCGATCAAAAGTGCCACGTATATACCTAAACTTCATCGTCACGTATGAATCTATAAAGAGAGTCGACAAGCTTCTTCTCCTTGTAATCCACTTCTCCACAAATCACTCTTGGAGAAAACCACCTCGATCTGGTAAAAATATCCTGTACAAGAAAGCTGGAAATCTCTCTTCGCTGCAAAAGCTTTCTTGATCAACCGCCCAGCTAGATCATACCGCTTTACAAGTCTTGCATCAGACCCATCGCTAAGTGTAGATGCCCAATGTACGCTGGTGCTCCGAAAACTTTGCTGGCACCAATTCAAAAGATCTAGAAGAGTGCTAATAGGACAATTTTAGAGGTTTCCCAAAACTCTCTCCTTCTCCTGAGTTTTCTCATATTGCACCTCCTCAATGTCCAACCGACAAGACAGACACAAAGGCATGCAGCTCGGTCCAATTATCTTAAGGATGACATGCCAAAAATAGAATGCTTGAAGACCATCTTCATTCAATGGTGCACTTCAATTTGGAATGATCTTCCAATTATCTTAAGGCTGACATGCCAAAAATAGAGTACTTGAAGACCATCTTCCTTCAATGGTGCACTTCAATTTGGAATGATCTTCCAATTATCTTAAGGCTGACATGCCTAAAATAGAGTGCTTGAAGACCATCTTCATTCAATGGTGCACTTCAATTTGGAATGATCTTCCAATTATCTTAAGGCTGACATGCCAAAAACAGAGTACTTGAAGACCACCTTCATTCAATGGTGCACTTCAATTTGGAATGATCTTCCAATTATCTTAAGGCTGACATGTCAAAAATAGAGTACTTGAAGACCATCTTCCTTCAATGGTGCACTTCAATTTGGAATGATCTTCCAATTATCTTAAGGCTGACATGCCAAAAATAGAGTGCTTGAAGACCATCTTCATTCAATGGTGCACTTCAACTTGGAATGATCTTCCAATTATCTTAAGGCTGACATGCCAAAAACAGAGTACTTGAAGACCATCTTCATTCAATGGTGCACTTCAATTTGGAATGATCTTCCAATTATCTTAAGGCTGACATGCCAAAAACAGAGTACTTGAAGACCATCTTCATTCAATGGTGCACTTCAATTTGGAATGATCTTCCAATTATCTTAAGGCAGACATGCCAAAAATAGAGTGCTTGAAGACCATCTTCATTCAATGGTGCACTTCAATTTGGAACGATCTTCCAATTATCTTAAGGCTGACATGCCAAAAACAGAGTACTTGAAGACCATCTTCATTCAATGGTGCACTTCAACTTGGAATGATCTTCCAATTATCTTAAGACTGACATGCCAAAAATAGAGTACTTGAAGACCATCGTCATTCAATGGTGCACTTCAATTTAAAAGAATCTTCCAATTATCTTAAGGCTGACATGCCAAAAACAAAGTACTTGAAGACCATCTTCATTCAATGGTGCACTTCAATTTGGAATGATCTTTCAATTATCTTAAGGCTGACATCCCAAAAACAGAGTACTTGAAGACCATCTTCATTCAATGGTGCACTTCAATTTGGAAGAATCTTCCCATTATCTTAAGGCTGACATGCCAAAAAAACAGAGTACTTGAAGACCATCTTCATTCAATGGTGCACTTCCATTTATAATGATCTTCCTAGCTACTTTATCCCTACAGGTTTCTCTGTCAACTCCTTCAAATAAGTGTTAACAGTCAGATGTTGATCGAGCAATTTAAGACTAGCGGCAAATCAGATATTTAAATGTACCTTGCGTCATAAATTGAACAAAAAATGCAACGTTTATCCCAATCTTCAACCGTTCGATTTATACATGTGCCATACATTTATTGTGTGTTTCATATATTCTGAATAAATCTTGTCTTAAAAACTAAAATAAGCTTGATGAATAAATAAGATTACAATGGATCAATGCGACCCCCCCCCCAAAAAAAAAAGCGTTCAATTTGTGCGATTACTTACCTGTATAGCTGAATGACTGGTGCAAATCAGGTACAAATCCGGGGCTATGTGCCCCGCCTCTCCACCAATACGTGGCATTTCGGTTGTATACCATTTATAATCCCGAAGGCGGTCCTGTTGAAAACTTTTCTTATTTCCAGGTAATACTCTGACATCATATTTCTTTCCTGGATGTAAATCTGGAAGATGAATGATAGTTATTGCTTAAAAAACATTCTAATTTCACAACTCCAATTGGACATTCATCTCCAAAAGATGCTAGGAGACTCATCCACCATCTGTGCGGGTAAAGTTAGGCCTTTAACTATTGCTATCCTTAACAAACATTAGTTTAAAAGATAAAAAGCCTTACAGTGCGTCCGAGCATTCAAAGATTACCTATCCGACAAGCCCGATTACTTACACTTAACGTTTCATGAAGCGTAAATGAGGCCAGAGGTTAGGAGGGCTGTTAATTCATAATGTAAAAAAAAAAAAATTCAATCTCTTCAAAAACGGAAACAATTTATGTAATTATATGCAGAGAACAAGAAGTGCTTGTAGAGGAGTGTAAGTACTTAATGTTGCATTCACCTAGTTGTCCCTAACGTTTCAGTAAACAAGTTACTGGATAGGTATTTGTTATCTTTTACACATTACATCCTGGGAAGTTAGTTTCAAGACGTTAAGTCAAACAAGGCATGCTCGAACGCACTATTAGTTACATGCGTAACGTCAAATAGACGATCCTGGGTGGGTTATCACTAACTAGATAAGCGCTGCAAATATCAAAAGAAGATTGTACGTGGCTTTATATTTGCATCACACGTCCTGCTGTGGCGGCCTTAGCTTGGTAACACGGGACCTGGCGTTTGAATTGAGCTGCACCAACACAGTTCGCAGGGCTCGGTATTTGATTCCAGTGATGAGATTATGTAGAAGCGTCTCCATATTAATCCAAACAAGAAGAAGATATTTCCTAAGACATAAGACATCTGTGTCTAATATTACTAGCCGAATATTTGTCTTGCTTTATTTCTTGCAAAATTGATCATTGTTTTGGAATTAACGTTACGGTTTAGAAGTTATTTATTCTTTTATCTCCCATCGCGTTGCTCAAATGGCGTTTTAATTTTCTTCAAAACGGTTTTATTTTTGTTTATTAAGTTTTTTTATTAATGTTTATTTTTAAATTTAGAATTTACTTGTCTTTAGACATAACAAATTCCAGTAATTTCTGACATTTTCCGTACAAGTTGCCTATTTTTTCATGTCTTGTTAACGTGTAACTCTCTTCCAGGAAGGCTTAAAAAAAGACTAGTTTTTTCTTAAGAGGAGTATTTGGCTTAATATAATTACTTCTGCCGAAACAGTGTTTTAAGCTCTTTAAAAGAGATAACTTATTCCAATAATGTCTTATATTTTTCGCATAACTCGCCTATTTTTGAAGTTTTTTCTCGGATTATGGTAACCTTCCAAAAGGTTAAAAAACAGAAACTAAAAAAAAGACGATGTGCACTCTACTTTCTAATGAGAGAAATTTGGTTATTTGGCTTTCCGCCAAATTGTGTTTAACTCTCTTTAAAACGGATAATAATCTTTCTTAGTTTTTACCATAGTTTTTGTTCTCCTACAATTCTTTTTCTTTCCGGATTGCAGCCTTTAATGCGCAAAAAAGACCGTCTTCAGCTAAGGAGAGGCTATTTAAATATTGTAAATTCCTGCTATATTTACCAAGGTGGTACAGAAATAACAAGATTATTTCTCATTTTGGACTTATAGACCCTCTAGTACTGCTTGACAACATCGCTAAGGACCTGAGGACCAATACTCCAAGGAAGATATGTGCCAGTGACCCCCTCAATTATTTTTTTCCAGATTAGTGATTTATAGATATTGTTATTATTTATATTGTGTTTTTCTTATTATTTCCTTGTGAATAATATTATTTTGTTTCTTCTTTTTTACTCCGCATTTATTTTATATTGCGGGTTATAAATAAACTTATTTACTCTTCAGATGCATTAGATAAGGAAAAACTTAACAACATTTCATAATATATCATAATATTTCAATAATATATCCCAAAAAACTTAACAATATTTCATGATTGAGAAATGTACGAAAGAACATTTCTTTGGCAGTAATGACGATCAAATGAGAAATCTAAGATGTCTGGATTGTCCGGTATGGTTTTTATGGCGTCCTTGTTTCCTTTCAGAAATATTAAGAAATGGTCTAATTTATCTTCCAAGTGCTTTTTGTATATAATGCACATCTTTTTTAACCCTTTCTTTCTTTCTATTCTTGTCAATTTTCAATCAACATATATTATAAGGCTCTAAAACAGCTCCAGACTTTTAAGCTGTTAGAGATTTCAAGTGGTATTACAACTCAGTCTTAGAATCAATCTGGTATCAAATGCCAAAATTACTTTCCACCAAAAAATTGTAAGACTTTATAGAATATGGTTTCATAGTTAATTTTGAGAGTCGGGTCAGTGCTTAAACTATCCCCAAATTTTTCAGGGTTTCCCCTGAATTTCTCCCAAAGACAATTGGGTTCCCCCTGAAAAATAAGCATTCGTAAATACACGAACTACTACTACTGCTAACAGCTCACTGCAGCACCAAGCTGCCTGAGCCCAACACAGCTACGCACGCTCCTCCTCCATCCCAATCTATTCAACATCTCCCTCTTTACACTCTCTTAGGAAGTTCCCATTTCCCTTAAATCTTTCCTTACGAAATCCTCCCACCCAAAACAGGGACAATCTGATTTTCGTTTGGCCCTAGACTGCTGCCGAAAATCTCTGGCAATCTGTCATCCGCAGAACGTGCCCTTGCCATCTCAACTTTTCTCTCATTATAGTTCCAGAAAGGAGATTGAACCAAATTCTTTGTACAGCCTACTGTTTGAGATACGGTCAGTCAGTCCGGTACCCAAAACGGTCCGTAGGCAATATCTCTGGAAAACATCTACCGAACATTCCTCCGTTTTTCGGAGCACCCATGCGTCACAACCATATTCACCACCGTCATCACTGTAACTTCCAATATCCTAATCTTGGTTTGCACACTCGCCTTCCTAATCTTTCGAACTTTTTTCAACTTAAAACCCTTGGTCTTGGCTGTTCTACATTTAACATCTTCACTGTAACATCTAACATCTTGAGGACTTTTTTCAAGAAAATACCGCCAATTTTTTTTTTAACCAAAACACGGTCTAGATACGTCAGCTTTATAACTAGATGTATAGACGATTCGGAGCGCATGGGGCATTGAAGAGATGGCAGATTGCCCTCAAATCGGTTTCGGCCCTTAAAAATCACACTAAAACTTTTAATCTAGAATTAAAGAGCCCTCCCCAAGTTTCTACTACCCCATCCAATATATCAAGCATCATCTAACAGAAGAGATGCCAATAATAATAATAACTAATCTTACCATAGAACTGACTATCTTTTGAACACCCAATCCCACATACACACTAGCTATGGTCCCACCTTAGTTACTCTAGCCGTTCATTAAACTGTACAGTAGAGCTACTATAGCTCGTCTATACTAGATATGTCTCTAGATATTTATTTATTAGTACTGAACCTGATAATAATAAATTAACAATAGTAATAATAATAAAAACTGACCTCTTATTATGTACTCTTGCACGTCTGGTTTTACAACGTACATATCCGACTTTTGTTGCTTATGTCGTCTACATTCTATCCTGTTGTGAGTGGCAGATCCTCTTATGAGATGTTCTGGCAATTTTTGCCAAGTTATAAATAGCGTTGTTGGATTAAGCGGTACTAGAGTCACTTCTGGAGCTACAACCGGCACTAAAAATAAATACACGCATAAATTGAACAAAATGTGATAACGCGGAGAAGGTCTTCAAAGTCACAAATAAATTTGAGAGTTTACAAATGTTTAGAGCATAATTACTAGGCTTTTTTAAACTGAAAATGGAGCTACAGCACACATGAAATTGGGTAAAAAAAAAATGGGAGAACACTTTTTTAGACTTCTAGCCTAAAATGCTACTTTTTTCAGAAAACAGGACAAAAAAATGCCAAAAAAAAGACTTCAAAATAGATAGGAATCGGGATCGAAAATAGGTACAAATTTAATATATAAATATATTAAAAATATTCTCTTCTTTTTCCAATTCAGTTGAAAAGAGGCAAACAAAATTGTTCAGTTGGTTTATGCCGATACAATCTGTTTAGCTGTTGGACCTTTATTAAACTGTCCAAAACATGGACATTAAAAATTATCCTAGCAACCAAGCACGCCATTTACGAATCTACCCTAGCAGCTCTAGGAATCCCAACCCTCAAGGAACACAGGCACGAGCTGATGTGCAACTTTAGGCACTCCGTGCTTTCGAGAGATAAACACTGTTTCGTACAACAATCCCCCCCCCCCCTGATGTAGTCAATAAAAACGCACAAAACGAGAATAAGCTTGTACATTGCGCTATAAATCGCTTCAGTATCTTATTTGTTTCTTTTTTTTGTTTATTTAACACAATAGTGGTTGTGTTACAGCAACAGACGGATAAATGAAAGCATTTCTCGATAAGACTGTGGGGTTAGTTTTTTTTTTTTTTCATCTTCTTTAGGAGTTGGGTGAGCCTGTCTGACCACTTTAAGTATACATTTCCAATCAGGGATCCTCAAGCTGTCAGTGATCGAGAAATACTCCTCCGTTCTATATTATATTTCAATAAGTACTAAATCGTGATTGTTTCCTTCGTTATGCATAGTAATTGCATTAAAAAATCGTAATTGCGATTTATCACAATTATTATAAATCGCAAAATATTGCGATTTATTTAAATAGACTAGAGTTTAGAGGTAACTTAGTCTAAATTTAAATTTGGAAAGACCAGATGTTTTACAATATCCGGTCTTTAACTGCAAATCATTTATCCCTTGTTTTACTTGATATTTCAATAACATTACCTAGAAAAGTATTTAATGTTTGATGCAGTTTATTTCGGGTTTTTGCCTATGAGTGCTTTCGAATATACCAACATTTATACTTTTAATATTCTGATATATTCTGTATACGCGGTCACTATTTAACCGTGAAAATTGACTCTTGACATACATTAATTTTATTTATGACTCATTTTGATTTGTTGACCATGAAGCAGCATATGCTACTTTAATATTTTTGTGTTGCTGTTTATTTGTTTTTTGTTTTTAATCCTTGACTTATGTCTTCTTTTTTTTAGTTACGACATACTCATGTTAGCTCCAGCTATTGTACTGAATAAACATATTCTATATTATAGT
This sequence comes from Artemia sinica, assembly GCA_027921565.1. NCBI lineage: Eukaryota > Metazoa > Arthropoda > Branchiopoda > Anostraca > Artemiidae > Artemia > Artemia sinica. Next base: position 46,622,777 of record CM051276.1, on the reverse strand, counting down.
CAGCCAATCCCAACCGGTCTAATCCTAGCCATCAGCCTAAAAACGTTATTTCTCTAACCCACCAGCACATTCTTGGACTAAAAGCTCCTATGGGACCTATTTATTAATTTATTTATTAATTAATTTATTATTAATTTATTACGGTTAACTAATGAGATAAATGAAAAGAAACTTTGAATTGCCAGGTGATGAAAATGACGAAAACGGTGTATACACAATAAGCTGGGAAGGATACATCACGGTACAAGTGATAAATCGTATCTAGGGTTTACTATCTTGTAAAAGGTATCGTAAATTAGTGGCGGTGTTACTACGTTACAGTCGTTACTACGTTACCTAATTTTATTGTATGAACGTTTAACTTTGACTTTTGCGTCATCAAAACCTGTTTGTAGTAGATTCTTTGCCCAAAGCAAAAATTTAGTTAGTTTTTTGATTCTCGATATAGCAGATGTGTTTTCTCTCGGGTATTACGAGTAAGGTAAGTCGGGTAAGTCGGTAAGTCGGGTATTACGGTAAGTTAGGTAAGTCAGGTGGGACTTACCTAATCCTGGTCATTCTGTTGTTTTCTGGGTTTGTTTTTTTTTACGCTGGTTTTTCCCATTGCAACTTCTAAAGAACAATGAAATCATAATGAAAAGCTCAAATTACTTTTCGCACTTTAACTATTTCACCTTTAGTGAATATATATGTTTATTAAAATGTTCCTTTTCAACTCTGGCATAGATCTTATTATCCTTTTTCTGAAACTTATTTTATAGTTATTTGAAATGCGATTGCGTCGTCTACCAATATCACCATAAAGCCTATTTTAGTTATTACACAAAAGAGTCGCACTCATGCGGTCGTTTTTTTAAAAGCACTTAATTATGCTATACAAATTGATATTTTGGCCAAATAAAAAACAATATTTGGGGGAAATAAAGAATATAAAAATATATTCAAAAGTTGTTTTTCATTTTTTACTTAAATCTCACAGGCTATTGTCTGAAATTCTTTTCTTCACTTAATTTCTTTATTATTAAATTATTCAATTTTTTTGATTTTTTGGTTTGATGGATTGATGATGGGAGGTACCAAATGGTTTTTTATTTGATTTTTTTTGTCGTTTCTTGTTCTGTTTTCGGTGTCTAGTTGTCGTCACCTTTTATAAGCTGATTTATACATAGGCTTAGTGGGGTGACTATTTACCTAAACAAGCTTTGCTTCAGGTTTTTTTATGATTATTGTTGTTATGTTTATTGTTTATTTGTTATATGTTGATATTGTTATGTTGTTATGTTTATTGTTTTGTTATGTATATTTGTTATATTATTGTTGATGAGTAAACCCTTCCCTTCTTTTTTTTCTTTTTTTTTTAAATAAAAAAAAAAGAAATGTTGTTGCCCCATCTACTAATATTATCGAAAAACTACTTTTAGCCGTAGTGCGAAATGTCCGACTCGTGCCCGGAACGCAGTCAGGTTCGCAATAGCAAAACAAGCTATATTACCATCTTCGTCAGTAGTGACAGTAACACGGTCTGACTGATCAGACGCAGACTTTCGACTGTATGCTCTTACGTAAAACGTATAATTGGTGTAGGGTCTAAGCTTTTCGACTTTGCATGTGACATTGACTGAAACATCCTGTAGCTCATCCCCGCCATCTGAAATAAGGAAATAATTCTTGAATAAACGACAAGACACGGAGCACTGGCGTCTCCAAAGAAAAACGAACAGATACTACTAATAGTTAAAGTGAATATTGAACAAAACAATACTAATAAAAAAGAAAGAACTAATTAGGGACATCCTGGGATGGAACCATTTTACTAAATCGGTTAATAAAACTGTCAATGGTGCCCATAGAGTAGGTTAACTTATAAGAGTGAGAACTGGCGCTAGTGTCAAAAAAACATCAATGCCATCTTGCATTTGGCGACACTTGGCATTTTTTCAAGCTTTGTAATTGTTTTTCTGTCAGGAATGAGATCAGACACTTATAACTACCCTATTTTTACCTATTATAGTAATCAAATTAATTAGCACCAGCTCCCACTCTTATAAATTACCCAAATTCTTTGAATGGCGCCTACAACCAGCACCCCCCTATATTTGGAAACAGTTGACACCTGAACAAAATATGAAAATTGATTCTATGTGCACTGAACAATTTTAGCAGCCCCTAGTATTGAACTAGTAGTTATTTTTCTTCTCAAGGAGCTTTTACCAGATGTGTTCCTCTCTAAAATGGCTACCCTATAAAATTAGTATTACTACCCTCTAGTCTTCAATCGGTAAAGCTAAGCATTAAATATCAAGATAGCACTGAGTAAAAATGTCTATAATGCATAATGGCTTACATTGTCGAACTGAAAGCTTTTCATTTTCCATAGCCTACTTATTTAGGTTATTATAGAGAAGAGGATAAGGAAAGACATTATATTTTTTTTTTTTTTCAACAGAAAAAGCTGCTAGGAAAAGGGATTCGACATGGGACGTAATCTCGGACCCAGAGAGCTGACGACAGATAGGCCACACATTTCGTGAAAGTCTTAAATAGACGAAGACCTGATAGTCCAGGCCCAATACACCGACACAAACTCTCAAAATTGAAGAAGTAATGTCAGCAGTAAAAAAAAAAACTTAAGGCGTCCCTTCGAATCTGCATAGCTATAAGAACTGCTCTCCAAGTGGCAATCTGAAATGAAAAAATGGGGAGGAAAAAAGATTCCAAAATATTATACCAGAGGTTTATTGGTAAAAAATCTTCAAAAAGGGCGATGCTCTAACTTGTGATAATTTGACCGAGGTCAAATTAACGTCAGCACCGAGTAAAATACTAGCGACATTCATATTATAAGAACCAAACTCAGCCCTAGATTTACACCTCAAAGAAGAGGTACCTAGGTTCCAATCTGGTACGTTTAAACTGATCTTGCACCAAAAGAGGATGTCATTTCCCCGTTCCTGATTGTCATTGTAACAAACAATGTTCGGCGGCAGTCTACTGGCTTTGGAGCGAAGATTCCCCACCAATAAATCTCTGATCTGGACTCCACAGATGAAGTTGTTCTTCTTAAGGAAGCGAAACTGCGACTGCAGGTGCTATTCGACGCCACACACAACAAGACAGAGGAAGTAGACCGCAGTATTCACTGTAGTAAACTTCAGCAAGACGAAAATCATGGCCACAAGAGACTCATCGCTGATACTCAAATGCAAATGTAAAGTAATTGACCAGGTCAGAAAATTTCAGTTTATGGGGAGTTCAGTTGAATCTGATGATACAAAAGCCAACAAGATCAAGAGCAGAATTTGAAAAGCGATATGGGCTTTTAATCATTTGAAACCAGTGTAGTGTAGTAATAAATATTCTTTATGCGCTTGAAGCTTAGCCTCTTCAACACCAATATGCTCTATACTAGCAAATGCTGAAAATAAACGTCAAGCTGGAGAAGCGTGTCCTAGCCTTTGAGAACAAGTGCCTTAAAAGAGTCCTGAGCATATTGTAAGAGAAACAAAATCACCAACACCGAAGTCCGTCGGCGAACCGGTCAGCAATAGGTTACTGACCATCTGAAGCGCAAAAGGTGGACTTACCTTGATCACGGCCTTCGTATGCTAGAGGATTGACTGCCAAACACACTATTTGAGTACACGTCCGAGGAGAAGCACAAAAGAGGTCAACCGAGACATACCGCAGAACGTTACCGCTGCATATCAGTTCCGAGATGTCTGGGGAAGCCTCGTTAAGGCTCCGTGTGCCATTCATGGTTCTGGAGAATCAAAGGTCTACGGAATAAAGTCGATAGCCAGGAGGCGCTCAAGTAAGCTATTTTCGGGTTAACGTTAAAACAGAAGAGTTTACCAAGCTTCTCTTTGTCAATTGAAATGATAAAAAGGAAATAATAAAAAAATAAAAAGCTAAAAACGAAATAAAGATAAACAAAAACATGAGTGAATGAAAACAAAACAACCGATAAAGTTAATTAAATAAACTGCAAAAGATATACCAATACGACACCAAGATTTCGTAGCCTATAGCGAAAATTATACACATATTAAGGTTGAGTATAAAATAAAATATAAAATATACCGAAACATCACAAACAAGAACGGTTTAATCAATCTGAGGTTCAGAATTATTATTCAAAGTTCTTCCAGCACAAACTATTCGTTCCACAGACAACCAAGTTTATAATCGAGCTATAGAGCCTTTCTGGCAGAGGTGCGTAGCATGCTAGACTTGAAACGCTTGGTCCGGGAGAACAGAGCTTCGAGTCCTGATGCCGTTGGTTATTTGGCTTAGACAGGGGGTCGGTGGACGTGATTCTGTAACCTCAGCCAGCTAACCCACCTCTAAATGGATACCCGAAGGAATCTAGGGAAGGCAAAACAGGAAAGGCGTGCGAGAGTACAGCATGCCTTGTCCCCAACCTCCCATTGTGACTTTACCTTACTTTACCTTATATTTTAAAATGTTTATCTTCTATCTTGAAGCCAATTTTATCGTCTAATGTATATTGTCTAATAGACAATTTCCTTCGTCGTTAATGTACAGAAGCGTTCTTTTTTTAAATTTGTTTTAAATATAAAAAGAATGAAACTAGGACTAGGACCTGATCGATCCTAGAGTGAATAGGACCGAATCTATGAGACATCAGTCAGGTGGACAATACCAAACACTACCCAGTCAAAACACTACCCAGTTAAAAAAACAACAAAAAAAACAGAAAACATTAACTTGAAAAAAGAACAGGTTTGCAACGCGTTTGAATAGGACTGAATCAATGAGGCATCAGTCACGTGGACGATACCAAACACTACCCAGTTGAAAAAAAAAAAAAAAAAAAACAAAAAACATTAACTTGAAAAAAAAACAGGTTTACAACCCGTTTGAATAGGACCGAATCTATGAGGCATCAGCCAGTTGGACGATACCAAACAATACCCAGTCAAAACACTAACCAGTTGAAAAAAAACAAAAAACATTTACTTAAAAAAAAGTTTTGCAACCCGCAACTACTACTAGTACCCGTTTATGTTTAAAGTAGGCAAAAATACAACTAAAGGGCTACAAAATCAGCAATTTCGCTACCATTACCAAGTAGAACCCAAGTGATACAGGCACCTCTAGGATTTTGCTATATAACGTTACATGTTATTTGGTTTTATTTCTCACATTCAAAGTTGATTTTCGCAATTCCTTATGTTTATTTGTTTATATTATTATTATACAAATTGTCTTATCTCTTCCTCCTTTCCCAAAAATTCTCTCAAATGTCAGCAATTCTTCTCGCTTTACCTTTTTTTATTTACTTTTAATTTGCAGATTTGCATTACCTTACGCAGGAATATATTACCACTTGTTTTTTTCGTTATTTTCTATATTTTATTTAATTACTATTTATGTAATCTATTTTTTATTTTAACTCTTATTTGTTTGTTAAATACCATTATATATTTATCCTTGTGTATTCATTTGGTTTTTGTTTAGCAGTATCAAATTTGCCACTCTCTTTCGATGTTTCGGCGTCTATGTCTACGATTTACCCCTACTGCACGTATAGTCCAAGCATTCTCCATCTTATATGTATTTCCATAACCAAATAATTGCCAAAAATTACCAAAAACTTACCAAAAAATAAATGCCAAAAAATAATTACCAGCATTATCAAATTTGCCACTCTCTTTCGATGTTTCGGCGTCTATGTCTACGATTTACCCCTACTGCAAGTATAGTCCAAGCATTCTCCATCTTATATGTATTTCCATAACCAAATAATTGCCAAAAATTACCAAAAACTTACCAAAAAATAAATGCCAAAAAATAATTACCAGCATTATCAAATTTGCCACTCTCTTTCGATGTTTCGGCGTCTATGTCTACGATTTACCCCTACTGCAAGTATAGTCCAAGCATTCTCCATCTTATATGTATTTCCATAGCCAAATAATTACCAAAAATTAACAAAAAATGACAAAATAATTACCAAAAAGAATTCTGTCAATTACAAAAGAATTTTGAGGATGTTACAGAATTTTTTAAGATTGTAGGTATTAATAGACTTCTATTTTAAAATAAGTTCATACAGACTAAATCAGCTCCTAAATCTTAGGTGCCTACTAGATTAGCAGTGTTTCTACTTTCCCCAAATCTTTTGAGGTTTCCCCGAATGTCTTCGAAGAAAATTGGCTTCTCTGAAATTTCCCCGAAAATTAGTGATAACGAAAATTAACGATTTGAATTTTATAATAATGTCTACGTATTTACGAACTTATCTTCTGAGAGATTTCAGAGGACCCTATTTTCATTCGACGAAATCAAGAGAAACCCCAAAAGCTCAAGGATAATGGAAGAACTACGTGCTAGTCCCACAAGGACAAAAAATAACGACTCTTGTTCTATTTTGGGCAATAACCCTACTCTTGAAAAGTGAAACAACATTACTGCCCCCGTCACCTGCAAGACGAGGAGATTTCGTTTGTTCTTTTACTATTTTTTTCACCAGAGCGAAAACCTCCCTATTTTAACATGAATGCAATGAGTGCTTTATATCATAAAACACAGGCCCCAAACTTTGATATGAACTACAGAGCATCAACCAAATCTGCTTGTTTCAAAATTTACCCTTTTTGAACTTTGCCCATTTCTCGCCATCATTTGCTTACTTCTTGTCATTGATAAAAAACATTTCTTTCGCTTCATCCGAAAATTCCGACTCTTCACTAAGTAAAGTAGACAATCAATAGGCCAAATGAAGTGAACCATCTGTATGTGGACCAAATGAAGTCAATCCATCTGTAGACAGATGGTTTGAACCTCCTGAAATGTTTGTCTGACTTGTAAAAACGTAATAAAAATGGACATAAACAATTTTTTGCGTTTTTTTAGTTTTTTTGTAACCCCCCCCCCAAAAAAAAATCTTTGAGTACCCCCCCAAAAAAAATCTTTGAGTACCCCCCCCCCAAAAAAAAAAAATATTTGATTACCCCCCCCCCCCCCAAAAAAAAAAAATCCTGGGTACAGAAATCAATTACAACCTACCCGTTGGCATATAATGAACAGTGAAAGCTTTAATTTCATCGGCTGGTATATTTTCGGGACGTTGCCAGGACAGAAAAACCTCAGTTGATGAAATAGCAGTGGCCTTCAAGTTGGAGGGAGGATCTGGTCGGCCTTGCGATGCGTTCACCAAAATACGAGCAGAAGCACTTGTGTATCCAGCTCGACTTTCAGCAACACACTAAAACAGAAAGAGAAACACACTTAAATTTTTGGTAAAATTCAAAATAAAGAGAAAGGTAAACTTATAAAAGTGGGAATTTTGGCAATTCAACTTGCGAAGATACGGTATAAAAACTGCTCGCATCGCTTGCATCGTAGCGTCTGAAAAGTACATTATAAAAAAAGAAAATTTCAAAAAAATAGGATATTTAATATAATTAATCCAAATGTAGTAGGATTAGGGCTGAAACTTCTCTGTAATTGATAAATAATCATCATTTTCTTTTTTCAAGAATTTTGTAGTTAAAATCTAGTTTCCACGAAGTAGGCCTGGGTTAAGAAGCGAAATTCTCGTCAGGTCAAGTAGGCTTGCTGATTTTAAGCTGGTAGGCCTACTAGCGGCAGGATTCTGCTTCCTTTACCCACTTCTGCACTTCGAAGTACATGAAAAGATAAGTATGCAATAGTTTTGGGTCAAACAAAACCCCAAACACTAGATGATGTTGGCGATTATCTTCCAATATTAGTGATAGTTTCCCCTCTTACAAGTTCCCTATAGTATTTGATTCCAATTTTGATTATTGTAAACACAAAAAACAGCTTGTTGTGTAAACGAATAACTGAATTTAACCTCATCCCTCTCTCTCTCTCTCTCTCTCTCTCTCTCTCTCTCTCTCTCTCTCTCTCTCTCTCTCTCTCTCTCTCTCTCTCTCTCTCTCTCTCTCTCTTCTCTCTCTCTCTCTCTCTCTCTCTCTCTCTCTCTCTCTCTCTCTCTCTCTCTCTCTCTCGTCTCTCTCTCTCTCTTTTCCTCCTTTCCGAAACCCCCTTTCAAATATCAACAACTCTTCTCCCCTTTGTCTTTTTTGCTTTACTTTTTATTTACAACTTACATTATCCTACGCCAAATCCAAAGCATTAGCCACATCTCCAACTTCAGGAGCAAAATACTTTAAAATTTCACCAAGCCCAGCAATATCGCTGCATCGCGACTATATCACTACAGTCCAGGCTAAGGGGAACAAGGGACTGTTTTGCTCTTTCCAATAGTGCCCCTACTAACACTGTTACTACTCGGCTGCTACGAAAAATTAAGAGAAAACTGGTTTAATTTAAATAAAGCAAAGGCGAAGAACAAAACGAAAAAACAAACCAAAAACACATTAATTAATAAAAAAAATCGAATATTTCGACTCCACGTCCGGGAGCATTCATCAACGGAAAAAAAGGGAAAAAATGTTATTAAACTAAATGCAACATATAAATAAAAGTACATAAAAGAAGCAAATAAACAAATGAATGAAACTCGCATCTTAATAAACCTCCGAAATACTACAATCACTATAAAAGCCTGAATAATCACGCAGGGATGACCAAGATTTGTGTCTGGTACATCAAATTGGGTCTCATATTGTAATTTCAGATTGGCAATGAGACATCTTAATATTTTTTTTTAAATATTAACATATATTCAAATATTTCGTTCTTTGTCACTGCTTTATTCAAATTAAACCCGTTTTTCTCTCTTAATTTTTCGTAAATGGAAAAGCAGTGCGGTCTTAGAAATTATCTACTAGCCTACTTTAGCTAAAAGCAGGAGTAGAATCATAAAACAGACAGGTAGGGGCAAGAACTAAGCGAAAGAAAGGAATTGAAAAAAATGCCAGTTATGACCCTTAACTGAAACATCGACCAGACAGTATATCTATACTGTCAGTACATTATCATTACACTATACACTGTCATTACACTGTCATACTGTCATTACACTGTCATTACACTATACAGCCATATCTATATGGCTCATTACACTCGAAAAAAGATTATTACAAAGACAGTAGATGACGGTAGAAGTGAGATTAGAAAAAAATGGCAGTAGAAAGATGTCAGTGGCCTACGAGTCGAAATGTAAACTAAGCCTCACTTTAGATTTTTGGCAATGCTATTTAATGACCTATTTGAATGACAAAAATACTTTTGGCAATACTATTTAACTATTATTTTACTAAATATTATTAATACTATTTAAATACTATTTTAACCACTTTTTTCCAATTTTAATAGTTGTTATTTCTTAAAGTTTTATGCCTTATAAAAAAGTTACAAAGGCACTTGATGTTATATTCAGCTAAGCTACTTTATTTTAATAATTTTTGTTGCTTCTAATAATTCTTTGTTTGTATTTTCTTCCGCGCTATTCCTGCTACTGCAACGCTCGGCTAACTTTTTAAACTAGTATTTATCGATGAGTTGGGGGGAAAATTTTACATCCCTCACCTGCAATTTGGGTTTCAATGCAGCACAAGAATAAAAAAAAAAAACAGTTGCAGCTTCATTAATGGCTGTCAATTCTCAATTGGGGTCTGGAGGATGGGAAGTATGGGGTCTGGAGGATGGGAAGTATGGGGTCTGGAGGATGGGAAGTAAAGCATTTCAGACAAATAAATGCAACATGTAAATGTATAAAATATTAAATTTCGATCAGTTCAGACGAATTTTGTCGAATTTTGAAGGTTCTCGAATTGTCGAATTTTGATCAGAAGGTTCTGTCGAATTTTGACTTGGCAGTTGGAATTTGCGTCGTGCAAGAATAGAGGGCAAACATTCGGATTTTATTCCTGTTTTGCTTTTTAGAGAAAAAAAATATTCCTCCAACCACAAAAACTGTGTTTAACATAAAAAAAAAAGCTTTCTGTACATAGGTTAGGTTAGATTATATTAGTTTAGGTTAGTTTAGGCTAAATATGGTAATAAATATCAGAAATGTGTTAAAAAACCTAAGCTAACCTAATCTAACTTAACCTGTCATCATCAAACCTTTCATTAACTGGCAACGCTGACTAAATCCAAGGAGAAAAAGATATTTCAAACATTCACAAATTTCAAAAATTCACGAATTTCAAACATTCACGGTAACATATACACTGAAAAGGTATAAATGCTATTCATTTTTCAATGGCTATTCAAAAGTATGTTTTTTTTAGACATTATTTTGAGAAATTAATGCCTTTTTGCTTTCGATAGGCCATCAGTAACAATTGGCATATGGATGTCGCTTTTTCGTTTTCTTTTGGTAGAATGTATTGTCTTAGTCAGAACTTCCTAACGTAAGAAGTTCGAAAAAGTTCAATATCTGTTTCCAAGACATAAAATCTTGATCAGGTAAAGAGATGAACCAAAAACGATTACTAATTGAAGGTTTTAGTATCAATACAGACCAAGTCCATCAGCTTTCAAGATTTAATCACCCAAAGCACAATGATTAAAATTTAATTACTTAATATCCACCTTACAAAATAACTGAATAGTTTTATGACCAATTCCCCACTATCCACATTGTATGATAATTTTCTGGCAAGATCAGAGAAAACCAAGATAAAGCAAAATATAATGTTAATCTTAAAGGTAATCAGAAATTTCTGTTATTGGTACTTTAACTAACTGGTTTTTACATTAATATTTGTACTTTAAGTATTGGTACAAATCTATGTTCATGCTTTAACTAACTGGTTTTTACATTAATATTGGTGCTTTAAGCATTGGTACAAACCTATGTTAGTGCTTTAGCTAACTGGTTATCACATTAATATTGGTGCTTTAAGTATAGGTACAAACATATGTTAGTGCTTTAGCTAACTGGTTTTCACATTAATATTGGTGCTTTAAGTATTGGTACAAACCTATGTTAGTGCTTTAGCTAACTGGTTTTCACATTAATATTGGTGCTTTAAGTAATGGTACAAACCTATGTTAGTGCTTTAGCTAACTGGTAAAATTGGTGCTTTAAGTATTGGTAAAAACCTATGTTAGTGCTTTAACTAACTGGTTTTTACATTAATATTGGTGCTTTAAGTGTTGGTTAAAACCTATGCTAGTGCTTTAACTAACTGGTTTTTACATTAATATTGGCACTTTAAGTATTGGTACAAACCTATGTTAGTGCTTTAGCTAACTGGTTTTCACATTATTATTGATGCTTTAAGTACTGGTACAAACCTATGTTAGTGCTTTAACTAACTGGTTTTTAAATTAATATTGGTGCTTTAAGTGTTGGTTAAAACCTATGCTAGTGCTTTAACTAACTGGTTTTTACATTAATATTGGTGCTTTAAGTATTGGTACAAACCTATGTTAGTGCTTTAGCTAACTGGTTTTCACATTAATATTGGTGCTTTAAGTATTGGTACAAACCTATGTTAGTGCTTTAACTAACTGGTTTTTAAATTAATATTGGTGCTTTATGTATTGGTACAAACCTATGTAAGTGCTTTAACTTGCACTTAAACTGAAAAAAATATAAATGTTTTTACTTTTATAACTTTAATAAATCAAATAATTTTAACATTTTGATTACTAAACATCAGTATATGTATATTAAATTGACAATGCACATTCATTTGTATTTTTTCAGTAAAGAGCAAATTTTGTTCTGACCTTGGGAAGGCATAGGGGTTTTGCGCCGAACTTATGTTAATTTCTGCTCGTTTTCAGTTTGAATCGGTTATTTATTGTAATTTCTGTTCGTTTTGGGTTTCATTTATTTATCGATGCTGATTTGTTGTAGTTTCGAGCTTGGTAGATTATTCGATTTTATTTTTGCTCATTGTTTTATTAATGGAGTTCTTTACTTTTCTTTGAAAAACTTATTTTGTAGAAAAATTTTTTTTAATTAATTTCTGTTCGTTTTATATTGAAACAATCTTTTCAGGGAAAAAGAAAATAACACTTTAAATCTTTTTGTTTTTTAAGACTTTATAGTTTGGCCTGCTATTTGTATGCTGGAGAAAAATTTTCAGCAATTTTTAATAACAAACACCCTTTTAAAAATCTGGACACAAATAGTACTGTTTAACTTAGTTTCATACCTCCTCTAGTAGACCTGACATGGAAAACTTGATACCATTCGCAAAAAAAATCTGTTTACTTTCTTTTATAGCTTGGATACGCTTACACTATTTTGATTTGGTTAAATTTTAAGAAAAGAAGTAGCCTCGAAAGTTTGAACATAATACCCTCAGTCTTTCTAGGGATACTGCTGAGATGTCTCATTGGGAATTAGCATTATCACAGTGCATTTTGATTTAATCTTAAGGCAACATTTAGTTTTTAAACTTAATGGGCAAATGGGAGGGTGGGAGTGGAAGGGGGATTAGTTGCCCTCCAACCACTTTCGACTATTAAAAAGGGCATCAGCCCTTTCTATTTTCAATCGAATGAGCCCCTTTCGAAGTTCCCACGACAACACCTTCAATACGAAGTGCCCTGGTCTAAACAAAAACAAAAAATATTACTAATCCCTTTCGACTATTAAAAAGGGCACTAGCCCTTTGAATTTCAAATCGAATGAGCCCTTTTCTGAAGTTTCTACAAAAACGCCTTCTATAAAACCTTAAATGCCCCCAGGGTATAACTTAAAACCCTTGCCCTGAGGGCTGTGGTGGAGTATCCTCCTCAAAAACATATTTTCTATCTGTAAATCAACTACCCTGAACAAAATGGCTATCTCAAAATTTTGATTGGATGTGTTTGGGTGAATGATGGACGTGGGGGGGCTAGTTGCCCTCCAATCACTTTCGACTATTAAAAAGGGCACTAGACCTTTGAATTTCCAATCAAATGAGCCCCTTTTGAAGTTTTTATGACAAGGCCTTCTATAAAAACTTTATATACCCCAGGACATAACTTAAAACCCTTGCCCTGAGGGTTGTTAGGGAGTGCCCTCCTCAAAAAGATATTTTCTATCTGGAAATCAACTACGCTGAACAAAATGGCTATCTCAAAATTTTGATTGGATGTGTTTGGGGGAATGATGGGCATGGGGGAGGGGCTAGTTCCCCTCCAATCACTTTCGACTATTAAGATGAGAACTAGCCCTTTGAATTTCCAATCGAATGAGCCGGTTTTGAAGTTTCTACGACAACGCCTTCATATAAAAACCTTATATGCCCCCAGGGCATAACTTGAAACCCTTGCCCTGAGGGTTGTGGGGGGGGGTGTCCTCCTAAAAAACATATTTTCTATCTGGAAATCAACTAGCCTACGCTGAACAAAATGGCTATCTCAAAATTCTGATTGGATGTGTTTGGGGGAATGATGGGCGTGGGGGGCTAGTTGCCCTCCAATCACTTTCAACTATTAAAAAGGGCACTAGCCCTTTGAATTCCGAATCGAATGAGGCTTTTTTCAAGTTTCTACGACAACACACCTTCTATAAAAACCTTATATGCCCCCAGGGCATAACTTAAAACCCTTGCTTTGAGGGTTGTGGGGGAGTCTCCTCCTCAAAAACACATTTTATATCTTGAACTCAACTATGCTGAACAAAATGGCTATCTCAAAATTTTGATTGGATGTGTTTGGGGGAACGATGGGCGTGGGGGGGAGGGGGGGGGGGAAGGGGGGCTAGTTGCCCTCCAATTACTTTCAACTATTAAAAAGGGCACAAGCCCTTTGAATTTCCAATCGAATGAGCCTATTTTGAAGTTTCTACGACGTCTTCAATAAAAAACAGCCTTAAAAAAATCGTTGGAATCTTCCGTCTGTCTTTCTTTTTTCATATCATCTTAGTTACCATAGCGAACAAACTATACAACAGTCACCAAGCATGGTAAGAGATAAGAACTTGCAGCGTTCTTGTAGAAAAAATCTCGTCAGAGTTCAACATTTAACAGTAAGATGGCGGAGTGGGTTGCACATCGTATATATATTAGTTTTGTCCATGAGATCTTATGATATTTAGTAGAAAAATTAGAATTTCATTACAAAATTGACAGATATTGAACTGATATCACATCTTAACTGGACAATTTACAATTGGATTGATATCAGAGAGGCTTTTTGTTTTATAAAAGGTGATATATGTCACAGTGATTTATGGGGCCACAATTTTGTCTTTTGCAATTCTAAGATATATCTTGGTCACCGATAATTTTTTTTTTTTTTTTTTTTTTTTTTCACCGAAGAAAAACTTGTTTTTCTTTTTATTACATTATTCACTATTCCATCACAAGCGATGATACGCCACTAGCCCTTTATAACTACCTCACTTTTATTTCTGAAGTATTTATTGTACCTTCTCTTGAACGCCTCAAGAGAAAGATTTTCTGGCATTACTTCTGCTAGAAGATAATTCCACGTGGAAATGGATCATCTGGCGAAACACGTTTTCGAGTATCCCTGGCAGGATGAACCCTGCACAAGGCAGTCCTGACAAGCTGTACTTTTGCGAGATTATTGCAAAGGCTGTGCTCTGTCTGAAACGAGCTTCCAGTCCAAGTTCTAATACCCGCTAAAGAGAAAAAGCGAGTTTGCATTCTATATGTAACCTAATAAGGTACATACACATTACATACAGATTATATATACAAAAGCTAAAACCATTTATTCTAAAACCTTTTATAAAAACCTTATATACCCCCAGGGCATAACTTAAAACCCTTGCCCTGAGGGTTGTGGGGGATTGTCCTCCTCAAAAACATATTTTCTATCTGGAAATCAACTACGCTGAACAAAATGGCTATCTTACAATTTCGATTGGATGTGTTTGGGGGAATGATGGGCGTGGGGGGGGGGGGGGGGCTAGTTGCCCTCCAATCGCTTTCGACTATTAAAAAGGGCACTAGCCCTTTGAATTTCCAATCAAATGAGCCTGTTTTGAAGTTTCTACGACAACGACTTCTATAAAAACCTTATATGCCCCCAGGGCATAAATTAAAACCCTTGCCCTGAAGGTTGTGGGGGAGTGTCCTCCTCAAAAACACATTTTCTATCTGGAAATCAACGACGCTGAACAAAATGGCTATCTCAAAATTTCGATTGAATGTGTTTGGGGGAATGATTGGCGTGAGTGGGGGAGGCTAGCTACCCTCCAATCACTTTCGACTATTAAAAAGGGCACTAGAACTTTCGATTTCCAATCGAATGAACCCCTTTTGAAGTCTCTACGACGACCCCTTCTATATGAAGTGCCCTGCTTTAAAGAAAAAAAATAATAAACTGTACATTGTGTCAACATTGGTCTTATATGCCCTCAGGGCATAACTTAAAACCCTTGCCCCGAGGGTTGTGGGGGAGTGTCCTCCTCAAAAAGATATTTTCTATCTGGAAATCAACTACGCTGAACAAAATGGCTATCTCAAAATTTTGATTGGATGTGTTTGGGGGAATGATGGGCGTGGGGGATGGGCTAGTTGCCCTCCAATCACTTTCGACTATTAAAAAGGGCACTAGCCACTCCAATTTCAAATCTAATGAGCCCTTTTCGAAGTTCCTACGACAACTCCTTCGATACGAAGTGCCCGGGTAGGGAGAAAAAAAAAAACAAAAAAAACACACTGTGCCCACATTGTTCTTTACCCTCAGGGCATATCTTAAAACCCTTGCCCCGAGGGTTGTGGGGGAGTGTCCTCCTCAAAAAGAAATTTTCTATCTGGAAATCAACTACGCTGAACCAAATGGCTATCTCAAAATTTTGATTGGATGTGTTTGGGGGAATGATGGGCGTGGGGGATGGGCTAGTTGCCCTCCAATCACTTTCGACTATTAAAAAGGGTACTAGCCCTTTGAATTTCCAATCGAATGAGCCTTTTTTGAAGTTTCTACGGCAACGCCTTCTATAAAAACCTTATATGCCCCCAGGGCATAACTTAAAACCCTTGCCCTGAGGGTTGTGGGGGAGTGTCCTCCTAAAAAACATATTTTCTATCTGGAAATCAACTAGCCTACGCTGAACAAAATGGCTATCTCAAAATTCTGATTGGATGTGTTTGGGGGAATGATGGGCGTGGGGGGCTAGTTGCCCTCCAATCACTTTCAAACATTAAAAAGGGCACTAGCCCTTTGAATTCCAAATCGAATGAGCCTGTTTTGAAGTTTCTACGACAACGCCTTCTATAAAAACCTTATATGCCCCCAGGGCATAACTTAAAACCCTTGCCCCGAGGGACGCTGAACAAAATGGCTATCTCAAAATTTTGATTGGATGCATTTGGGGGATGATGGGCATGGGGGGGGGGGGTTGTTGCCCTCCAATCACTTTCGACTATTAAAAAGGGTACTAGCCCTTTGAATTTCCAATCGAATGAGCCTGTTTTGAAGTTTCTACGACAACGCCTTCAATAAAAACCTTATATGCCCCCAGGGCATAACTTAAAACCCTTGCCCTGAGGGTTTTGGGGGAGTGTCCTCCTCAAAAACATATTTTCTATCTGGAAATCAACTTCGCTGAACAAAATGGCTATCTCAAAATTTTGATTGGATGTGTTTGGGGGAATGATGTGCGTGGGGGGGGGGCTAGTTGCCCTCCAATCAGTTTCGACTATTAAAAAGGGCACTAGCCACTCCAATTTCCAATCGAATGAGCCCTTTTGAAGTTTCTACGACAACACTTTCAATAAAAACTTTATATGCCCCCAGGGCATAACTTACAACCCTTGCAATGAGGGCTCTGATGGGGTTATCATCCTAAAAGACAAAATTGCCAGAACTTTCAACTACGTTGAACAAAATGGATATCTCAAAATTTTAATTTGATGTGTTTGGGAAAATGGTGGGCGTGAGAGGGGCGTTAGTCGCTATCCAATCACTTTCAACTATTAAAAAAGGCACTAGCCCTTTCAATTTCCAATTGAATGAGCCCTTTTGAGGTTTCTACGACAACGCTTTCAATAAAAAACTTTACAGGCCCCCAGGGCATAGCTTACAACCCTTGCCCTGAGGGCTGTGGGGAGAGGGGTTGTCATCCTTAAAGACCTAATTTCCAAAACTTTCAACTACGTTGAATAAAATGGTTATCAAAAAATTTTGATTGGATGTGTTTGGGGAAAAGGTCGGCGTGAGAGGGGAGTTAGTTGCCCTCAAATCACTTTCAACTATTAAAAACGGTACTAGTCCTTCGAATTTCAAATCGAATGAGCCCTTTTTCAAGTTTCTACGACAAAGATTTCAATAAAAACCTTATATGCCCCGGGGCATAACTTATAATCCTTGCCCTGAGGGTTGTGGGGGAGTGTCCTCCTCAAAAATATGTTTTTTATCTGGAAATCAACTACCCTGAACAAAATGGCTATCTCAAAATTTTTATTGGATGCATTTGGGGGAATGATGGGTGTGGGGGGGGGCTAGTTGCCCTCCAATCACTTTCGACTGTTAAAAAGGGCACTAGCTCTTTGAATTTCCAGTCGAATGAGCTTTTATTGAAGTTTCTACGACAATGCCTTCTTTAAAAACCTTATATACCCCCAGGGCTTAACTTAAAACCCTTGCCCTGAGGGATGTGGGGGAGTGTCCTCCTCAAAAACATATTTTCTATCTGGAAATCAACTACGCTGAACTAAATGACTATCTCAAAATTTTGATTGGATGCGCTTGGGGGAATGAAGGGCGTGGGGGGGGGGGGGGGCTAGTTGGCCTCCAATCACTTTCGACTATTAAAAAGGGTACTAGCCCTTTGAATTTCCAATCAAATGAGCCTGTTTTGAAGTTTCTACGACAACACCTTTTATAAAAACCTTATATGCCCCCAGGGCATAACTTAAAACCCTTGCCCTAAGGGTTGTGGGGGAGTGTCCTCCTCAAAAACATATTTTCTATTTGGAAATCAACTACGCTGAACAAAATGGCTATCTCAAAATTTTGATTGGATGTATTTGGGGGAATGATGGGCGTGGGGGAGGGGGGGGGGGTTAGTTGCCCTCCCATCACTTTCGACTATTAAAAAGGGTACTAGCCCTTTGAATTTCCAATCGAATGAGCCGGTTTTGAAGTTTCTACGACAACGCCTCCAATAAAAACCTTATATGCCCCCAGGGCATAACTTAAAACCTTTGCCCTGAGGGTTGTGGTGGGAGTGTCCTCCTCAAAAACATATTTTCTATCTGGAAATCAACTACGCTGAACAAAATGGCTATGTCAAAATTTTGATTGGATGTGTTTGGGGGAATGATGGGCGTGGGGGGGGGGGCTAGTTGCCCTCCAATCACTTTCGACTATTAAAAAGGGCACTAGCCACTCCAATTTCCAATCGAATGAGCCCTTTTCGAAGTTTCTACGACGACTCCTTCGATACGAAGTGCCCGGGTATGGAGAAAAAAAAACAAAAAAAAAAACAACATATTGTGCCCACATCGTTCTTTACTTAGGCAGCGCGCTTCACATTAATATTGGCGCTTCAAGTATTCGTAAAAATCTATGCTAGTGCTTTAACTAACTGGTAATATTGGTGCTTTAAGTATTGGAAGAAACATATGTTAGTGCTTTAACTAACCTGATATAATCCAGAATCAGCAGTGATACTATTTGACAATACCAATTCAGAAGTAGCTCCCTCATTTTTTGTACGCTGTTTAATCCTACCACCAATATTCACTGGGTTACCATCCTGAAAATTAAGAGCAAAATTCTGGTTATCATACACTTTTTTATCAGAAGGCCACTATATAATATTTAATATTAAGAATAATATTAAAGATAATATTAAAGGTAACGAGGAATCCAAAAAGAGAATGAATTGACTCATTTATTGACACTACTATAAGCCCGAGATAAAATGAGGGCGGACCTGACTGTCCAATGCCAGGGGTAAATAGCTAAAAATCAACACACTGGAATAGTGACCGAGCCCATAGACAATTATACTTGCAGAAAGGGGGAAGGTGGTCTTCTGAAATGGCCGTCCAAATCTAAAAACGCATATATACATGAAAAGTCAGTTTCCAATTTAGATATATTACTGAACTCAGCTCAAAGAGGCAAATCGAATGGTATATGCAAGAATGTCCCAATAAAATCCCTTGCCAATATTCTCCTGGCAAAAACACGTATCTGCAGCATTTTGCATTGTCAAAGTTTAAAAATGGACATTTAGCAGTGTCGGCGAACTTGAAATGTATTTTAATTGCATAATTGGAAAAAAATGCTGTCTAAAACCAATCTTAACAACTTTTCACAACAATCATGTGTCTAATGTGGCTCAATGTGTGGGAGAAGTGCCGCAAAACTTCAAAAACTTTGAAGACGATTTTCTCGGAATAATGAAAAGTGTATATACTCGTTTTTACATTTGGACGGCCATTTCATACCCCACGTAACGTGCGCTACTTTTTCTTGCCCCCCCCCCCAAGAAAAATATTTCCCCCACTTCTAAGCCCCGGTTCTGAATGCTCTGATACTGACACTACTAACAGAGACTACTATCACTGCTGACAATATCTAATTGGCAAAATTGTGACATGGGCTTGCAAAATCATAATTCGGCTGCTGCATTTTCCAAGAAAAACAAAACATATGTAAATCGCCTAGCGAAAACAGCCTTAAAAAAATCGTTGGAATCTTCCGTCTGTCTTTCTTTTTTCATATCATCTTAGTTACCATAGCGAACAAACTATACAACAGTCACCAAGCATGGTAAGAGATAGGAACTTGCAGCGTTCTTGTAGAAAAAATCTCGTCAGAGTTCAGCATTTAACAGTAAGATGGCGGAGTGGGTTGCACATCGCATATATATTAGTTTTGTCCATGAGATCTTATGATATTTAGTAGAAAAATTAGAATTTCATTACAAAATTGACAGATATTGAACTGATATCACATCTTAACTGGACAATTTACAATTGGATTGATATCAGAGAGGCTTTTTGTTTTATAAAAGGTGATATATGTCACAGTGATTTATGGGGCCACAATTTTGTCTTTTGCAATTCTAAGATATATCTTGGTCACCGATTATTTTTTTTTTTTTTTTTTTTTTCACCGAAGAAAAACTTGTTTTTCTTTTTATTACATTATTCACTATTCCATCACAAGCGATGATACGCCACTAGCCCTTTATAACTACCTCACTTTTATTTCTGAAGTATTTATTGTACCTTCTCTTGAACGCCTCAAGAGAAAGATTTTCTGGCATTACTTCTGCTAGAAGATAATTCCACGTGGAAATGGATCATCTGGCGAAACACGTTTTCGAGTATCCCTGGCAGGATGAACCCTGCACAAGGCAGTCCTGACAAGCTGTACTTTTGCGAGATTATTGCAAAGGCTGTGCTCTGTCTGAAACGAGCTTCCAGTCCAAGTTCTAATACCCGCTTAAGAGAAAAAGCGAGTTTGCATTCTATATGTAACCTAATAAGGTACATACACATTACATACAGATTATATATACAAAAGCTAAAACCATTTATTCTAAAACCTTTTATAAAAACCTTATATGCCCCCAGGGCATAACTTAAAACCCTTACCCTGAGGGTTGTGGGGGAGTGTCCTCCCACAAGTTCTGAAGTACTAAAACTTACCAAGTTCTTAGTACTTCAATTTCCCATTGACACATTCTAAATATGAACATAATTGATTTCTAAAGAGATCCACTAACTTTTCATTTCGAAGTTGTTTTTTTAGGGGGGGGGGGGGAATTGTGGGGGAAATTCCCATTTATTCTTTGGTTGTAGTAATGATCGAAATTTGCGTAGTAAGATCATGGAGAAGGCTCCGTGTCGTATATTTACTAGCTTTGCTCGTAAAAAATAGGGAAAAATTTAGCAGACAAATTAGAATTTTACAACCCAATAGATGGATACTGACCCCAATCTTAAATCTGAACTCGGCAATTTCATAATTGGATTGATATCAGAGAGACTTCTAAGTTTTATTGAAGGCCAAATAGGCAGTAAATTATGGCATTCAATTTTGTCTTTTATAATCCCAAAA
The DNA here is from genome assembly GCA_027921565.1 of Artemia sinica. Classification (NCBI taxonomy): domain Eukaryota; kingdom Metazoa; phylum Arthropoda; class Branchiopoda; order Anostraca; family Artemiidae; genus Artemia; species Artemia sinica. Next base: position 46,601,870 of record CM051276.1, on the reverse strand, counting down.
TATCTCGACGATCGGCATTTATTAGTTTTATTGTTCACCGAATAAAATTTGGTGTCAGAAAAGACTAAATCAAGTTCCAGCAACCACAAACGACAAAAGGCTAATGTATATTTATCACATAAAGTATGACTAACATGCATATGACTATAAAAAAGAAGTCATATGCATGTTAGTTATAGCCTACCTTATGTGAATATAAATATAGATGTTAAATACACTATTTAAAACAACAGACATGTATATGACTGTTGTTTAGTTTCTTGAAATGACAACATAAAAAAAAAAAACTGAATTATCAGATTATACAGAAAATTTAGCTTTTGCTGAAATTGATGGATTTAGTTCTTAAAACATATTGATTTTAACAAATTATGTTTAATTTGTATAACAATTATGTTTAATTAACAATTATGTTTAATTATGTATAATTATGTTTAATGTCGAAAACTCGACATTAAACATTTTAAAATAAATAAGCAATTTTGATGAAAGTAATGCATTTCGCTTCGGTCGTCTTCATTACTAGACAGGCATGTACGCGGTAATTTCTTTTTTTTAGAGAGGGGGGAAGGGATATTTTAGAGAGAGGCAAAAACTTGAACAATCCAAAAAATGGGCGAATTAAATGACTTCGCCTATTTTTCACCTATTTATAATTAAAAATTATAGAAACAATCGAACAAAACCAGAGGGGACACACGCTCAAAGGCCTGCCCTCCAATTTACGTACCTGGAACCAGGCATAGTTTACTTCTCGCATGCAAGAGACACCAGTGTTTTTTTTTTTTTTTTTTTTTTTTTTTTTTTTTTTTTTTTTTTTTTTTTTTTTTTTTTTTTTTTTTTGTTTTTTTTTTTTAGCTATCTACTGGACGACAGAGAATGGGGGGGGGGGGAATAATTAGTGTTGCTCATAAGTTGAAAAGAGGAAGGTGGAAAGAAGCGGGTGCCTATGACATTTTTCATTCTTTCTTTTTAAGTTAACAGAAAAATTATGAGAAGCCAGGAACAGTTCAATCAATTACAAACAAAAAAAGTTTTGTATGAATAACCTAAACCCCCCCCTCCCCCCTGAAGACTCCTAGTTCCGTCAATTCTTTTGCGTTTTAGCTTTGCAACAATGATCTTCCTCTAATCCAAAATATTGTTCCATTGGGTGGTGGCTGGACTTGGTATTAGTTGCTAAGATTCAAAGTCGTCGATGACTGACGTAGAGAGTAATAATATATAAAATAATATATAGGATAAAATAAAATAATATATAAAATAATATATAAAATAATATATAGGAAGGGACATAAGAGATAAAATAATATATAGGAAGGGAAATAATATACATATAGGAAGGAACTATAAAACAATATATAGGAAGGGACATAAGATATGAGTAATATAGTCCCAAAAATGTCTTAAATGCCGCTACACATAAAAGGGTATTCACTATCGGAAACTCTCCAAAGCATGATAAATCCAATGTTTCTCAACCCGGATTCCTCAGAGCCTCTCAGTTCAGTAGAAGGGCCTTAGAGGTTCTGTAAGAATAAATGAATCAAAGACTCTTTTTTTGTCTCTGAGAAAGATAAAAAAAAAATACTATCTAGCATTATCTTGCTAAATTACATAGCTGGTTATAACAAACCTAAATCTGATTAGTATTAGTTATTAAGTATTAATTATTAGTTATTTTTCAAAGCTACTAAGTTTAAAAAAATACATTTTTAAAACATCTTTTTTTAAACTATTTTCCTAAACATTATTAAGTATTAGTTATTTATTTTAAGCTTTGTTTTTATTTTTCCTTTACATGAACAAAAATTGGATCTGAAAAAAACATCAGTCTTCAAGCGAAATCCAGAGTTTAATAATTAAATTAAAATTTGTTTTGGTTCTTCTTCGTTTTCCTGATTAACATCACACTGTCAATGTCTCTAGTAGTTTTTTTTTTTTTTTTTTCAATGATCCCACTTTAAGGCGCTTAAGTTTCTTACCAGTTTCTGATTTTTCTTTAGACAAGAATTTATATTGAAGATCAGAGCTTTTTTTCTTGGGGAACTGGTGGGGGGACAGCTTTGAAAAATGTTTTTTTTTTTTCAACCCAAATAACCCTTTTTTTCCCCAAATTTTCGCTCATTTTAGTGTCTTCTAAACCATCAAATGTCATCAAAATGTTTTTTTTTTTTACCCAAATAACCCATTTTTTTTTTTTTTTTGCCCAAATTTTCGCTCATTTTAGTGTCTTCTAAACCATCAAATGTCATCAAAATGTATTTTTTTTTTTTTTAACCCAAATAACCGATTTTTTTTTTTTTTGCCCAAATTTTCGCTCATTTTTTAGTGTCTTCTAAACCATCAAATGTCATCAAAATGTATTTTTTTTTTCCGAAATAACCCCTTTTTTTGCTCAAATTTTCGCTCATTTTAGTGTCTTCTAAACCATCAAATGTCATCAAAATGTATTTTTTTTTCCGAAATAACCCCTTTTTTGCTCAAATTTTCGCTCATTTTAGTGTCTTCTAAACCATCAAATGTCATCAAATTGTATTTTTTTTTTTTACCCAAATAACCCAATTTTTTTTGCCCAAATTTTCGCTCAGTTTAGTGTCTTCTAAACCATCAAGTGTCATCAAAATGTTTTTTGTTTTGTTTTTTTTTTTAACCCAAATAACCGAATTTTTTTTTGCCCAAATTTTCGCTCATTTTTTAGTGTCTTCTAAACCATCAAATGTCATCAAAATGTATTTTTTTTCCGAAATAACCCCTTTTTTTGCTCAAATTTTCGCTCATTTTAGTGTCTTCTAAACCATCAAATGTTATCAAAATGTTTTTTTTTTTTTTACCCAAATAACCCATTTTTTTTTTTGCCCAAATTTTCGCTCATTTTAGTGTCTTCTAAACCATCAAATGTCATCAAAATGTATTTTTTTTTTACCCAAATAACCCAATTTTTTTTTGCCCAAATTTTTGCTCAGTTTAGTGTCTTCTAAATCATCAAGTGTCATCAAAATATATTTTTTTTTAGCCCAAATTTTTTTTCCCAAATTTTCGCTCATTTTAGTGTCTTCTAAACCATCTTTCCTAAGGGTTGCAGGATATTCAATTCCAAGTTCTCATTTCTCCCAGTGAACAGTTATATGTGATAAAACAAAAGCATTAGGGAAAAAAAAAGCAATTCTGGAAAGCCTCTCTTTCTAAATAGCTACTAACTCCAGTGAAACCCCATAGAGAACTCTCTGCTTAATCTCCACTAAAAGCTTTTACTTTATAATTAACAACTATAACGTGTATGAAATTGCCAAGTTTCACTTGAATTCTGTATTTTGGGCTATTTTTTATCCTTGTACTTCACTGAACGGGGATTTTGCGATAATTAGTCGATCTTGTAATAATTCACTTCGTATAACGCCCCCTCATGCTACGAAATGAAGGATATAAAAGAGAACACGAGGAAAAAAAAGATTAGCAGTTACGTCTAGAAGAAGCGTAGCGTATGAGATATAAGGAGAAAAGATAAGAGTAAATTAATATCATGGAGTATAATTGAAAAGAGAATATATTTTGAAAAACAAACGTTTCAGTAAATATTTAATCAAAAATTGATCGTTGTTATTCAACAGATTCATTAATTTCTACGTCTCCCTTACTGATTTGATTTCAAGTTTTGTTGCTACGTTTTCCCTAGCTTTGTCGAAGTAATGTGATATAATTGAAAATTTGTTTGGCCTTATAATATGCAGCAATTAATTGATTTTGAGGTAATTGATTTTGCATGACGCCTACTCGTGTGAAGCTATTAAGCATAAAAAGTAATGACGTTATGAAGTAAATTTTTCTTTGGACTATTTAGATATGAAGGGGAAGAATTAGTAGAAGACGAAAGGAGAAGTACGCGAGGCATGAGGACAAAAAGAAGAGAAGGCCGAATAAAAAGAATGGACAAAAATATAAACGAGAATATAGATGTTGCAAAAGAAAATATGACAGTAAATAAATTCGTCGAAAACTGCTCTTAAATCAATTGCGTCATTTTTCCAATTTTTAGTAAAAAAAAAAAAAAAAAAAAATACAAACTAACCACTGGTTAGTCTTATTTTGGATCAGAAATCTAAAAGGGGATTTCAGGGTTGCTATTCAGAAATTGTTCGACAGGGACTAGTTCAGTTCGAAAAGACTTTGTGAAGTTTTTAATTTCGAAAGTAAGCTTTCAACTCCGAGATACAAGTTTCATATTCAAATTGAAACTGCATTTTTGCAGTAAGAGAATGTTAAAACTGCGCCAATTCACCCCTACTGAAATTTTACATAAAAAAAGGTTACACAAAATAAAAATTAAATTTAAATAAAGTTCTGTTTAACACAATTGCATATGAGTATCCAATGGCATCAGACTGGGTATTTACTACCCCCCCCCTCTTTAGAATACATAAAATACATACAAAACTTGTGTAATATCCTTAAATTTCAGGTTAATATGACACTTGTCAGAGCATACATTCCTTTTCACACCGCTTACGTTTCCTCCTTTCAAAATATTATTGCAGCTTCCCGCCCACTCAAAAAATACGGTAGGTGCAATCGCTTTTGAATCAGAAAAAATATATTTAGTATTCACTACATAGAGGGTCTTCTGTAAGTTCTTTTCCGTATTTCCATTCCCCTCTTTCCCATTAAAGAGCTAGGAGTGACGTATTTCACGTTGATAGACCCACACATTTATTTGGGAGAATAAGTTGTCTCATTATGTCCACCTACTTTGCTCTTGTTAAACCGATGCCTTCAAGAATGTTGATTGAAAATATGAAAAGAAACAGAAATTAGGAGGAAAGTAAAGGATGTGAAAAGAAACTGGAGGAAATTGATGTGAAAGGATGTGAAAAGAAACTGGAGGAAATGGAAACTGTGAAAATATGAAAAGAAACAGAAATCAGGAGGAAAGTAAAGGATGTGAAAAGAAACTGGAGGAAATGGATGTGAAAGGATGTGAAAAGAAACTGGAGGAAATGGAAACTGTGAAAATTTGGAAAGAAACAGAAATCAGGAGAAAAAAAAAGGATCGTCCATAAAACGGAATTAGAAATGTCATCCACTTGTCTTTGAATAAAACTCCAGCTACGTACTATACAGCAGAATATAGTATCGCATTAGCATAGTATTAGGCACTGGAAAAAGGAGGCACAAAAGGAACACTAAATTTAATACCAGTAATATATCAAAAGAATTAGTTTATTTTGCTGATTCCAAATATATAAGATTTATCAAGTTTATTGTTACCCATCAAAAGTTACGAGCCTGAGAAAGTTTGCCTCATTTTTGAAATAGGGGGAAAACACCACCTAAAATTCAAGGAATCCTAATGAAAATCACTCCATCATATTCAACGTGCCAGAGAATCATACTGTAGAAGTTTCAAGCTCTTATATACAAAAATATCAAATAAAATATCAAAATTTGAATGTATCCAGACTTTGTGGACACCCTGTAGTATAGGATTGTATATGGGACATTTAGTCCTCAAACTTACAGCTCAATCCCAAGTTTAACAAAGAAGTTAGAGATAAAGGGGAAATCAACAAGGACTGTAATATTTTAGGTAAAAGGATATATGACATCTCCAGCAATAAACACATTTTATTTTTACTTTTAAGTCTTTTCCTTTGTACAAGGGGATCAGAAGATCTTCCCTCCGGGGGAAGGGAGGAAACATAGAAAGGGTATTTGTTGGCCCTTATTTTAAATAATTCTTGGATAAGGGTTAAAAAGAGTTGTCCCTCAACCAGTTCATGGAAACAAACTGTAAGTAAGAAGCAACTCGCCCCAATAGTAACGGAAACTCTAAAAAACTAAATTTTAAAAATAATTGATACTCCTGATTTCAGATATAAATAATTCATGTAATTTTACCCATCAAAAACCACGAGTGTGACAAAATTTGCATGATTTTCAAAAAAAAAGGGGGGGAAACCCCTCCAAAAATCAGCCGATCTTAATGAAAATTACACCATCAGATTCAGCATATCAGAGAACCCTATTGTAGAGGTTGCAAGCTCCTATCTACAAAGAATTTTGTAACTTTTGCCAGAAGAAAGATCACGAACGTATATTTATCTTTTTTTTTTTTTTTTTTTTTTTTTTTTTTTTTTTTTTTTTTTTTTTTTTTTTTTTTTTTACTTACATTTTATTACAGATACTGAAAAATACACTTTGCCCCCCACCCCCTAAGTTTTCGTGAATTGACGCCACTGCTCACTCTTCTTCATAGAAACTTATATGTTTTAACTACATATAAAGGATCAGAGAAAATAATCTGCCCCTCTCCTCAAACAAAAATTCAAGCAGCCTAGATTTTTTTATTTTTTTTTTTCACTCCCAGACTTTAGAAATCACCTCTCTTTGGGTATTTTCGTTAAAAAATACTTTTTTGTCATTCTTATTAAAAAAAACAAAACCTACCCTCCATTGCACTAGATTTTAAAAATTTAATTTGCCCCCCCCCCTCCTCAAATTTAATTTACTCCTCAATCAGAAATTTCAATGTTTTGTAAAGATGGTAGAAGTAATTATAATAACAATGGCCTTCATGATCTCCAGATCTGATCCAGATCTGATCATGATCTCCAGTCATTATTTCCATCTCCACACATCAGAAAAATGTTAGACTACCAGCCTAAACTTCTCAATATATTTTTTTCTTTGTTTCAGTGAAACTTTTCTGATAGGACACACAGTATTTCTCATCTTGTATTCTTGTTTGTATAATAAGTAGTCTCTTTCTCGTTTATTTTTTTTCAAAGTTTAAGTAACAACCAACGATTTTTTTATGTATATATATTTGTAACTTTGTAATTTCGTTGCATTTGTATTTTGTTCGTCTATATTTTCTTTCTTTTTTTTTCATTTTCTCATCTATCAGTATTTTCAATGTTTGTGAAGAGGGTAGAAATAAAAGTAATAATAAAATAGCAGTCTTTATCATCTCCATTTATTATCCCTACCTCCGGATAATGACTTCATGATCTTCATCTTCATCATCAGATCTTCATCACGTAAGCATCTATCTCCACACATAAGCAAAATTCTGAACTCCCCAAACTACTTTTCTTTCTAGCATTACTCATTAACTGTCATCACCGCATTTAGTTTGAATGATCTCCACTCTGCATTTCCTTTCCACAGGTAGAAAAAATGGAACTACTAAGCAACTTAGAGTTCTCTATAATTTCTCTTGTGTTAGAGTGAAATCAATTTTCTTTTCTGACATAATACACATTAATTCTCATTTTAAAGCCCCTCTTTAACATTAAAACCCCTCTTCTCACGTCTCATAGATCGTCGTTATTACGAAACTGGCGACAAGCAATCTATTTGGATTTTCTTTTTTCTAACGAATTCAACTGCGTCTTTGAACAGATCTAACTCTATATATAGCAAAACATTCAACTAGAAATGTTTTCTGAAGTTTTTTTTCAAAGGAAGGGGGTGAGGATGGAGTGTACCTTCTCATCATTTTTAAAATTATTATTTAAATTTTTTTCATTGGGGAAAAAAATAGTAACCTGACTTGGAATGACATCATAAGAAGGCTGAAGTCCCGAGTAGCCCACCGTTTTCTATCGTCAATACAAACTCTTGCATAAAAACTGTAAGGGAAAATCGTTTTAGAGAATATTTTTAATTAGCTTTTTAATTAACGACTATTTTCCCATTAGCTAGGGAGGCGTATTATTTCTTTCCTATAGGTATTTAATCGGTCCCTTCACTTCCTATAATTTTTGTGTTAAATAAAAACAATAAATGAAAATGACACTTTCCACATTCTACTTTCCAACTACTCACAAAAACAGAAATTTGTCAATTCAAAAAATTTTGGGGTTAGGGGGGGGGGGAGCAAAATTTGTTTCTAAATCGAGGGAGGGGGCATTTTAATTTTTTTTTTTTTTTTGACTAAAGGAAATACCCTTAAAAAGCATTTATCAATGGAAACACCAAAAAAAACTTATTTTTCAAGGTCTGGGGGGTTAAAGATTTATGGGGTCAAGTAAGAGGAGGAGGCCTGAAGCCTCCTCCCCCCCCCCACATTGACACCCCTGACAGGAAGCAGCCTTACACCCTTGAGACGTTGGGAGGATTAACAAATAGTTCCTTGTTGATATTAGAAGTAGTGGTACATGGTCCTCCACAACTTGAGAAGCAATTTATCCAGACTTGTTGCCACCCTTCAACTGTAAATTTGTTCCTTGCTACATTTACGCAGAGCGCCCTAAAATTATCACATGTCAAAACAATATGGAATTCTCGTTTCGCAGGAATACAACACATTATCCTATATTTTGGAGGGTTTCACTCACCTTTAGCCACCTGATATCTGGTTTTGGTATGCCTCTTACTTCACATTCTATACGTGCTGTTTTTGCAGTTGGATACACACTGGATCTAGGCATTTGAACTAAACGGGGAGGCTCCATCACGACTAACCACCACGTCTACAAAGAAAATAGTTGTTACTAAATATTTAAAGCTGTTAAAATTATCTCAGGGTTGTAGAGACAGAAAATCAGAGACGATTTCAACCGTTTTTACAAGTTTGAACAAGACTAGCGTCACTTTTTTTTATAGTAATGTCCGTTTGAACATAAGTACACAACGAAGGGTTATTTCAAAAAAGAAAATTTATTTTCTGAAAGTAAATGCTTTACTCTATTTTTCGACATAGTTGCCAAGTTTGTTCAAACTCTTATCATACCTCTCACCCAATTCTAAATACCCTCTTCATAACGACTTGCCGTCTATTCCGATAAGCAAGATTTCACTGCCGTTTTCACGTCGTCGTTACCCTTGTGGCGGTTGCCACTGAGGTGTTGTTTGAGGTGGAGAACAGATGGTAATTGCTCGGTACGATCAGGGGTGTATGGCGGTGGATTTAAAACTTCCCAGCCACAACTGTCCAACAAATTGCGGGTCTAACATGCAGTGTGAGGTCTTGCATTGTCATGGGAAAGGAGAATTCCCTTTGTCAGCAAACTGCGTCTTTTGTCTTGAATCGCTCTGCGCAGCTTTCTCAGGGCTTGGCAGTATGCTTCTGCATTGAAAATGGTTCCTCATTGCATGAAGTCGGCCAACAAAATACCATGCCTATCCCAAAACAGCAACACCGTGACTTTGCGCTGGGACAGAGTCTGTTTGGCTATCACCTTTACAAGCGAGTGTGTGCATTTCCGTTCCATGCTTTGTTGCTTCAAGTTGGGCACAATATGCGAAGCCCATGTTTCGTGTCCAGTTACAATCACTCAAGAAGCCGTCACCTTCTTCGTGATGACGAGTCGAGAACTTCACCGCAGACTCAAATCTTTGGTTCTTGTGGACGTCTATTAGGAGCTTCGGGACGCAACGGGAACACAGTTTTTCAAAACTGTAGGTGTTCAGAAGCAATTTTTTAAAACTTGACCTCGACACCTCAGGAAATTCATTTGATACACCTGTTATAATGAATAGCACCTATTCTCCCGAATCCTCGCTTCAACTGAAGCGACCAAGTCGTCTATAATCAAGGAAGGGCGACCGGCGCGGTCGTCATCATGGATGTTGTCATAGCCAACTGAGAAAGAAGTCCGAAAGCCATGTATAATGCCAGTTATTTGACTGTGACTGGCCATACCCGGTTTTTTTTGCGATTTAAAACTTTATATTAGAAATAAAAAAATTCTTTTATTTTAAGAGTAACAGTTGATGATGAAATTGTTTTCAGAATAGGGAATATTTTCTAGATGAAAATATCCCGGTTCCACAAAGATCCCGATTCTCCCAATCCTAATTAATTGTAGCATCACTAGTTAAATGTTCTATTAAAATGAATTAAAACAAACGACAAGACAAACCCGGACATTCCGCAAATTAAAAACAACTTTAGCAGTTTTAAAGTGCAATCCTTTCAGCAAATTAAAAAGTTCGAAAGCCACCGAGTCGGAAAATTTTTTGACAGAACTAATTAAGTCCATGGTACCAAATGGGAATACTTGTCATAAAAGTGGCAAAATATAAATGAAAAATATCAAAACTTTAGCAAAAAAAATAAGACGATTAAAGTGACAGACTGAAATTTCTACAATAAATCAAAAGTTATTTGTATATTTTCCTGTAAAAAAGAAAGCAATAAAGAAAATAGCAACAATATTCCAGTTTAAACCATATTCCATGTATTCCAGTTTCCATATTCCAGTTTATTCCAGTATTCCAGTTCAGCACCCCAGCGCATGTTAATTCATACTGACCCCTATTTTCCCAACATTAATCACTGGCTATACTCATAATTAATTCAGGCGACAAAAAACAAACCAAAGATAAATTGATCAAATTCAAACTATAGTGAAAACACATCAATCCTTCTTTAAAGAAAAATTAGTTGTTTTTCATAACTAATTTAAATAAATAATTAGTCTGGCGTAATATTTAAATCTAATTACATATATTTTTAATTCCTGATGACGGTGACCAAATGGTTGTAAACTTATCAAACCAGTCCATTAGCAACGCTGAACCCGTCGAAGACAAATTGAAAAGCAATAAAATTGATAAAAGGAAAAGAAAAAGAGATGCAAAAGCAAAGAAGAGGAAAAAGTAGCATTTAAACTGTCGCATTCAATACAGATTTTCTAGATTTTAATATATTATTTATATTTGTATAAGGATAAATTGAACAGCAATAAAATTGATAAAAGGAAAAGAAAAAGAGATGCAAAAGCAAAGAAGAGGAGAAAGAGAAAGTAGCATTTAAACTGTCGCATTCAATACAGATTTTCTAGATTTTAATATATTATTTATATTTGTATAAGGATAAATTGAACAGCAATAAAATTGATAAAAGGAAAAGAAAAAGAGATGCAAAAGCAAAGAAGAGGAGAAAGAGAAAGTAGCATTTAAACTGTCACATTCAATACAGATTTTCTAGATTTCAATATAGTATTTATATTTTTTATTAGAAAATTTTTATTGTAATTTATATTATTTATACTTTATTACACCCGTTAAGTTTTTGACACATGTATGTTGTATTATTTATATTCAAGCCCATAGAAAAGTCCAAACATTATCTTTGACCTTCCTTTTTATTTTTAGATTTCCTTTTTTCTTATTAGATTTTTTTTTTAGCTTTTTTTTAACTGAAAGTAAGGAGCAACATTAAAACTTGAAACGAACAGAAGTTACTACGTATTCGAGGGGCTGCCCCATCCTCAATACCTTGCTCTTCACGCTAAAGTTTGACTTTTTGTTACATATAATAAAGAATGACAAGGGACGTTTAATTAGAATAATAAGCTTTTTTAAAAGTTCAAAAAACTTTAGCGTAAAGAGCGAAGTATTGAGGAGGGGGCAATCCCCACATATACGTAAGGGTTTATGTTCTTTTTAAGTTTTAATGTTGCTCCTTACTTTCAGTTGAAAAAAACTTGTTTTTATAATCTAATTTCTGGTCATTTTTTTGATAATGCCCAAAAATCCGGCTCCCCCTCAATGGAAAATTTTCTTCACCGATGAAAAATTCCTCCATGGAAAGATTATCCCAAGTATTTCCCCCCCCCCCCTCTTACCAGAAAAATCTCCCTCAAAAAATATTTGTTTACTTCCCAACAACCAATGGTATATGTAAACAATGGGCAAAGTTCATAGCTTGCAGTCCTTCGCCCCGAGGACTGTGGGGGGGGGGGGGGGGGGTGGTCAAGTCATCCTCAAAGACATAGTTATTAGATCTTTAGAACATGCTAAACAAAACGGCCATCTCAAAATTTTGATTGGGTGACTTAGGGGAAAAGGGGGCGTTGGAGGGGGGCTAGCCGCCCTTCAATATTTTTGGTCACTTAAAAAGGACATTAGAACTTTTGATTTCCGATCAAATGAGACCTCTCCCAGTCCTCTAGGATCGCTCGTTCTATAAGATCATCCCTGGAGAAAGGAAGAAAGAAAGGAAGAAAAAAAAAAGGCATCCATGATCTTTCTTCTGGAAAAATGCTAAATTCCACATTTTTGTACATAAGAGCTTGAAATTTTTTCAGGCTCGTTACTTTTGATGGGTAATATTAAACTTGTTGAAGTTTATATATTTTGAATAAGCATCAAAATTTGATTATTTTAATGCATCTATTGTTTTCAAGACTCGGTTTCTTAGAGTTTCGGTAACTATTGAGCCGCATCGCTCCTTACTTACAGTTCCTTACCACGAACTGTTTGAAAAGAAATTCAGTGCGTTATCTTTCTTCGGTGGTTTTTAGGCGATTCGCGAAGCAAGAATTGTTGGTGGATCCCAACGGTTTCCAACGTCAAGAAAACGGTTTCCAACGTCATATGAAAACCGTTGTCAGTAAAACTGTTTTATAATCTTGTATAAATCCTAATTTTGTTATAATCTCTTTATCAGTCGGCTATCTTTACCTTTCGAGATTTAAGTCCACTAATAAATAATCTCTGAGACCACACTGGCTAATCATGACAAAACGTAAAAAACAGTAAAGAAGAAAGAAAAGAGTATAATACAAGCCAGTGCAAAAAGTAGACTATAATACAAATATTTCGGTCAAGACCTCCGCTTGACCATCATCAGTGCACGATAATAAAATAAAAATTACTTATAAAAATCCAAGGATAATATAAAAGATCAAACCTTAAAACAAACACAAGAACTAAAACTTGACGACCCTCTCAATATAACGGCGAAAGGGTAACTGAACAAAAATACAATACTGAGTGGCAATTCAATTTTATATTTATACAGAGTATTTTTAAAAGCTAATCGCTTCCCAGGTAAAACACGTCGTACTTTTATTACTTTGATGTTTCTCTCTTTATATCCTCGTTTCTCTCTCCTTTACTGTTTTTTTTTTTTGTTTTGTCAAATCCACTAATCACCCGAATGATTAGAAAATCCTGTAGCATATGTACATAAAAAAAACCTTTAACTCCAGTTTAACATTTAGGTGATTATTTTTAGTCAAATTCTTTTTTTCCAGTGGTGGCAACTCTGCTCAGAACAAACCTTTTTCGCCTAAACCTGTCGGATCAGCTCCCAAAAGAACGCAAAGTTTCTAATCATTTTAACAATCTTAACCCATCTTTCTCTATAGCACTCGATTAACTTATCCTTTCTCCATCCTGGGGACATGTTTAAATTCGACTAAACGAATTTTTACTTTATTTTACTGCCTGTTTAATTCTACTGCACTGTTCTTTTTATATTAATTTTATATTAATCTATTTTGTATTAAATTATTTCTACTATTTTATTTTACTGAGTAGGATCGAAACACTACGCTCACAAACCTTGGTTAAAAAGTTATGTCCATCAGTAGCATTACAAGCGTATTCTCCGGTATTATTTATTGAAACATTGGCAAGAATGAGGATATCTTGGTCTGCTTTTCCAAGAAAAGGGTCTACAGTTGAATTCATATCAGTTAGAAATGGCTGACCTGGAAAAAAATTAAATGAAATAAAAAAAACTAGAACATCATTTATAAATAACCTAGTTTTTGGGAAAAGTCAAAAATGTACATTGATTAGTGCGTTCCAGCATTCCAAGATTACTTATCCGACAATCACGATTGCTTATCCTAAATGTTTCACGAGACGCAAATGACGTCAGAGGCTAGTAGGTTTACTTCTTGAAACGGTCTGCATTAGTTATCGGATAAGTTACACTTGTTAACCCTGGAAAATGCGGGATAACTTGAGAACCATGATTCTCGGAGTTTTCTTTAGATTTTGTCAAAATTATGATATTTTAAGGCAGTATCACATTTTCGTCAGTGTTGCCACGCTGAATCGTGAAAATAAATAATCGGTTAGATTTGACGAGGTCCGTAAAAATTCAAACATTCACAACCTATTGACTCCCACAGACAACTAGATCTTCAAGCGAAAGATACACCTCCTTAAGCTTTTTTGTGCAACACGTTTTCGGCTCATTTTTTAACCATGCTTCTCCTTTTTTTAAATTCGACATCCGCTGCTACTAAATACTGCATATATTCATACAGAGGTCTTTTTGAATAAAAAATAAATTCCAAACTTTTCTTAAGTTTTGATAAGATTAAATAAAAAAAAAAAACAGTTTTTTTAACTGAAAGTAAGGAGCAACATTAAAACTTAATGCGAACAGAAATTATTTCGTATATGAAAGGGGCTGTCCCCACCTCAACGACTCGCTCTTTACGCTAAAGTTAGACTATTTCTCACAACTCTATTTTTTAAAACGATAAAAAAAACTTTAGCGTAAAGAGCGAGGCGTTGAGGAGGGGACAGCCCGTTTCATATACGGAATAATTTCTATATCCATATATATAACTTCTATATCCATATATTTTTAAAGCGTATATTAGGGGGTTCGCCCCCTAGTCAATAACTCGCTCTTTACGCTAAAGTTCGAATTTTGTTCCAATTCTTTAAAAATGTCCCCTTAATCACAAAGGCCGTTAATTAGAATAAATAGCTCTTATGAAAGTACTAAAAAATCTTTGGCTTAAAGAATGAGGTATTGACTAGGGGGCGAACCCAATCATATACTTAATAATTTCTGTTCGTTTTAAGTTTTGATGTTGCTCCTTACTTTCAGTTGAAAAACTTGTTTATTTTTTATTTAATTTCTGATCATTTTTTTAAATAATGCTGGGAAATCCGGAGCTCCCTTCATAGCAATGTCCCTTCCCCCATGAAAACTTCCTCCATGGAAAGCAGGAAGGATTTGGATTTGATCGGGTGACTCTGAGAAAAAAATGAGCGTGGGAGGGGGCCTATTTGCCCTCCATTTTTTTGGTAATTTAAAAAAGGCACTAGAACTTTTAATTTCCGTTCGAATGAGCCCTCCCACGATATTCTAGGACCACTGGGTCGATACAATCACCCCTGGGGAAAAAAAAAACAAAAAACAAACAAACAAAAAACAAATAAACACGCATCCGTGAGCTTTCTTCTGGCAAAAAATAAAAAATTCCACATTTTTGCAGAAAGGAGCTTGAAACCTCAACAGTAGTGTTCTCTGATACGCTGAATCTGATGGTGTGATTTTCATTAAGGTTCTATAGCTTTTAGGGGGTCTTTCCCCTTTTTTTCGAAAATCAGCCACATTTTCTCAGGCGCGTAACTTTTGATGGGTAGAACTAAACTTGACGAAACTTATATATTTGAAACCAGTATTAAAATCTGATTCTTTTGATGTATCTATTGGTATCAAAATCCCGTTTTTTAGAGTTTCGGTTACTATTGAGCTGGGTCGCTCCTTACTTACAGTTCGTTACCACGAACTGTTTGATATTGTATATGGTTCTGCAAGTTTCAACTAAACCAATTAAGACAGTCAGATTCATTGTCACTGTCCTTGGTACAGAGTAAAGCCACATCAGCTATTTTCAAGCTCATATATGAACACAGAGAATGGGGAATGGCCCCAAACTCCCCTCCCCCTCCTAATATACTGAGGTACTAAGATATACATGCACAAAATGCCCCCTTTTTGTGTTTTGGCCTTTTCCTCTTCGAGAAAATTACCTGACTCCCCTTTCCCCCAAAAAGTGGGACCTAAGGTCCATATTTTTCAAAGCTGATTAAAGGATCAATTTGATTCAAGTTAGATTTTGGTGTGAACGCTATGAACAAATCATATATCTAAGTTTATAACCTATTTTTCATGTTTTTTCTACTTCAGAGATTCTAGAGCGTTCTGCTTTGTGCTTTTGCTTACCATTGAGCGTCCATCTGACTTTCAAGTTTTCTGCTCCATTAACTGCACATTCAAAAAACGTTCGGCCACCTAAATGAACAAACTCTTTGCCGCTCTGAGGTGGACTTACAAGCTGTAAACCTTGGGTAGGAACTGGGTCGATAGACAATTGGCCCGGGCTGCTCTTCCGAACTCGACCAGAAATTGGGTTCTTAGCAACGCACCTATAGACAGAAAAAACATTTAAGTACAAAATTTAGAAAGTTTAAAAACAATATCACAAATACAAAGAAAAATAAATCTTAAAAAATAAAAAAAATTGGGGTTCACTGTTAACTTTTAATAGATAAAAATAACGAACATTCTGTTGTTTTGTGGCATTATCAGGTCTAATCAAGATCATTGCCATGCTAACTAAAAGGGAGCACGCCCCACTGGGTGGTTCCGAATTCAATTCAGGGTGGTTCCGATTTGACTTTTTACAGTTTTAATTATTGACTGTTAAATGATTGTTCATAATGATTTTTCTATTTCGTTGTTGTTTTTTGCATTTTTGCCAGTTTTCGTGCAACCATTTATAATGTCGACTCCGAAGTCCGAATTCGGCCCTTTGTGGCCCTTTGTGGGCTTGTGATAGTGATCTTTTTGAAATAAATATCTTATCTTATCTTGTATCTCAAATACAAAAGGCTTGAATTTCAAAGATTCAAAAATAAGTGCTAAATTCTCCCAACCCATATTATTATTTTATTATTATTATATTGTTTCATATTATTATTATTATTATTAAATTATTCCTATATGACAAAATTGACGATCATTCTGCCTCTGTGTGGCATTGTCGGCTAAAATTGAGATGGGTATTACTTAAACGGGACAAGCTGTATTGACAAGTTCAGTGCCATTTCCAGGATTTCGTAGATCTCAGAGGGGCTAAGGATGTGATTGCTTTTCAGAAAGACGTTACATCACCAACTTGTGGTCTCACAGCAAAATTGTCCTACCGCTTGAAAGCCCGTATTAAAAACACCATGATAAGAGTTCTCGATAAATAACGTTTTAAAATAATGCGTTTTAAAACAACGTTGTGTACTAATCGGAGCAAAATAGTTTTCCTCTGAGATTTTGATTTTACAACTGCAAAAAACACGTACTAACAAAGATAAAAAAAAAAAACAATTTCGCAAAATAAAAACTAAACTGTATTATGGAGTGGCAAGACAATACCACACGAAATAGCAGGGAGTTTGTTCAAAAATTACTGTTAATATTGCAAAAATTATACTGTTTGGGATTGCAAAAGTCAAATAGCCCCTCCCCCTCCCCCCCCCCCCCCCCCTTCAAGCTCTCAAAAACCTAGAAAAATCAGTGAAAAACAAATTTTTCTCTTAAAAAGGTGTAGAAAGTTTTTCAGCAGTGAATACCAATCCTTCCAAGAAATTCTGGATAATTAACCCACCCCCCCCCCTCAGGTCAAGTTAAATCCTACCATCATTAAAGTGCAAAACATTATTTTCTTTATGGGCAACCGCAGAAAAAATAGACATAGAATAAGAGCAAGAATTCTAAAGATTATAGAACATATAAAACATAATAGAAGCACAACATATAAAAAAAAAAATACAGAAAAAAAACTGCAAAATACGAAACAAGATTTCAAATTAAATACAATTAGAACTTGTCATTGGACATGAGTTTCCCTAGAGTATTTTCTACCTTTAATAAATAAAAAGGATTTCTAGAGTGTTTCAATTTAGTAAGAGCATTGCAGTACTGAATTAAGAGGTTCCCAGTTTTATAGAGAAATTAAATTTATGGTCCTAATTTATTTCAGTACAAAACTACAAGTCAATTATTAGTCAAGCAGGGAGCCTGTGGAAAAATACGTGTTAACCCACTGAAGCAATAAATCGTCATAAATTCTAAGAAAAATATAACCCTTACATAAAATCTTTTAAGAAAAACGGATAATTAGCAGGCTTGCTACAACACCCTCCGATAAGAATAATTTGATAATTAATATACAAAAATATTTAAAATCCTCCACTATTTACATCCTGATCATTTAGATGACCATTCCCGTTCAGAAGTCAAATTGATTATTTCACAGCAGAGAGCGACAAAAATCCATAGAACGATCCATAAACTTTTTTGAGAAAAGTAAGCAAAAGTACTTCAAATGGGACAAATCTAGCTTAGTTTTACAAACTTGGCTAAATAAATAGGCTACTATACTCCAAACGTACATTTTCTCAAGTCTAGTTTCTTTAAATATTACACTTCTAGTTGTTTTAGCTGTATATTTTTTTTAACAACACAAAAATATGCCAAAGTTTTATCGCCCCTGTATCCTCCGTGACTGCAACAAGTCAATGGGGAGAGGGTTGGGGGATTTGACGACATGTTCCTTGAACTTTACAGGACGGATATCGCTCCATGAAACGGTAAATGGGGATTAGGTGCTAGTTTTTGACACGGTTGTGAAACAAGCCAGGCTGATACACCGATGACAGTGTAAGCAGATTAATGTTTAGCATACGTCTCTGCTGTACATCAAAATTGACATTATGGTCGTGAATTGAATCTTACTGGCGTAGCTCTAAGTCCTGAAGTAGAAAGATCATCCTTGTTTTAGTGACCAAAAGCAATAGGCCTACCTCCCAAGAGGAAATGCCTTCAAAATCAGTAAGGTTTGAACAGACCTCACATTTTCCTGATACAACTGAAAGGGATATTTGACGCTCTGAGATCAAGCACTCTTGTGTTAGGGCTGATACAATGTGTCAGCTGGAACCAGTGTGTTAGGGCTGGAACCAGTCGGATCGTGTGTTCGAATTCGAAAGTTTGATCGTGTTTGAACACATATTGCCACAGTCTACAAATTCTCTATATGTTGTGTTTAATTTATCTTAGCTAAAAAAAAAAATCATTCATTTTCTCTCTGTTCATAAAGGCTCCCGAACCTGGAGTCGAGATGTTCGGATTTTTATTAATTAAAGTTTGTTGTTGTTTTCTTTTAAATGCGTTAGACAGGGTGGTGTTTTATCTCCTTATATATTTAAAAGTATCCTCGCTTTTTGTTTAAAACATCTATCTTCTGCTGTTTTTTCTTGATATCGGTTTAAGTTATATTGCATATGCCGACGATGTCCTTTTAGTTAGTTTTTCTCGTCGAGGGATGGCTCTCAATTTTTGTAAACTGTCTTCTCTACTTATTGATATTGGCCTATCTGTTAATATGGGAAAGTGTGAGTTTATGTGCTTTAATAGTAGAATTTCTGTATCTCCACTGAACCTTGGTTCGATTTCATTACCTTGTTTGGATAATATTAAGTGGCTTGGTATGTTGTTTTGCCCGTCTATTTCTGAAACTTGCCCCGAGTCGGTTACTAATGCATTAAAAAATATTCGTGTGTCGTACGGTAAGATATCTCCAAATAGAGGGCGTTATAACCGTAAGGGTCTAGCTCGGCTTTATAATAGTTTTTGCTCTCCAAGAGTAAATTTCTTATCTGGATTCCACCACCTGCTGAGAAAAAAAGATTTACAGAGACTTAGAAGGGGTTACTTTAGGTACTGTAAATATCTGATGTATTTACCAGGCCGTTTCAGAAATAAGAAATATTGTGTCCCGTTATGGTGACATTGATGCTTGCGCGCGACTAGTCAGTGTGGATTCTAATATGATTACGAATACTTGTAACGTCGTTTCTGTCACCGACCCCCTAGTTTGCTTTTTTCATCGTGATATCGGTTAAATTGTATTTTTGTTGTTTTTTGTTTGTTTTCGTATTGATGTTATTTTTTTTCTTTTGTATTTACTCCGCAGTGTCATTTCTAATGTTCATTTGTGGGTTATAAATAAATTAATTAATTAATTATCAAAAATTCTGTAGAGACAAAAATTACTTTTACTTGTATTTTGGAAATGAATTTTTAAAAACTGTAACATTTTCGACTTTTTAGTCTTCTCAAAGACTATAAAGTTATTGTTCTTCTCTATAACAAAAATTTTGTTGTAACTAAGATTTGAACCTAAGTTACCATGACCACAGGCAAGTTTTCTTATTGTTGCGTCATCAAGCATTGTATAGTGGTGTTTGTTTTATACTTTTTGTTGTGCCCCATTACCCGTTAATGTTGTTTTGTTTATACAAGTAGGAGTAGGCCTATACAAGAGGGAGAATTTTGGTGTTGTATTATTGTACTGTCATTGAAAATGCATATACAGATGAAATTCGGAAGTAATTGAACATTTGGAAGTGGTCGAAAATGGCCCGCAAATTTCATAAATTTATGCGACAAAAATACAAAATACAAGTCAGCGAGTTGAAGAAAACGAGTTAAAAAGGGGCAAGAAGGCTGGTTGCCCTCCAATCATTTTCAAACGTCAAAAAAAGCAGTAAACCCTTCAAATTCCAATCGCATGAGCCCCCTCTCAATTTTCCATGTCCACTCTTCCGTACGAGGTGGCCGTGCTAGAACGTTGTCCCTTGTAATTCAAATTATCAAAGAGACTTCTTTAGTTGTAGATCAGGCTCCATCCCATGAGGCAAGGGCAAGGGCTCAATGGTAATGATACTGTTGTTTTCTTTTTTGCCTTTTTCTTTCTTTTTCTTTCATTGGACGAAATATTTGTCGTCTCTTTTTTTTAATGGAATGTCCTTATCCCATTTCTTTACGCTAGTAATTTTTGGGAGTAATTTGCCTAGTGAATTTGTGTGGCGAGTGGAAGTGGATGAAGCTAGAATTGCAAAAAACCGGAGACAAACAATTCTAAGAAACTATCAAGAACCAAATATACACTATGATTAAAAACAGATGGTGTTCACGATAAGAGCTAAGGAAGAAGATTAGTACTGGCAGGAGAAAGTAAAATTACAAAAAAAACGTCTGCATACCTCCATAATTGTGATTCCGAATTCGGAGAAAATAATGTCAATGGCAGGCAGAAGTTCAAAGAAATATAAATAGGAGGGAAAACCAGTGTTCATTAAACCGAGATACTTCCATTAATTCCATTAGATAACTGCTACTGAAGATAAAGTTATCTAATTCGGAATTGCGGATGTCACGAACTACTTTGGATCCGTGACTTTATATAGATATATATGAGTAACTGAAGAAAACATGACGAACAGAACACTAAGAACATGAACAATAATAGTTGCGAATTTAAATTTCAAGAATTCATGATTTTTTTGTGAAATATATAAGGTTGTGGAATTTTTCGTTATTCATTGCTGAAGGAGTCGGCACTCCGTGCTGAAGAACAGAAAACTAAAAACATAAACAATCAACAATAGTTGCAAATTCAAGATACAAAAGTTATGAACATTTTTATTGTGGAATATCTAAGGTTATGGTATTGTTCCTTATTCACCGCTGAAGGAGTCGGCAACGTCTCCTCCGTGCTGAAGAACAGAAAACTACACACATAAACAATCAACAATAATGGCAAATTTAAGATAGAAAAATTATGAACGTTTTTTTATGAAATATATAAGGTTGTGGAGTTCGTCCTCATTTACCACTAAAGGAATCAGCAACGTCCTCAGGTGCCGATGTAAAAATACGAATCTTAGGTGTTGTCCAAGCAGATTAAAAAGAGTATCCAGGGATTTGAAAATAATTGTCTCAGACACATCCTTGATATTCACTGGAAAGACAATATCGGCAACGCCCTCATCTGAGAAAAGCGAACTAGCAGTCGCGAGTAGTTGCAGTCGCGAGTGGTTGCAGTCACAGTCGCAATGACATGTACATTCAGTCGTAATCATAAGTGGTCGCAGTCGCAAGTAGTCGGACTCGCAAGTTGTCCCACTCGCAAGTAGTTGCAAACGCAATCGTAAGCAGTTATAATTGGCGACACAAGTATTCGCAGTCACAAGTAGTCGCAGTTGCAAGTAGTCACAGTCTTAGTCGTTAGTAGTAGCAGTCTTAGTTGCAAGGATTTGCAGTTACAAGTAGGTACAATCGCAAGTTATCGCACTCCCAACTCGCCGCAGTCGCAAGTAGTCACAGTCGGAAGCAATCACAACCGCAAGTATTCGTAGTCGCAGTCGTAGTCATAGCTGCAGCAGTTACCAATAATAGAAGTAGTAGAAGCAGCAGCAGTAGTAGTAATAATAGTAGAATATACATAGCGTGTTTATGGTAGCTCAACATCCCTCTCAACATAGCACGAGAGTTTCAACTTAATATCTTAAGCCGTTCCTCAGATATTTCTGATTAGCCCTTTGACAAACTGCCTGTGCATAGTGAGTTTTGATTTAGTTCAAGATCCCCCTCAACATTCCCTAAAAACTTCAGGTTAACACCATTATACTTTTTTGGACCAACCACCACCCCCCCCCCTTCCCAATAACAAATCTCATACGGAAAAAATGACAATCGTAAAGAAGCGTGTTCTTAGGCCAATTTTTTTAGTTATAGCTTAAGAGTCCGACGTAAGGAATTAGTAAATAATATTCGTAATTAATTAGTTCAGTTTTGAGAGGATGGTTTACCACATACGGGACGGCATATTGGGCCATACAGGACCATCACAAAGGGCAAAAACCACATCCCACCAAGTCGTAATTTATGTTACTGCACTAGAAAATAATTTCAAAACGAGAAACATTTACTTCAAAGAACATAGTCTAGTTAGGAATAAACTTCTATATGCAGTGATAAAATTTAACCACAGAAGAAAGACATAATTTATATCAAAACTAAATTATTTGTTCATATATTCAGCTTAATTATACCAAACACATTACATATTCATTATGCATAATCTGGTAAATCTTTTGGCTTAAAAAGCAGAAAATATTAGGAATTAACGGTCGTTTTCTATTCAGCCGAAAGCTAAAAAAGGCGAGGTTGAAAATGAAATTACCTGTAGTTACCAGAATCTTCTAGTTGAACACCTCTAAGAAGAATTACACCTGGATTCAGTGAAGTAAACCTATAAAATTGAGATAATATATTTTAGTCTTTATATAAATGCCTGCACGCTGGAGGGTCATGGGGGGGGGGAGAATAGTGGCAAAATACACTTTCTTCCAATATGACCTGATCTCATTCCAAGGAAAAATACGCTTATCCCTCCTTTAGCGGTGGACTCGTTTGCACCATTGTCAATATTTAGCAAGAATATCTTGTAAGAAATACAAGATACTCCAAAAATAAAGGGCAGATTTCAAAAATTATAAATATTAGATTTACAAATTTAAAATTATCTCACACTGAAATCAACTGCAGGATTTCAAAAGCTGTTAAACGATTTTTTTTCAAATCTCATATTCACAATCAATCCAAGCCTCCCAACCCCAAAAAAATCTTGGCAAGTTCTATGGACTGGTTAGGTATGTTTCTTTCTATCTCCTATAGTTTTAGAGATATCTTTCAAAATGAGATATTATTCACCTGTCTCATATTTCGAATGTTCTTTTGTTGTATCTTAATCACATTATTTGAAAAAAACTACGTTTTCTAAAGAGTTAAAGAGGCTGAGTCACAAGTTCGAACCTTAAAACGTACAGGGATTAGAAGGTACAGTTGGGGGCTGCCGCCCCCCAAACCCCCCGTTTTTCGCAGCCTTTAAATAAAAAAAAAAAATTTAACACTGAAAGTAAGGAGCGACATTAAAACTTAAAACGAACAGAAATTATTCCGTATATGAAAGGGGCTGTGCCCTCCTCAACGCCTCGCTCTTTACGCTAAAGTTTGACTTTCTTACAACTCTTTTTTTTAACAATAAAAACTTTAGCGTAAAGAGCGAGGCGTTGAGGAGGGCACAGCCCCTTTCATATACGGAATAATTTCTGTTCGTTTTAAGTTTTAATGTCGCTCCTTACTTTCAGTTTTAATTTTTTTTTTTTTATTTAAAGGCTGCGAAAGCGGGGGGTTTGGGGGGCGGCAGCCCCCAACTGTACCTTCTAATCCCTGTCAGACAACGTTAAAGGGGGGCTGTGGTGGGAGGGTCGAAACTTCCGGCCCAGTTTACCCCATGAAGATAAAGTCGGAGGAGGATGAAATTTTGCACGTTTCTTAGTTTGAGCTTGGGCTACAAAATGCAATCACCGCCGTCTCTCTGCGACCTCTAGGACCTGAAATCGCTTAACATTGTGGTGGGTCGCCTCTTTATAGAGGCACAAGTGTGCCTCCTTGATAAAATCTTCTTTGGAGCTGAAGCCATAGTTCGGGATGACTTGTGCAGCAGAAGAGAACCCCTGTATAACTAAAACGTGGTAATATTAAATTAAAAGATTTTATCCAAAGAAGGAAATCTATCTCCAAGTTTGGGCCTTAATTCTTATAGCAAACCCTGTCTCTTTGGGTCTCTTTTGATCAACTTATTCGGGTAATTCCTCTTGAAAACTGAAACCTCTTGAAAACTCTTGAAAACTGAAACATGAAACATGAAAACTGAAAACTGAAAACTGAAACCTCGGGTAATTCCTCTTGAAAACTGAAACATTTCAGTTAAAGGTTCTTTTTTTATATATCGCAAACCTCTTCTATTACTGTACTCTTCATATTCCAGGCCCTTTATCGAGTATGCTCAGCCTCTTTTTACTGTAATATTGCAAATTGTTGTAGACGTACTTTTGACATGTATAGGCGCTGACTTTGGCATTAAACATTGTTACTCTGTTTTTAATCTAAACTTCGAAAAAGAGTATTTTACAATACATCTCATAGTTTCTGTAATTGCTACATATTATTTTTTTTAAACTTGTTTTGGTTGTGATACAAGGCAAAATTAGTAAAGTATTAAGCTATATTTTATACAAAAATTATTATGAATCTTTCTATCTATTAAAGCACAGATCAAAGAGCATGGAGAACTTAGAGAGTAGAAACAGGCGCTAGTGTCAAAACAAAATTCACCAACGTCATCTAGAATTGGGCAACTTTGTTTGACCTACAACTGCTACAAATTATCCTTTCAGGTATTTTAAAATGCAGAGAAAAACCTGTCGATACAAAATTTCCATCCCCAGTAGGCCATCAAACTTAGAGTCAACTAGCCTATATAACTTACCAAGATTTTCCCATGCTATCATAGGTGTGCTTTTTGCGGACTGGATATTGGCTTACAATAATTCTCTTACAGAGCAATTATCAATAATTATCACCTACAGAGAAATTCTAGCTTTAATTATTGTATAGTAGATTAATCATATCAAATATCCGATTTTCGTTATTTTTTTTTATTATTTTAATGAAATTGTCACACACTACACTGTAAGAAGCACAAGGGAGGAAGAATTCTCTCAATATCCTGCCCCCCAGCCCAACTCATCATTATATTATTGAGCATTAGATGATTGCTTAAAGCTCTTTCTATAGGTTCCCCCCTCCCATCAAATTACAACTAATTAACCTTTTTCTAGTATATTATGTGTTAAAAGCCTATTTTAGTAGGCTATATTAGAACATTCCAAATTCTTAGTTTCTTCTAGCTTACACAAACAAAGAAATATATAAACTCCAGATTTAATACAAACATATTTCCATTACGTTCAGATATAATTTACCTTGAATTCACCAAATCAAGAGGCTTGCCATCTTTTTCCCAGGTCAGGTTGGCAGACGGCCAAGATTCAATTACACATTGGAAGCGAACATTATCGCCCAAATTAGCTAAATGATCGCTTGGAGATTCCAGAAACTCGCGGGCAAGAACTACAAGAAAGAAAAGAAAAAAAAATAATATTGTTCTCACCACATACGAATAAAGCAATCGCAAAAAGGCCCTGCAAATTTTTACCTTCGATCGAAGTTACATTTTTGAACTTCCATCACAGTCAAGCTGTGAAATACAGAGTTGTAACCACCCCCGCACACAGAGAGGAACTTCCCCTACCTTAGAATGTGCAGATTGGTGCACAAATACTGTGTAGAAGTATGATTAAAAATATAGCTGAAAAGGCTTTGATGAAATAAATTCGTCAGTATTCACTCAAAACAAGCGTAATGGAGGTTCGGTTAAGTCGGAACATTTTAAAGCAGGCAAATACGCCAGAGTCCATTTCGAATGGTAATGGCGTATAAGTTAAAAAAAAGGCAAAGTTCATAGAAATATAAAAAAAAACAAATGAAAAAATTCGTAAAAATCTTGAGAGTTCAGCGAGGGGATCACCAACTAGAAACTAGCTACCCAGAAACTCGCCTGCTAAAGTTGATCCAAAGCAGAATTACAATACTTATTGGAGAGGAAAGGGGGATAGGAGAAAGAAACAAGGGAGGGGGAAAGGAGATTGAGGAAGGGCAAAAAGGGGAAATTAAGAAAGAGAACAATATACTTACAGCCAAATTATATAAAGTAAATTAATTTCACCAGAAAAGTGTCAGAAGATTTCTAAAAGAAAGATTTGGATCGACAATTTTGAGGATAGTTGTGATGTGGAATAATCTCATACGAAATCATAAAGCGGAACCAGATGTACCATGCCCAACTCTAAACCGAGAAAGACCACCTCGGGGAGACCAGAAAACGGCGTGATGAATATTATTTGATGGCTTATATTATAAAAGAAATGGTAAAACAAGGATGAATAGCTAGAGTAGAGGCACTTTCCTTAAAGCCCTAATAGGCTACACTAGTTTTAAAGGTTTTCTTTTATTATTTCACTTAAAGATATAATTTGTGTTTCACTACGAAGACAAACGTGGTATATCAATCAAAGGAGAAAAGCTGCTTTCAAATCGCTAATTTTAGCACGCTGGAGAGCAAGAAGAAGATCACTGGAGAGGAGCGATAATTTATACATTTGGGATACGAAATATTAGAATGGAGGTGTCTAACACAGACACATACGCGGAGGAGTCTTCGCCGTCTTACTCCTCGAAATCTCTTGACTTCTACTCATTGCATATTTTATCAGTTTTCTCTTAGTTCACCTGTTTTTGGTACTTATAAGTTATACCAAACACAGTCGAGAAGTTTGCTGAATGTACGATCTATGAAAACCGGTTTCATAGCCACACAAAGACAAATAACGGGTGACAGAAAACAGAATGCATTGGACTTGTATAATTTGGGCTATGTATTTGCACATTAGGGGGGGGGGGCAATTTTAAGGTGAGGTTAAGTTAGGTTAGGTTACTTTACCCCCCCCCCCCCTATAATGTGCAAATATATAGCATGAATTATGGTATTACATAAACCAAACTATTATATTTTCATCATGTTTTGGTTTATTTCATTATGATTAACCTAACTTCACTTCTTGAGTGTGTTTGGTATAATACGTAAGTACCCTGTTTTTATGCTTTGATGATTCCCCCCCCCCCCCAAAAAAAAAAAATTCCTTTTTAAGTGTCCAATTTAAGTATTAACATCAAAATTCCCACAAAGGCCCAATTACCGTATGTAATTCTTCAAATTAAAAACCGTGAAACGTCCAACTAATGCGCATTGTTAATCACACCTTTGTAATTGTCTGAAATGTTTGTTTTTGAAAAGTTGAAATACTGATTGTAATTGAATCTAACTGATCAAATGAGGACCTTACTGTTTAATAAAGATTGAAAATCTTTATTAAACAAGGGGAAAGAATGAAATATGAAAGAAGGAAAAGAAAGAAACTTTAACTCATTCCTTTGTGATTCATCCCCATTCTTAAAATAAGAACCCAATTAAGTGTGCCTTTATGTCTGATAAAAATCAACTGATAGGGAATTTAACTTTAACATCTAACATTTAAATAGATTATAAAGGAGAAATTCAAAAGGTTGAAGAGAAATAATATAATGTATATCTACATAAATCAAAATTAGACATCCCCATTCAATTACATTGCGAACTTTTCTATTGGGAAAATGCAATGGTTTAATCGGATATGATGACTGCAGGCGGCAAGGGTGTGCTAGAAAGGAATGGGGCTATCAATCTGAAGCCCCAAACCAGAAGTTTATGGTGCTACAAAAAAGTATCGGTACTTGTGTCTTATACCCACCACACTCGAGTTTTATCGAGAAGTGAAGTTTGGTTAATGCTAATGAAATAAAACAAATCATGATGAAAATATGACACTATCAACAAAATTATGAAAACTACAACAAAGAATTATGGAAAAATTATGGAACCTAACCAAAATACTAACTAAATATTTAATTAAAATATAGCTACAATGTAGTTTCCACCGAGCCGAGGCTAATATTGTCTGGCATAAAGACCATGAAAACCTGTTATTGTATCATGTTCGCGATACAAGATCTTGAGTGTGGTGGCTATAAGACAAAAGTACCAGAAGCATCCTATACGCAACCGAAAGCAGCTGTTTTGCTAATTGTAGCAACCTTTTTTTATTATTTGACAAAAGAAACCTTAAAAATTCCAGAATTCATGAAACTTCCCGACTTTTGAGCTGAGATTCCAATGCATTAATTTCAATTGTTAGAAGTGCTTGTAATATTTTGTAGGTCCATTATTATACATAACAAAAACGAAAAGAAAAACACAGGAAAATCCTTTATATAGATCCAGAAATGGCGACTAAAGAAAAAAGGAGAAATATATTTGATTTCCAAAAGAAAAAAAAGTCTCTTCTCTGATACACTTAAAAATTCGAATTTTTTTGCCAAGAGAAGTAGGATCTTAGCATCTTGATCATCTAAACACGGTACACAAAAAGATATAAAGGTACACAGGGTAGATAAAAGATAAAAAGTATAAAAAGATAAAAGATAATATTTACAGTATGAAAAGATAAAAATATGAAAAAAGTATGAAAAGTATAGAAAAAGTACATAAAAGTATAAAAGGACAAAAAGATACACAATCATCTAAACACGGGGCTAATGGGTAGGACACAAAAAGAGGGGCAAAAGTAAATGTTCATATTTTCTGGAGAATTGTTGTTCTTTTCCCAGTTAGAAGAGAGTTGTGAAAGATTCAAGAACTACAATTTGCAACGATGCAACCAACTGTTCCTCAGTCAGCTCAGTGCTAATATCATAGGAAGAAAATTCCGCATCGCTGTATGATACGTTTAGACGAAAAGCTCATCAGCACTGGTTGTGTGATCAACAATGAAAAAGGGCCACTGTGGCTCAAAGTTCACGGTGAGAAGGCCGGGCTACGAATTTGGCCAGAGGATAAGCAATCGTATTGAGAACGGGCAATGTTTTACAGACGATCGATTAATCTCGAGGAGAACTGATGAATCATGGCCACCATAATCGCCTGATCTAAGTGCACTAGGCTACTTTCTCTCTGCCTACCTGAGGGAGAGTGTACGAGGTCATCCCAGAAACAAATGATAGGCTGAAAGAAAACATTAAGAGAGAAGTCAGAAGAATTCCGAATGACGTGTGAGGAGAGTCGCAAACAACTTTAAAGGCCGAATGGCGAACGTCACAAGTAGTGAGGGGCCTGGGTAAAACCTATTATCAATTACTGATCACAGTGACTAAACATTCACCAGTTTCAAAATGCTTTTGGACAATAATGCTATAAAATACGAGTCTTTGCCTTTTATTCCCTTTTGTGCCCTGTCCTCTACAACTTGTCTTTTATGTTTTTCGCTTTAATTCACGTGATTCTAACAAGCACGGATTTTTGTGGAGCCTGCTGTGGAGCCATAGTCCTGTACAGTTGAGCTGAGGTTCCCGTGCTTCAATTCCTAGCCCTAAAGCGTTTTATCATTTTTAAAGGAACATTTTTCCAAACAAAAAGCTCCAGGGAAACCCTAAATATAAATATCATAAATACACATTTAAGGCTAAAGAGAAAGAAGTTTTACTTACTAAGAGAAAGAGAACAGCTTACTTCAGGAACCTTTTTTTTTTTTTTTTTTTTTTTTTTTTTTTTTGTTTTTTTTTTTTTTTTTTTTTTTTTTTTTTTTTTTTTTTTTTTTTTTTTTTTTTTTTTTTTTGTCGATAGAAGTAAGATCAGATTAGGTTGATAAGCTACACAAAGGTCCTAATGCATCTCTTTCGTGTTTTTCAGGAACTTCCAAACATTGTCAGTCGAGTATTAAAAGGTCGTAATTGTCAAGTCGTACGGAGATTCGACCGTAAGGTCGTATCTCCATAATTGTCAATTTCAGAATAGCAAAAAACAATCCTCAAAACTGTTTTATCTCCCCTTCGACAACGGTAAAAAAAAACGGGTTGATACGTATTGACGGGTCTAGGCGTTTACCCCCACCCCGGAAAATACCCCTATCCATGGAAAATAATCCCAACTGAAAGGAAATTATTCCCAAATATTGTCTTCCCACTGAAAATTCTTCCAGACAATCTCCCCCTGCAGAAAACTCCCACGCGGAAAATAGGCTATGTTTTCAAATAACAAATACTATCTGTAAGCAATGGACGAATTACAAAACTTAAAGAGGAACTTAAACTTCTACAATGGCGTTCTCTGATTGTTTTTTAGCTAGTGAGGGAGGGAGAAACTTCAAAGGGTGCATTTTAATGCCAAAACAACCCAGCTCTCATTGATCCAACAGATAAATACAGAATTATTTCTAAGGGAGAGACGAGGGGAGGCTGGAGGTAGAAGTTAATGTTTAATCCCCAGGGCTGTAACCAGGATTTGTATTTGGGGGGAGGGGATATTTTTACGGTGTACAAAAAGGAACTTTACAAAATCCAACAAAATGTGAAAATGATATCTACTCACTTATGATTTTTGGGAATATTTCTGGTCTACGCTGTTATTATGAAAGTAAGGAGTAATACTAGACCCAAAATAAGCAGAATTTACTCCGTATAGGAGGGGGCTGCCCCTTCTTCATCTGCACCTCCACCCAATGGTCGCAGAAACTTCGGAGGGTGCTCATTAGATCAAAAGTTGAGAGTTCCAGTAATAAGTCAAAAGTGATTGGACACCAAACAGCCA
Source organism: Artemia sinica (assembly GCA_027921565.1). Classification (NCBI taxonomy): domain Eukaryota; kingdom Metazoa; phylum Arthropoda; class Branchiopoda; order Anostraca; family Artemiidae; genus Artemia; species Artemia sinica. The sequence continues at coordinate 46,571,331 of CM051276.1, read as the reverse complement.
CAGAGGGGGGGGGGGGTATTTTTCGGGGGATAAACACGGGCCACCGTATTGATTTTACATATCAATCCATTTTGTTTTACGGTTACCGGAGGGGAAATATAAGTTTGTGAGTTGTTTTTTTTTTGCACTTCTGAGAACTTACAATTATGGAGAAACCACCTTTTGATACCCGACTGACGACATGCTGAAGAAAACATTTAACTTTAGGTTTTTTAACTTTAGGATTCCGCAGTTTTGGGTTGATCAACAATGCTTCCGTTTGAATCTTTACAGGGACATGTCCAAGGACATATCCACAATGAAATGCGACCAATCAGTTCTTGGTAACGAACTGTAAATACGCAGCAACTCGATCCAACAACCATAACCATAACTCTAAAAAGAAATTTTGATAACAATTGATGTTTCAAAACAGCTGACTTTTTATGTTGATTCTAAACACGTGAAACTCATGAAGTTTAATGTTACCCATCAAAAACTACGAACCTGAGAAAATTTACATGATTTTCAAAAAAGGGAGGGGGAAACACCCCCAAGAGCCAAGCGATCTTAATGAAAATCACACCATCAGATTCAATATATCAGAAACCCTATTGTAGAGGCTTCAAGCTCTTATATTATAAATGTGGATTTTTTTCGGGTATGATCGTAACAAACCAACTGTCCTAGAAGACTAGGAGAGGGCCCTTTCAAACGGAAATTAAAAGTTCTAGCACCCTTTTTAAGCGACCAAAAAGATTGGATTTTTGAAACGGATTTTTGCTCTTTTCACCGTGAAAATTTTCTTAGGTACTTGTGTATTATAGCGAAAATACTGTTGTTCTTGATCTGTTGTGAAACCGGTTCCTCTGTGTGCACTCGGAGATAATTAGCTTAGCCTGAGTGAGATAAACTACTAAGTAGGTATATTTTAATTACATATTTAAAATATATTTGGTTAGGTTAGGTATTTAACATACTGCGTTCTGGGTGACCTGCTTTCCATAATTCTCTGTTTTAGTTTCCACAATTTTTGTTACAATGTTGTTGATCTTCATTTTACTTTTAATCACATAGTATGATACACAGCATAAATATCATACAGCAATAGTTTTATCTGTCTACCAATCCTGGCTGAACTAAATCCCTCTTTTTCTCTGTCAAGGTAATAAAAGAATCGACATAAAACTGAATTTAGGCTTAGCAACAAGATTTGTAACACTAGCAGAGTCAGGCATGCAATAAAAAATTAAATCCCGAGTTCAATAAAAGAAAGAATCATCTCGTTTTATGTTTGTATGCAACTTTATAGCCTTACGAAACCTATGGCACTAAAATAGCGGTTTTCAAACTTCTTTGGCAGAAAATGACTTGAATTTTGTGGAAACAAAAGTAAAATAATTTAAGAAATCAAACAGTTCGTGGTAACGAACTGTAAGTAAGGAGCGACCCGGCTCAATAGTAACCGAAAATCTAAAAATCAGAATTTTGATACCAATAGATACACCAAAAGAATTGGATTTTTATGTTGATTTTAAATATAAGTTTCATCAAGTTTAGTCCTACCCATCAAAAATTACGAGCCTGAGAATATTTGCCTTATTTTCGAAAAAAGGGGGAAACACCCCTTAAAAGTCATAGAATCTTAATGAAAATCACATCATCAGATTCAGCGTATCAGAGTTCTACTACAGGCACGTACGCAGGAATTTGTTTCGGGGGGCCAAATCCTTCAAAACCCATTATTCTGTGAGAAAAATCAGAAAATTATAGGAAAATGAAAAAATCGTGAGATTTCGGGGGGGGGGGCCCGGAGGCCCCCCTGCGTACGTCCCTGTTCTACTATAGAGGTTTCAAGCTCCTATCTGCAAAAATGTGGATTTTTTTTTTTTTTTTTTTTTTTTTTTTTTTTTTTTTTTTTTTTTTTTTTTTTGCAGAAGAAAGTTCACGGATGCGTGTTTATTGTTTTTTTTTTCAAGGGGTGATCGTATCGACCCAGTGGTCCTAGAATATCGCGAGAGGGTTCATTCAAACAGAAATCGCAGTTCTAGTGCCCTTTTTAAGTGACCAAAAATTGGAGGGCAACTAGGCCCCCCTCCCACACTCATTTTTTCCCCAGAGTCGCCGGATCGAAATTGTGAGATACCAATTTTGTTCAGGATAGTCGAAAAACCTAATAACTATGCCTTTGAGGACGACTTGATCCCCCACAGTCCCCGGGGGAAGGGCTGCAAGTTATGAACTTTGCCCATTGTTTATATATAGTATTGGTTATTCGGAAGTATGCAGACGTTTTCAAGGGGGATTTTTCTGGTGGGAGATCAGGGGGAGGGATTCCGTGGGAGAATCTTTCCATGGAGGAATTTTTCATGGGGGAAGAGAATTTCCGTGAAGGGGGCGCTGGATTTCCCATTATTACTTAAAAAAAAACAATCAGAAATTAAATAAAAGCCAAGTTTTTTCCAACTGAATGCAAGGAGCTACATAACTTAAAACGAACAGAAATTATTATGTATATGAGGGTTTCACCACCTCGTCAATACCTTGCTCTTAAGGCTAAAGTTTTTTAGTAATTTCAAAAGAGCTATGTATTCTAATTAAACGGCCATTGTAATTCAGGGGTCATTCTTAAAGAATTGGAACAAAATTCGAACTTTAGCGCAAAGAGCAAGGTATTGACCAGGGGACGAACCCCCTCATATTACGTATATGAGGGAGTTCGCCCCCTCGTCAACAACTCGCTCTTTACGCTAAAGTTTGAATTTTGTAAAATAATGGCCGATATAAACAATAATGTATTTGTGTTGTTTTTCGGCCAATCTTAGCATTTAATTTTATCTTAAGCAGATTCATAACTGTGATTTTTATGTGATAATAAACCAAAGATAGTGTATGTCTTCGGCTTGTGGTTGTTATTAAATAACAATAAAACTAATTTTTTTTCAACTGAAAGTAAGGAACAACATTAAAACTTAAAACGAACGGAAATTATTACGTATATGAGGAGATGGCCCCCTCTCAGTACCTCACTCTTTACGCTAATATTTGACTTTTTGTTCCAATTATTTAAGAATGACTCCTGACACACAAGGACCGTTTGATTAGAATAATAAGCTATTTACAAATTCACAAACACTTTAGCGTAAAGAGCAAGGGTACTGAGAAGGGGGCAACTCCCTCATATACGTAATAACAACCAAACGAAAAATATGAGAAAATTGCGGTTTCGGGTATGAAACGACCTATGATGGGTCCAGGAGGAAAAATGGCCGTTGGGAGGGGGAATTTTTCCGTGGAGGTGGAGCTGGATCTCCGGGCATCAAAAAAACATCAGAAATTAAATCAATTTTTTTCAATTTTCTAACACTGAAAGTAAAGAGGAACATAAAAACTCAAAATGAACCTAAATTATTACGTAAATGAAGGGAATTATCACCTCCTCAACATCACGCTCTTTACACTAATGTATGGATTTTATCCCAATCCATTATTCACGACTCTCAAAACACAAGGATCACTTAATTAGAACATTAAAAAGTTTTTTTTTAAGTACTAAATGGCAATTCAGCGTGAAGAGTGATTTGTTTAGGAGGGGGGAATATCCCTCATATACCAGAAAGGGCTATAAGTTGTGGAACTTGCCCATATTGTTTGCATGTAGTATTTGTTATTGAAATGAATACAGACTTTCCCAAAGAATTTCCCAGCATTATTTAAAAAAAGATCAGAAATTAAATAAAAATAAGTTTTTTCAACTGAAAGTAAGGAGCAACAATAAAACTTAAAACAAAACAGAAACTATTACGTATATGAGGATTTCACCACCTCGTCAATACCTCGCTATTTGGGCTAAAGTTTTTTTTAGTACTTTCAAATTTATTCTAATTAAATGGCCTTTGTGATTCAGGGTCATTCTTAAAGAATTGAAACAAAATTCGAACTTTAACTTAAAGAGCGAGGTATTGACGAGGGAGCCCCTCATATACGTAATAATTTCTGTTCGTTTTAAGTTTTAATGTTGCTCCTTACTTTCATTTGAAAAAAAAAACTTATTTTCTTATTTAATAATATAAAGGACTTCGTGTATTTGTTCGATCAGCATTCTCAAACGAACATGTCGATTGAGTTGAAAATAAGCAAGTGTGACCTTCTCTGACATGAAAAGGTCAATAGGGGGGGGGGGAGGGAGGGGGGGTAGCTGGCTATTAGAGTAGAGTAGTATTGAGATTTGTAATCGGTTGGTAATCAGGTAGTTATGAGCAGGAGGGTTAGAGCGAACCATGGGCTAAAGGGGAGATGATTTTTAATCAATATTTTAAATGTGAGGATACAATAGCTTTTTTGGTACAAGAATCCATATTTAGGGTGTGATCCTCAATAAATCTAATGAATTGTATTCAAGTTTCATGATTCATATAGGCATCAAGTCTCATATAGGCTCATGATTCCCAACGTGGGGTGCAGATCCCACCGGCAGGGGCGTCGTTTGGGAGGGGGGGGGGGGGGCAATTGCCCCTCAATAATGTGGAGAAAAAATATTATACACCCATGTCCTTTGACTATCCATATATGGACCCCTCTTGCCCCCTTCCCCCCCCCCATAAAAATGCTGGAGATTCGCCCCTGCCCACCAGTGGGGCATGGCAATATTTTGGAAAGTCACGGGAGGGACGTGCACCTCTTTTAAAATAGATGGGATTGGGATGGAATAGGGGATTACGTGGGAGGATCTTTCCAAGGAGGAATTTTTCATAGGGGAAGAGAATTTCCACGAAGGGGGCGCTGGATTTCCCAGCATTATTTAAAATACAATCAGAAATTAAATAAAAAAACAAGTTTGTTCAACTGAAAGTAAGGAGCAACATTAAAACTTAAAACGAACAGAAAATACTACGTATATAAGGGGAGTTGCTTCTCCTAAATAGCTCACTCTTACGCTGACCTAAGAACATATTTCGGGGAGGGGGGATAAAACGCAGAAAACGTCCAATTACATGAAAAATATGGAAAACTACGGATAAAGTTGAAAAACATTTTGCAGTTTAGGTGCAAAGCATTCCCGTTCTGCGTACGCACTTAGCTTTGGAGATTCATTTTTGAGTACAATGTGCTGATATTGAAGCTTATTTTTGTGTTTATATTCATTTTTGTTACGTTTTTACGGGTCGGACAAACATTTGAGGGGAGGGTTCAGACCCCCAACCCCCCAACCCTGGATACGGTCTTGGCTGTCACTGTCTGAAAAAATCGATAACAATATACACTAATCGTACAGCAGCAAAAAATATATAAAAAAAAAAAAAAAACAGAGCAAAGTTTTGAAAGCCACAGCATAATCAAACGCTTTTTCACAAAAATGTTTAATCACAAGATTTTGGTTTCATCTGGTTGAATAGGTGTATAAGCGTCAAAAGTATAGCCAACTCAAGGCCCACAGAGATCAGTGATACCGACCCCCCCCCCCCCCCCCCAAAAAAAAAAAAAAATCATGATTTTCTCCCGAATCACGCATAATTCTCTTATAATTCACCAGTGTTTACTGTTTTGAGTGATTTGTCAAACATCAACGCCTGTTGAGAGGTACAACAAATGGCGGCAATGCCACCCCTGTGAACCACCTGAAGTATATCCCTACATACTTGCCTAGGTCGAACATTGTCTGCCTCAGGTTCAAATTCGTACTTCTAATCCAATTTCTGTGTCACCAATGTACACAGAAATATTAAGTGCTCAACCCTTTTCCACACATTCCAGTTAGAAAAAAGTACATGCGCGAAAAAACTAACTTTTACAACAGCCGATAAAAATAAATTATATTATAAAACATTGTCACCACTAAAATACAGTGTAGTAGAAAGAACTTATAAGACTGTCATATTTTAACCAGCATATAAATCTTATATTCCACGACAAGAAATTTGAGGCCATAATATCTACTAGTGTACGGCTAAATTTCACATTATTATAATCAAGACAAAGTAGAAAATAATTTAAAGTGACATTTATAACTCCAGCAATTTTAACTTCCAGTCTTAGATAAAGATCAAATGATTAGCTCATAGAATGTACTTATTAAGTAATGCATAATTCGAAAAGGAGATAGAGAAACCTGACGATGTCACTGGTTTATGGAAAAAAGAGACAAATAAAACAGAAATAATATATGGCGCGTCTAGCTCAGGCGCGTCCACAGACTTTTTGTTTGTTTTGGAAGATAGCCGAAAATCGTTAAACACCAGACAAATTATCAAAAATACTACTAAAACTACTACTACTACTACTACTAACAACTCACCGCAGCACCAAGCCGCCTGAGGCCAACACAGCTACGCACGATCCTCTTCCACCCCAATCTATTCAAAGCCTCCCTTTTTACACCCGCCCACGAAGTTCCCATTTCCTTTAAATCTTTCTTTATGACGTCCTCCTACCCCAGACGGGGACGACCTGCTTTCCGTTTAGCCCTAGATGGTTGGCCGAAAAGAACAATCTTCGGCAATCTGTCATCCTTCATCCGTACAACGTGCCCTAACCACCTCAACCTTTCTTTCATTATAGCCCTAGAGAGCGGTATTGAACCACATTTTTCGTATAGCCTATTGTTTGAAATACGGTCAGTCAGCCGGGTACCCAGAAAAATCCTTAAGCAATTTCTCTGGAAAACATCTAACAAATCTTCATCCGCTTTTTGGAGCATCCATGCTTCAGAGCCATATTTGACCACTGTCATCACTGTAGCTTCTAATATTCTAATCTTGGTTTGCAGACTCATCTTCCTATTCTTCCAGACTTTTTTTTAACTGTGAAATAACACCCTGAGCCTTGGCTATTCTATTTTCAACATCTTCACTGCTCCCACCATCTTTACTAATAATACTACCAAGGTAAGTGAAGCTGCCCACCTGATCAATCTTTTCATTGCCCAAAGTCACCTTTTCATCTTCACTTATTCCTAGCCTTAGTGACTTAGTCTTCCTAACATTAATTTTCAAACCAATTCTAGCACCCTGAACTCGCAAAACCTCTAAAACTTCACTCATTTTGCTCACACTTTCATCTAGGATGCTTAAATCATCAGCATAATCCAAGTTCAGGAGACTTTTTCCTCCCCATTTGATTCCGTGGTCTCCCATTGCCTTTCCTGTGCTTCCAAGTCCATCAAAATAATCCATATAAAGGGGGATAGAACACAGCCCTGCTTAGCTCCTGATTTAATACAAAACCAGCTGCTAACCTCATTTCCTACCTTAACCGCAGCAGTGTTATTCTCGTACATAGCACTAATCACTTTAATGTATTTGTCTGGTATACCATACAAGGATAAAACCTTTACTAAAGCTCTTCTATCAACCGAATCGAACGCTTGATCGTAATCTATAAAACTGAGGACTAAAGGTCCAAATTATCAAAAATAATCAAACAAATTGTGAATTTCCCCAAGACTCAGAACGGGACGTCTCCCTACGTCCCCTCCGTACGCTTGTAGAAGTGGGGTGCTCTGTCTCCATATTTTTAAGAAATTAATAAACTAATTTTTTCGACGACAATGAGAATTTAGCATTGGAACCCAAACTGCGGATTCCACATGCATAACTGAGACCACCCAATATATTTCCCTTCATAACCATAGGAAAAACAAACCGTTGGAGCGCAACATATGCTGGGGCACCACCTCCATTGCTGAGATGCCTTAGCGTAAGCGCCTTACGCTCGTAAAACGCTTCAACTCCCTTCCCCATCCAAGGAATCCACAGGCCCTTAAGGTGACTCGTCAATAACTTTACTGAGCTGCTTTGCACAGTTTTCTTTTTACCTCAATACAGCAAACGCGAAGAGACACGGCACAGGCGGATTACTTATAAGAGACACACCGAACTGGAACATATTAAGAACAGCTTTATAAGCAGTGGCGTCAATTCATGAAAATTGAGAGGGAATGGTGGGGGGGGGGGCAAAATTTATTTCTTAAACTCCAGGCGGGGAATCTTATTTTTTCAATTTCTTCAATAAAAGCATCAAAAAGTAGGCATTTTTAAGTGAAAATGCCGATAAATGTGCTTTTCAAAACCCAGGGGTGCCACATCTACCCCCCTCCACTTCACCCCCTTTCCTAGTCAACGCCGCTATTTGTAAGACACTGCATCTCCGTTTGGAGTGGTCTCCGGGGGAATGTTATCCCTTACAACCCGTCTGTTAATATCTTTAAAAGTAAGTTCAACTGATACAACTCCAGAAATTTCACCCTAGATAAATTTTTAGTGGCATAGCACCATAAGTTTTGTCATAAAAAAACACTGTGTGCGAGTAACTGTACCCTCGTGTAAATGAACCCACGCAACTGAATCCTAGTGCATCTGAGCCCAGGTGCAAATAAATATTGTGCAATTAAACCCTTGTGTAACTGGACCTTCGTGTAGCTGAGCCTCATTTAACTGAACTCTCGTCAATTCAACCCCATTCAACTGAACCCCCGTGCAACTGAACCCTCGTGTAACTGAACCGTCGAGCAACTGGACCACGTAACTGAACCCTGATGCAACTAGACCACATTCAACTAAACCTTCATGCGACTCAACCCCCATACAGCACAAACCCCATTTAATTGAGCCCTCGTTTAACTGAACCTACTGCTGCAACCATAATCTTCAAGTCTTTTTGGGCCCTGGGCATGAAAAGTTTCGCTAATTTTCAAATACATAGGACAGAGGGAAAATTGCTGTTTATTAGAGGGATGGGGTAGTTTTAAATTGAAGTGGCAGAGAATTAAAAAAACACAAAAGAATTAACTAATAAATAAAGAAGATTTCATTATTCAGCTTTTGTACACTCCGACAAAACGAGCTGAATTACGTTTTCTACTAACATTGTTGATTTGAGGAAGGTTGAGCTGAATCGAATGTGGTTGTTTTAAAGGGGGGTTGAGTCAGAGAGACTTGGGTTAAACGGAGGCTGAGTTGAATGAAGATTGAGTTAAATGATGGGTGAATTGCACGGAAGTGTAGTTAAATGGGGGTTGAGTTGGACAGATATTGAGTTGAGTGAGGGTTGAGTTGCATTGGGATCAGTAAAACCGGGATTGAGTTGTAAGAGGGTTCAGTTAAACGGGGGTTGAGCTGTACAAATATTATGTCCTACAGGCTTTAATCAAACTAGGGTTCAGCTAAACGAAAGTTAAGCTGCGTGAGGGTTCAGTTGAATAGGGCTGAGTTGCATGGGGGTTCAGTTTCATGGGGGTCAAGGTGTAAGAAGGTTCAGTTGCCAGAGGGTTTAGTCACACGAGGATTCAGTTAAACGGGGGGTTGAGCTGCACAAGGGTTCAATTAAACAGACGATGAGTTGCACAACGCTTTAGTTGCACGGGAGTTCAGTAGCACGAGGGTTCAGTTGCACAAGAGTTCACTTACATGGGGGTTCAGCTGCACTTGGGGTCAGATACACGTGGGTTCAATTGCGATGGACCAAAAAAATCCCGTCCAAACTTAAACCCTCCCCAAAACGTATATATAAAGAAAAGATCAACTAACCTCCCCCCCTCCTCAACATCTATATGATTACTTTTATATTTTAGAGTAAGTTTCATAGTTTAAATTAGTTTGCTGTTTAAACAAATTTGGGCCTCTACCCCCCCCCCTACCCTCTCAAAAAAAAAGTTTGTGGCCATGATTTATCAATATCATATATCGAAAATTTTCCAAACATTACACAAAAAGTGAGTCTCTTACTGCATTTCTGCATTCTCTAAAGCGAGTTCTCGTCCAACTCTTCATATTTACTAACTAATTCAATTCAAGTTTATTTATTTCCACGAGACCTGATGCATTTCTATCATTCAAATTTTTCGCAAACTACACGTGTTCGATAATGACGCACCTAGCATAATAAATTACCTTAGGCGCGCAAATTTTTACTTATTAAGAATGAAATCCGTTGCCAAATTATGTTCCATGCAAGAGGATCGAATGATAAAGCATTTTTCGCATCTATTCAAATGAAAATAAGAATGCAAACAGAGTGACTCAAAGGTTGTCAATTAAAGAAATAATCAAATGAATGATGTCTAAAAACAAATATGAATACATAGAAAAAGGGGTATTAAGAGTAGAGGCATGGGTTTATATATTTATGAGTTATATTAGATAAGGGCCCCCGATTACCAATTGGAGTGTAGTGGGAAATTTCCCCTTAAGGGTTTTGAAAAATACCTTTTCTGTACCTTCCTTAAAAAGAATTTAAAAAACAGTTGCCCGCCCTCTCCTTAAACATTTTCGGAATTAGTGCCACTAACATTAGCAGTGCCACTAAAAGTGCTATGTAAAAATATATTTAATACGTTTCTAGTTATTTTTGACCAAATGAAATTGGAAAAAATACAAGACATTAATGCAGCATGCAGAAGCACAATTAATTGTATTATCAATAACTCTTATATCAATAACAATTATCAATAACTGTAAATTATTGATAGTAGGCCTATCCCGCTTTTTCAATTTTTTCTGCTTAGCACTTAAAACATTGGATTGTAATTAAAATTTCGGACATAATTTGAGTATTTTAGTCAAAGGTTTAGATGAACAGTAATTTTGTTGAATAAACCCTCAATAATAATTTAACTACGGAATTTCGGATGAACGGAAAGGGGTACGATTGTTCACACGGATAGAAATTCTACACGACTATCTTTTATGCGGCTGAAGCCATCGCGACTTTTATAATAGGGTTCACTGATTTTTAAATACGCTAAATTGTATGCTTTTGTTTAGCAGGAGCGTAATTTACTATGGGGCGGGGGGGGGGGGGGGGGGGGAAACTGCCCCCGAGCCCCCCTCCCTCCCAGTTGAAATTTATTTTCTACAAAAATCTTGTCAAAACTAAGATAAACCTGCAAAATTAAAAAATCCAGAGAAACGGGTAAGTTTTCTTTAGTATAGTCTATCTTTGCCTTTATGGTACTATATGGCTCATTTTTCATTTTCCACTGTCACTTTCACTTGATTTGGGAAAATTGGTTCCAGCTTTCCCCCCCCCCCTCCCCCCAGGATTTTGACGACACTAGGTCACTGATTTTTATATACATTGAGATTGTGTTCATAAATAGGAAAAAATATATATTACCATTTAAAATCGCTGAAAATCAAATTCCTGGTAGCACTGTCAACCCCCCCCCCTGCCCAAGAAATTACCTGGAGATGCTCATTATACATCACCTTGCCTTTTCCACATCTCTGTCGGTAGGCAGAAAATGTAATATTTTATACTACAAAGGAAAAATCTCCCCATGGGAGGGGCACTATTTAGGATATTTAGGATTTAAAATGCACTCTTTAAGACATCTGCCCCCTCCCCCACCAACTGAATTAACCACCCCCAACTTACACATAACTGTGTATAATTTTATGAAAAATGTCAGAAACTTTTTCTGCAATAAGAAGGGAGGTATCATCCCACAACGACCTCATTCAGATTTGAATCAAATGAAGGAAGACGTGAGATTAACTCCTACCCCCCCCCCCTATCCCCATTTCTAAATTTATCTGAAGAATCGTGAATTTAGGCAAATTGAGCATTGAATTACTGTTTTATGCATATACCCTCCCCCCTTCCTTCATAATAGCTGATGCGCAATTATACATCACAAAACATAATTTCAAGAAAAATCAAGAGAATCAACTTAGTTAAAATCAAGCATTAAGATAAATTTTCATATTAACCATTTATCTTCGGACTGCGTGGACCACCATGCAGTATTAATTCCTCTGCAACTGGTAAGCTAAATATACGGTTTTTTTATACTTTTAAATCAATTAGCTGTATAAGAATTTCCAATCAATAGCAACTCGATCCTCCATGGGGCAAAATCACAGTTTGGTCCCATAAAACGACAGAAAACGCTGCTTTCCCGTGACACAATCTTTATGATTACTAAAAAGGCACTAGGACTTTTAACTTCCGTTCGAATGAGCTCTGTCCCAATCATACAGGACCATCGGTTCAATCTGATCCCCCCTGGAGAAAAAAAAATGAGGAAGCTCATTAGAACAGAAATCAAAATTTCTAGTGCCCTTTTTAAGTGACCAAAAATATTGTACCACGAGAAAGTGGCGTTTTCTGCCGTTTTGCGGCACCAAACTATAATTTAGCCCGAAAGAGGACCAAGTGGCTATCGATTGAAAATTCTCAGATAGCTGATCGATTCAGTAGTGTCAAAAAACTATATATTCTGCTTCCCACTTGCAAGAACGCAATGCTGCACCGTATTTTTACATTTATCTGATGGGTAACATTAAATTTAATGAATGTTATATATTTGTAATCAGCATAAAAAGCCGATTTCTTATGCATTAATTATTATTAAAATTCTATTTTTAGAGTTTCAGCTACTATTAACCCGATTCACTCCTTACTTACAGTTGGTTACCATGAACTGTTCTACGTAAAATCAAAATGTAGGACAATGGCAAAAACGAGATAATTAGCAGCCAATAGAAAAGGCAAAATTAATGCAATCATATTGAAAGCACCTCTGAAAACCCAATCAATAGAAATTTTCTGAGACATAGGCATCAAATTGATTGAACTTACAAATGTATCAATAAGAAAGTCGAAAACGAGTTAAAAGATCAAGTTGTCTAAAGTCCAGTTCCTTTTGCGCCCTGGTTTCCACTTATATTCACAGATTCTCAAGAAAAAAAATATTTCTTCTTTTTAGTCAATTTTGAAAATGAGTTTTTGCAAATTTTTTACATTTATTATTTTTGACTTTCTGTTCTTCTCCAAAACTCAAAAGTCTAGTCTTCTCTACAAAAAAAAAATATAATAAAAATTCTACTTATTAACTCACAGGCAATGCGAAGATGTGCTGTTCTGGAAACAATAGTACCCACTTCGGTGGTTAGTAGACATGCGTACTCTCCTTCATCTGACCCTACATTGCCACTTCTTCCTCCCCCAGGACCTGGGCCAGAACTCGGACGTCCTGAACGTTTGTACAGGACCTATAATATAGAGTTTGCATGTGTTACCACTATTACAGACACTTCTGTGAATATAAAATGTTAAAAAAAAAAGCTGTTCACAATATTATCACTAAAAAAAATAATAAAGCAGACAGCCAAACTTTTTGAAGAAGAAAACAACATATATTTACTTTCTTAGACAGAGGAATTACGAGGCAAAATTGAATAGTTTGAAAAACAGTTGATACGTAAATCAAGAGCGTACACAGGGAGGACAGGCTTCAGTCCGGCCAGGAAGACAAAAAAAAAAGCAAAACTAAAATTTATCAGAGCATAGATTGTTTGTTTTAATCCCCCGTTCCAGCATGTATATCTAATTTTGAACTTTTTCAAACCTCCTTCCCAAGGAACCTCTGGGCCGGTCACTAAAGAGATATTGAGGTGGAATCTATATGTAGCAATTTCTTCCCCAAAAGTTGAGCCTAGTCAGGTTACAGCATATCCTCATTTTAGTGGAAATCAGAGCCTACTTAGAAATCTCCAGCGAGGTCAATTGGAATATCAGTATTTCTACAACCCCTTAATTTACCTATAGAGAATCCAGGGGCTGACATACCTTGCTTTAGATACTGACGAAAACTACTACTACTACTAACAACTCACTGCACCACCAAGCCCCCTGAGGCCAACAATGCTACGCACGCTCCTTCTCCATCCAAATCTATTTAAAGCCTCCCTCTTTACACCCTCCGGAAGATTTCCAATTTTCCTTATATCCTTCCTTGCAAACTCCTCCCATTCTTTCGGGGCGACATACTTTTCGTTTGGCTCTAGATCAGTGGCTCTCAAACTGTGGTACGCGTACCCCTTGGGACTACACAAAATTTTTTTAGGGGGCACGCGGCCGGCCAAAAAAAAGTAAAACAACCCTTTAACTCTAGGGCTGGCAATTTAACTATATTTTACTTACTTACTTTTTTTCTTTACTTTCGGCGGGAACCAGACGATGAACTGTCCTGCCCGGCACCAAAGGATCTTGGGATGACTTCCGACGACCACTTGGACCTGTCGGCTGCAGCTTCTCCGGCGATCTTCAGCCAGTATTTGTCCCATCTCCGACCGTGTCTCCTGAATCCTCCCCACGGTTCCAGGTCCTCCTTGAATGTTTGCCACAGGTTCTTCTTTTGTCCTCCTGGTTTACGTTTCCAGGAGGGGGCTGGTTCGCAGACAAGGACGTCTCGACATATCGTGCCTTCGGGACGGCGCAATGTGTGGCCGAGGAGTTTCAGGCGACGTCTTTTAATGATAAGCGATAGCTCTTCTGATTGGCCACAGCGACTCCTTACTTCACTATTGGAAATCCTGTCCCATCTCTTAATGCGGAGGATGTAACGAAGGCAGCGGTGGTCGAACACATCCAAAGTTCTCGCATCTTCAGTCTTGATCGGCCATGTCTCGCAAGCATACAGTAGTACTGCTCGAACAGTTGCACCATAGATTCTAACTTTTGTTTTGGTTGAGATCTCCCGTCTGGTCCATAATGCTTTTTTCAGACTAGTAAACACTCCCCAGGCTTTTGCTATGCGGGCAGAGATATCCCTTTCAGCTCCGCCATCTGGTGTTATGATAGAGCCAAGATACTTGAATTCCTCAACGCTTTCTATTGGCTCACCGTCGAGGGTAACTTGGCAAGGAGCAGGTTGGTTGAGAGCCAATACTTTAGTCTTTGCGCCGCTGATGGCCAGTCCGATGCGCTTTGAGACCTCATAGGTATCGTCGATCATGCCTTGTAAGCTGTCGGCGGTAGTTTCCAGCTCAACAACGTCGTCTGCGAAGTCCAGATCTGTCAGGGGCTGGAGGAAACCAGCTATTTGTCCGAAGACTATTCCGCTGTGGTTTCTCATTGCATTATACATGATCCAGTCTATCGCGTAGTTGAATAATATAGGCGAAAGGGGGCATCCCTGCTTTACCCCAAACTCCACTGGAAACTTAGGGGTGTCATTGCCGGAAACACGGACGCAAGTCTCAGTGTCCTTATACGCACTTCGGAGTATCTCAATGATCTCCTGTGGCGCACCGTCTTCAGCCATAATTCTCCATAGCTCCTCTCTGATGAGAGAGTCGAAGGCAGCTGCAAAGTCAATAAAGGCGATGAGAAGGGGTAGATGAAACCTGCTGTACTGCTGAAGGATGAGGCGAATCGTCAATATCTGTTCTGGACAGCCTCTGCCTGGTCTGAAGCCTGCTTGTTCAGGACGGGTTAACTTGTCACGTGCGTCTTTGAATCGATTCAAAAGAATGACGCAGAAGATCTTCATGGCATGGTCGATCAGGGAGATACCTCTATAGTTTCCGCAAATGGCCTTATCTCCTTTTTTGTATAGCGGAACGAGGATTGATACTTTCCAGTCTTTTGGGAAGGTCTTTGTCGTCCACACCTGGACAAAAGGTCGGTTAGGCGGCATAGTAGAGTTGGTGAGGACTTGAACATTTCAGAAGGGATCCCATCCTCTCCAGGAGTTTTATTGTTTTTCATGCACTTCAGCGCTTTTTGTACGTCCGCAATACTTGGCGGATCGAGGTTTACTGCGTAGGGCTCTCTAGCAGCACTCGAGAAGGCAGGTAGATCGCACGGGGGTTTGACAGGGTTCAGTAGCTCAGAAAAATGTTCTCGCCAGCGTTCCATGCGTCCTTCTTCTGTTCGGATGAGTTCTCCGGACTTATCTTTCAGTGTGTCAACCGTTACAGGAGCTTTTCCAGTCGCTTCTTTCAGTAGTTTGAACATTTTCCTGCTGTTGTGGCTCCTGGACGCTTGTTCCAACTCATTCGCCAGATTTGACCAGTACTGTTCTCTGTCCTGTTTCAGTGACTGTTTAACTGCTTTGCGGGCTACTTTTAAGGGTTCTTTTGCACCTCCCACGAGGGGTCGCTTCTTCTCAACTAGTTCTATGGTGTGGTCAGAGATCCAGGCTCGCTGTTTTCGTTTTGTGTGGCCAAGCACCTCCTCAGCTACGTCCTGTGTCGCAATTTTTATCTGCGCCCATTCTTCATCGACGAGTGAGAGACGATTCAAGGCATCGAACCGGTTGCTTAGCTTTAACTCAAAGTCGGCTTTGATTTCCGGGCATCTTAGTTTCGAAACATCGAAGCGCTTCCCTGCCTTCTGTCGCTTCTGCCTACTAAGGCGGTGACGGACTTTGCAAGTGAGGAGATAGTGGTCGGATCCATTTAAAGATCCTGTGTCTGCTCCTCTGTATACCCGGGCATCTGTACAGGAGCTCCTCCATCTTCTGCTGACTAAGATGTGGTCGATCTGGGCTGTTGTTACGCCGTCGTTCGAACGCCATGTAACGAGGTGGAGTCTCTTGTGCTCAAAGAGAGTGTTTGTGACGCAAAGGTTGTTGTATCTGGCTAGCTGTAAGAGCCTTTCTCCATTGATGCATCTGTCACCAACGGTGTGGCGGCCAATAACTGCTGCTGTGTCGGGGTCTACTCTGCCAAGCCGGGCGTTCCAGTCTCCAGCTACAAAGAGCATGTCACGCCTTGGTGTCTTGTCGATGATTCTTTGTAGGTCATAATAAAAGGCATCTTTGACCGCGTCACTACTGTCCCTTATCGGAGCGTACACGGCGATTATGGTTATGTGGCTAATGTGGCCTCTCAGTCTGATCATGGCGATCCTTGGTGACACTGGCTCCCAAGAGGTGACGCATGATGCAGTAGGACCGTCTATTAAGAACCCAACTCCTTACTGGCCGGAACCATCATTGGGACCGAGTTATACAACTGGAATGAGTCCGATTCGGAAATGGTCAACTTTTTGGACAGAACATCATTAAGTCTTGTTTCTGACAGACAACAAACGTTGATTTTATACTTTTGCAGCTCCCTTGCAAGGAGCAGTTGCGTGGATTCCAGCTTGCAGCTGCGAACATTCCACGCGCCAATATTCAGATGTTTTCAGACAATATTCAGACTATATTTTGGCTACAGTTTACTTAGTACCGGTAACTGAGAAGGGGTACCTAAAATATATTGTGGGTAAAAAGGGGTAAAGTGTCTAAATAAGTGTGAGAACTACTGCTCTAGATGGTTGGAAGAAGAGGACGACCTTTGGCAATATGTCATCTTTTATCCGTAAAACGTGCCCAAGCCATCTCAACTTTATATCAATATAGCCGAAAAAAGCGGGACAGAGCCACATCTTTTGTAGAGCTTACTGTTTGAAATACGGTCATTCAGATTTTGTACCCACAACAATTCGTAGACAATTTTTCTGGAAAACAACTAATAAATCCTCCGCCCTCTTTCGGAGTGTCCACATTTCAGAACATATACTTGATCATTGTTATCACCGTAGCTTCAAATTCTGGTTCGCACACTTAACTTCCTATTCTTCAAAACTGTTTTTCAACAATGAAAAATGGCGTTGGCTATTTTATTTTTAATATCTTCACTGCATTCACCATCTTTACAAATCATACTACCTAGGTAAGTGTAGCTATCCCCTTGATCGATCTTCTCGTTACCCAACAACGCTAATTCTAAGTCTAAGCGACTTAGCCTTCTTCACATTAACTTTCAAGCCAATTCTAACGCCCTGAGCTCTCAAAACCTCCAGAAAATCATTTATTTTACTAACATTTTCATCTAGGATGTTCAAACCATCAGTGTTTCACTTTCCCATTTGATGCCATGTACTCTAATAGCATTTGCCATGTTTCTTGGGACAAAGTAAATAAAAAACGACCATATAAATTGGGATGGAGTGTAACCCTAATTAACTCCTGGCTCAATACAAAACAAGCTACTAATCTCATTTATTACCTTAACCGCTGTAATATTATTATCAAACATAGCACTAGTCACTTTAATGTATTTATCTGACATACTATACAAGTCTAGGACCTTCGCTAAAACTCTTCTATTGGCTGAATCAAACGTTTGCACATAATCAATAAAGCTAGGAACTAGAGGGGTCTGATGACTCAGGGACTTCTCAATTATTAGTCTAAGAGTGCAAGTTTGGTCAACCAACCCTCTCCCCTTCCTAAAACCACACGGTTCTTCTCTTAAAACTTCTATCTGCAGCATCTCTAAGTCTAAAAAGTATCATCGTACGGATACAAGGCTAATACCTCTATAGTTGCTACACTCGCTCTTATCCTCTTTCTTAAAAATCGCTAGGTGCTTCCCTTTTTTTTAAAAATCGCTAGGTGCTTCCCCATTTTCCAAAATAATGTTCATAATCTTCAGTTATTTATCTCTAATTTCACAACCATCTTATTTAAAAAAAAAAAACTTTATTCTTTTCTATATCATTTCCTGTAACTTTATAACAGTTAATCACATACTCAAAATGCTCTTGTCTCTCTGTAACTCTTTCCTTATCATAATTGTGGCCCGTTCCTATATTTAACTGGGACAAGTCCAGATTGACTATCCCCTCTCAGTTTTAAGATATCGATACAATATTTTAATATTATACAGTCTGGATGCATCTTCTAGATCTCCAGTAATTATACCCATGGCCTCCACTTCACACTTCTGCAATTCATATTTGAATGCTTTCTCTACTTTCCTTATATTCCTCGTATTTTCATATGATCTATCACTCAAATACTTCTTGTGCAAGCCCATAACAAATAGTCTCAGTGACAGGCTAAGCTGGCATAACCCTTTTTTCAGAATTGTACAAAAATGATGTCTTCTCTTACCTTAGATCCTCCTGTGCCTCCAGAGGCGCTTAGGGCATCCAAGAAGAATCGCCAGTCATCTCTCATCGCTGCGGCCGCCCAGACATTTTCCCATTCACGTTGGATTGAGGCATTGAGGTTTGTGACGTCAGCCCGGTAGCTGCGTTGTAGGGTCTTTTTAAGACGTCCTCTTCTTCTGGTGCCACGTGGCTGCCACTGAAGGACGACATTCGGTAGTCAAATTTCGGGCATGCGGATCACATGACTGAGGTATCTGCACTTCCTATATTTGACCACTGTGGTAGCGTTTGTTAATTTTTGGGACCAGTGGATATTTAGAATGCGCCTTAAACACATGTTTTCGAACGCGAGGAGTTTCTTTTCAAGTATTTGATCTATGTGCCAAGTTTCAGAACCATAGCAAAGCGGTGAGAGGACGTTGCTGTTGAACAGCCTCAGCTTGAGTCGGAGAGAGTACTTCTCGCTATGCCAAATTTAAGACAATTTCCTGGAAGATGAATTAGCCTGGTCGATTCTTAGCTTGACTCCTCGCTGACACGATCCTGAATTGTGGATGGTGCTTCCTAAGTACTTGAACTCTACGATTTGTCTATCGTCTGGTTATTGCATTGTAGGTCGAGTGGAGATCCAGTGTTCGCCATACTTTTTGTTTTCTTGGCATTTATCTTAAGGCCAAAAGGTTCGGCAGTGTCCCTGACTTGGTTAAGGTAATGCTGGAGCTTTTGTTTCCAGGACTCCAGGAGGCTAATATCATCAGCGAAATCAACATCTTCGAGTCTCTTATTATCCAACTGGATCCCATGTCCATCGCAGGTCCAGAGAATATAATCAATTTTGAGAATATATAGCAGTGGTGATAATACACAGGCTTGTTTCACCCCCGTCATGATACGAAAGTAACGGGTATTTCCATCACTTGCCTTCACGCAGCATTCTGTGTATTTGTAGAAGGCTTTAACGATTCGAATAAGCTTATCAGGAATACCGTAGTATTGGAGAACCTTCCAAAGCGTTTGACGATCTACCGAGTCGAAATCTTTCTCGAAGTCTATAAAGACCAAGTATGGCTTATTGCGCCATTCATTCGCTTCTTCTAGCAGCATTCTAAGAGTAAATACAAGATCGGCACATCATCGGTTTGGCCGAAATCCATGCTGCTCCTCTAGAAGATGTTCGTTCAACGCTGGTTGGATTCTGTCAAGGAGCATAGTTGCCAATAGTTTGCTAGGTATAGATACAAGGCTGATACCTCTCCAGTTTTCGCACTTTGCAGCGTCGCCTTTTTTGAATAATTTGACAAGAGTACTTTTTGTCGAATCCTTAGGAAGTTCTTCTGTTCTCCAAATTAGAGAGAAAACCGTAGTCTATACAGTTATGCATGTAGCTACTGAGCATTTAATCATTCCAGCCGCAATTCGGTCTTCTCCAGGGGACTTTCCAGACTTCAGCTTCTTAGCCGCCTTTAGTATCTCCCCACCAGATGGTGCTTTAATATCGACGGGTAGATTTAAAAATGGCGTGTCTGGTATATCTGGAGGATCAGCAGGTGGTGGTCTATTTAACAAATTTTCAAAATGTGTCACCCAGGCTTTGTTCCCTTTATCAGGGTCAGTAAGAAGTGGTCCAAACTCATCTTCGACGGGTCCATCTATCTTTGGAAGTTTTCCAACTATCTCATTGGCGATTCGGTACACTGACCGAGTCTACCCGTCTAGCAGCTTCTTCAGCCTTCTGAGCTTTCTGTTCAAGGCTCCGACGTTTATCAACACAGACACTCTTCTTTATAGCCTTATCAAGCATAGCATACTCTAGTTCAAGAGGGTGTCTCGCATCACGGGAAAGACTGTTGAGAAGAGATTTCTTCTTGCCAGCCCTCTTCACGATCAGATCCCACGATTCAATGGAGATCCATTCATCCTTTGGCGAATTTTTCATACCAAGCGTTTCGTAGGCAGTCTATCTATAAGGTTGGCCGTCTATCACCATGTGAGGACCGTGTTAACTTATGGGCTATTTTATGACCAAATACAGTATTGATTATAAATAGATTGTTATATCTGCAAAATTGCAGCAGTCTATAGGCTAACCATTACTATTTTATTTTCCTGCACCAATTTACCTAGGCCAGGATACCATCTATCTCTATTTACGCCAAACTGGGCATTAAAATCCCCTAATAAATATACCATATCTTCTCCTGGGATCCTCCTCTATTTATTATATTTAGTAATATATCTTACAAAAGAGATGTTTGGTATTTTGAAGCAGGAAAAGAATTATTTCGTAAGTTGCATAATTATAGCAATTCTAAGGAAATTTTGACTTAGTGAAATGTCCATCCTTTAGTGAACTCTTAGTTTTCAGAGGAGACCCCCCCCCACCCCCGCCATGACTTGACTCCTTAAAAGCCAAAGTTTTTTAAACCTGATGTAAAGTCTTTAATGATTAGACCAATGTCTGGTAGATCTTGCATTTGAACCTCTTTTCTTTATTTTCCTCCAAGAATCTAGCCCTCGAAAAATATTTCAGACAAGTAAATGTAGGAAAAAGTGGTCATCCTAAATCAAACACAAATTTTTAGCCTACAAAAAAGTGTTTTTGAGTCCAATAAACCTCATAGCGACCATCAACCATGATGTGTTGATTGCAAAAATCATAAGCTGGCTCCTCTCACAAGCACACATTTGCAAAATCACAAGATGTCTCCTTTTTATTTATCCTTCCTCGAAAAAAAGAACCTTACATAGACTCCAAATGTTAGTAAAAAATAACATCAAAAAACCTGTGACAGACTAGATTCCTCGTGGATGGCAAACCGGCCTTCACCTGTGTAACGCTAACATTTACAGAAATTTTTGAATCAGCCAATACCAATATTCAAACAGCTAGTGCAGGGGCGTCGTTTTTTGGAGGTAGGCAAGGAGGGGCAATTGCCGCCCCCCAATAATGTGGAGAAAAAATATTATATAGCCCATGCCCTTTGACTATCCGGATATGGATCGCTTTTGCCCCCAATAAAAATACTGGAGATTCGCCCCTGAGCGAGTGGTAATATGCACTATAATATTAAGATTACATATTTACGAAAATTACAAATATTTATTAAGTAAAGGTGTTTTGGGGAAAGCGTCTGATGAACAGGATTTGGATCTATCTTTGGATAAACAAGCATTAGGTATTTGCCGTCCGCAAAGAAACGACGGACGAACACCAAGGACATTGAAGATGAAATCTGACTGTTTGAATTGATCAAGTGGAAACATATCATAAAAAATTATGAAAACTGTTTTCATTTAGGGAATTAGGGAATTCAGTTTTCAATGAAAGAGACCTCCGTATGCAGTTGTTATTAGTAGTGGGTGCTCATTTAAAAAAAAGAAACTTGGGTGGAAAATCAGCTTAAAACAAGCTAAAATCATATGGCACCAAATAGCTTAAGTATAGCTCTCTTTGGAATGTGCATGGGTATTTGGGAGGCAACAGATTGTTAATGTTTCCACGGATGAAAGGCATTGTCAAATCTAACAAATTATCTTTACTTATTTTCACCTTCGACATGGCAACAGTGACGGAAATGTAAAATTGCCCTACAAACTTCGTAAGTTTGTGACAACAAAAAGAAAAATCTCAGAAAAACGAGGTTTTCAAGGAAAAATACACGTAAGAAGGGTCTAAGAGACAAAAACTGTTTTTATTTTGATGTCCGTGTTACTTGAAAATAGCGTTATTTGGTGTCTACCGTATTCTTGGGTCTGTGCCCAGAACCTAAAATTTACTCTAGCTCTCCACCTAACATAGTCGCTTCCAGCTGGAGGCCAGTCTGCGCAGGTTGTCCATAAAAACTCAAATATAAAGAAATGCAACTATGGGTATTGTCTTACCTTTTCAACATCAGGGATCCATTTGCAAGAACGTGTCTCCTTGGATCAGGTACAATAACTAGGCTGCCATGTCTCCATGATACATTTGCTTGTATCTCGGATTCGGCCACACAGTCCAACGCAGTGGATCCGCCGCGCTGTATAATGACATCTCGTGGCTCTTTTTTGAATTTAACTGGCACTTTCACTGATGCCTGAGGATCAAAAACTAGAAAAAAGAAAGGAATTACATTCCCGAATTTTTTACCGCAAAATCAATTTTTTTTTTTTTTTTTTGCTGTTCTCTTTATAGGCGGGTAAGGATGTAAAAATAAACAAGCGAGTCACAAGAATTTGACTCATTGTTACAAATTTGTTCTGCATTCATGATAATATTATAAAAACGGTTCTAGGCGTTTACCTCCCTCCCCCCCCCCCGTGGAAAAGAAGGCTTTCCAAAGTAAAGAATTTTATTTGAGTTTTATTTTTTTAATTTCGGTAGGGGAAAGGAATTTTGGTACTTGTGTCTTAGGCCTATGCACCACTCACTCAAATTTACGCTGTGTAAAATTCGAGAACACACTAGTTTTTTCTTTAGTTTCTTCGTAACTTTAGAAAAAAATTTCGGCTATAGATTTGAATATTAAGAGGGGGAGTATAGCGGGTCTGCATGCGAAATTTGTTTGGTACAATTTTTCTGCATATTAGATAGATAGATAGAGACGTGTATTTTAAAGCCAAAAATACGGCCATGAACACATTAAAATAACATAAATGAAAGGCACAAATAACATAAACTTTGATCAGCGATCTTCATAAAACACTTAAGTGAAACACCACATTAGCCTAATAATAGTACTTAATACTTGGAAAAACTTTTTTTTTTTTTTTTTTTAGTTAACAAATTTCTAGATACCTCGCTATTCTTCTGTAATTTTTTTGTGTCATACCTAGAAAGAATTGTTTTCTGATTTCTCGAATTTTATACAGCGTAAACTTGAGTGAGTAGCCCATAATACACAAGTACCAAAACTCCTTTCCCCTACGGAAATTAAAAAATAAAACTCAAATAAAAATTCTCAAATTTGGAAAGCCTTCATTTTCACGGGGGGGGGGGGGGGGTATTTTCTAGCGGGGGGCTGTTTACCGGGGGATTAAAGTATTTGGACAGTTTTAAGTCAGAAAATAATTCTTTCTAGGTATACAGTCACTAAAGAAATACAGAAGAATAGCAGAAGGTATCTGGAAATTTTGTTACCTAAAAATAAAAAATAATAAAAAATCCCAGTATAAAGTAAATGTAATGTTTCATTTAAGTGTTTCTTCCAAGTGTTAAGAGTTCTTTTTTTTCAATGACCGTTTTTCCAAGTATTAAGTACTATTATTAGGTTAATGTAGTATTTTATTTAAGTGTTTTACGATGATCGCTGATCAAAGTTTATGTTATTTGTGCCTTTCATTTATGTTATTTTACTATGTTCATGGCCGTATATTTGGCTTTAAAATACACTTCTCTATCTATCTATCTAATATGCGGAATACTTGCAACAAACAAATTTTGCATGCAGACCCGCTATACTTTACCCCCCCCCTCCTAATATGCAAATCTATAGCCCAAATTTATGTCTAAAGTAACGAAGAAACTAACAAAAAACTGGTGAGTTCTCGAATTTTACACGGCGTTAACTTGAGTGAGCGGCGCATAATACACAAGTACCAAAATTCCTTCCCCCTAAGGAAATAAAAAAATAAAACCCAAATAAAATTCTCAAAATTTAGAAAGCCTTATTTTCCGCGGGGGGGGGGGGTTATTTTACGAGGGGTATTTTCTGGGGTGGGGTTAAACGCCGGTCACCAATAAAACGGCACAAAATTTAACTTTTTATTGAAAAAAGAAACAGAAATAGGGGAACTAAACAAAATACTTATGCCTGTGTAAGTAGAATTGAAAGAGAGGCTGACCCTGACCACTCCTCTCCCCCTGAAACCTGTACCTATGCTTTTAATATAACTGCCATTAGAATAGGAAAAAAAAACTCCAGCAGAACACGTGTTTCATTCGTGACTTTTTTCAGACCCTGGGACTATTTCTATACCATGTCAAAAGAACTTAGCCTCTTTCCGTTTATCGTTTCGAAGATAAAATAAAAAATAAATAAACTAATAAAATAATGTTCCATCGAAAATTATTTTCTTGTGCTTTCATTGGTTAACTTCCTTTCCGCTTTGGCAGAGTCAATACACTATCTTTAACCTTAGTCGTAAGAAACTGAAGAGGACTCATCCGACTTAAAATTACTAAAATGGACAACTGCTCACATGTTGGTTTTATCGGAAAATGTGGGACAGGTTTGATCTTAGCTGGCCGTTTGACTCGAAACTGTCAGGGATCGTTTTCTGGGCAAAAATCCCAAATTTTGTTGGGAGGGGAGGCCTGCTAGGGAGCCCAGAAATGAACCAGATAAATTTCTGTCCCTGACCAGTTTGAAACTTACAGCTGTTAAGAGTCATAAGGCCAAAAGGAATCCAACTGTTTGGGGGGCGAATGCTCCCCTCCTAGAATACAGACAGAAAAAAACTAAAAAAGTTTTTTTTCAATCAGCTCGAACTTGTATCCGCAAGTATCGGATAAGGGGAAGCTAAAGCAGAAGAAAAATAGAAAAGAAATATTGATTTTCTCCTAAACAGGGACAGAAAAAAGGCCAAAAAAGCTTGAAAATTGAACCGGAAGTCCCCAGACAAAGAGGACCTTCATTTACAAAACAATCTTAGTACAAGGGGCATAGAACCCACAAAAACAAACCATTTTTTCCTGATTGACTTGAAACTTACATCCTTAAGTTCTTGGGCCATGGTTGTCTCGATGCCAGCGGGAACCAGAAAATCTGGTTCCCAGAAACTAAGGCCCAAAAAGGGTCTAAAACCTTTTCCTAATCGTGGGGGCCCACAAACATGGGTCTGCAAAGGTCAAACCCCATTTTTTTCATTATTAGTGACTTGAAGCTTTCAAGAACTGTTGCTTGGACTTATATATATGTATATATATACTATATATATATATATATATATATATATATATATATATATATATTATATATATATATATATATATATATATATATATATATATATATATATATATATATATATATATATATATATATATATATATATATTAATATATATATATATATATATATATATATATTGGAAGAGAGGAAAGTGTTAGGGGCCCGGAAATTTGTCTCTTTGATCAGTTTGACACTTAAAGCCGTAAGCCTCCGAGCCAAAGGAAACCACTTGAGACTTAAATCTATTAGAGGGTTTGGGAGAAATGGAGGGTAGTCCCACTATTTTTGTGGTTTCTATTATTTGTAAGCCTTGATTTGCCTTGCATTATTATTTTGTTATTGATGTTAAGAAAAAAACACGGCTCTAGATACGACTAGTTTACAGTAAAGCACAAATCACGCTGTGGCCTTAGGAGGGTTTTTAGAGGTGGTATCAATAATTTCATCTCCGGTAATTTCTGTTCGTTTTAAGTTCGACTTGATTGTTTATTTTAATTTCTATTCGAATTGATATTCATCTATCCGTCCATAGCAGTTATCATATAATTTGATTATTCATTTTATTTTCTGTTTCTTTCAGGTTTAGTGACTCCTGTTCGTTTTAAGTTTAAATTATTATTTTAATTTATTTCTGCTCGATTTGGGTTTTCATACAGGTTTTATGTTATATTTAAAAATTCCATATTGGACAGTATTTTGTTTGTAATTAAGAAAAACATGTCCAAATAACGGTTCTTCACCTCTCGTATTTCATCCTACGAAATATTTGTACAAATAAACAAAGACAAATTCAGTTAAGCTTAAACAAAAGACAAAAATGTGTAGTTAGTGTGACTTTCAAGATAAAAATAACACTCCATGAATGACGTCCGCTTCTTTCCAGGAAGGTGTAAAGGATTGCAAAATATCAAAGGAAGTTTTTTTCAACTCTATTTCCTCGATGTTTCGTGTCGACGTAAATGATACAAGAGCAAACACAAATTGCACAATTCACAAGTAAACGCAACTGAACAGTAATACTAGCCTGCGTATCTTCTTTGACTCTTCTAAACAAAACAACAGATAAAAAAATACTAAAGAGATACAGCAAAAGGCATAATAGCAAGACTGCCGACCTGTAAGACACGACAGTAGTTTCAGCTATTTTATCAATCTCCTTAGCTGTATTTCTCCCGTAGACTACTGATTTTTGTGGAAGATTTTTTTAAGTCTTTTTTTCTAAATGTCTCTGGTTTAAGAGTCACATTTGAATTAGATCCAAGAAAATTGAAATCTTAGTAGCAACATCGTGTATCACGAGTAACGTAATTTGTAATAACGAGGGTGGGACCCCTACCCTCAAAAGTATTTGGTCCGTCTCTGTAAATGAAATCCCTAAAATTTCGCTACGGTACTAAAGGCAATAATGTTATCACAATTCTACCAATTTCACAACGACAGTACCAAATTATTGATTTTCAAATCAGTAAGGGCCCATTTTCACGAGAATGAGAGCTGGATGAAAACATTAATCTACTTGTTTTCACGCTGGATTTGTTCATTGAAAGCATGCTTGGGCTTCCATCTTCCTTTAATCCATCTCTTGTTGAATTTGATGAAGAGCTAAGTTCGACTCTGCCTTGGCCCAGAGTAGAAATCCATCTCTTTTTGAAGAAATAGTTACTTTCACGAGGATAGGAGGAGAAAATGAGTTCAACTCTAACCCTCGTCAAAATAGCCCTAAGAGAGTGGACAAAATGTATCATCCAGTAAATAAAATCCCAGACGAGGTTATTTGGACACCTCTCGTTTGTGCTGTAGAACAGTGGTTCTCAAATTGTGGTACGCGTACCCCTTTGGGATACACAAAATTTTTTTAGGTGATACGCAGCCGGCCAACAAAAAAAAAAAACAACCCTTTAACTCTAGCACTGGCATAATTTACTTAGTACCGGTAACACCGCTCCGGACTTGAAATCCTGAGGTCAGGGGTTCGAGTCCTGGTGTCGTTGATTCTTTGGTTAGGGACGGGGTGACCCTGTAAGCTCAGCCAGAGTCGATCCAGCTCTAAATGGGTACCTGGAAAAATCTAGGGCAAAAACACGGGAAGCGTCGGATTATTTGCCCCCAGCCGCGCACACTGCACTCCCGGCCGAAGGAATCAGGAGATCGGTACCTTCGCAGCGCAGACCATTGGTCACCCTGCGAAAAAGTTTAAGTAAGTAAGGTAACTGAGAAGGGGTGCCTAAAATGTTTTGTGGGTAAAAAGGGGTACAGTGTCTAAATAAGTTTGAACACTGCTGTAGATCTGCACTGCAGCATCATCTACTGCTGTAGATGATGATGCATGCCACATTTTAGGATACTGTGAGAAAATTTGATAGACAATCGTCATACTTGGTAGAGGCGTGTATTAGATATTATCGCCGCTTGATGGTAGAAAATTATATTTTGAAAAATAGCAAAAGTGGTAACATACTCCAAGTAACTTTCGGTAATTTCGACATCCCCAGAAATGGGGGGTACCAGCCCGTACGTACCACCACGTGGTTTATGGTTTTCTCAGTGAGAATGAAAAAACAAGAATTTTTCTCACTTGGAAAAACATGAATTTTCTCACATTTATTTGATGTTTTCATGGGATGTTTATGTATGTTGTTTCGATTTATTTGATGTTTTTCTCGGATGTCAAACATCAAATTATGGATGTTTTATGGTTTTTGTCAGTGAGAATTTGAAAAACATGAATTTTCTCACATTTATGTCTGTTTTCATGGTTTTTGTCAGTGAGAATTTGAAAAACAGGAACTTTTCACATTTTAAGGATGACAACAGCAATTCATGTCTGTTTTTATGGTTTTTCTCAGTGAGAATGGACATGCTTGACGCGAATGTTACGAGATTGTTTGGCTAGCCTGGCCTGAGAACTTGATTTACATAATCGCTAGGGGAAATTATTGATTCAGCGAAGGGGGAAATTAAGAAAACAAACATGGCTTCATTGTTGTTTGGCTAGCCTGGCCTGAGAACTTGATTTACATAATCGCTAGGGGAAATTATTGATTCACGAAGGGGGAGATTAAGAAACAAACATGGCTTCATTGTTGTTTGGCTAGCCTGGTCTGAGAACTTGATTTACATAATCGCTAGGGGAAATTATTGATTCACGAAGGGGAAATTAAGAAACAAACATGGCTTCATTGTTGTTTGGCTAGCCTGGCCTGAGAACTTGATTTACATAATCGCTAGGGGAATTATTGATTCACGAAGGGGGGAATTAAGAAACATTAAGGTTTCTTTAATCTTTAGGCCTGAGGGATTTATTTATTATTGTTGTTTTGGACAAGTGCATGCTAGGGATGAATGTCAAGGTGTCCTGGAACAGGAAACAGTTAGATCACATGTTTCCTTCTCAGCCAATCATCGAGTCGGATACATCCTCCTTCCCAGCCAATCAGAGACGTGCTTACATATGATTTTCCCGTTACATAACAATTCGCCCTTGAGATTTCATATATAACGGGGGGGTGCATGCAACGTGATTAAATTATCGAGAAAGTATTGTGACACACTGAAACAACAATGAATGTTATTGATGAACTTGAAGCCTTGGCAGCCACAATTAGCAATGTAAGTTCTGTTTTCATTTTTATTTTCAAAATAAAATTGTTTTCCGTGGTTACCCTCTACTATATTCGGGTAAACCCCCCCCCCCCACCCCTATACAAACGCCCCTATATGATGTTCATACTCGATAAAAAGTGTAAAATACTCTCTTTTTTTTCGTTTATGTAAACCCCATCCTTCCTTCCCCTCTCTGTTTACGACCATAATTCTGTTTTTGATAAATTCCGTATCTTATCTAAAAGCAACTGTCAACTTTCTGTCAATCCTTAATATAGTGTTTTCACCGATATGGCTTTGACTTACAGATTTCTTGCAACGATTTAATTATCTGATAATTACTGACACCCCTTTAAAGTACATCCGGCTTTGATAAATCCTTATGAATTTGGATAGCAAAAGCTTCCGCTGAAAAAAATGATACTTTTTCCCGTTAAATTAAAAGCAGTTTTCGCGTGAAAAGAGAATGTCAAGTCTAACACCTCCATTGCAAGGTGAAAACAAACTGTTTCTTCACGTGAAAAAGTAATGTGGATTGGGTTTAAGAAAAAGATACATTGCTCTATTATGCGTAAATTGAATAGCATTTTTACCATATCTTTCGGTGGGGGGGGGGTAGGGGATATTTTTCCATGTCTTTTCTCAGGGGATATTTTTCCGTGGGGGTTATTTTCCGTGTCTGTTTTTCTGGGGGGGGGGGGTGATAAATATACAAACTAGGCCGGCTTTTTGAATGGTTCAGTGAGCCGTAATTCTCAGATTCAAAGGATGCGATATCTTTCGGTGGTGGGGGGAGGGATATTTTTCCATGACTTTTCTCAGGGATATTTTCCGTGGGGTGATTTTCCGTGGACTGTTTTTTTCTGGGGGGTGTGATAAATATACAAACTAGGCCGGCCTTTGAATGGTTCAGTGAGCCGTAATTCTCAAAAAAAAAAAAAAAAAAGGATGCAATTAGTATATTTCACGAAATTTTTTTTACTTTTTGCTTTCTTGGTGATAAACTAAACAAAAATTATATGGATGATGATACTAACTTTCTTTCTGTAAAAAAGGGGGCAAATTATTTAGATACTAATTTTTTCTCTTCTTTTTAAGGCAAATTGTGAAGAATGCATACCCCCTCCACCCAAGAAAGCGAGGGTTAATAATGCGGGCCATGCGAAGGTTACTGTCCGGGCAATATGGTAGCTGGCAAATTGGCCGAAGCCTCCAAAACACAGTGCAAGATCGTGAAATAGCCGACCCAGTCGCACAGGAACATAGCGACGCCGTTCCGTCCACCCTCCAACGCTCGCTACCGGGGCCATCTGGCACCCAAGTGCAGCCGAGATATAAAAATGTAAGCATTTTTACCTCTAGTTATAGAAATATCTATCAATTTCATCCAACTTTTATAGGCCTTTTTCCACTATGCAACATTTTCGAACACTTGCGTAAGAGTATATCTCAGTGGGAATATTGAATGATTTTTTCTCCACAAAGGAAATATAATGTTCTCCCTTTTGAATCACGTCAAGTGCACGCATTCGCCCTTTTGCTAAATTAGATTAGCGAGGCCAAAAAAAAGGCACTATATTCTGGTCATAGTAGGGTTTGGTAATTTCTATTGCGATATAAACGAATGGTTCACCTTGCCTCTACAAATATTATAAAAAAAAAAAACTTTATATCTGAATGAGTTGTGTATCATGACAGGAGATGGCTATCCTTTTCAAATCATGTTTTTTTTTTCCACAGAGCAGATAAAGAGTATTAATAAGAAATTTTATTTGGAGGAATTGTTTGAACAAAATCAAAACCTACTATGTCATGCGATGTTTTAGATTGTAAATATCTTATACTAAATATAAGATATACCGCGGGTTCGAGAAGGCGCTGTGGGGCAGGGAAGTGCCGGGGGATGTGCCACGGACCCGAGAAGCGCCACAGGGATGCGCACGGGCCAGGAAAGCGCCACAGAGATGCGCCACGGGCCAGGAAAGCGCCACAGAGTTGCACCACGGGCCAGGGAAGCGCCACAGGATGCGCCACGGGCCAGGGAAGCGCCACAGAGATGCGCCACGGGCCCCGAGAAGCGCCACGGGGGAAGCACCGAAAAAAAAAAAAAAAAAAAAAAAAAAAAAAAAAAAAAAAAATGAACACTTTGAAAATAAACGAACAAATTGTCGCCTTCTATGTCATATCTTAGATTATCTTCAGTTGTATTAACCAAATGTTAAAAAAAAAAAAATTGAACACTTTGAAAATAAACGAACAAATTGTCGCCTTCTATGTCATATCTTAATTATCTTCAGTTGTATTAACCAAATGTTATTAAGCAATAATAATCCAAATTTTAAAAGCAGTAGGGGATGATTTGAACACTTTGAAAATAAGCTATTTTTCATTTATAGATTGACCATTGGTTCCATACTCCCCATCTCCCCCTGCTCGTCAGTTGGAGAAGGAGAAGAAGATGCACATGTGGAGCTCTCCAACAATTCACTATGTGATGATTTACATCAAATTCCTTTTAATATTGATGAGTTTTTTGCTGATTTTTTTAACTAATTTAGATAGTAGCACAGTTGAACAGGGGGACTTACCTTTGCTAAGTCCAAACACCTTACAAATTTTAGAGGATTTTACTGAGAATCCTCCTCTATCCCCCACTGATTACATACTTCCACTTCAAACAACTGAAGTGGAGCATTCGCCAGATATTGTTGAACAGCTTGGGGGAGGGGGTAAATATACAAGAGGGGGAGGGGGGTACAACTCTCCCAGACTTTCAGCTGTCAACAGAATTTTAAATAATATTGTTGTTTTTCACTGCAACGTTTGGTGACCCTTTTAATTCGCTTTTGTGTGGTAATTTTTGTTTTTGACCCTGTAGAAATTGTACACAACTATGTAGATAAAATTCGTGCACTTCTGGAGAAACCAGATTCAATTGTGGGAGGTAGGGATTCAATTAAGTTTTTCCATTGTTTTAAAAGTGTTTTATTTAAATGAGGGAAAAAGCGAGGTTTATTATCATTTTGTACATTCCGAGTATGCGTTTGGTTTATTCAAATTTAGAAAATTTTGAGGGAGCTTTCTTAGATTGGGTAGATCAAATTATAACGCATCTTGAGAACTATAATGAAAATGGAAGTGGCTCAGTAGTTCTTTTTGTTGAAAATTTAAGCGTTAATATTTGTAAATTAAAGAAAGATTTTATTTTAAGAGGGGGGGCAGGCGGGGCGGGGCCAAGGCAGTAGTTTTAAATTATAATCCAGATCTAGTAGGTGTCAAGGTGTCCAGCGGATTTGTTTTGAAACAGGTCATATGTGTTTCCGATATGCTTTCCTCATCTCAGCATTCGAGCCTCTAGCTCGGGACGCTACTAAGGTACGAATTTAGACAATTGGGCTGTACATGGGAAGGACGGGTCCAGTTTCCCAGTTGTAGATTTTTCATGCTTAGAGGGGAAATACCCAGTAACGCTTCGATCTATGACATGTTTGAAAGGGCTAATGCCCATTTGAAATATTGGCGTTACTGTGGTACAATATGAAACAGAATTTGAAGATGGGACTCGCTCTAAAAAGAAGGGGGTGGTCTTCCCTGTAAGGGGTCCCTCAGTTGATTTGGTTAAACACTGGGTTTGGTTGCTTTACACACCGCCTAGTCAACCGAACACAATCGGGGCATTTTAACCCTATCACTGACATCAGTAGAGTTCTGGGGGGTGGTAGTGATCTAGGGGTACTTTCTACTGTCCAACATGTTTTGTCACAATTCCGTAGTGATATAAAACTACGGGATCACATGAAGCATTGTAGCCACCACGGCTATCAGACAGTGGAAACGGTTTCAGGGGGATAGGGCCATTCTACGATTCAAAAATTTTCAAAACACCCTTCTCCAGTGCAACAAAATATCTTTAGACTGTGAAGCTAAGTTGGTGGAGGTGAATGACCCCCAATATCAAAACCGAGTCAAAGAACATCAGGCTATTGCAGTGTCCTACGCCCACGCGCAAAGAGACAATTCTAACACCATGCGGTTGTTAGAAATAGTTGAAACATTGGATGAGGGGGGGACCTGAGTGCATGGACAAGGCATTGACTAAAAAATGATTGGCACGGCCTAATGGTGCTATTTCTCGGTTGAGAAATACGCATTTGATCAATGGTGTTGTCTGCAGAGGATCGTCTCGCGATTAAAAATCAAAAAATATGTTGGGTTTGCAAGGGGGAGTTTGCAGAGGAGGGGGATAAGGGGACTAAAGGGAAACGTGGGGGGAGGGGGAAAGTCAGAGATCATGACCATTTGTGGCAGGAAATATCTCTTCGGGGGGTAGTAATTTAGAGGGGTTGCGCATCAATCGTGTGTAATTTAAATGTTAGCCAGCAGTTTTTTATCCCTGTTTTTATTCATAATTCCAATTATGATTTAAAATTTATTTACCGGCACTGGCACGTATGCACAGGGAGGGAGGGGGAGTAGATTGTCATGGGTAAATAGTTCATTTACCTACAAACATAATTCCCAAATCAGCTGAGAAGTTTGCTGCTTCTCGAGCTGAAATGGCAGGCAGGTGGATAATGGGGCATACGTGTTGGAATAAAATCAGGTTTTAGATTCCTTTAGTTTTTTCCCAAGGCATTGAATCAATTGATTCAAGTGCAAAAAAGCGACAATTTGATAGCTTTCCCTTGCTTAAACAGCACTTTCCAGACAGTGAAATGTATGACCTGTTGACCTGCAAAAAGGTATATACGCATACGATTATTACTGCTCTGGCGCTCGCTTAAGTGAGGAGAAAACTACCTCCAATTGAAGCTTTTTACAATTCACTGACAAACAGTGAATGCACAGCCGAGGAGTATGAGTTTGCCAAGAGGTGTGGTCCAAGGGGGATTGTAAAAATGGGTGGGATTATTGTAGACTCTACTTGGCCAGTGACGTTCTAACTTTGTTGGATATAGTCTGTAAGAATACAGACCAAATCTATTCAGAGTTCGGAAGGGACTAGATATAGGCTACTATTTTCTACACCCCTATTTAGTAATGGATTTAATTTTAAAAATTAGCAGGGAGGAAATAGGCCTAATCACGGATGTAGACCAACACCTTTTTGTAGAGCGTTCAATGAGGGGGGGTATGTTTTTCATGGGGACCCGCGTTCTTATCAACCGGATCCGAGCGGACAAAACAGCACCGGTGCAAAGTCAAATGCCAGTGTTCTTGGACATGAACTCATTGTACCCCTCGGCAATGTCCAACTACTCTTTGCCATGTGGGAACTATCAATGGCTTGAGAATCCTTGTGAGTTCCCGACATTACCACCATCGAGGACAACGGGCCACAAGGATGGTTCTTTGAAAATTGACGGTCACATTCCGCTGGCGCTTCACGACTCAGTCAAAGATTTTGGTCTTTCCCTGTATCAATCGGCCGGTGAGCAGGGACTCTCTGAGCCCCTACAACGTTTCATTGGTGAGGATATGGGGATGCACTGGACTCCCTCTAAACAGAAAACTGATTGCTGATTTGGACCTAAAGAGAATATCGTTGTTCACCATGTGCTTTTGCACTGGATGGTGAGGCAACGGCTTCAAGATCACCAAAATACACAGGGTCCTGCAGTTCAATCAGCGACCCTACTTGAAAACGTTTATCGACACCTTTGTCGATAAACGCTCTAGGGCAAATTCAAAGGTGGAGAAGGAAATGTATAAGCTCATTCTAAATTCAGCGTTTTGGCAAAATGTGTGAAAAGCGTTCGTAATAGATCTCGCTGCGACGTCGTGACTGACCCTCTAGAGTGTGCACATAGAATTATTGCCGACACCAATTTTACATCGTTCACGAGCATAGAGGCGGCATGGTTCTTCTACACAGGCGAAAAGCGAAATGTAGTACTGAAACAAAGAATATTGCAGGTGGTAGTTCAGTACTGGAAAATTTCAAAAAAAAGCTCATGTTGTCGTTCTTTTACAATGTGTGCAAGGTGCAATGGCCACGGGAGGGGGGGAGGTTCAAGTTTACTATGGTGGATACAGATTCTCGCTGTTAATTAGGTAAATGGGACTGAAGATTTATTGGGTGATTTGCAAAAGGGGGGTGCACATCAGCTCGCGGATGGATTTCACCAACTGGAATCCATCTCTCTACCCCGAGCTGGTGAAACGTCAAGCCCCCAACCAACTATTAATGTTTAAAATCAGAGACGGGGAGTGATTTGATATCCAGGGGGGTGTTCCCGGCTGTGTCCCAAAGTCTATTGCGTGGAAACTCATAGTGGGGAAAAAAGAAGGCGTGTTAAAGGGGTGCCTACACATTTTGTTAAAGAGCAATTTCAACATGAGCGTGTACAGAGACTGTGTAGAAAGTAGCCTAGTGCCGAGAGCACAAGTGCTTGCAATTCGCTCTCTACAGTATAGAAATTATACTGTGAGAGTGGAAAAGAATGCAATGTCGTGTATATCCGACAAGGTCTATGTGCTCGAGAATGGTGTGACTGTCCTACCCCACGGCCACTATCGTATTTCAGACGAGTTGAATGCATTGACTATCGCAATCAACTTGGTCTGGATAATTACCTAACCTGACACTAACCATCACCACCACTCAACCTAACCTCTACATAAATTAACCTAACTCAACTGTTCATCTAACCCAAGCACTAACCCAAGCACTAACCCAAGCACTAACCCAACCACTCAACCAACCTAACCTGTAGTGCAGTGATGACAACTATTCTTTTTCGCCCCGCGGCCCCCCCGGGGAGGGGAGGGGTCCCTTCCCGCGGCCGCCCAGGGGGGGGGGGGGGGGGGGGGGGTCCCGCCCAAACGGCCGGGCCGGCCTTCGGCCCGCCGGTCCCGGGGAGGGTGGGGGGGGGGGGGGGGGGGGGGGGGGGGGGAACCCTGACAAAAAAAAACCCAAATTAAAAAATAAATAAACCCCACCTTTTAAATTCATAAAAAAAAAACTCAACTTAGTGCTGGGGCTATGCTAGTTTACTAGCGTTTCCGCGTGTGTGTGTATTTTCTGTTGTGCAAAAAGTGTTATTGTATAGATAAGTGTTGTACAAAAAGTGTTTAAAGACAAAAAGTGTTGTACAGAAAAAGTGTTGATGATGATGGACCGAAAAGTGTTTTTTTTTGGGGGGGGGGGGGGGGGGATTGTACATAAAGTGTCAGGTGCGACAGAAAAGTGTTTTTTAAAGACAATAAGTGTTTATTTTTATTGTAGTGTTATCATTGCCCTGTGTTTCATGTTGACTGCAAATAGTAGTTTTTTTGATTTTGACCATGAAATTTTGTCACGTTGAACAAGTGTTATTATTTTTTATCGTTGTGCAGTTCCATGTTGACTGCACAAATATTTGTTTTCATGCAGTGTCGAAATAAATTGCTGCCATGTAATATTGTTTTTTTTTGTTGTTCTTGAATAGATAGATCCATGGGGAAAAATTATTACTACTACTTATTCATTGAGCACAAATGATTTACAGTTAGTTGTAGTCCGACTGTTGTCAGCAGCATGTATCAATTTAAAACACCCTTCAGATCGTTTCTGTGTGGTCCCTCAATGTCGGGGAAAACAACGCTTTTAGCTAGAATAATTCAAAATTGCGATATAAATGTTTTTGGAAAAGCCGAAAAAATCTACTATTGCTATAGTATTTGGCAGGAGTCCTATGATAAAAATAAAAGCTATTGCCACAAACCATACCAATACAATTCATACGGGGACTTGATTTTTTCAAATAGTATTGAATCGAACTCGTGGCTAATCATTGATGATTTGGGCTGAATCCATTGAACAGTTCTCACAGGAAATGCTACAACTGTTCACCGTTCGCTCCCATCATGAACACATTTCCGTTACCCTAGTTCCTACACAATCTGTTTCATCAGAGCAAATGTATGCGAACCTTTTGCTTTGAATTGCACCGTCTATATTATCTATCGAGTCGTTCGTGATTCTAGCTCGCTCATAACTCTCAATAAGCAGATATACCCGGCGCCCCCTAAATTGTCTATTGTCAGCGTATAGTCAGGCGACTAGCAAGCCCTACGGTTACATTTGCTGGATCTTAATCAGAGGCACGCCCGAGGATCTACGTGTAGTCACCGACATTTTCAACAATGAAAATTACAGTATATCTTCGGTGAACAGTAGAAAAGACTATTAGTCACCATTATGACACTGAAGAAACTACACGAACAACGGTATCTGTTTTCCGTTTTAAGCACTTCAAAACCATTGCTTAGGAAGGCTATACTCAAACACGGTGTTGACAATGATTTCATTAATCTAATATCTGAACTTTGTTTAAATTTAACTGAAGGCATGTTCAACTGCCAGAAAGGTTGTTAGACAACAGACAAAGCAACATCGTTCCACTGTACGCGCCTGGCTTGTAAAAACAAGGGAAAAAAATTAAAAAGAAAACGGCTCCTTCAAGCGGGCGGTAGCTTCTTCACACTTTTACTACCGATAATTTGCAGGACTTGTAAACAGTTTTCTCTAGAGAGAATGGCAAAACCCTATAAATTGACACCATTTGAACTTGTCCTCTTCGCCCATACGAACATTTTGAAGACAATCTAAGCAAATTCATTAACGATGAGAATATTGCCGACGACAAAAAACTGCTTTTTACCTTCAAGATGCATTGCGACGTGTGGACAAACATAAACCTTATCGTGAGAGACCTGCCACCGGTCACCGTCACCCACTGATCCCTCT
This sequence comes from Artemia sinica, assembly GCA_027921565.1. Lineage (NCBI taxonomy): Eukaryota > Metazoa > Arthropoda > Branchiopoda > Anostraca > Artemiidae > Artemia > Artemia sinica. Next base: position 46,533,414 of record CM051276.1, on the reverse strand, counting down.
AAACATGAAACATCTCCTCAAGATTCTGCAGCAGCACTGCAATCAAAGGAGAAGGAATTGAATTCGATTGTATTGAAAATTGGAAAACCTATTGCCATTGACCTATCGAGAACAGAGTAAAAGAGAGTATTATCTTATCTCATTTGGAAACTGCTGGTGAAACATCAAGTTCAAAGTCGATGAGCACAGGGGAAAACGAATTATAATTCAGGGAAAAAAGTTATAATCTAGTTGATTTAATTTGTGATATGGTGACCGAATCGTAAAGGACTCTATATCCTTTGACGATAATTCTATACACCTTTCTGTGTGCAATAAACTTTCCCAAAAGTCTTATTGGCCAATAAGCAAAATTCTAAAGAAAACTAGAGAGAATATAGTCCTCCTCCAACAACCCCATTTAAAAAAGAAGAAGATTCAATATTTGAAGATACTATCAGCAGCAGGCGTCAATGATTTTACAACACCTGTGGCTGCTAGTCAAAAGCGAAGACGAATTGTATTCGCCCAGCCAGTGTGCAAAAGGGGAGTGGACATTACACTACGTGTTTACGCTCAAAATGGATGAAGTTCTGAAAGGTGTCTATGAAAATATGGCGAGGTGGGAAAAGTTTAAGTCCGTCCCAAAACGCTTTCCAAGCTGTCTGTCCGGCACGTGCACCACCACATTGGAAAAATGCAAAAAAGAGTATCTAGAAAATGAACGAGTTACACACTGCATCGGAATCACAGGCTTCGCAGTAAACAATATCGACAAACTAAAGCCTTTTCCCTCTTGATATAATGCAAATGGATCTTTTAAACTTTAGACGCACAGGTCAAACGGCGTCACAATGCGCCCTACAAATATATTCTGGTGGCAATCAGTGTCTTTAGTCGCTATGCGCTATGCCATTCCACTGCGGTCAAAGAGAGGTGTTGAAGTTGCTCGGGCCATTGAAAGTATATCTAGAACAGGATTCGTATAGAAAAATTCAATCGGATCGTGGCAGTGGAATTTGTTAATCCCCATGTGCAAAAAGGTTCTTTGAAATAAATACACACTTTATCATAGTCACAGTCCGATAAAGGCTGCATTGGCTGAACGATAATAAGAACGATTCGTCTATTAATTTCAAGATATTGCACATTGAAAAATACACCGGCTTTTATTCATGATTTAGATAAAAATCATGTTGATTTATAATCATACGACCCATCGATCTCTGTCCAACTCTACACCAAACCGGATGTTCACTACAATGAAAATACATTGTATGCTTTTCTAAAGCAATACTCCAATGGCAATGAGAAGAAGAAAAAAAAGAAGAAATTCAATGTTGGTGATACTGTTCGAATTAATAGAACAACAATATTTTTGAAAAGGGAAATATTATTTATGGAGCACTGAAAGCTTTTTAAAGTGTCCAAAATCCTGGACACCATGACCATAACTTATCGGCTGCGAGACACCAAAAGACGACGAGATTCTCGGGCGGTTTTATGAATATGAACTGCAAAAAGTTAGAAACAGCTCGTGAAATTTATCAAATTGAAAAGATATTAAAGAGTCGTACACGCCATGGCAAGAGACAGTTGCTTGTTCGCTTGGCTAGGATACAACTCAGATTTTGATTCTTGGGTCAGTGCTGAAGATATTGACAATGCCCAATGATTTCTATGTGACTTTCATGTCCAATGTTCTGATCCTCTCTACAATGACTTGAATAGAAACAAGGTGATTTTTTGGACGAAACTCTCCCCACGAAAAAATGCACCATCAAATTCGACGACACGGAAAGTATGAAGTGGCTCTTGTCGACTGTATTCAAAAAATACCTATGACATCCTGAGAAAGGATCGTAAATATGAAATAAAAATTAGACCCTATGATGGCCGGCTCACGCCAACAACAGGTGATCAAGAAACAAATTCAGAAAAATCAATTGGATGGAAATATCCATATATTGAATATACCCTACGAGGAACCTCACCTGTATGAATGATTTATGTCGTACTATCAATAAAAAGAATTTCCGCTCGTAAAAAGGGTGCTTTTCATTTCAAAACTATTCAAAGGGAGGAGGGCAAGATCTACATTAGTTCACCTATTGCCAGTGAAAAGGTTATTCTCAACGAAATCTAAAGGATGTTCTTGGGCTTTTAAGTCAATATAATCAATGGTAAAAAGTGCTGGCGGAAACACTAATTTCATTTTTGCTGACTATCCGCCTGCCTTCTCCACAGGACACCCTGTATATTTCTCTACGCTTCATTTGTGGAAACATCTCGAGTTGGTAAATTCAAATGTTCCCCTCCTACGAGTTCTTGAACGAAAAACCAATCAAGAACATATTCACCACTACAATATAAAGCATCTTCAGTATATCCCGTAAAACACTTCCTATTTTGGAACTCTGTCAGTTAACACTAAGAACCGAATTGGGTGATCCAATAGCAATTTCAAAAGGTTTGGCTGTGATTACATGCCATTTTCGGTACCCATTGTTCAAACAGCAAGATGTCTAAATAAAAAAGTGGTATTCACTTCGTCCTGATATTGACTGCTATGTTGAATACTCTTGGCCCAAGACAACAGGGCAATGGGAATGGACTACTACAAAAGGTCGACTCGTCAATGTCTGGCTACGGTCTTTGGCAGTTGGTTTGCTAAGCTGTTTCGCTCTTCACTACCACTGGCCAGAAAAATATCTTGTACCGGCTGCGACAGATTTGCATCCTCTACACTATACGATTGGGGGGCTCTGGCAAGGTATTTTAAAAAAAGTGCTTCGGAAAATCTTAGTCCAGTGGCGCGAACCCGACCTGGGCGAGAGATTAAAACAGTAATGGTAAAGGCTTAAAAAAAGGTCAAGAAACAATGCATCCCATCATCAGTCTCCACTCGGCTCGGAAACGAAAGAATCACTTCATCCCTCTTGTCAAAGAAAAGAAGGAAAAAGCCGACACGTGCTGTAAAACAGAAGAAGTCCCAGGAAGAATAGAAAGTTGTCAGATCGAAAACTAGATTTCTTCTGCCTAAAATGTCCTACCTACCTACGCACATAAGGATTCCCAACCTTCAATCACCGCCTCATTGAATCGATTCAATGCTGGGAAAATGTTGATGATGAGTGTCAAGCATGGATACTATGAATCAATTTTATACCACAACAACCCCTCTCCGACAATATCCACTTTCAAATTTATTCCAATGAAGACTACTTTATGGACATGTCTTCAACAATTTATAGATTTGCAAATGAAAGTCCGGAAAATCCGATATATAGGGCAATGCCAATTGGGCCGATGGAAATATCCTATGAAAATTGTATACTAGACATAATTTATTTCGTCAAATTAGTGTCTACATCAATGGCACGCTGGTGAGCACAAGCAACAATCTCTCCAACTATACAAGCTATATGCAATTCATGCTGATGACGACCCAAGTCACCCCCATACAAGGAATTGAGAGGCGCCTCCAATGGATATGAATATATTACTAATACTGATAGTACAGATGCACTTAAAAATGCTACAACTAGTGAATTACATCTAGTTGGAAAAATATTATCATGAAATATTTAAATATACCCCAATGGCTGCCGCCAATGTTAAAGTGGATATAAAATTGAACGCTTGCACCCTCCAATTTCATATTGAGAAAAGGAACATTGCTGCCAATCGCTGATGTAAGTCTCTCCCTCACCTCGGCAATACTTCATGTGCGCAAACAACAGGTTATGAGTTCTGTTGCTTTGGGCCGTGGAAAAACTGAGAGCCGAATGGCAAAACAATATTAAACTACTTGTTCCTCATACAATCACCAATCAACGTCATATTGCCGTGGGCTCACACACCTTCACCGATTCATCCTTTATCAATGGCGAAATCCCCTCGAAATTGGCGTTGGCCTTTGTAAAAAGCGCCAGTGGCAATAGGATCATGGACTGAAGGTCCACATAAATTCGAGATGTTTGGACTTTGCATCTCTTGTGTGCAAAGTCAAACGGCAACATCCCACTCTACAATCTATCCTTGATAAATCCTATAGAACATTGTACGAGTTGACCATGCAAACCCTAGATCACGATTCGCAACTATTTGAAAATGGTATAAAGCTACCGAAGATATGTTTGCTAAAAAACATGGTATCATTGTACTGGATTTGTTAATGGCACACAGGATATGAGTATAGTACGTACGGGGAGGGTGCGTTTAGAGGTGTACATTGCCGACCCATTGGCTGAGAGTATTCGCCCTAATCTCACTAAATCAATATGAAACATATTGGGAAATCACTCCCGAAGGCAGTGTTCTACTAGACTTGGCGCCATGAACACCAGTCAAATTAAATCAATGTATTTAATATGGACCCTACATGTCCCAGTACAAATCCTATTGTCCTAGCCTCAGACTATCTTGGAAAAATTCAAAAGCTGCGAAACAATACCTTGATTATTGTTAATAGCAGTCCGTCGAACTGTGGGCTGACGGGTCATTGGCTGTGCATCTTTCAAACAATGAAGACGATTTGAGTTTTTTGATCCTCTTGGTCTACCCTATACATTCTACACAACTCCCACATCAGCAACTATATTGAGAGTAGTGGGAAAACTATTATTCAAAAATCGGAAAGAGGGTTCAGGATCTAACGACTAAAAGCTGCGGTTTCCAATGCAACTACTATATTTTTGTGTTCCGATGTCGTGGTCTATCTTACAAGCAGTTTCTCCAATTTATGTTGACAATCCACACGTCTGAACGACTTTCTAGTGGAAAATATCCTCTCAGACCTATATAGTATTGATTTCAGTGCCCTAAGAGTAAAGTTGTGCTTAAAAAATGTTGTGAATTTGTTTATTAATAAAATGCATATATATATACAACAATGTCTTTAAATCTTCACTTTAGATTTCTTCATCTTCGATGTATAGGCAAACTGTCTGTGAAGCCACTAATGCTGGTAAATCATTTTGGATTCACTGTATATTGATCTGATTGACTGGCAAAGTCAGGGTCACATTTTCTACAGTACAATGTAACATCACTCTTGTCATAGCTCTCTTTGTATAGTCAATGATAGCTATTTGCATTCATATTATGAAATTCACGAGTTTCAATCTGTCTATTTGAAGCAATATCACATACAATGTTTTCAAATGGTGAATCACATTCCGTCAACAGCCAAATAAAAATCACCTTGGTTTATAGTCATAGTAGGGCAGGTGGTGTCATCACACACGATGACGTAGAAAACCAGATTGTCTTGTTACCCCAACAGTTTGAATCGTAGACCAGATTCCTCTTCCCAGAATAATTTAAATCCACGACGATACCCAATCTGTAGAAATAAACTAAAATCACGTTTGGGATTCTTTCCAATCATAGCGGGGTAAGTATTCTCCCACTGATCAGCATTTATCATAGTGACAATTGGAGCACAGATGTCCTCTAGGATGAGAGTCACACACCTCCTCAAGACAGGAATTACATCCTTAATTTGTACTGCATAGCCTCTATGTAATTTACAAGGATTACATAATTTTACACTTTTCACTATAGTCATCAATAATTGTACAATTCTCACATTGATTCCAACTGCCAAGAGTGTACATGCACAATGGACATATATAGAACATTTTTCGGTTTCCGATGTCAACTCACTCACAGCTAAAACGAAACTGATCCTCTTCGTTCGATAAATTTCAAGGTGGAGGGAAATGGTGGGAGAGAGGAGTAGCTCTGTGAGGCTTCGTACCTCTTTCGAATGATGGAGGGGAGCCATCTACATGAATCCATTGGCAATGCTTTTCAAAAGTATATCCACAATATGATTCTGCTTTGTTCCAATTAATATATCAATAAATTGACTATGCATTTGAATCACATTTAAAAAGTTTCATACCAAATAGTCCAATGGGGGAGAATCACTCCTCATTATATTGTCAATTGTTCCCTGGACTAAGAGAATATCCTGCGTTTAAGAGATAACTCGAGAAAATCATCATCCAAAATCAAATGTTTTTCCATAAACACTAGAGATTTGATCTAATTCTCTCTTTCTCAAATTTATTCATTTTTCAGTCCTTTCACTCCAACTGCTGACTTTAGACTGACCACTGATTCGTTAGCCTAACCTGACCGGAAAAAAGAAAGAGAAACCATTTTCGATTTCGAAAACAATTTATTGAATAATTACAACAACAACAATCAATAATTACAGAGTCATGTACAATTAGCGATACTGTTATATTGTCTTCAATATGTTTCACCAATGCACTTAAAGCACACATTGAAGTCTATTCAGTGTGCTATATCAACTTTTGCGGCGAACATAATTGATCCTCCATTTTAAATTTGCTCAAGGATATCACATATCTTGCATATACTGCATCCCATTCCAGGACAAAAGCGCGTGATCCTTTCGTGGATTTCCAACTGCAATGTTTGGTGGCTCTTGTGAGTTATTATCGCATCAACTTCCACTATCAACTTCTAAATAGGGTAAACATTCCACTCATCGCCATCGTCAACACAAATATATATCGCAAATGAGTAAAGTCAAAACGGTTCTTATCTTCTCACTCCTTGAATTTCTATTCACAGACTAATAAAACTATAGCAAAAACCCGTTCCTTATATTCCCACCGCCGCTAATATGTAACCAGCCCTCTGATTGGCTGAGAAGGGGGATGTAATCCGAGTCTCGTTGATTGGCTGAGAAGGAAACACGTGATCTAACTGTTTTCCGGGAAAGTCATAACATTTGGCTAGAGCAACAACATCAAATACTATTTCTGATCATCCATAAAAACAGACCATGAAAAACATCAAATAAATCGAACAACACACACTAACCATCCATGAAAAGCAGACATAAATGTGAGAAAATTCATGTTTTTCAAAATTCTCACTGACAAAAACCATAAAACAAATCCATAATTTGATGTTGAGCATCCGAGAAAAACATCAAATAAATCGAACAACATACATAACCATCCATGAAAACAAACAATAAATGTGAGAAAATTCATGTTTTTCCAAGTGAGAGAAAATTCCTGTTTTTTCATTCTCCATCTGAGAAACCATAAACCACGTCAGTGACGTTATCCGGGCTGGTACCCCCCTCAATGTACTACGTCCCCCTTCAAAAAAAAAAAAAAAAAAAAATAACTTGTTCTGACAAAGTTTCAAAACTTAATACTTTTAAGGAAAATTGATTCTTCTGAAAATAGACAGTAGTGGGTTAACATGCTCCTAAGTAAAACTTACGGTAATTTGACGATCATCGACCCTTTTTTCAACTTGTCTTGAAAGTTTCAACTTAATACTTAAAAAATTTATCTTCTAGAAAATATGCAGTAGTGGTAAACATGCTCGCTAGTAACTTTCGGGGTAATTTCGACATGCCCCCTCAACTTGTCTAGGAAAGTTTCAAACTTACGGATTACTTTAATAATTATCTTTTGAAAAATTAGCTAATAGTGGTAACATGCTCCTGAGAGTAGGGTAACTTTCGGTAATTTCCGACATCGCCTCCTCAACTGTCCAGAAAGGTTTGGTCAACTTAACACTTAAATCAAATTATAGTTTTGTAAAATGCTCTTACTTTTGAGATTCTTCTTAGAAGTTTAACGTAAAAACCCTTAGCCCTCTAGTGCTTTTTCTAACTTTGTATCTTTGATTTGGGTGTACGTTATTGAAATTTCTGTTCGTTTTTGGGTTTGTATTTATTTACTGATTGTGGTTTTGAAAGCCATTAGGGAAAAATTATTTGACTGTATTTTTTCCCTTGATCTTTGTCCTTAATGTAGCTCGCTTTACATTTCACCCAAAAATCAAAAGTTGGGATTTTGTGGAGTAGTTTTTTGGTGAAATTAATCTTACTCACGAAATTGAAAGAAAAAATATATTTATATTTTTCTGATTTTTGTTTATACAAGAGCCGAAATTTGACGTTTGGCTTACAAGTAATATGTTGAAACGAGAGATTTTGCAAATGGGGCAATTTTTAACAATAGTTGATCTGAATTGCTGCTTGGATGATTGGGGGTTGGCTGGAAAATTTGCTAATTAGGTTGGGTTGAAAATCTACATGATGTGCGTGGTTCACGAAACTTATACTCCTGCTATACTGTTAAGAGAGATATTGCATATAGGCGCCCCCTTTTGGCAAATAAAATTCTGTCTGTAGCGCTTTGATTTAATTTTACGGGCTCTCCTCAGCCTTTCCCTAAAAATAAAAGCTTTAATAACGGCTCTTCAGTAGCTCCTAAGACATTGTATCTATTTCTGATTTATGATCAACGCAGTTATGGCAGTTCCATCCGCTTTATGCTTTAGTTTATGATAGTAATAGCAGAACAGTAGCAATACAGTAGCGCTCGTGAAAGTTTCTCATTAGCTTTATAACCTTAAATCTGTCTTGAGATATTGCTGGGGATCACATCCTATTTAAACGCCAGTCGGATACTCACAGGGTCTTTGAATTTAGTTTTAAAGCAAGCATAAAATTCCATTAAGAAAAATTTGTATTTTAAGCTAGTCCAGTCTCTAATGTATTTACCGGTGCATATGCCATCTTTGACAAACCTGGATGCTACTTAAACTGCATTATGATTTGGATTCAAGAACTAGGCAGGTGTTTGTTTTTATTTGGTGTTAACATTTCTTTCGCGGAAAGTTCTGGCAACTGGAGCCTAATTAGGCTTAGGCCTCATGTAGTAAATAGCTAGGGACAGTAAGTAGTGCTGTATGCATCAGGCAGTTAAGGCTATGCTCTGGAGTGCTTTCTTAGAGTTAGCTCAACATCCCTCTATAACATAACATACCCAAAAAGTTTCTTTTCGACTTAATTCTCAAGATATTCCTGAGGACATATGTGCTCATTCCACCGTCTTTTGGCAATCTTGATATGCACATTTTTAGCTTTAGTTTTAGTTCAGTACTTAAACTGCAGCCTAAATATTCCATAGCTGAAGTTTCACCTTAATAACCCTATAGCCTCAGTAGATGTATTTTTTGTATGTCGTAGTCAGTAGTAGTAGTAGCAATAGTGGTAACAGCCTCGATAGTAACTTTCGGTTGCTTCAAGATAGTAGGATTTAGTAGCCGTGCCCTAATTCGTCAAAATCCGGTGGGAGGGGTGAAGGTTTAATTTAATACTTGCTAAGACATAAGTTGTAAAGCCGCTGTTTCTAAGTATGGTGTTGATATTACCCTTTAAGTTGGACAAACGCTGGCATGCACATAGTGGTCGTTTTTATTTGGTTTGAAACTCCCCTAAACATTCCGAAAACCTAATAGTTTTTTTCATGCTTTAAATTTTTTTTTTACCCCCATTAAACTGGCTTAGTTAGTTGGCGTGTTGTGTCGCCAGTGGCAGTAGTCGTAGATAGTAAGTATGCACTTAGTGGCATTTTATAATTAGTTACGCTAATTCCCCTTGCTAACATACCCCCAAAAATTCAACTTGGGGCCTCCTTCTAGAGGTGTTCCTGAATATTTAGCTGATGACACACCTATTACAAGTATACATGCATCAAGTATAGTACGTTTTGATTTAGTTTAAGTAGCATAGCCTTCTAAAATATTCCAGTAAAGCTTCGTAGTACCTAGTAAAAACGTGCTTAGCTGTAGCAGTAATGGCAGAATATAGTTGTAGTAGTAGTAATAGCATTAATAGCAGTATGGCATCAGGAGTCAGACGCATTTTTTTTAAACAGCCGCCCTCTTGACATATGCTTGAAAACTTCAACTTTAATACTCTAAATAGTTCTTCCTAATGTTGGCTGATGGCACGCCGCTTTTTGTACATCTTCTCAGACTATTGGCGCTGAAAATTTTATCCTTAATACCCCTCAGGGCTTTAGTATATGGTAGCAGTATGAATTAGTAGTATGTAGCTAACGAGGGTATCAATAGTAGTACGTAGGCAGTAGGGCAGTTATACATCATACTAGCGCTTTGGTCATACCTCGTGCTCCTCATGTCTCTGCAGGGAAGTTTCAACTTAGTACTCTTACGTCATTGCCCTTAGCATTTTGCTCTATTTATGCCCTTTTGACAACGCTGTATACGCTGTTGGCTATGTATAGGTGTTTTATTTTAGTTAAACTTCCCCTCAACATTTCCTAAAAATTTTTACCTTAATACTCTTAGCCTTAGTAGTAGTTGCAATAAAAGTAGTATTTGGAGTAGGAGTAGAAGTAGGCATGCATACATTGGCCTTTTGGTCAATTGATAATTCCCCTAATCATTCCTGGAAAGTCCTCCCAACTTAATACCATACGCCTATTCCTTAGATACATCCTTTTGACAACCTGCATGCACATAGTTTGTTTTGATTTAGTTCAACTTTCTGATCAAAATATGCTCTGAAGTTTTCACCTTCATATACTTAGCAGTAGCTAGTATACAGTAGTAGTAGTGGCAGTATGCACATATGGCCTTTTTGTTAGTTGAACAATCCCCCTTGCATCATACTTCAGAAATTTCAGCTTGATGCTCTAAATCCTGTTTATAAGATATTGCTGATCCTTTTAGATAATCTGTTTGTACATAGTGTGCTTTTAATTTAGTTCAACTTTCCACTCACACAAAGTACACGAACTTAGTACCCTATGCCAACCCTGGCATGCAACGATACATACCCTGTTCAAACCTGACTTATTTAAATCAATCTTTGCTCAATTCTACCTGTGTGTTTGCTCTATGCAACCCAAACCTGTGGCAGGGTTGAAGCGGATTGGGTTGAGTTGGAATGGGAATCAATTGTGAAAGAACAAGAACAGTTGGATAACTATATGGATGAAAATGGAAGGAAACATCAAATTACGATTGTTAGAAACTTTCAGAATATTGATAAATAAGAATTTTGATCATTAAGAATGTTTGTTCATTTAGAATTGTATCATTATCATTACCATAGTATTTTCTTGGAGATTATTCGCTATATTTCCCCTACTCCAGAATAAAAGCTATAAAATTCTGATACAACTTCAAAAAAATTCTAAAATGGCTTACTTAGCCTATATCATTCCTTAAGGCATAACAATAAACTTTACCAGCACCCTTACCCGCCATATTGTTGCAAATGAATATTCTGAATTAAATAGACTACCAAATTTTCCAAAATATGACTTTCTCAAAGTTGAATTAATGGCAAACTAAGCAATATAACAGTATAAATTTCGAGTTCATACTGGGTAAGATTTAATGATCATACAAAATAAGGACATATCCGGGATTTTGATTCAAAGAGGGGGAAGGAGCATTTTTCTTTGGGGAGAGGTGGGGGGGGGGGCAAAAAAAATTAAAAAT
>CM051276.1:46409822-46522007 GCA_027921565.1 Artemia sinica | reverse complement strand
AATAATCAAAATTTTAAAGCGTAGGGATGATTTGAACACTTTGAAAATAGCTCATTTTCATTTATAGATTGGAACATTGGTTCCATTTTACTCCCCATCTCCCCCATGCTCGTCAGTTGGAGAAGGAGAAGAAGATGCACATGTGAGCTCTCCAACTCAATTCTCTATGTGATGATTTACACAAATGCCTTTTAATATGATGAAGTTTTTTGCTGATTTTTTTAACTAATTAGTAGTGCACAGTTGAACAGGGGGACTTACCTTTGCTAAGTCCCCAAACACTTACAAATTTTAGAGGAATTTACTGAGAATCCTTCCTCTATACCCCCACTGATTACATACTTCACTTCAAACAAAATGAAGGGAGCATTCGCCAGATATTGTTGAAACAGCTTGGGGGAGGGGGGGTAATCTACTAAGATGGGGAGGGGGGGTACAACTCTCCCCCGACTTTCAGCTGTCCAACAGAATTTGTAAATAATATTGTTGTTTTTCACTGAAACGTTTGGTGACCCTTTTAATCTCGATTTGGTGTGTGGTAATTTGTTTTGACCTGTCGAAATGGTACACAAACTATGTAGAAAAAATTCGTGCACTTCTGGAGAAACCAGAATTACAAATTGTGGGGAGGTAGGGATTCAATTAGGTTTCCATGTTGTAAAAGTGTTTATTTAAAGGAGGAAAAAGCGAGGTTTCTTATCATATTTTGTACATTCCGAGATTTGCGGTTTGGGTTATTAAATTTAGAAAATTTTGAGGAGCTTTCTTAGATTGCGGTAGATCAAATTATAACGCATTTGAGAACTATAATTGAAAATGGAAGGGGCTCAGTAGGTTCTTTTGTTGAAAATTTAAGCGTTTAATATTTGTAAATTAAAGAAAGATTTATTTTAAGAGGGCGGGGGGGGGGCAGGCGGGGCGGGGCCAAGGCAGTAGTTTTAAATTTAACCAGATCTAGTAGGTTTGTCAAGGTGTCCAGCGGATTTGTTGTGAAAACAGGTCATATGTTGTTTCGATATGCTTTCCTCAGCTCAGCATTCGAGCCTTCTAGCTCGGGACGCTACTTAAGACGAATTAGACAATTGGGCTGTACATGGGAAGGACGGGTCCAGTTTCCCCGTTGTAGATTTTCATGCTTAGAGGGGAAATACCAGAACGCTTCGGATCTATTGACATGTTGAAAGTGCTAACATGCCCATTGAATATTGGCGTTACTGTGGGACAATATGAAACAGAATTTGAAGATGGATCGCCTAAAAAGAAGGGGGTGTGTCTTCCCTGTAAGGGGTCCCTCAGTTGATTTGTTAAACACTGGGTTTGGTTCTTTACACACCGCTAGTCAACCGAAACACAATCTGCTTTTGCATTCTAACACTAACACTGACATCAGTAGCGTTCTGGGGGGGGTAGGGATTAGGGGTACGTTTCTTACTGTCCAACATGTTTGTCACAATTCCGTAGTGATATAAAAACTACGGATACATGCAAGCATGGTATCACCACGCTATCAGACAGTGGAAACGGTTTCAGGGGGATAGGGCATTCTACGATTCAAAAATTTTCAAAACACCCTTCTCAGTGCAACAAAATATCTTTGACGTGAAGCTAAGTTGGTGGAGGTGAAAGACCCCCAATTCAAAACCGAGTCAAAGAACATCAGGCTATGCAGTGTCCTCGCCCACCGCAAGAGACAATTTCTAAACACCATGCGGTTGTTAGAAATAGTTGAAAATTGGATGAGGGACCTGAGTTGCATGGACAAGGCATTGAACTAAACGATTGGACGGCTAATGGATGCTATTTCTCGTTTGAGAAAATACGCATTATCCAATGGTGTTGTCTGAAGAGATCGTTCGCCGATTTAAAAATCAACAATATGTTGGGGTTTGCAAGGGGGAGTGCAGAGGAGGGGGATAATGGGTACTAAAGGGAAAACGTGGGAGGGAGGGAAAAGTCAGATATCATGACCTTTGTGGCAGGAAAATATCTTCGGGGGGTAGTAATTTTAGAGGGGTTGGCGCATCAATCGTGTGTAATTAAATGTTAGCCAGCAGTTTTTTATCCCTGTTTTTATCATTAATTCCCAATATGATTAAAATTTATTGTTACCGGCACTGGCACGTAATGCACAGGGAGGGAGCGGGAGTAGATTGTCCATGGGGGAAATAGTTCATTTACTTACAAATAATTCCAAATCAGCTGAGAAGTTGCTTGCTCTCGAGCTGAAATGGCAGGCAGGGATAATGGGCTAAGTGTGGAATAAAATCAGCGTTTTTAGATTCCTTTAGTTTTTCCCCAAGGCATTGAATCAATTGATTCAAGTGCAAAAAGCGACCATTTTGATAGCATTTTCCCTTGCTTATAACAGCACTTCAGACAGTGAAATGTATGAGAGCTGTTGACCTGCAAAAGGTATATTACGCATACGATTATTACTGCTCTGGCGATTCGCTTAAGTGAGGAGAAACTACCTCCAATGAAGCTTTTACAATTCACGACCAACAGTGAAGCACATCCGAGGAGTGTGAGTGTGCAGAAGTGTGGTCCAAGGGTGGGATTGTAAAAATGGGTGGGCTTATTGTAGACTGCTAATTGGCCGGACGTCTAACTTGTTGGATATAGTCTGTAAGAATACAGACCAAATCTATTCAGAGTGCGGACTTGATATTAGGCTACTATGTGTTTCTACCACCCATTTAGTAATGGATTTAAATTTTAAAAATTAGCAGGGGAAATAGGGCCTAATACGGATGGTAGACCAACACCTTTCTTGTAGAGCGTTCAATGAGGGGGGGGGTATGTTTTTCATGGGGACCCGCGTTTCTTATCAACGACCGAGCGGACAAAACAGCACCGGTGCAAAGTCAAATGCAGTTTCTTGGACATGAACTCATTGTACCCTCGGCAAAGGTCCAAACTACTCTTTGATATGTGGAACTATCACTGGCTTTGAGGGAAATCCTTGTGAGTTCCCCGAATTACCACCATCGAGGCCTAAACGGGCCACAAGGTGGTTCTTGAAATTGACGGTACATTCCGATGGCGTTCACGACTCAGGTCAAAGATTTTGTCTTTCCCCGTATCAATCGGCCCGGGAGCAGGGACTCTCTGAGCCCACATCGTTCATGGTTGAGGATAGGGGAAGGCACTGAATCCCTTCTAAACAGAAAATGATTGTTTACTGATTTGGACCCTAAAGAGAATATCGGTGTTCACCGGTGCTTTCTGCATGGATTTGGTGAGCAAACGGACTTCAAGATCCACCAAAATACACAGGGTCTGCAGTTCAATCAGGACCCTACTTGAAACGTTTACGACACCTTGGTCGATAACGCTTAGGGCAAATTCAAAGGTGGAGAAGGAAATGATAAGCGCATTCTACATTCAGCGTTTGGCAAAATGTGTGAAAGCGTTCGTAAAATAGATCTCGCTGCGACGTCGTGGACGACCCTATAGGAGTGTGCACGAATTATTGCCGACACCCAATTTACACGTTCAGGAGCATAGAGGCGGCATGGTTCTTTACACAGGCCGAAAGCGAAATGTAGTACGAACAGAAATGCAGGTGGTGTCAGTACTGGAAATTTCAAAAAAGCTCATGTTGTCGTTCTTTTACAATGTGTGCAAGGGCAAATGGCCACGGGAGGGGGGAGGTTCAAGTTTACTATGGTGATACAGATTTCTGCTGTTAAAGGTAAATGGGACTGAAGATTTATTGGTTGATTTGACAAAAAGGGGTGCACTCAGGCTCGCGGATGGATTTCACAACGGAATCCATCTCCTAACCCGAGCTGGTGAAACGTCAAGCCCCAACCAACTATTAATGTTAAAAATCAGAGACGGGACGTGATTGATATACAGGGGGGTGTTCCCGGGTCCCAAAGTCTATTGCGTGGAAACTCATAGTGGGAAGAAAAGAAGGCGTGTAAAGGGGTGCCTACACATTTTGTAAGAGCAATTTCTCAACATGAGGCGTTGTACGAGACGTGTAAAAAGTAGCCTAGTGCCGGAGAGCACAAGTGCTTGCAATTCGCCTCTCTACAGTTATAGAAATTTACTGGTGAGAGTGGAAAAGGAATGCAAGTCGTGTATATCCGACAAGGTCTATGTGATCGAGAAGGGTGTGACTGTACGACCCACGGCCACTATCGTATTTCAGACCGAGTGAATGCATTGACTTATAGCAATCAACTTGGTCTGGATAAATAACATAAACTGGACACTAAAACCATCACCACCCCTCAACCTAACCTCTAAATAAATAACCTACCTCAACTGTCTCTAACCAAGCACTAACCCAAGCACTAACCAAGCACTAACCAACCCACTCAACAACCTAACCTGGCGCAGTGGATGACAAATTCTTTTTCGCCCGCGGCCCCCCCCGGGGGGGGGGGAGGGTCCCTTCCCGCGGCTCCGCCCAGGGGGGGGGGGGGGTTGGGGGTCCCGCCCGCGGCCGGCCGGCCTTCGGCCATCCGCGGTTCCCGGGGGGGGGGGGGGGGCGGGGGGGGGGAACCCCACCCACCTTATAAATTTCATAATGCTCAACTGTGCTGCTACTAGTTCATAGCGTTTACCCGTGATCGATTTAATATATTAAGCAAAAAAGTAATCCTGTTGTGCAAAAAAGTTGTTAGTCTATAGAAACAAGTGTTGTGACAAAAAAAGTGTTTAAAGAACAAAAAGAAATGTTGTATAGACAGGTGAATTGAGTGAATGAATGGAACAAAAAGATGTTTATTTATTTTTTATTGTACCATACAGATGTCAGGAACACATAAAAAGTGTTTTATACGACAATAAAGTGTTATTCATTTATAAAGTATTTATCATTCCCCTGTCAGTTCATGTTTACACTGCATACAGAGTTTTCATATTTGAACCATGAAATTGTGTTGTCACATTTGAAACAATTGGATATTTAATTAGTTTATGCGTTGTAGCAGTTCATGTTGACTGCACAAATAGTGATATGTTTTTGCATGACAGATGTCGAAAATAAATGCATGCAATGTACATAGTGATTTTGTTTGGTTTGTTCTTGAAGAGATAGAAAGAAAATGAAGATCTCATGGGGAAAATATTCCTTACTACTTATTCAATTTTGAAGCACTAAATGATTTACAAGTTAAGTTGTAGTCCGCAGCATGATTTCAAGCAAAGCATGTCAGACAATATATACAAACGACCTTCAGATCAGTTTCGTCGTGTAGGTTCCCTCATATGTCGGGGTGAAGACAACCAACTGCTGTTTGCTAAAGAATAATTCAAACTTGCGACAGAACAATGTTTTTGTATAAAACAGCCGACAAAAAAATCTACTCATATAGCTATAAGATATTTGGCAGGAATTCCTATGATAAAAATAAAAAAAAAGCTATTGCACACAACCCATACCAATACAATTCATACGGGGACTTGATGTCCTTTATCAATAGGTATTTAGAATCGAACTCCGTGGTTGATTATTGATAGATATTGGTGACTGAAATCCATTGAACAGTTTCTCACAGGAAACATGCTACAACTGTTACAACCACATCAGCTCCACACATCACATAGAACCATCTTCCGATTACCCTACAGTTTCTACACACAAATTCTGTTTCCGTCAGAGCAAATGTATGCGAACCCTTGCTTTGAATTGACACCGTCTGTAATATTATCTATCGTGGGTCGTTTCGTGATTCGAGCTACATGCCTCATAAACTCTCAATAAGCAACAGAAAAGAAAAGATATATATACCCCGGCATGCCCCTAAATTTCTATTGTCTCCAGCGGGTAACACTCAAGGCGAACTAGCAAGCCCTTACGGTATTACATTTTGCTGGATCTTACGTCAGAGCACGCCCGAGGGATCTTACGTGTAGTCACCGACATTTTTTCAAACAATGAAATGACAGGTATATGCATATACACGGTGACCAGTAGAAAAAGAACTTTGCAGTCACCATTATGACACTGAAGAAACTACATCAGAAACAACGGCCTCTTGTTTTCCGTATTTAAGCACTATTCAAAACCATTGACTTAGGAAGGTTAATACTCAAAACACGGTGTTGACAACATGAGTCATCATTAATCTAATCATCTAGAACTTTGTTTAAATTTAACTGAAGGCAATGTTCAAACTGCCGAGAAGGTGTATAAGAACAAACAGACAAAAAGCAAACATACGTTCCACACTGTACGAGCGCCTTGGAGCTGGTAAAAACAAACTGGAAAAAAACATTTAAAGGAAAACGGCCTCCTTTCAAAGCAGGCGGTAACCTTCTTCACACTTTTACAATACCGAATAATTTGCAGGAACATTGTACAAAACAGTTATTACAAAATAAAAAAAAAAAAAAAACAAAAAAGAAAAAAGATAAAAAAAAAAAAAAAAAATCTCTATAGAGACTACATGGCAAAACCCTATAACTTGACAGACCAATTTGCAACTTGTTTCATCTCGCCCATCGAACATTTTGCAGACAATTCTAAAGCAAATTCATTAAACGATGGCGGAATATTGCCGAACGACAAAAAACTGCTTTTTCCATTCAAGATGGCATTTGCGGACGTAGTGGACAAAACATACACCTTTTCGTGGAGGAGACCTGCCACCGTCACCCGTCACCACTGATCCCTCTAAATCAGGAAACCATCTCCTCAAGATTCTGCAGCAGCACTGCAATCAAAAGGAGAAGGAATTGCATTCGTTTGTATTGAAAATTGGGAAAACCTATTGCCTTTTGACCCTATCGAGAACAGAGTAAAAGAGTTAATTATCTTATCTCATGTTGGAAAAATGCTGGGTGAACATCAAGTTCAATAGTCGGGAGCACTGCCAAGGGAAAACAGAATTAAATAAATTCCAGGGAAACAGATATATATCCTAGTTGATATTAATTTGTGATATGGTGAACGATGAATCGTAAAGGTCTCTTACATCCTTTGACACGACATAATCTATACCACCTTTCCTATCATGTGCACACTAACACGTTCACCAAAACATCCGTGTATTATGGCAATAAGCAAAATTCTAAGAGAACTAAAAGAACAATAATATAGATACCTCCTCCAACATCCGCACATATTAAAAAGAAGTGAAGAATTCAATATTATAGAAGATAACTATCAGTAGCAGCAGACAACTGATTTATAACACCCACACTGTGGCTGCTGAATAGTCAAAAGCGCAGACCGAATTGATTTCGCCCGCCAGTGTGCAAAAGGGGAGTGGACATTACACTACGTGTTTACGCTCAAAATGAGATGAAGTTCTGAAAGGTGTCTATGAAAATATTGGCGAGGTGGGAACAAAAGAAGTTTAAGTTCTCCCAAAACGCTTTCCAAAGCTGTCCTCCGGCACCACCACCACATTTGAAAAATGCAAAAGAGTATCTAGAAAATGAATCGAGTTACACAAATGCACATCGGAATCACAGAGGCCTTCGCAGTAAACAATATCGACAAACTAAAGCTTTTTCCCTCTGCATTTATAATGCAAAATGGATCTTTTTTTAACTTCTAGACACAGTTCAACACGCGTCCACAATGCGCCTACAAATATATTATACTGGTGCAAATCAGTGTCTTTTAGTCGCTATTGCCTATGCCATTCCACTGCGGATCAAAGAGAGGTGTTTGAAGTTGCTCGGGCCATTGAAAGTATTCTAGAACAGGATTCGTATAGAAAAAATTCAATCGATCGTGTTGCAGTGAATTTTGTTTATCCCTCATGTTGCAAAAGGTATCCTTTTGAAATAGTAATACAACACTTTATCATAGTCACAGTCCCGATAAAGGCTGCATTGGCTGAACGATTAATAAGAACATTCGTCTATTAATTTTCAAGATATTGCACATTGAAAAAATACACAGACCGGCTTTTATTCATGATTTAGATAAAATCATGTTGATTTTAATCAACGACCCCATCGATCTCTGTCCAACTCTACACCAATATCGGATGTTCACTACAATGAAAATACATTTGATGCTTTTCTAAAGCAATACTCCAAGTGTGCAATGAGAAGAAGAAAAAAAAAGAAATTCAATGTTGGTGATACTGTTTCGAATTAATAGAACCAACCAATATTTTTGAAAAAGGGAAATTATTTTTATGGAGCACTGAACTTTTTTAAAGTGTCCAAAATCCGGACACCATACCCATAACTTATCGGCTGCGAGACACCAAAGACGACGAGATTCTCGGCGGTTTTTATGAATATGAACTGCAAAAAGTTAGAAACACTAGTGAAATTTATCAAATTGAAAAGATATTAAAGAGTCCGTACACGCCATGGCAAGAGACAGTGTTGCTTGTTCGCTGGCTAATGATACAAACGTCAGATTTTGATTCTTGGGTCAGTGCTGAAGATATGACAAATGCCCAATGATTTCTATGTGACTTTCCATGTCCAATGTTTTCTGATCCTCTCTACAATGACTTGAATAGAACAAGTGATTTTTGGACGAAACTCTCCCCACCTCACCATCAATTCGACGACAATAGAAAGTATGAAGTGGCTCTTGTCGCGACTGTATTCTCAAAAATACCTATGACATCCTGAGAAAGGGATCGTAAATATGAAATAAAAATTTAGACCCTATGATTGGCCGCCACCACCAACAGGTGATGCAAGAACAAATTCAAAAAATCAATTGGATGGAATATCCATATATTGAATTACCCTACGAGGAACTCACCTGTATGAATGATTTATGTCGTAGTACTATCAATAAAAGAATTTCCGCTCGTAAAAGGGAGCTTTTCATTTCAACTATTCAAGGAGGAGGGCAAGATCTACATTAGTTCACCTATTGCCAGTGAAAAGGTTATTCTCAACGATAATCTAAAGGATGTTCTTGGCTTTAAGCTCAATATAATCAATGGTAAAAGTGCCGGAAACACTAATTTCATTTTGCTGACTATCCGCCTGCCTTGAACTCCACAGACACCTGTATATTTCTCCTCTACGCTTCATTTGTGGAAACATCTCGAGTTGGTAATTCAAATGTTCCCCTCTACGAGTTCTTGAACGAAAAACCAATCAAGAACATATTCACCACTACAATATAAAGCATCTTCAGTATATTCCCCGTAAACAACTTCCTATTTGGAACTCTGTCAGTTACACTAAGACCGAATTGGGTGATCCAATAGCAATTTCAAAAGGTTTGGCTGTGATACACAATGCCATTTTGACGCCCATTGTTCAAAAGCAAGATGTCTAATAAAAAAAGTGGTATTCACTTGTCCTGATATTGACTGCTATGTTAATACTCTTGGGCCAAGACAACAGGGCAATGGAATGGAACTACTACAAAGGTCGCTCGTCAATGTCTGGCTACGGTCTTGGCAGTTGTTTGTTCTAAAGCTGTTTCGCTCTTCACTACCACTGGCCAGAAAATATCTTGTACCGGCTGCGACAGATTTTGCATCCTCTACACTATACGCTTGGGGCTCTGCAAGGATTTTAAAAAAGTGCTTCGGAAAATCTTAGGTCCACGTGCGCGAACCCTTGGCGAGAGATTAAACAGAATGGTAAAGGCTTTAAAAAGGTCAAGAAACATGCATCCTCATCAGTCTTCCACTCAGCGTCGGAAACGAAAGCATCATCATCCCTCTTGTCAAAGAAAATGAAGGAAAAAGCCGACACGTGCTGGTAAACAAGAAGAGCCCCCAGGAAGAATAGAATTGTCAGATCGAAACTAGATTTCTTCTCCTAAAATGTCCTACCTACCGCATAAGGATTCTCAACCTTCAATCACCGCCTCATTGAATCTATTCAATGCTGAAAATGTTGATGTGAGTGTCAAGCATGGATACTATGAACAATTTTTTTATACACAACACCCCTCTCCGATAATATCCACTTTCAATTTTATTCAATGAAGACTACTTTATGGACATGTCTTCAACATTTATAGATTTGCAAATGAAAGTTCGGAAATCCGATAATACAATGCCCAATTCGGGCCGATGGAATATCCTATGAAAAATTGTATATTACATAATTATATTTCGTCAAATTAGTGTCTACATCAATGGAACGCTGGTGAGCACAAGCAAACAATCTCTCCAACTATACAAGCTATATTGCAATTTCATGCTGATGACACCCAAGTCATACAAGGATTGAGAGGCGCCTCCAATGGATATGAATATATTACTAATACTGATAGTACAGATGCACTTAAAAATGTGAATTACAACTAGTGAATTACAATCTACCGTTGGAAAAATATATCATGAAATAAAAGATTAATATTAATACCCCAATGGCTGCCGCCCAATGTTAAAGTGGATATAAAATTGACGCTTGCACCCTCCAATTTCATATTGAGAAAGGAACTTGCTGCCAATCCTGATGTAAGTCTCTCCCTCACCTCGGCAATACTTTCATGTGCGCAAACAACAGGTTATGAGTTCTGTTGCTTTGGCCGTGGAAAACTGAGAGCCATGGCAACAATATTAAACTACTTGTTCCTCATACAATCACCAATCAACGTCCTATTGCCGTGGGCTCACACACCTTCACCGATTCATCCTTTATCAATGGCGAAATCCCTCGAAATTGGCGTTTGGCCTTTGTAAAAAAGCGCCAGTGCATAGGATCATGGACTGAATGTCCACATAAATTCGAGATGTTTGGACTTTCATCTCTTGTGTGCAAAGTAAACGGCATCCACTCTACAATCTATCCTTTGATAAATCCTATAGAACATTGTACGAGTTGGACCATGCAAACCCTAGATCACGATTCGCAACTATTTGAAAATGGTATAACCGAAGATATGTTTGCTAAAACACATGGTATCATTGTACTGGATTTGTCTGGCACACAGGATATGAGTATAGTACGTACGGGGAGTGTGCGTTAGAGGAGTGTACATTTGCCGACCCATTGGCTGAGAGTATTGCCCTAATCTCACTAAATCAATATGAAACCTATTGGGAAATCACTCCCCGAAGGCAGTGTTCTACTAGACTTGGCGCCATGAACACCAGTCAAATAATCAATGTATTTAATATGGACCCCTACATGTCCCAGTACAAATCCTATTGTCTGCCCTCAGACTATCTTGGAAAAATTCAAAGCGCGAACAATACCTTGATTATTGTTAATAGCAGTCCGTCGACTGTGCTGACGGGTCATTGGCTGTGCATCTTTCAAACAATGAAGACGATTGAATTTTTTGATCCTCTTGGTCTACCCTATACATTCTACACACCCACATCAGCAACTATATTGAGAGTAGTGGGAAAACTATTATTCAAAATCGGAAGAGGGTTCAGGATCTAACGACTAAAAGCTGCGGTTTCCATGCACTACTATATTTTGTGTTCCGATGTCGTGGCTATACTTACAAGCAGTTTCTCCACATTTATGTTGACAATCCACGTCTGAACGACTTTCTAGTGGAAAATATCCTCTCAGACCCTATATAGTATTGATTTCAGTGCCTAAGAGTAAAGTGCTTAAAAAATGTTTGTGAATTTGTTTATTAATAAAATGCATATATATTATACAACAATGTCTTTAAATCTTCACTTTAGATTTCTTCATCTTCGATGTATAGGCAACTGTCGTGAACCACTAATGCTGGTAAATCATTTGGATTCACTGTATATTGATCCTGATTGACTGCAAAGTCAGGGTCACATTTTCTACAGTACAATGTAACTTCACTCTTGTCATATCTCTTTGTATAGTCAATGATACTATTTGCATTCATATTATGAAATTCACGAGTTTCAATCTGTCTATTTGAAGCAATATCACATACAATGTTTTCAAATGGTGAATCACATTCCGTCACAGCCAAATAAAATCACTTGGTTTATAGTCATAGTAGGTGGTGTCATCACAGCGATGACGTAGAAACCAGATTGTCTTGTTACCCCCAAACAGTTGAATCGTAGACCAGATTCCTCTTCCCAGAATAATTTTAAATCCACGACGATACCAATCTCGTAGAATAAACTAAAATCACGTTTGGGATTCTTTCCAATCATAGCGGGGTAAGTATTCTCCCACTGATCACATTTATCATAGTGACAATTGGAGCACAGATGTCCTCTAGGATGAGAGTCACACACCTCCTCAAGACATGAATTACATCCTTTAATTTGTACTGCATAGCCTCTATGTAATTTACAAGGATTACATAATTTACACTTTTCACTATAGTCATCAATAATTGTACAATTCTCACATTGATTCCAACTGCCAAGAGTTGTACATGCACAATGGACATATATAGAACATTTTTCGGTTTCCGATGTCAACTCACTCACAGCTAAAACGAAACTGATCCTCTTCGTTCGATAAATTCAAGGTGGAGGGAAATGGTGGGAGAGAGGAGTAGCTCTGTGACGTTACCTCTTTCGAATGATGGGGGAGCCATCTACATTGAATCCATTGGCAATCTTTTCAAAAGTATATCCACAATATGATTCTGCTTTGTTCCAATTAATATATCAATAAATTGACTATAAGCATTTGAATCACATTTTAAAAGTTTCATACAATAGTCCAATGGGGGAGAATCACTCCTCATTATATTGTCAATTGTTCCCCGACAAGAGAATATCCTGCGTTTAAGAGATAACTCGAGAAAATCATCATCCAAAATCAAATGTTTTTCCATAAACACTAGATTTGATCTAATTCTCTCTTTCTCAAATTTATTCATTTTTCAGTCCTTTCACTCCAACTGCTGACTCTAGACTGACCCTGATTCGTTAGCCTACCTGACCGGAAAAGAAAGAGAACATTTTCGATTTCGAAACAATTTTATTGAATAATTACAACAACAACATCAATAATACAGAGCATGTACAATTAGCGATACTGTTTATTGTCTTCAATATGTTTCACCAATGCACTTAAAGCACATTGAAGTCTATTCACGTGTGCTATATCAACTTTTTGCGGCGAAACATAATTGATCCTCCATTTTAAATTTGCTCAAGGATATCACATATCTTGCATATACTGCATCCCATTCCAGACAAAGCCGTGATCCTTTCGTGATTTCCACCGCAATGTTTGGTGCTCTTGTACTATTATCATCAACTCCACTATCAACTTCTAATAGGGTAAACATTCCCTCATCGCCATCGTCAACACAAATATATATCCAAATGAGTAAAGTCAAAAACTGTTCTTCTTCTTCTCACTCCTTTGAATTCTATTCACAGACTAATAAAACTATAGCAAAAAACCCGTTCCTTATATTCCCCACCGCCGCTAATATGTAACCAGCCTCTGATTGGCTGAGAAGGGGGATGTATCCGACTCGTTGATTGGCTGAGAAGGAAACACGTGATCTAACTGTTTCCGGGAAAGTCATAACATTTGGCTAGAGCAACAACATCAAATACTATTTCTGAATCATCCATAAAACAGACATGAAAAACATCAAATAAATCGAACAACCACACATAACCATCCATGAAAACAGACATAAATGTGAGAAAAATTCATGTTTTTCAAATTCTCACTGACAAAAACCATAAACATCCATAATTTGATGTTGACATCCGAGAAAAATACATCAAAGAAAACGAACAACATACATAAACCATCCATGAAAACATCAAATAAATGTGAGAAAATTCATGTTTTTCCCAAGTGAGAAAAAATTCCTGTTTTTTCATTCTCACTGAGAAAAACCCATAAACACGTGGTACGTACCGGCTTGGTACCCCCCCTCTCTACTATCCCCCTCAACTTGTCTTTGAAAGTTTCAACTTAATACTTAAAAAATTATCTTCTGAAAAATAGCAGTAGTGGTAACATGCTCCTAGTAACTTTCGGTAATTTCGACATCCCCTCAACTTGTCTTGAAAGTTTCAACTTAATACTTAAAAAAAATTATCTTCTGAAAAATAGCAGTAGTGGTAACATGCTCCTAGTAACTTTCGGTAATTTCGACATCCCCCTCAACTTGTCTAGAAAGTTCAACTTAATACTTAAAAAATTATCTTTTGAAAAATAGCAATAGTGGTAACATGCTCCTGTAGGCTAACTTTCGGTAATTTCGACATCCCCCTCAACTTGTCCAGAAAGTTTCAACTTAACACTTAAAAAATTATCTTTTGAAAAATTCTACTTTTGAGATTTTCTTAGAAGTTTAACCTTAAAACCTTAGCCTCTTAGCTTTTTTCTCTTTGTATCTTTGATTTGGTTTATTTATTGTAATTTCTGTTCGTTTTTGGGTTTTATTTATTTACTGATGGTGGTTTTAAGCCTGAAAAATTATTTGACTGTATTTTTCCTTATCTTTGGTTTAATGTAGCTCCTTACTTTCACAAAAAAAATCTTTTGTGGAGTAAGTTTTTTTCAAATTAACTTACTCAAATTAAAGAAAAAATATTTTATATCTTTTCGATTTTGTTTATACAAGAGCCGAAATTTTGGTTTAGGCTACAAGTAATATGTTGAACGAAGATTTGCAACAATTTTTAACAATAGTTGATCCTTGCTGCTTTGGATTGATGGTTGCGGGGAAAAATTTTCTAATATATGGGTTGAAAATCTACATGATGTGCGTGGTTCAAACTTAACTCCTCTAGCTGTTAGTGAGATATTGCATATACGCCCTTTTGGCAATCTGGGTACCTTTTGATTTAATTTTACCTCTCCTCAAACTTTCCCTGAAAAATAAAACTTAATAACCTATTCAGTTCCTAAGACATTGTATCTATTCTATTTTGACAACCTGGATGCAGTTCCACCCTTTTGATTTAGTTTAGAAGTAATAGCAGAAGTAGCAATACAGTAGCCGTGAAAGTTTCAACTTTATAACCTCATCTGTTCTTGAGATATTGCTGATACATCCTATTGACAACCAGCATACTCACAGGGTCTTTTGATTTAGTTTTAAAGCAACATAATATTCCATTAAAAATTTGTATTTTATAACCTAGTCCAGTCCTAATGTATCCGGTCTATGCCATCTTGACAAACTGGATGCACTTAAACTATTATGATTTGGTTCAAAACTAGCAGTGTTTGTTTTTATTTAGTTTAACATTTCCGGAAAGTTTCAACTTAGTACCCTTAGCCTCAGTAGTAATAGCAGCAGAAGTAGCAGCAGCAGCAGAAGGCTATGCTCTGAGTGCTTCTTAGTTAGTTCAACATCCCTCTTAACATAACATACCCCAAAAAGTTTCGACTTAATACTCCAAGATATTCCTGAGAAATTGCTCATCCACTCTTTTGGCAACCTGAATGCACATTTTTAGCTTAGTTTTAGTTCAACATACCCCTAAATATTCCCTTGAAGTTTCACCTTAATACCCTTAGCCTCAGTAGATGTAGTAGTCGTAGCAGTAGTAGTAGTAGCAATAGTGGTAACATGCTCATAGTAACTTTCGGTTGCTTCAACATCCCCTCAGCTTGCCCTGAAAGTTTAATTTAATACTCTAAGACTAAGTTGTAAAGCTGTTTCTAAGATGGTGTTGATATACCCTTTTGACAACCTGCATGCACATAGTGCGTTTTTATTTGGTTGAAACTCCCCCTAAACATTCCCTGAAAGTTTCATCTTAAATACCATTAACCTTAGTAGTGGCGGAAATCGCAGTGGCAGTAGTCGTAGTCGTAAGTATGCACTTAGTGCATTTTATAATTTAGTTCCAATTCCCCTTCAACATACCCCAAAAATTCAACTTACTCCTCTAAGGTGTTCCTGAAATATTGCTGATACACACTATTGACAATCTACATGCACAAGGTGCGTTTTGATTTAGTTTAACATCCTCTAATATCCCTGAAAGCTTCACCTTAAAACCCTTAGCTTCAGAAGCAGAAATAGTTGTAGTAGTAGTAATAGCATTAATAACAGTATGCACAGAGCACCTTTTTTTTTAAACACCCCCCCTTGACATATGCTGAAAACTTCAACTTAATACTCTAAATAGTTCTTCGAATGTTGCTGATGCACCCTTTTGACATCTTCTCAACATTGCCTGAAAATTTTACCTTAATACCCTCAGCTTTAGTAATGGTAGCAGTAGAATTAGTAGTAGTACTAACAGTGGTATCAATAGTAGTAGTAGCAGTAGCAGTATACACATACTGCCTTTTGGTCATACCTGTCTCATCATGCCCAGGAAGTTTCAACTTCGTACTCTAAGCCATTCCTTAGATTTTGCTGATATGCCTTTTGACAACCTGTATACCTATAATAGTGTTTTATTTTAGTTAAACTTCCCCCTCAACATTTCCTAAAATTTTTACCTTAATACTCTTAGCCTTAGTAGTAGTTGCAATAAAAGTAGTAGTTGGAGTAGGAGTAGAAGTAGCATGCATACATTGCCTTTGGTCAATTGATAATTCCCCTAATCATTCCTGGAAAGTCCCAACTTAATACATACGCCATTCCTTAGATACATCCTTTTGACAACCTGCATGCACATAGTTTTTTGATTTAGTTCAACTTTCTGATCAATATGCTCTGAAGTTTTCACCTTCATATCCTTAGCAGTACTAGTATTACAGTAGTAGTAGTGGCAGTATGCACATATGGCCTTTTTGTTAGTTGAACATCCCCCTCATCATACTTCAGAAATTTCAGCTTGATGCTCTAACCTGTTATCTAAGATATTGCTGATCCTTTTAGATAATCTGTTTGTACATAGTGTGTTTTAATTTAGTTCAACTTTTCCACTCAACAAAGTACCAACTTAGTACCCTATACCAACCTGTATACATCTACCCTGTTCAACCTGACTTATTTAAATCAATCTTTGCTCAATTCTACCTGTGTGTTTGCTCTATGCAACCCAACCTGTGGCAGGGTTGAAGCGGATTGGGTTGAGTTGAATGGAATCAATTGTGAAAGAACAAGAACAGTTGGATAAATATATGGATGAAAATGGAAGGAAACATCAAATTACGATTGTTAGAAACTTTCAGAATATTATAAAATAAGAATTTGATCATTAAGAATGTTTGTCATTTAGAATTGTATCATTATCATTACCTAGTATTTTCTTGGAGATTATTGCTATATTCCCCACTCCAGAATAAAATGCTATAAAATTCTGAATACAACTTCAAAAAAATTCTAAATGCTTACTTAGCCTATATCATTCCCTTAAGGCATAACAATAAACTTTACCCCTTACCCCCTATTGTTCAAATGAATATTCTGAATTAAATAGACTACAAATTTTCCAAATATGACTTTTCTTCAAAGTTGAATTAATGGCAAACAAGCAATATAACAGAAAATTCAGCATATGGAAATTTAATGACATACAAAAAAGGACATATCCAGGATTTTGATTAAGGGGAAGGAGCATTTTTTTTGGGGAGAGGTGGGGGGGGGGGCAAAAAAAATTAAAATGCGTCAACAAATTTCGTATGCAATTTTACAAGCTGGGTATTTTTGGTGGGGGGGGGGGGGGGTCCTCCCTGGATGCAGCCTTGCATATATACAATTTGAGGTATGCATTTGACCAATAGGGGGAGGGGGCAAAATGTATTGGTACACCTTAAAGAACGATATAACTAAGCATTTTAAAATGTTTTAAAAGTATTTTTCAGAATGTTGTAGTGTTTCCCTCAGAAGTGTGGGAATGCAGCAGTAATGGCCTATACCTTTTCTTGTAGCCTAGTTTTTAGTCAAGGGCTACAGGCTAGGCCTAGAATTCAGAAGGAAACATGTTAAGAGAAGATTCTTACTACATAATATGCTGAAAAATTACCCATCTCAGTACAGTTTGCATTGGCCAATTAATGTTGCCCTAGTTCTCTGTAATTTTTTTTGATTTTTTGAAATTTGAATTTTGAAGTTACTGATCATAATTTCCTCTGAAGTGCAAATTAAGGTAATTGATGAGATAAACAGAGTGTGTTACACACGCAGCAACCAGATCTGGTTCAAAACGATTTAACACAATAACTTGAAAAAGTCACAAGGCTTTAAGAGTTAAAAAAAAAAAAAAAGTTATAAGGCTTTTAAGGGCTGAAAAAAAAAAGATTTTACACTATAACTTGAAACAGTTATAGGGTTTTAAGGGTTGAAAAAAAAAAACGATTTTACACTGTAACTTGAAAAAAATTATATTCCAGGTTGATTTTCATTTTTAATGTTTCTAAGCCTGTCACAAGTTGGCCAACTACGACAAAAATTCTTTCCATTCTACTTGTTCTTTGGTTAGAAAATTTTTTAGTTGCAAAACAGTTTCATTCTGACACTATCTTAAAGGCAGAAGTAAAAAAAGATGTGCCTGATCTAATGTATAATATCCTTCTGGAGTGTCAACAAACTGATGAATCTATTGTTACTACAGGTTTAGATGTAAGTTGAGCATTTGTCTCCAGTCTTCATAGCCAACTGCTGTAGAGTACATATAACCATGGTTTTGACAAGTTGGTACCATAGTCCTTACTTTCAGTAATTTGCATTGGAAACTTTTTAGTGAAGACTAAGAATAGTCTACCAAGTGGGATAAAAACCCCTTTACTATTATCCCACTCCAAAAAGGGATACATCTAAGAGCTATCTCTTTGCCACTTTGACTTGACTTAAAGCTCTTGCTCGGCAGCGTAGAGGGAACAAGACGTCAGCGCTGTTAGTCGTCACCAGAGTGGCCTATTTTGGGTGAGGGTAGAAACTTTGCTGGGGGTCAATGCCCCTTGCTGTGAGTCGATCGCGGATGATATCCACCCATCTCATACGTGGTCTACCTCTGGGGTGTTTCCAGCCATTTGCAGTTGGATCAAAGTCAAATATAAGTTGGGCAGGTGTTTCAGTGGTTAGGCAAAGTAAATGACCATACCAACGCAGCAAGCGGGGCTCAAGCTGTTTGGATAGGGGTGGTAATTTAAAGGACTGGAGGATACCCATGTTCTGCACCCTGTCGAGCCACCTAACGTGTTCAATTTTGCAGAGGTGTTTTGTCTGGACAGCATCTACCCTTCATCATCTGTGACTGCATCAAAGGCCGAATCTCTGACGAGTACAACATGACACTTGCTACTGAGGAGGCAGAGTAGATATGAGCTTTTGTGAGACAACTGATCTGGGGTTTGTGGAATGTTGTTCTCAGTAGGGGGCCGAAAACGGTGTCCGCCTTTGCCCCCTTGCTGATATATATCTGCATCTAGATTTCTGTTTGAGTAAACAATTGAACCAAAGTAGGTGAACTGCTTGACTATCTCAACATCTTGGCCACATACTTCTATAGTTGTCAGGGGGCTGCATGGTGTCTTGTCCAAGGTAATATTTTGGTCTTGGTCCAGTTTACATTTAAACCAAGGTTTTCCTGCAGCAGATGCTAGCATTTCCAGGGGAGTTTTGATGTCAGTGAGATTTTTGCATACCAATGCAACATTGTCAGCAAAGTCGACAGCTGACCAAACTCTTCCAGCAAAATCGATGCCAAACAGATGCGTCAGCAGTATTTTGTTGAGAACATGGTCCATTACACAGTAGAAAAGTTCGGGAGCACCAGTGCAGCCTTGCCAAATACCATTTCTAATTAGAAAATGTGATGAGAGCTGGCCATTTACAATGACAGCCCTTTTGGTCTTATTGTATAGGTCTTTGAACAGATTGACAACTTCCTTAGGTACACAGGAAGACTGAAGGATCAACCACAGTGACTGTCTGTCAACAGTGTCAAAAGCAGATCAAAAAATCGACGAAGGCAATGTATGCCTTCCTTTTATATTCTAGAGTTTTCTCTATCAGCTGTCTAATTGTATGGATTTGCTCAGTAGTGGTGATTGGTCGTAATATTTATTTTCACCACTGGCGTTATGGAGATACAATGTAGTTTGAGTGTATTGACCTGAGAGCTCATGGAGGATCTTATATGTGGCTCCAATGTCCTTTTTTTGGTGGCCTCTTGGAGCTTGTGTGCTTTTTTGTCAATAAAGGCCTTATGGTGTCTTTGTGCAGCATGATGTTATACTCTTTATTTAATTGCCTATATGCTGTCATGTCCCTTCAAAGGTGGGCTTCCTGTCTGCAATCAATAATGGAAAGGGACTTGTTGCTGATCCAGTCTTTTTTCTTACACTGATACATTCCAGCAACTATAGTTGCAGCTGCAAGAGCATTCTCTTTGAAGCCTATCCATACACCTTCACTATCATTGTATTATGTAAGAACCACAAATCTGTGTTGGATATTTCAACCTGATACTGCTTAGCCAAAGTGGGGTCTTGCTGGATAAAGTAGGTATCAATTTTCAAAGGTGTCTGGCTGGCTTTTGTAGCTTTTAGGCAAAGCCTGATTTTGGCTGCAATAAGACAATGGTTGGTGTTCCCCAAGTTGGGTGCCCTCAGTAGGTGCAACAATTCCGCACAGACAACAGCCATCACCAGTGTATGATGATGTAGTCAAGCATCTTCTTTGTTGATCCATCATTGCTATACCAGGTGTACTTGGCTATATTGGGTCTCTGAAACCATGTGTTTACAATGGTAAGATTATGGGCAAGACAGCAGTTCAGCATTCCTCTGTTTGCCATGTAGGCTATTTACTGTTACAGGTTGAAACAGTGAAATCCCACAGGCCAGACTTATTTGAAATGCTAGCATTCATATCTCCTAGAAGGACAAGGTAGTCATGGGGGGGGGGGGGGGGGGGGGGGGGGGGGGGGGGGGTACTGTCAAGAGCTCAGAACTTAAAATGGTATAGTATAGATGGTATTGTCTGCCATCAAAGGCTTCATTTGAAACTGAAGGCAATTGGAATTCAAGAGGGAGTGGTGGACTGATCACGTCTTTCCTAAAGGGAAGAAAGCAGCAGGTCAGAGTTATTGGTGAAGGTGGCAGAGCTTACTACTCCGAAATAGCTGAGGTCTTAAGCGGGGTTCCTCAAGGAACAGTTTTGGGACCTACACTCTTCAATGTATATATTAATGACGCTCCAAGAACCCGTTACAAGCAAGCTTAGCCTGTACGCCGACGACTTGAAGCTCATTGGTCCTGTCGGAACTCAGCAAGGTGTGACCTCAATACAGTCAGATCTTTGCAGCTTTGGCGAATGGGCCAAGACATGGAGGCTCGAGTTTAATGTCAAAAGTGCAAGGTTGTCAATTTGCCAATTTGCATAGGAACTAACTCTGGACAAGCATCATTATCTCTTTGCCACCTCTTTAAAAAAAAAAAAAAAACAATGTAGCTGAGAGACTCATTATGTGGTTAAACCAACTTTCTGTATCTTGGTATCATAATCTGTCTTTAGCCAACACAGTTTTGTATTTAGGTTGTTCTTTTTTGTATTTTGAATAGTTTTGTGGCACTGGAAAAGCTCATATGAGAAAATCTAGATAAGGAAATATTTAGCCTAACTTGAGCTATATATTTTTATTTCAGGGGTGAGGGGGATAAAGTATAGTAAAAGCATCTTAAAAATATTTTAACTATGATTCTCAGCATATTACCAAGTAAGAATTGTTTTCTTAACATGTTTCTCACAATAGCCCCAAATCTAGGCTTATACCATAGGCTTGCATAACTGGCCTCATAGGAGTAAAGCACATTGCTATAATTGAAAGAATTATATTTTGAAGAATGTGGACAGAGGAATTGAATAGAATATTCAATAAAATTCTAGTTTATCTACTTTTTACTATTTTACTATCTAATTTTCACTATCTTGAAAAAGGGTTTGATTAGGAAAATCAAACTTGAATAATGAATCCAGGGCCTAAAATATACTCTGGAAGGTGTTTCCAAGCTTCCTTGTTAATCCTCTTCTGATTTCTTAAGTCTTGGAAATTTGCCTTTAATTTTCCTTTAATTTTCAGTTATCACTTTATTTTTCTCTGGTTTTAGTTCTAAAAATGCAAATTCCTGTTATCTGAGTAGAATTGTAAGCCATATCAATGGCTTTTTTCTAAATTTAGGAAATGTGCTTGTATCTTTGAAACCTTATAAAATTGGGATTGAGCTAAATTGTGAAGCTGAAAACACTTTTTGCTTCCTTTAAGCAGAAGATCCATTTTACAAGGTTTCACTTTCACAACACAAAGATTTCTAAAGGTCATCAAAGGTCACTACCCTTAGGGGGAGAAGGAGTGGAGGTAGGCAAGGCTGTACCCAGGGGGAGGGGGGTTTTTTTTTTTAACCCCCCCCCCCAAAAAAAAAAAAAAAAAAAAAAAAAAAAAAAATCCCCCCCCAAAAAACAACAAAAAAAAAAAAAAAAAAAAAAAAAAAAAAAAAAAAAAAAAAAAAAAAAAAAAAACATTAAAAACAAAAAAAAAAAAAAAAAAAAAACCCCCCAACCCCCCCCCCCCCCCCCCACAAAACAAAAAAAAAAAAAACAAAAAAAAAAAAATGTTTGTCTGACTCATAAAAAACATAACAAAAATGGATATATAAAAAAATTTTTATACATTTTTGAGGTTTTTTTTTTTGTGTAACCCCCCCCCCCCCCCCCCCCCCGCCTGAAAAATCTTTTGATAATTTGAGACCACACTGCCTTTCCATGATGATAAAATAAAAGTTAAAATAGGGATAAAATCCTTTTAATAGACAGGGATAGAAATCCACAAAAATACAGATATATTGGTCACATATGCAGTGACTGTCATCAGTATTAAAACTAAATGATGGTCACTGCATATGTGACTGAAATATCTGGTGTTTTTGTGAATTTCTATCACTGTTATCATCATCACTGTCTATCAAAAGAATTTTATCCCTATTTGAACTTTTATTTTTTTTTTAAAAAACATGAGTAAATCCCTCCCCCAAAAAAAAAATCCTGGGTATGGCCTTGGAGGCAGGTACTTCACTGGGACATAATTTTGTCTGTAGACCTATCCCTGAATTTCATTTTCCTAACCTAACCACTTTCCAAGATAGCAAAAAGTAGCTAAACTAGAATTTACTAAACATCTTTTTTTCTATTTGATTATGTTCTTTACTATAAATTTACCCATTATGATAGGCTATTATGCAACTGCTTAGGCCTAGATGTTGATTATAAAGATGGTAGGCCTATTTTAGTGTGCCAGAGCTCAGTGCTACTGAGATATAAAAAAAATATAAAAGACAAGAAAACTCATATGGTATCAGATCAGTTCACTAGACTGATTATCAAAAACCTCTGGTTTGATAAGAGCTAATTGATGAAGATTTTTGTGATACTTTAATCAAATAGCTTCTTACATTTCTTATCAAAAGATAATGAAGTTTGTCCCTAGCCAAAAAAAACGTTGACCTTGACTGTCTAGCCTAGTTGGCTTAGGCCTAGCAATCAGTTTTGTATCATAGCCTAGGTACAGAGGGTGAGAGTTTAATCACACAATAAAAAGAGCCTCAGCCAGCCTAGGGGTTTAATTATAGGCAAGGCCTACTTATATTGTCAAAAAAAATATTTTTATACAAAAAAGGGTAAAATTCTAGACAAGCAAACTAGCTTTTCTTAACCAAGCTAGGCATAGCCTACTTTCCAAGATAGCAAAAAGCAGCTTGCCTAGAATTTTACCACAAATAGCCTTGACAAACTAAAAAGCGGGACCCATGCTTAACTTGGCTATTGGTTAGGCTAGGCCTAGCCTAAGTAGGCTAGCCCTGAATCAGTGGCAGGCTAGTAGGCTAGCCTAAGTCTAGGCTAGACCTACTCTTATTATGTTTGCTGAATCTGAACTAGGTTTTAGGCTATATTAACAAAAAATTAGTATATATTTTAAAGAATCTAATTTGCTCTGATTGAAATTACCCTAAGGCAAACAGGCTAGGCTAGTCTAGTAAAACCCAAAATTCTGCACTAGCCTATAGCCTAGCCATGACTAAGCTAAGGAGTTTTTTAAAAACTTACCAAAGTTGGCCTGAACAGTCCAAATGCCAAAAACAATCAATAAATACACTAATCCCCGAGAAAATGCCATATTTTTAATCCTTTTTTCACAATTCACATACTTTTTCTGTAGATTTTTTTTCGAATGGTACACAGTTTACAAACACTAGTAAAACGTCTTCATGCTGATTGGCTGAAATGCAATAAAAATGGCCGCTAATGTACTTGCGTAGGATAGGCCTAATGAATTCCTTAATTACGTATTACTTTTACGGAGATGTCAATTAGATCGTCAGACTTGGGGAAGTGTACACAAAAATGGGATGATAAATGTGAATTTTGAGAAACGGTTCATTTTTTACTTTGATTTTAGGGTTAAAAAAAAAACATTACCTTTTCACGCCATCTATTAGTCAATTTGGAAAACACTTACGCCTACCCCTGAAAAAAAAAACATACTTTCTTGAACGCTCAAAGTCCATATCTCTTGGCATAGTTGCATATACACATTCTAACAGTTTGGAGATGTGCATACTGCAGAAAAGGAAAACACTTCTGGCGCACGAATTAGGGATGGGGGGAGGGACAAATTACCACCTAATTTTTGCCCTCACCCCCTCTAAATGTTGAAACTTTTTATGTTCATTGAAAAAAAAAAGTTGAATGAGCAACCAAGTTCCCCCCCCCCCCTGTGTTTCCAAAAATAAATTTTACTCCCCTGTCTATGCAGTTTTCTGAATTCTGAATTGATACCAAACACTTAAAGCAGATCTTGGGTAATTGGCTGCCCTAGGCCTAAGACGGAAGGGGTTTTTTTCTTTAACTCACTGAGAACCCCTTCAAATAGCTGAAACATCTTTTATGCCAACAAAAAATACGATGAACTAGAAAATTACGAGAAACTCACAAAAGAGAAAATAAAAAGTGTTCTTAACATGGAATTTGAATGCTTGAAGTTACTAAGGACAGTGAAAATAAATCTTACTTTTTGAATCGATTACGTAAAAACTTTTAAAACCTCACAGGCTTTAAAGAAAAAAAAATGGACGTTCAATTGCAATGAAAAGTCTCCCGTATGCCCTTAAGTGGCCACTCACAAGGAGTTTAGGCGTAGTCGCGCCCTATGTTCCAAGCTTCTCCGTTCACACGGAGCATTCTTTCTTGAACCTGGTTCTATGAGACCAACCAATCATTGCTTATGAATTTGGCGCATGAATTAAAGTTGAAAAATATAGATGAAGAGGTTCAGGACTTAAACGCTTTTGTGTGGAGTTTTGTCTCTATTGGGACTATAGATGCTTATGGCAGGCCGAGCTGGCGAAAGAAGAAGAAGGATATGGACAAGAGAAATCTTCAGAAAGCCAGGTCCAGCTAATAAATCAAATGGATTTTTTCAAGAATACTGAATATTATTATGACTATATAAGAATGTATCCAGCAGAATTCAATTTAACGGCCATTCACACGGGGCTTAGTCGTAGTCGTAGTCGCGACTACGGCTTGGTAAAAACTTTTCATTCACACGGGTCTCAGTCCTAGGCGTAATAATAGTTTAATTCGTATCAACTCACCAGCAACTAAGCCTAGGTTTCAACTAATTACATGGAAGATTAGTGACAAGAAATTTGACAGGAATGGAGGGTGGCAAACGGTGCAGACATGGAATGGCATAAGAGTTTGATTTTCTTGAAGAACTTATTGTGAATGTCGAGAACAGAAGGTTTCTGTATGATAAGACAGAGAAAAATTACAAGAATACTTCGATGAAGCAAAATGCATGGGAGGTCACATGCTCAAAAGTAACATCCAGCCCTTTATTAGCTGTAATTTCAATTACCACTTGGGATGCTTGCTTAGTAAAGCCCAAGACAAATAGCCTCAGTGAAAGGCAGAGCTGACACAACCCTTTTTCAGGATTGTATAAAAATGATTGTCATTTCACTAGTTGATAGATTCACTTGATGAAATGGATTATCTCTTTGAGAGGCATAGTCCAGTTCTTGAATAGAAGACCTTCTTGCCACCAATATTCGATGGGATTGGTTGAAACCTAGTCTTAGTTGCTGCTGTGTAAGTTGCTCCAAATTTAACTATTATTACGCCTGAGGACTGAGAATCTGAGACCCGTGTGAATGGGAAGTTTTTGCCAAGTCGTTAGTTGTAGTCGCGGCGCACTACGACTAAGCCCCGTGTCACTAAGGAATTTTCGGTTCTTGCGGCGTCAAATTTAAAAAATAGAAATGTGGTGAAAAATCAGCTGAAAAAATGTTATG
The DNA here is from genome assembly GCA_027921565.1 of Artemia sinica. NCBI lineage: Eukaryota > Metazoa > Arthropoda > Branchiopoda > Anostraca > Artemiidae > Artemia > Artemia sinica. The sequence goes on along the minus strand of CM051276.1, from coordinate 46,495,961 downwards.
GCACCAAACAAGTTAAAAAGGTATACTTTCTTTTAAAGGTGCAGTTGTCTTGGAATTCTACTAGTTATAGTTATTAATTTCCGAATTCTTCCGAAGCTACAGTGATGACAGTAGTACAATATGGCCGTTGAAGCATGGGCGCTCTAAAAATCGGATGAAAATTTCCTAGATGTTTTCCAGAGAAATGGCCTACGGATTGTATGGGATACCCGGCTGACTGACAGTATTTCAAACAGTAGGCTGTACGAATAGTATGGTTCAATCCTGCTTTTCTAGGGCTATTATAATAAGAGGAAGGTTGAGATGGCTAGGGCACGTTCTGCGGATGAAGGATGACAGATTGCCAAAGATTATCCTTTTTGGCCATCCATCTAAGGCTAAACGGAAAGTCGGTTGTCTGCGATTGGGTGTGGGAGGATGTCATAAAGAAAGATTTAAAGGAAATGGGAACTTCCTAAGAGGGAGGCTTTGAATATAGATTGGGACGGAGGAGGAGTACGCTTAGCTGTGTTGGCCTCCTGGCGACTTGATGCTGCGGTGAATTGATAGTAGTAGTAGTAGTAGTAAATCTTGTAGATGAAAAGCCCTTATCAAATTTAACCAATTAGTTTGGCTTACTTACTTCCACGGTTCAGTATGAACCCCCCCCCCCCAAAAAAAAAAAAAAAAAACATAATAATTAAAGATCATGAACATAGCATGAGAAATTTTAAGAACACCTGATGACGCTTTCGTGGAGTTTGCACAAAGGAAATAGTTTATATTTAGTGAAAGTAATAAAATACTTAAATTGTTTATCTGAAAAGTCTCTGGTTTCAAATGAAATCTTTTGCATCTTTAACCTCATTCTAAAAAAATATACCAGGATAAAAACATCCCATTCCGGTATATCATAGACAGGGCAGTAGCGCTGCCTAAGTAAAGAACGATGTTGGCACAATGTATTATTTATTATTTTTTTCCTTTAGACCAGGGCACTTATATCGAAGGAGTTGTTTGTAGAAACTTCGAAAAGGGCTTATTCGATTGGAAATTAGAATGGATAGTGTCCTTTTTAATAGTCGAAAGTGATTGGAAGGCAACTAACACTCCTTCCACGCCCACCATTTCCCCAAACAAATCCAATCCAAATTTTGAGATAGCCCTTTTGTTCAACGTAGTTGATTTCCAGATAGAAATTATGTTTTTGAGGAGGACACTTCCCCACAGTCCTCAGGGCAAGGGTTTTAAGTTATGCCCTGGGAGTATATAAGATTTTTATAGAAAGCGTTGTTGTCGGTAGAAACTTCAAAAAAGGCTCATTCGATTAGAAATTCAAAGGGCTAGTGCCCTTTTTAATTGTCAAAAGCGATTGTAGGGCAACTAACCCCCCCTCTCACGCCCACCTTTCCCCTAACATATCAATCAAAATTTGAGATAGCCATTTTGTTCACGTAGTTAAAAGTTCTGAAAATTAGGTCTTTGAGGATGACACCCCCCCTCCCGCACAACCCTCAGGGCAAGGGTTGTAAGTTATGCCCTGGGGGCATATAAAATTTTATAGAAAGCGTTGTCGTAAGAAGAACTTGAAAAAGGGCTCATTCGATTGGGAATTGAAATGGCTAGTGCCCTTTTTAATAGTTGAAAGTGATTGGAGGGCAACTAATCCCCCTCCCACGCACAATCTCCCGTTTGCCCATTATGTTTAAAAACTAAATATTGCCTTAAGATTAAGAAAATCAAAATGCACTGTGTTAATGCTAATCCCAATAAGGCATCTCAGCAGTATCCCAAGAACAAAGTATAATCACCTACGGAACAAGTACTGACAAAATTCTCCAAAAGTGACCCCGCGTACCTCAGCGCCTCTAGACGCAAAGTGCTGTACTACCTAATTGCTCTGAGCCAATAAGCCAATCTATTCTCCTAAGTTGTATTGAATTGTGTAACTACGGTATTTAGTTGCCAGGTTCGCATAGGTATGGAATCGTCTCCGGAGACGCGGACAAAGGGTCACTTGTTTTTTTGTGTGGAGAGGATAGGTTTTGTCACTACTTGTTCCGTAGGTGATTATACTTTGCCAAGAACGACTGAGGATATTATGTTCAAACTTTCGGGGCTACTTCTCCTCTTAAAATTTAAGCAAATCAAAATAGCGTGAGTGTATCCAAGCTATCAAAGAAAAGTAAACAGATTTTTTTTGCGAATAGTATCAAGTTTCCTATTTCAGATCAACTAGAGGAGATATGAAACTGAATTAAACACTGCTATTTGTGTCCAGATTTTTAAAAGGGTATATGTTGTTAAAAATTGCTGAATTTTTTTTCCAGCATAAAAAATAGCAGGCCAAACTATAAAGTCTTAAAAAAAACGAAAAGATTTAAACTATTATTTTCTTTTTCCCTGAAAAGACTGTGTCAAAATAAAACGAACAGAAATTAATTAAAAAAAAAAATTTCCACAAGATAAGTTTTTCAAAGAAAAGTAAAGACCTCCATCAAACCAAAAATGAACAAAAATAAAATCAAACAATCTACCATGCGTGAAACTACCACAAATCAGCATCGATAAATAAATGAAACCCAAAACGAACAGAAATTACAATAAATAACCGAGTTAAGCTCAGAACGAACAGAAATTAATATGAGTGGGGCTCAAACCCCCTATGCCTTCCCAAGGCCAGAACATAATTTGCACTTAACTGAAAAAAATACAAATGAATGTGCATTGTCAGTTAAATATATATATATATATATATATATATATATATATATATATATATATATATATAATATATATATATATATATATATATATATATATATATATATATATATATATATATATATATATATTGATATTTATTAATCAAAATGTTAATGTTATTTGATTTATTAAAAGTTATAAAAGTAAAAACATTTGATGCATTGCAAATATGCCGTTGGACAGCCTGGATGCAAATAGTGTCTTTTCATTTAGTTCAGCATTCCTGAAAATTCTAAACTTATTTATCTTAGCTCTTCCTCAGGTAGTTCAAATACACCTTTGACAACATGGATGTACATTACATCTTTTGGTTTAGTCCCACATCCTCCTCAACTTGCCTTAAAATTTTCAACTTAATACCCTCAGGCAGCTCCTGAAATTTGCAAATGCAACCTTTTGACAACCTGAATGTACACAGTTTGATTTAGATTACCACCCTCCTTAAGTTTCCCTGAGTTTCATTTTAATAAATTAGTATCAGTGAGTAAATGAAATTCAAAACGAGTAGAACTTACATTGAATGATTAGGTCAAACCTAAAACGATCAGAAATTATCACAAACAGGAGTAGGGCTAACGTCCCCCATGCTTTCTAAAGGCCAGAGTGTCCATCTGTGCTCAACTTAAAAACAAAATATATTTGAAACATTTTCTTTTTTTGTAACGTTAATAAATCCAAATTATTGAGGCTTCCAAGAATAAATACTAAACAGTCCGGTCTAATTTCATTTTTGTTGTTGTTGTTGTTGTGATGTTTTGGCAAAATATAAAAAACACGTTCCTTGAAATGAAAAATTGTTTTCAGTCGTGCAAATGACCTTCTAGCCTCGAGGAGGCTTGGATGGCGTAAGCCCTACTCCTGTTTGGGATAGTTTCTTTTCCTTCTAGTTTGAATTATTCATTCATTGCAATTTCTGTTTGTTTTCGGTCTCATTTGTTTATTGACGGGGATTTCTGTTCATTTTAAGTTTGAACTATTATTCGACTTTATTTCTGTTCTTCTCTGCTTAATTTAGCTCTTTACTTTCTTTTTGATTTTTTTTTCTTTAAGCCTCCAGCCATAGAGTAAAGAAAGGTAGAAACTGTAAAGTTTTGTGAGGGCAGAAACGTTGACGGGTAGAATGAACTTGATCACCTTAGCCTTAGTAGGAATACGGTCTGGGCTAAAATAGGAAGATCCTCTCAAATATTTGAAGGAATACGGTCAAGCCAACGGCCTGGTAGGAATACGGTGTGGGCCCAAATATGAAGATTCCCTCAAATATTCGAAGGAATACGGTCTGGGCCCAACGGTCTGTTAGGAATACGGTCTGGCCAACGGTTTGGTAGGAATACGGTCTGGGCCAAAATATGAAGATCCCCTCAAATATTTGAAGGAACCAACTCCCAATTGCCATGTCCGGCCCAACCCAATGGATCCTCTTGGGACACTGAAGTAATTTTCAAAAACAATAAGTAGATGAAACCCAACCGTTTTCTCTAAAATCTTCCATGTGAGCTACCTATTCTCTAAGGAAACCCTATTGCAAATCCAACAGTCTGACTTCTATATCAAATTCTAAATAGAAACCCTTTGAAAAAAAATTTACGTTAAAAAACACTTTTGCAAAATAGGCTACAAATGGCACAAGGGGTTCATACTTGACTGTTCAGATCAACCCCGTGTCTGGGTCCTGGAACGGATCTATAGAAAAATATTTGGGGGGGGGGGGGGCTAATGTGAAAAAGGGTTCCAATAAGCAAAATCCTGGGGGGGGGGGGGAGCGCAACGCGACAAGAGCGCCAATAATTGACCAATTTCAAAGAAAGAGTGAAAAACAAACAAAAAACAAGGAATGAAGGCGCTGAAAAAAAGTCTTGGGGGACCCTGGGGTAACCCTCGCCCTCCTGTATCCGCCAGTGTCTGGGTCATCTCTGACATCCCTTACGGAAGATGTTCTGAAACTTAGACAGCAGGGCCACCCTAGCCTTCCTACTTCGATTCAAGTTTTCATATTGTAACCAGGGAGATCTAAAAGAGATTCAGTTTTTGAATCAAGGAAGGTCTCACAATGAAAAATATAATCTGGGGCAACTATGCACTATTTGTTTTAACTTATCGAACGAATAAAAAAGACCCTGACATTAAGCTGAAGCACAGAGAAACTAACATCTCGCTCGGACACTCGATCTAGACCTGTACCCAATATATACTTACTAGCAAATTAAGGAGATTGCACAAAAATTTTAGGGGGATCCCCTTACTGTATTCTTCTGGGCCCACGGCAGTCATAGAGTAAGTCATAGTTAAGCTATTAATCTTGTTTAATGAAGCATTAAGTTGGTTTTAGTTAAACAAATAGTCACCCTTCTCATTATAGGCTTTAGCAATCACTTTATTGAAAAATCGCTTAAATGTTACAATATATCTGCCACGCCCCAATTCGTTCTAAAATTTATGCAGTTATTCAATGACATAATTGCATTTTAGATTTTTTACGTGGGTAGTGTTGATGTATTGTGTTTGCATAATTTTTTTTGCTTTCATTTTCGATATAGCAAAAATTACTAGCATTGATTTGAAAGATTTTGATGGCTATCAGAAAACTATGATGGTTTACAGAGGTACAGGGCCATCGTTTCGAGGGGGGCAGTTGCCCCTCAATAATTTGGAGAAAAAAAAACTAATATACAGCCTATGCCCCTTGACTATCCGGATATGGACCCCTCTTGCCCCACCTAATAAAATGCTAGAGCTACCTCCCTGCTGAGGTATGATTTTACAGTATTGCCAATGATGTAGCTAAAGGGTGAATTTTGAGAGCCCCCCTCCCCTTAGCCCTTACCAGACATTAAAAACAAAACTTATATAAATTGAAGTGTTCCATTGAATAAGTACCTAAGCTTTTAAGGCTAGGAGCAAAGAGTATGGGTAACTTACAAAAGTGGAAACTGGCAATAGCGTGCCAAAAAAAAACTTCAACACCATCTATTGTTTGGTGACGCTTGGCATTTTTTTGGTAGTATAATATAAAAGATTAACTTAATTCGTGTGGCTGGTAAAAAAAAGTTTAGTAATAAGTGCTTGATCTTAGTTCCGGCAGAAGAACCAGGTTGAAGGTTGGAAACAACACCAAAACTGTCAATAAGTAGGTGGGTTTTTTTAAAGTTTAAACTCATTACTAAAAAACAAGATTTAAAAGAAAACCTTGACCCCGAGCTACAAGTCATAATTTTGGCAAACTCACTGCCTCCCCTTGACTTTAATTGATTATACAAGGATACTAGTTCAAAACATCTTGCGGTATTGATCCCATTATTTGACCCTTGAAGAGGTAGGATAAGGTGTCGTGATGCTTTAAAAAACCGGCCGAAGCGAGCACCAAAGGTCAGAGCTAAGCAAGGGCCGAACCAAAGAGTATGGGTAATGTAGCGATAAAAGAATTTATTGGCACACGATATGGCGAACTAATTAGCTATATAGGCTAAATACAGACATATAAAATGGAATAAACACATATAAAAAGGCAATAGATTTATTGAACTTACATGCTTAGTTGCACAGGAACAGGTCACTTCTATGACAATAACGGTGACCAAAATAATTTCGTACTAATCGTTTCAGAGCTGGATAGAGATTAAAATTTAAAAAACACATTTACCCCACTCCCAAACGCAGTTCTTTCGTCCTGCGCTGTAGGGACTGCCTGCCATGGCTTACGTGGCCCAAGGACACGAACCCCTCGTCCAATAATACGTCTTAAATATTTTTGATGATTTAGGCGTTCACACGGTTCTTATCGTTTAAACTTCCTTAGAAATATTGTGCGTAGCACCTTTCTTATTGCTCACTGTCTTAGCGAAATCCAAAGACTGCAGTTTCTTTTCTTTGCTGATTAAGGACTTTTTCATTTTTGAAACTAGATTTAGCTTAATTATAGGAGTCAGAATTATCTTTAGAAAGAAGGAACTTTATTTTGGTATTTCAAATACATCGTGTTTTACTCCCGGTACATATCACCCTTCCATCAATTAATGACGTCCCGTCATTAGTAACTGCTCGCCTTTGGGCTTTTTTTTTTAAATGTTCGCCATTTATTAACTATTTTTTTTTTATATAATTATTTTATATATATGTTATGGCTTAATCAGGAGTGCTAAAAATTTTCTCTATTACTTTTCTTATTTTTTATTCTACATCCCTATCTAAAATTCATCTACTGGACTAAGATATTCATGGTTCTAGGCTAGCTACTATACTAAAGATTTTTTTTTTTTTTTTTTTTTTTTTTTTTTTTTTTTTTTTGATTTTGCTGTCTATATGGCATGCTACATTCTATCTACGCTACATTAAATGAATGACATGATAATACTACACCTAATTCTACTTGTGGTACATGCATGAATGATTTATAACATACAATATTTGGTTCATCATATTCACTGATGACATTAAAACACTTTCACTATTGGGATTTTTGAATTGTCAAAGTTATTAGGAAGTACAACATGTAGCTTCACATCTATTCATCACCTTTCGTGTCCTTAGTGTACTACACCCTTTTGTTGTAAATTACTGTCCTTCACTCCTTTGTCCTGGCGAAAATTTCGAAGCACTTACGTTATGGTTTCTTCATGGAACAGTTCGAGTCTAGTTGTCTTTACACGGTAAGTTTTCCCCAATAGTCAACTGGGAAATGACGTTAAATATATTCTAATAGTCAACTGAGAAATGATTTCTTCCCACTGCAGGTGTTGGTGTTTTTCTTCTCAGCATATCATTTTTTAGGATTTTAGAGGCACATAGAGAATGTATTCTCGCGTAAAATTGTTCATTTGTGCCTTTTGAAACGGGTTGTCGTCCTACTATAGTGACTCTCTTAATATATTGTCTTTAAATTCAACTTCGAACCTCTTCAACTATCATTTAACTTCAAATATCGTTAAATATCGTTTATCTTGTACTGCTCGATGGTGTTCTCAGAGTTAAAGTTCAAATTGTCTTTAATTTCTGCTTCAAATATCTTCAAAATGTCTTTAAGTGTCATTTAACTTCAAATATCGTTTATCGTGTGCTGATCGATAGAGTTCTCAGAATTAAAACTTCAAATTGTCTTTAATTTCGTCTTCAAATATCTTCAAATGTCTTTACATATCATTTAACTTCGAATATCGTTAAATATTGTTTATCTTGTTCTGATCGATGGGGTTCTCAGCATTTATGTGATTATATAGTTCGTTAAGGCACTTGATACTGAGGTTCAAATATAGTGTTACCTGATACGTAATATGGTTCATGGTCGAAGAAACGACGATCGAAGGTAACTGTTGTTTTCGTAGACGAAGCTGGGATGGAAGTTGCCTGGAGTTATGGTGAGTACTCTTCGTTGGTTGAGATATGATGAAAATAGATGCTACTGGGTCGTATCTGTACTGGGCAGCTCATTGTAATACTCAATGACCAAAGTGTCCATTTACTTTCCTGTAATAAAAACAACGCGGCAGAATCACATGTTCTTTGAAGTAAATACATGTACAATAATTCACGCATTAATTGGGTTATAATTCTTAGCTATGAGACAGAATTAAATAAATACACTAATATTAGTACTCACAATGAAAATTTAAAAATTTAAAACAGAGATGTTTTCAAATTTGTTTTGAGAACGGAGGACATCGATAAAGGGCTTTTATACTTCTTCAATACTTATTAAATAAACGTTATTTACCCTACATTATTAAGTTTGAGGTCTAATTTTACGACTTATTTCATGCCTTCATTGTTCACGCAAGTCCGTGCTGTTTAAGAAACGCATGTTGCAGCGTCATAACCACACGGTTTTACGCAAACAGTACTACAATGAGGGAACAAGACATAGCAAGGACGAGTGGAGACCTCTATACCCACTAGTTTTCTGATGTCTTCCTATTTCTCTTGGCTTAGACGTTCTCATGGGGTTGTCGGGTTTTAACCTCAGCTGAAATGCAGAGGTGTTCTTCTTTGTTTCCCCGTGTTCTTCTCTTGGATTTTCCGTAATTACAAGTCAACATTGGTGCCTCATATTTGCCTTTCGAATAAGGTCATTAGATGCAGGATTTCCAAGCTTGCCTCCGTAGATTCCAGTTAATGCTTGGCAAAGAATATAAGCATAATGAAGAACTGACATCAATATCTTTTTAGAAGGCTATTGTTTGAGCAAATCCTTCAGCACTAAATAAATAATATTATATTAAAGTCTTATTAGAATCCGTTAAGCGAGAAACACCTTCACATTAATAGGGAATTCCTTGTGGGTTTTTACTTAGTCGCCATTGGACATACACAGGGTTTCAATCCATATATCTTAACTGATTAATGGTTTTAAAATTTTACATATTATTATTGAGATATAATTTCACATCCGCCGTGAAATTCTACATATAAACGTACCATAGGTTGTTTGGTTATAGTTACCAATAGTTGGCTATTGGTACATATATTACTCGAGTAAGAAAACATTATATTTCTCGAGTAAGAAACACATGAATAAGCAAAAAGCTTGCGGCGCATAATTACACTGGTAGGCCTAAAATAATTATAATCTGCACTAAGATAAAATATTTCATATAATTAGACGCTTCTGTACTGATAATCATCTTGGTTAGGACATGGGTCGATTTTTCATAGAAATCTGAGGGAGACCTGAGTCAGTATAGGTAAAGATATACACGTGACTGACTTGCGAAAATATGTTACAAAAAATAGAGCACAAGATATGTCGTAGATAAACAATGAAATTAAAGAATGTTTTTGTCACAGAACTATAGAACAGTGATCTCTCTGTTATTGTATATGTCATAGATATAAACTAGTGGAATTAAATTTTTCGCCAAGGAGCTAAAGACATTAATGTCTCTGTTTCTCTTTGGAAGTAATGTTTAACACAGAGCTGTAGGACAGCATACGTCATAGATATTATATAATGAAATTAAAACGCTTTTATCTTCTTTTTTTTCGCCTCGGAGCTATAAGAAAGTAAACTTTCTGTTTCTCTTTCAAAGCATTCTGATCCAAAAAACGAAAACTTAACTAGCTCACAGAAGTTTCTATTCAACCTTTAAGTATTGTTTTGACTGGCCCTGATTGGCCATAAAAATACTAATTTCTTACACTTGAAGGACTGAAAAATATCCCTTCCTACGATCGTAAAAAAATTACAAAAAAACAATCATGGGCCTTGAGTTCCTCCCCAGGCTTCCCACAAGACGTGGTCCAACGCGAGTGTGTCGTTTTCAGTAGACCACTAGCTTCCTACCTTTGGTTATTTTTCTGTGATCGTCAACGTTTTGACATTACTCGTATATATTTATTTTATTTATTTATTTTTTTTTTCCATTAATATTGACTTGGTTAACTTTACTTGCACACTTTTGAATATTATTAGGGTGTTAAATTCATATCTTTGAAATTGTCTTTACATTAATTAGGGATATTTCCATCTGTCAGGTTTTTTGTACCGTTCTACCTGACTGTGTCGTTATTTTCTCCTCTGTTTCTTGCGGTTTTTTCTTTTTCGGTTTGTCTAGCGAAATAAGGTCAAACTTTTTGTATTGTTTTTTCAAAAATTCTTGCCCTTTTAATTTCGTTTGTTTCCGTGGGCGGCTGCTGAGGTCGGCCTTGATTTCCCTATTTCTTTAGCTACTATTTGGCCTGATCACCATCAGACTCTTCGGAACTAGTTTCTGACGAATCCGGATTGGAACTTTTAGAGGTGGCACTTTTTGTGGTATCACCTGCCATTCCTTCGTAAATTTCTACTCCTCTGGAAGTAGAAGGTTTATTCTCTCTAAGTCCTCGCCTTGAGTTCTCACCTCGGGGGATTTGAAAGATTCTTGAGAGCTTTGGGAGGAATCAAAAGTTTTTGCGGGGTTCCTCCATTGTTTGAAGGCCATGTCTTCAGGGGGATGGGGCATTCTTTGCACAAAGGTTTCCTCCATGAAGTCCACTTTTAGGTTTGACCTTGGACACAGTTATATCATGATGTTGACCTTGCTGGTCATCCTTGGAGTTTTATTCTCGGGCAATGTACTTTGACTCTTTTTTATGGGTAAAATTAATTAAATCCATAGCTTCTCGCAGGTTTGTTTTAATTAAATCTTTGAGAGGAGTTTTCTTTACAACAATGCCGGGGGTTTCTACAGCTCTGTTTAATTCCTCCTGTAAAGACAGGGGCCTTTCTATTGGTGTTGTAGGGGAAAACCATATCGTCTGGAAATCTTTTTGGGGGGACATGGGGTCGAGATTCTATCGGGGAAAAAAATGGGTTTTTTGGAGATATTGTATAATCTAAATCTCCTGCGTTTGCCGATGAATAACTTTTGGGCTTTTTGGCGTTCTTATTCTTACTGGTGTTAGGGATTTTTTTTCTCTGGAATAACTAGATTTTCCAAAGCCAAAAATTCTTCAAAGTTTTGTTCATCACTCTCATTTTCAAAATAATCTTGTTTAAAATTGAAAAGGTTTTAGCTCTGCCAATCTTGACCTAGGGGGCACATTTTTCCGAATCTGATGAATCAGTCGAAGAGGGATGGGATACCCATCTCTCTGGAAATTTGGCTGTTTTTATTCGGCTAACATGCGCCTTGTAAGTTTTTCCACTATCGGGGTTTTCCATTTTAAAGGTATATTCATTATCGTACTTTTTGACTATTCTGTACGGTCCAGAATATTTGTTGGAGAGTTTTTTTCCTTCCGTTTTCGCCTCGTTCTTTAGGTAAACGAAGTCTCCTACTTTGAAATCTATATTCCCCCTTAACTTTGGGTTGGTTTCTTAGTTCTTGTTTTATTTTACATTTTTCCAACTCTTGCCTAACTATTTTATAAAGTTTTCCTCATCCTATTTATGAATTCTTGTTTATAATCTTCTGAGTCGTTATAATATTGCCGAGATTCAATAATCTCATCATACGGGATTCTAAAATCTCGACCAAAAAGTAAATAAAATGGATTGTCTCTGGTTGTTTCGGAATAAGCAGTGTTGATTACGTTGGTTAAATAAGGTAAGAATTTACCCAGTCGCTCCTATTGTCTTTCGTATAAATACTTAGAACGTTCGAAAAATATTTTATGTCTGTTTTCTATTTTGCCATTAGCTTGTGGATGGTACGGCGCTGTCACCATTTTCTCTATATTAAGGAAACTCATTAAATCTTTTGTTACTTTTGCAACAAAATTGCTCCCGTTGTCGCTCAAAATTTTATTAGGAATGCCAAATTGTAAAAATAATTTTGCTAATGCCTTACTTGTGGCATAAGAACCTTGATTTTTTAATGCTTTTGCAAAAGTAAATCCGGAAAAAATGATCTACAACCGAAAGAATACACGTATGGCCTCTGCTAGAAACAGGTAAGCCTCCACTTGTCCCGTATAGGTCAAATGAGATAATATCGAAGGGGTACTTTGCTACTGGGACCCTTCCATTGGAGGATTTGGATAAGCTGGGGGGATTTTTCTCAAATTACATGCTTCGCATGTACTTACAAATTCTTTAAGTTTTGTCAGTGCCGATTGTACGTAAAAGTATTGTTTTAGCTTATGGAACGTTTTCATAACTCCTAAATGTCCACCTGTGTCCGAATGAAAATATTCAAATGCAGGCCCTATCAAGTTTTGTGGCAAACACAAAACTTATCGAGGTTTGGTTTCTATTTGTCTCAGCAGTCACGATTCTACACAGTATTCCTTCATCAAGGTCGTAGTAAAAATTATCTATCTCTTTTCTAAGAGTTTTGAATTTATCCGGTAACGCCTCATCATTCACAAAATAATTAATTAGTGCTACACACATTTCGTCCTTTTTTTTGCTTTCTTTTTATATTTTCCAAAGATAAGGGACAATAGTTAATCTTATTTTCTTTTACTGCGTCTTTGACTTTGTTTTTCTTACATCCATGTTTGCTTTTAGCATTAATAGCATTAACTTCATTTTCTTCAGTTTCCGACGGACTATTTTCTGGATATCTACTCAAAAAGTCGCAAGCTGCGTTTTGTTTTCCCTTTAAATGTTCAAATTCATAATCTAGGTCTTGGATTTTCATAATCCATCTAGCTAGAATGCCCGTGGGGTTTTTTAAAATGTGCGCAGGTACTGCAAGCTTTTATGGTCTGATCGTAGTAAAATTTTCTACCAATCAAATAATGTCTAAACTTGTCCAAGTGGTAGATAATAGATAGTAATTCTAAGTTTGTGGCGGAATAACTACTTTCGCCTTTTGATAAGGTTTTTACTTGAATAGCATATAACTTTTTCTATTTGTTTAGGCGTCCCTGTAGAGGGTTAGGGTTTTCTACCGGGATTATTTGGGAAAGAATTGCGCCTATGCCTTTTGAACTAGCATCAGTGGTAACGATGAATTTTCGTTTTCGCAATCAGGGAGTGATAAAATTGGTTCAGAAGTGAGGCGCCTTTTTGAGTTGGTCTAGGGAAGTTTGAGCTTCCTGGGACCAGGTAACATTATGGGAGTTTCCTCTGGTTAAATTCCGTGAGGGGTTTCGCAATTGGGCATAATTGCGTACAAATTTTCTAAGTAGCCAGTAAGTCCTAAAATTCCCCTTAATTCTTTCATAGTTCTGGGGGGCTTGAGGTTTTCAACACATTTTATTTTATCAGGGTCTGGGGGATATCTCTCCCTGGGTAACTACTACTCCTAAAAATTTAATTTTGGATTGAAATAAATTTTACTTTCTCAGGCCGGGCATTTTAAATTGCCTTGCCTGAACTTCTCGAACACCTTAGCTAAAGTTGCTAAGTGTTGCTCAGTGTTTTCCCCCACGCAATAATATCATCAACAAAATGAATTATATTCTTTAATCCTCTTAACAGGTGCAATAGGGGTCTACATAACGCGCTTGAAACTTGTTTTAGCCCAAATGGTACCCTTAAGTATTCATAAGATCCATGTTCGGATGCTGAAAATGCAGTTTTATGGACATCCTTTTCGGCTATTTTCACTTGGTGGTAGCCTTGGGTAAGGTCCAAAGAAGTAAAAATTTGTTTTTGCTTGAAATTGAGTCAAGAATTTCGTCTATTCTTGGTAGAGGAAATTTATCGCTAACTACTTGTTTGTTGAGAGCCCTATAATCTACTACGAGTCTAAGATCTCCATTCTTTTTTGGTACTAAGATCACTGGTGCACTATACGGACTTATACTTGGGCGTATAATTTCGTTTCTTTCTAATTCATGGATTTTATTTTTTAACCACTCTTTGTGCTTATATGGCACACGATATGGCTGTTTTGCTACGGGATTACCAGTCGTTAAAATTGAATGCTGATAAAATGGAATCAGCCCGATATCATCTTCAGATGCAGAAAATACATCCTTAAATTTCCATAATAATTCGCATAATTTTTTCTTAAGTTCCATATCCGTAATATGATCCATTTTAAAAATTGTTTAAAAATTGCGATTTAGTCAAAGGATATTCGTTATTTGAAGTTTTAATACCGTTAACTAGGTTTCTTTTAGAATTTTCCCCATTTATTTAAATCATTTTCCGTTAAAACCTCGATTTGGACTAAACACGTCCCATTTTTAATTGTAATTGTATCATTTTCATGGTTATTGGTTACCCAAATTAAAACCTTCCCCTTTGTCATAAGATATAATCTGTTCGTCGCATAACAGATTTTCAGGTATTTCAGACGGTGTCGCAAACCATATTTCAGATTTGCTAATTATTGGCTCGATCATTTGTGATATTTGGATTTTTTGCATCGTTTTGGGAGGGATTTTTGTTTTCCTTATCGCAAATCCGTAATATTTCTCTTCATTTTCATTGTTTATTAGATTCATGCTGGCGCTATGCTGAGCCATTGCGGCATCTTGCGGCGTCACGTTGGGTTTTATTATGTTTTTCCACAAACTCCACTATTTTCTTAATTTCATTTGATCTGTACTGTCGCATATCTCCTATTTTTATTTTCGCAGATTCAATACTGTTATTATTTAAATTTACTTCATTTCTGCGATATCTCTCAGGATAATGAACAAATTTCCAATTATGCCCTGTCTTTGCGAGACATGGGGTTCAAAATACTTCGACATTATACCACTAGAAATTTTGTTTACTGTTATGTTATCTTCGTAACCTCTGTTACGATTTCTTAAGGTAGAAATTTCTTCCCCCACCTTAGCTGGGTATACAAGCTTCTCGTTGGCTACGTCTAATAGTATTCTATTAGACCTTAGAAAATTTGTCCCTATAATAGCTTCATATGGGAGATTGTCACATATAATAAAATTTGTCATGAAGGTTCTATTGTCTCTTTTTACGTTTAGGCAAATTGACCCTTTTGCATTTAATTTATGACCTGTAACGCTTGTTAAATTGGGATTATTAGGGTTCTTTTGTCGCCTAATGTGCAGAGGCAACATATTAAATACGCAAGAGTTTATGATATTTACAGTAGCTCCACTGTCAACTAAGGCCGTAAAAGTAAACGTTTTCTACACAAAAATAATTAAATATAGGTAACTTGTTAATAATATCACACAAGAAGGCACTAGTATTGTTTTGGACCTATTAAATATCCCTGGCACCCTCTGGGTCCAACTTATGTTTCTGAGGGGCCTGAAGCGTTTCCCTGAGAATTTATTTCATTTGTCGGTGCATGTAATAGATATTCAGACGTATTAGGTTCCGTAGGCATATTTAAATTATTTACGTCTGCCTGTCTTTGCCATGTATTATTATGGTAACGTGGATGTCTCGTGTCAGTGCCATTTGCTGGCGCTGACTGCCAGTGCCGTTGGCTTGTAAAATTTTCATTTCTCATCGGCAAATTTTCATGATTTCTATATTGCATTCTCGCATTATATTGACCTTGGCGAGTATTTGGGTTTTCAAACCGGTAATTAATTTGCCTGTTGGGGAGAGGGTTATACAGATTTGGTTGGTACGCATTATAAGGTACTGATTGGCGCAATCCCCCCCCCTGGCTATAGCCTATTGCCACGACCGGTGCTAAAATTTGTTCTTCTGAACAAATGGTTACCGTAATTTTGCGTATTACCGACAGCATTTCTTGGTATGGGATTGGTGACGTAGTGGCACTCTCTTGCTATGTAGCCAACACGATTGCAGTTATAGCACCTTATTATTGTAGGATTAATGGGCTGAAAACGTACTGTTTTCCGCCTAGCTTGTTCTGGCGTTTTGTTTCTTTGTGCTACTGGGGAGTTATCCCTTGAAAAGAAATTGGGGGATGCTTGATCGCCCTTGAAGATTGGGTTCGCGTTTGAGTCGCCTAAGCTATTTATTTTTGCATTACTATGATTAGCAACCATTTTATCAACTTCGATTAATCGTTCTACCTCTTGGACTGCAAGATCCAACGTCTGAATATTCTTGGATATTTACTACTCTATATAGTTTTGGGGTAGCCCTTGCAAAAAGGTATTTAGTATGATTTTTTCATACAGTTGCCCAGAACCGCTTCCGTATTTTGCTTCTACAGAAATGCGTATATTATCCAGATATTCCCTTATATTTTGTGAAAAATCAAAGTTCACTACTCCATGTTTTAATTTATTTATTGAACTGGTTTCTATAAATCTCTCTTTGAATGCTTTTAACAAGTCATCAACCGTATTTATTGGCAAGTTGGCGTTATTTCCTATGGTATGTTCGACTGTGTTTTAGAAAGGTTAAGGCCTGGCCTCTTAATCGTAGTAAGAGCATGTCTTTTAACGCTCCAACGTCTGTTTTTGTTAATTGTACAAAACTGGGTCAATTGGATATAAATTCGTCAATATCTGATTGACCATTGTACTCCGGGATAGATTTTGCAATCTCTATATTTTTTGCGACTAACTTTTGCACTATTAGTAATTCATTTAGATCGTCCATGTTTTTTTTTTTTGCGTTTATATCAACTTAAAATTTTACTTAACCTATTTTGGGTAGGCTATTATCTCCTATGAGATATAAGGGGTTTCCTATCGTAGCCTAGCGGTTATAGGCCTAATCAATTTTCTTATATGTCTGTATCTTTCCAAAAATTAAATTTGAATTACAAAGTTTAAATAGCCTAACCAGTTCGCAGTTTTCCTCCAATTTCCCGACACGCGCCATTTGTAGCGATAAAAGAATTTTATTGGCACACGATATGGCGAACTAATTAGCTATATAGGCTAAATACAGACATAAAATGGAATAAACAGAGATAAAAAATGACAATAGATTTATTGAACTTACATGCTTAGTTGCACAGGAACAGGTCACTTCTATGACAATAACGGTGACCAAAATAATTTCGTACTAATCGTTTCAGAGCTGGATAGAGATTAAAATTAAAAAAACACATTTACCCCACTCCCAAACGCAGTTCTTTCGTCCTGCGCTGTAGGGACTGCCTGCCATTGGCTTACGTGGCCCAAGGACGCGAACCCTCGTCCAATAATACGTCTTAAATATTTTTGATGATTTAGGCGTTCACACGGTTCTTATCGTTTAAACTTCCTTAGAAATATGTGCGTAGCACCTTTCTTATTGCTCACTGTCTTAGCGAAATCCAAAGACTGCAGTTTCTTTTCTTTGCTGATTAAGGACTTTTTCATTTTTGAAACTAGATTTAGCTTAATTATAGGAGTCAGAATTATCTTTAGAAAGAAGGAACTTTATTTTGGTATTTCAAATACATCGTGTTTTACTCCCGTACAGTAAGTTATAAGAGCGGGCACTGACAGTAGTATACTAGAGAAACTATCAACGCCGTCTAGCGTTGGGCGACATTTGATATTTTTTCAATGTAATAATACGAATAATTAATTTAATTAGTGTAATTGGTAAAATCATCATGGTAGTAATAAGTGTCTGATCTCAGTTCCTGACCAAAAAACGATTATACAGGCTTGAAAAATTACCAAGTGTCGCCAAACGCTAGATGGCCTTGATAGTTTCTTTGCCGACACTAGTGCCAGTTTCAACTCTTATAAGCTACCCATTCTCTTTGGGCTGAACTGTGAGCGCAAAAAGTTCTGAATTATGTCCCTAGTTAATTGAGAGCTCCGTTTTCCAGAACTAGATGTCCGAGCATGAGCCACGGGAGATGAGGTGTAATCTGCAAAGTGAGTTAGACTCACGAAGTCGGCAATGAGGTATTTTCCTGAAATCAGTCGAGAAAGCTGTAAAATGGTAAGAACGGAACGAAAGAAATAGCATGAAAGAGGCCAGAAACGAATAGAAAAAAGAAACACTTTACTTTTGGGTCTTTGGGCAATCATTTACTAACATTGTAGAGTTTCCCCTCCCCCATCCCCGCTTAATTTTGCTTTTCCTTTAATAAAAATGATTGCATCCTGTTCGGTAAATTACTTTAGTAAACGTATCCAGCAGTTTTTTTGTTAAAACACAACTATTCGGCCGTACAAAAAAACATCAAAAACATTATTCACTGCACAACATAGGTTTGGAGTTATTTCTGTCAGTAGTTGACGCCTAAAATATCACTGAACGTTTCTATTTTTTTATTCTGTTTAAATACGGATATTTTTAATTGTTTATCTTGTACTTAAACTATATATGTTGGCTTGTTTTTGTACAGAAGTGTTCTGTTTTTCGGATGGTCGAATTTTTTTTCCGAGCAAGCATCGAATGTCCATCTTTCTGTCGCTTCGTCACAGTTTTCACTGGCACTGGTTTTCACCAACCTTGCCTTGGCTTTGCTGGCGAAAATCCCACATCGCAGGCTTTTTAAGTCAAGCCTTCTTTGTAGATCACACCACCTTTCGCGTGGCTCCTTATTAGGCCTCAGGACCTTGAAAATAGAGTTGTAAATTACCTAAGGACTTACCATGGGATATTTGGCACTTGCATTGATCGGGTCACAGTCACGTTAAAGCGAATGGAGCCTAAACCACCTTCTGAAAAAAATCGCCCTCGAAGGATCCCTCCATGGCCTTCGTCCACGAGGAGAACACGAAAATGATGGATGGAGAACATCCACTTTGACAACATCAAGATAGCCCAGGTATCACGTATCGCACCAGACAGAGCAATGTACCGAGCCCTTACACATGAGCTAGCAAGTGGAGTAGCCTCAAAACGTCCCCACGAGGATGGCCGGGACCTAAGTAAGTAAGTAAGTATTGATCGGTTCCATAGCATCGGACAAGTGATTCTACCTCTTCAAGGGCCAAATAATAGCGCCACTACAGCGATATGCTTTAAACTCATACCTCTGTATAATCGAGGCCAGATGTCCAACGTAACGAACCTTAGCCGTCGAAAAGCGTAAGATAAGATATTTATTTCAGAAAATCTCTATCACAAGTTCCAAAGTACTGAATTCACATTTCGAAGTCATAAAAAACAATATAAGCAAAAATAGCAACGTAAAAAAAAGCACGACAACTAAAAAAAACTGGCAAACAATGCCAGAACAAGAATATCAGAACCACAAATCATTCCTTAGTCAAAAATATTAAACTACACAATCTCAGCAAGTTAAAAAGGTAAAAAATAAAAAAAAAATAAAAAAAAAAATAATAAAATAAAATATACATTAAAATAGGTTTAAAAGAGAACATATAAAAAGGGGAGGGAACAAAACATGCGAACGAACATATAACTTGGGT
The DNA here is from genome assembly GCA_027921565.1 of Artemia sinica. NCBI lineage: Eukaryota > Metazoa > Arthropoda > Branchiopoda > Anostraca > Artemiidae > Artemia > Artemia sinica. Next base: position 46,476,617 of record CM051276.1, on the reverse strand, counting down.
ATCACCCGTACCAAATAACAACAAAGGAAAGCTAGCGGTTTATTTTATCAGTAATGGAGGAAAGAAAGATTTTTTCATATCTGGAGGTAAAGCAACAGATTGGGGACAAGACAGGAACGGGCCCAGAAACAGTCCGTGGCAGGCGGTGTCTGGGTGGGGAGTGTCTTTTGGGAAAAATATTTTCCGTGTAAGAGTTTGTTATTGCACTTTTTACAAAACTGTGCTCAAGTGCTTCCAGCATGGTCTTTTCAAACAGTTCGTGGTAACGACTGTAAGTAAGGAGCGACCCGGCTTAATGATAACCGAAACTCTAAAAAACGGAATTTTGATACCAATAGATATACCAAAAAGAATCAAATTTTAATTCTGATTTCAAATATATAAGTTTCATCAAGTTTAATCTTACCCATCAAAAGTTACGTGCCTGAGAAAATTTGGCTGATTTTCAAAAAAAGGGGGAAGACCCCCCAAAAGTTATAGAACCTTAATGAAAATTACACCATCATATTCAGCGTATCAGAGAACCCTACTGTAGAGGTTTCAAGCTCCTATCTACAAAAATGTGGAATTTTCCATTTTTTTGCCAGAAGAAAGATCACGGATGCGTGTTTATTTATTTATTTTTTTTCCAGGGGTAAGCGTATTGACCCAGTGGTCCTAGAATATCGTAGGAGGGCTCATTGGAACGGAAATTAAAAGTTCTAGTGCCCTTTATAAGTGACCGAAAAAATGGAGGGCAACTAGGCCCCCTCCCGCGCTCATTTTCTTTTTACCAAAGTCACCCAATTAAAATTTTGATATAGCCATTTTGTTCAGCATAGTCAGAAATCTAATAAATATGTCTTTTAGGATGACTTAATCCCCCCACAGTTCCCAGGGGAAGCGCTGCAAGTTATGAACTTTGCCCATTGCCTACATATTGTATTGGTTATTGGGAAGTATACAGACATTTTCAGGAAGGATTTTTTTCTGGTTGGGGGGGGGGCTGGAGGAGGGGGTTACTCGGGAGAATCTTTCCGTGGAGGATGTTTCTTTGGGGTAAGGGACATTTCTATGAAGGGGGCGCCGGATTTCCAAGCATTATTTAAAAAACGATCAGAAATTAAATTTAAAAAAAAACAAGTTTTTTCAACTGAAAGTAAGAAGCAACATTAGAACTTAAAACGAACAGAAAATTATTTCGTATATGAGGGGGTTCCCCCGCAAGTCGATACCTCGCTCTTTACGCTACAGTTTTTTTTTTTTTAGTGCTTTCAAAAGAGCTATCTATTCTAATTAAACGGCCTTTGTGATTCAGGGTTTGTGAATTAATTTTTTTTTAACTTTTAACCTAAAGAGCGTGGTATTGACTAAGGGGAGAACCCCCTCATATACATAATAACATATACGTAATAATAAAAACAATAAAAAAACAAGTGATACGGCTCAATAGTAAATATTGAGCCGAAACTTTTAAAAACGGAATTTTGATGTCAATAAATGTATCAAAAGAATAGGCTTATAATGCTGATTCTAAATATATAAATTTATTAAGTTTAGTATTACTCATCAAAGGCTACGAGCCTGAGAAAATTTACCTGATTTTTTAAAGAGGGGGAAACATCCCCTACAAGTGAAAGAATTTTAATGAAAATCACACCGTCAGATTCAGCGTATCAGAAAACCCTATTACATAGGTTTCAACCTCATATCTGTAAAAATCTGCAACTTTGTATTTTTTGCCAGAAGAAAAATATACGAATATAGAAGTTCGTTACGTAAGTTAATTTGTAAATTACGTCAAAACCAAATTTAGAGACAGCCATTTAGCAAAAAAAGTAAAATTTTTGTGCAAATTTTGTTTACTTATTCAATGACGGTGAGCCAAAATAAAAGCTGCATTAACTAAAAAAAAACGATCAGAAATTAAATAAAAAAAAACAATTTTTTAAACTGAAAGTAAGGAGCGACATTAAAACTTAAAACGAACAGAAATTAGTCCGTATGTGAAAGGGGCTGTCCCCTCCTCAACGCCTCACTCTTTACGCTAAAGTTTGACTCTGTCTCACAACTTTATTTTTTAAAACAATAAAAAACTTTAGCGTAAAGAGCGAGGCGTTGAGGAGGGGACAGCCCCTTTCATATACGGAATAATTTCTGTTCGTTTTAAGTTTTAATGTCGCTCCTTAATTTCAGTTTAAAAAACTTGTTTTTTTTATTTAATTTTAGAAGGAGTGAGCATGGAACCTTAGCTTCTTTAAAAATTATTCTCAGGGCTCTTTTTTGAATGGATTTAATTTTTTTTCTTATTCTTCGCGGGAGATGCCAGGATGCCAAACTAGACAAGCATGTTCAAGGTGCAGACGAAGAAAGGTAGCATAAAAAAAAACCCTTAAAGAATGGGAGAGGGACTCTCAACCTATTTAAGAGCTTAAGGAGAGAAATGGACGCATTAGGTCAATGACAATATCTTTAACGTGGATATCCAACTTTAAATTAGAGGAAATTGTGACCCCAAGTAATTTAAAGGAGGACAAAGAAATATTTGAGGGGATAGGGTTGAGAAAACGAAGCGAGGTTTTAAGGGAACATATTGGCATTATCATAAATTTAGAGGGGTTTACTTTTGTGTCTAGGTCCACAGCATAGTCTGCAACATTATTGAGGATGCTCATAGGGTTACTTATTAAGCTTTTGTAGCAGGTTTCGACAACCGTTCGGTCATCCACAAATTTCCATCTGTCAGGAAATTCCTTAGCAAGGCTATTAATCATAACTGAAAAAAGAAGGGGCCTAGGAGAGTAGCTTGGAGTACTCTATTGTGGATAGGGAGCGGATTGGAATAACGAATCTGACATTTGACTACCTGCGACCTGCTTGATAAGAAGGAAGCAACCAATTTAACTAAGAAAGAATCAATGTTGAATTCAGTGACAAGTTTATCAACTAATATATTGTGGTTAACAAGATCAAATACTTTTTGAAGGTCAATAGAAATTAAATTTAACAAGCAATTAGGTTTTTCGAGAATTTTCTCAATCAAAAGGGAGGGAGTAAGCTGGTTTAAAATTATAATAATAATTATCGAAATGCTTTTTTTTTTCAGAAATTGTTTTTTAGGTTTCAATGAAAAATCCCCTTAATCAATCTGGATTTGTCCCAGTTAAAGATAGGAACGGAGCCACAATCAGTGATAAGGAAAGACTTAAAGAGAGATGGGCAGAGCATTTTGAGAATGTGCTAAAAAACGGGATAGGCTTACAGGATAAGATACAGAAGAAAATGAAAAAGTTTGTGACACCTTGGATGTGAAGGAAGATTTGCGAGGAAGAATCATTTAAAAATAATTTAACAGCATTTAAAGATAATAAGTCTCCAGGTGCTGATAGTGTGGTAAACGAGTTTCTAAAATGCGGTGGCTATGAGGTTAGAAATCAGCTACTGATGATTATGAATAGGATTTTTGAAAACCCGAAAGTACCTAGCGATTTTAGGAAACCCTAACTAAACCCTAAGACATGGGTTTAGGAAAACCCCTGTACATGGGCGTAGCTCCAGCCTTTTATTGGAGGGGGGCAAAGCAGTGGTGGTTCTTGACTCCTCAATTTGCTTATACTTATAGTAAGTATTAAGTAAGTGGATATTTGTGTATAGTGGATATAGTAAGTGCTACATAATGATTATAGATCTTAGATTATTTATTTCAAATTTGCACCCCTAAAATCTCTGCGCCCGGGGCGAGTGTCCTCACAACCTCTCTCCTCTAGAAACCACCTGTGGGGAAAGGGGTGTTAGAAAACTTGTGAGAAACACAAGCTTAAATGTGTTTTAGAGATGTCTGAAAATTCTCATGATTATGTTCCGAATTTTCTCCCGTTAGTCTAAGGGAAAATCAAGTCTCTTTTTGAATGGGGTCATCACAAATATGAGCCAAAGCTGAGGTTGGACCATTGATTGGATCACCTCTGTTAATTAATTTGGTCAACGCTGAGCTGCTTTCGCTGTTACGATTCTCATGGGCGCCCATGTGGGGGTAGAGGGGGGTTTCACCCCCCCCCCCCTAAAATTCAGCTTATGGGCACTAATGACGATTCTCTTAACTTTCTGTTACTGTGTTACTATAAGAAGACGCAGATGGGAATCAAATCCCTTTTCAATACCTTCTTCTTCGTTCTCCACTTTCCGTTGCTTTTAAAGTTGGTTCTGAGCCAAAGAAAGAAAGTAAGGAGCTCTGCCCTCTATTGGTTTTATTAGCCTGTTATAACCAATTATATTTTAATAACGTTATAAAACACATCAAAGTTGAGAGCCGGATAAAGCTGGTTTTTAATGAACTGGTTAAAGAACCGAAAGATTGGTCATTTTACATCGGTGAACCTAAGGACACGCTTATTCTGAATTAATAATTTACAGAATATGTAGCAGCCCAGCTGTCCCGATCCCAGGACCACATGTGCATGCACTCTTCCATCTGGTGGGGGGATGTAACAAGCGGTTAAAAAGTAAATATAACCTGTTCCTTCCCTAGGTCTTTGAAGAAAAACAAGACATTTTTCTTGAAGCGATAACGAATAAAAGCAGCTATTTAGACGTTACTTAGTTACATTGAAAAACATTAGAGAATACATAAATAAACACGCATCAAAACACAAATTATGTTGTGGACTAAGCTTTTACTAAGGCTGTCAGAATTGAGTTGATGCAGATGACAGTAGTGTACTTTAGACACTTTCGGGTGGGTGATGATGAGTTTAATAGGTTCGGAACCTTTGCCAGTTTTACCGTTAATATTAAAGTGCATATCCCTCTTCCACTTTCTTCAACTCCCGTGCCCACCATACGAGACTGAATCTAGCAGTTGAACTATGCACTGTTCCAACAGTTCTGTGCATCAGGTCATTCAGTTGCATGTGATTACATTTTACCAAATAAAATTTTACACCCTTTAAATTACCATTGTTGAAACCTTATACATGAAAATTGCAACCCCCCTATTGAACAGCTAGGAAAAATCACTTTTTTTTACATGGGCAGCAGTGCTAAGTCCTCTTATTTTTCTTCGTCTCTATGGATGCACTGAAACATCATAGAGAGCTGTTTAAGACCCATTAAAGATAATTCTTATATCTTATCGTTTTTCTATATGCCTAGACTCGATAAGGCCGTCATAAAGTGCCACATGGTACACTAAAAGCGAAATTTGGGTGACATTTTTGGAATGGAAAGGCTAGGCCGGACCCATGGGCATCATAGAGAGTTAATTATGGACTAATTTTTATATTTAATTGCTCTTTATAAGGCAATCATAGAGTGACACATGACACCCAAAAAGTACGCTTTGAGTAGTTTAAAAAAAAAAAAAATAATAACGAAAAAGGGTGATGCCCAATGAAAAAAAACTCGGCAGACAAATTTCTCCCAACACCCCTACGGAAATTCTTTTCTACGGAGAATCCCCCTGAAAATTTGTCTTACATTCGAAATAGCGACAGTATTTTAATTTAAAGTATTCGAAAAAAAATGTGTGAATTATTAACTTACTCCCTGATCATTGTCTGATTAAGAATATTTAGAAAATCTGAGCAATTCTTGCAGCATTGTAGTAGAAACCTGTCATTAATTAAAAACTTGCCAGGGATGCCAGTCGGATGGGAAAAATTGACACCTAGAGTTTGAAAATTACCTTCCCCTTTGTATCTTTGTTAAAAAAACGAAATCTAGAAAAAAACACACAAAAGTTTTTTTTTTGTGTAAATCAGGGTATGGGAAGTATACATTTCCGGAAGAGGGGGGGGGGGGCACTGAATATTTTTTATGTTTAAAATTCCCTTCACCAAGCCAAGCTGGGTCTTCTAGTGCTGCATATTAAAACTGATAACAATAGATAAAGAGTATGGATTGGTATCGCTTATTTGTGAGCATAAAATTCTAAATTGTGCATACACTGTTAAAATGTGCATACACTGTTAGGATTCACTTTATCCTACTTGCAGCAGACATTTCGTACAGCATGCTGATGCAAAGATAAATGTCACACAAGTAGCGCTGGCGTTACGCGAAATGCGACTAATAACAGTAATAATCCCCAGCACACTTATGCCCATTCTTTTTTGGAGCTGGTTAAAAGAAATATTTAGAAAAGTGAAAATAGCGAGGAGTCAGCATGTTATTTTATGTAGAGGCAGTTCTATATTTGTGGGTTAGTTTGTGAATCCAAAACGCAAGGAATAGGATGTTATCAGCACTCACTAGGCGTTTCTATTACAAATAAGAGAATTTGGAGCTATATCGCAGTTTTGATTTAAGCATTGGAAGTAAAAAATTTCAAACAATTAAATGATTCCTGGAGCTGATACCTTCCCCCTACTAACTTCTGACTAAATTACAACCGGTTTTGACCTATCTAGCTACAGTACGAATATTATTATAAAAAGTACTAAGTCTTATTTCTTTTTCGATGATTTCTTTTCATGTCTTTCGATGAAAAAATTTCTTGTTTTCAATAATTTTTTTGTTTTTCAGTGGTTTTATTTCTGTCCCATTTGCAGATGTAGAGGGTGTATTCATCTCCATTTTCGAAAGTTTCAAACAAGAAAATCTTATGTTCAACGAATACGTTTTAGGAGGTAAGAGACCCTTACCTATCAGGGGAAACAATTTGACTTAAGCAAACGTGGCGAAACAGGAAGTATAGTCATTTTCGCAATTTTGCCATTAACTTGGCTCACCTATTTACTTGATGATAAGGTTTTGAAAGCGGCATATTTCAATAAATATTAATGTGGAACCTATTAAGAATTGTAATGGGCCCCTGTTTTTCGCATTTTTTTTATATTAAAAAACGAGGATGCACTAATTAATAAAAAACTAATTAATAAATAAATATCTGCTCAAAGTAAAGAACGAAGTTGAAACTTAAAACGGTCAGCAGTTTATAGTTGCTTAATAATTTTTCTCCAAATTATTGGGGGTGGGAGACAAATGTCCCCCCCCCCTCAACGACGCCACTGCCCCTGTATAAGAAAGTGATAAGAGTGAGTGTGGGAAATTATAGAGGCGTTAGTCTAGTCTCTTACAGGTAGCAACTTACTTAGTAAGATGATACTTTTTAGACTGAGAGATGCTTTAGACACAGTTTTAAATGAAGAGCAGTTGTGTGCGGTTTTAGGAAGGCTAGAGGATGTGTCGACCAAATTTTCACTCTTAGGTTAATAACTGAATAGTGCCTGAGTCATCAAACACCTTTGTTAGCATAGTTTTATGGATTATAAGCAAGCGTTCTATTCAGCTGATAGAAGAGCTCTAGCGAAGGTCTTATCCTTGGATGGTATACCAGACAAACACATTAAAGTGATTAGTGCTATGTACGAGAATAACACTGCTGCGGTTAAGGTAGGGAATGAGGTTAGTAGCTGGTTTCATATTAAATTAGGAGTTAAGCAGGGTTATTTTCCATCCCCATTTATATGGATCATTTTGATGAACTTTGTCTTAAGGAGCACAGGAAAGGCAATGGGAGAACACGGAATCAAAGATGAAGAAAAACTTTACTGGACTTGCATTATGCTGATGGTTTTAGCATCCTAGATGAAGGTGCAAACAAAAATGAATTAAATTTTAGAAGTTTCGCGAGTTCAGGGTGCTAGCATAGTTTCAAAATTAACGTTAAGAAGACTAAGTCGTAAAGGCTAGGAATAAGTAAAGATGAAAAGATGACGATGGTAACAAAAAGATCGATCAAGTGGGCAGCTTGACTTACCTTGGTAGTATTATTAGTAAGACGGTGGGAGCAGCGAAGATGTTAAAAGTAGAATAGCCAAGGCTCAGGGCGTTTTTTCACAGTTGAAAAAAGTTTGGAAGAATAGGAAGATAAGTCTGCGAACCAAGATTAGAATATCGGAAGCTACAGTGATGACAGTGGTCAAATATGGTTCTGAAGCATGTGCGCTCCGATAAATGGAGGAAGGTTTGCTAGATGTTTTCCAGAGAAATTGCCTACGGATTATTTTGGGTACCCAGCTCATTGACCGTATTTCAAACAGTAGGCTATACGAAAAGTGTGGTTCAATCCCCCTTTGTAGGGCTATAATGAGGGAAAGGCTGAGATGGCTGGGGCAAGTTCTACGGATGAAGGATGTCAGATTACCAAAGACTTTTCGGACAACCGTCTAGGGCTAAATGGAAAGCAGGTCGTCTGCAGTTGGGGTGGGAGGATGTGGTAAAGAATGATTTAGGGAGAATGGGAACTTCCTGAGAGGGTGTAAAGAGGGAGGCTGTGAATATATTAGGATTGAGGGGGAGCGAGCGTGGCCGTGTTAACTTCAGGTTGCTTGGTGTTGTGGTGAGTTGTTTACTAGTAAAGTAGTAATCCCCTTAAGTGACGGTTTGGGATTTTTCGTATAAATGTGGTCGAAAACTGAAAAAAAATTCACGAATTCCTACTACTAGCCTAAATAGTTTAGGTACTTGTTTAGTGAAACAAGAAAAACATCTAGTTACATACGAGGTGTGTTTTTTAATTAAGGTTCGTTTGATCATAAATACACAACAAATGATTATTTAATGAAAGTAAATTTATTTTCAGAAAGTACATACTTTACTCTATTTAACAGCATAGTTGCCAAGTTTGTTGTAACACTTATGACACTTATCACCTCTCAAGTAATTTTAAAGCAACCTGTGTATAAGAACTTGCCGCCTGTTCCACTAACCAGGAATTCACTTCAGTTTTTACGTCGTCACCATCATTGTAACGTTTGCCACTGAGGTGTTGCTTGAGGTGGAGAAACGGATGGTAATCACTCGGCGCACGATCAGGACTGTACTATGGGTGATCTAAGACTTCCCAACCAAAACTGTCCATCAAATTACGAATCTGACCAGCAGTGTAAGGTCTTGCATTATCATCAAGAAGGACAATTTCCTTTGTCAGCATGCCAATTTTTTTTTTAATCGCTCTGCGGAGCTTTCTTAGGGTTAGGCAGTATGCTTCTGATTGATAGTGGTTCCTCCGTTACATGAAGTCGTCCAAAAAAAACACCGTGCCTATTCCCAAACACCGCCGCCATGATTTTGCGCTGGGAGAGAGGATGTTCGGCCTTCAAATTTTCAGGGGAGTGTGTGTTTCCATTCCATGTTCTGTTGTCTCGACTTGGGCATGATATGCGAAACCCATGTTTCGTCTCTAGTTCAACCGGTGGCCACCTCAGTGGTAACCGTTGAAAAGATGATGGCGACGTAAAAGCAGCAGCGAACTCTTGGTTATTGGAGCCGGTGGCAAGTTCTTATAAAGATTTTACTTTAAAATAGTTGAGAGGCATGATAAGTGTTTCAAAAACTTGGTAACTATGTCGAAAAATAAAGTAAAGTATGCACTTTCTGAAAACAAATTTAGTTTTTTGAAATAATCTTTCGTTGTGTACTTATGTTCAAACGGACCTTAATTAATAAACACCTCGTACATAATATATATATATATATATATATATTATATATATATATCTATATATATATATATATATATATATATATATATATATATATATATATATATATATATATATATATATATATATATATATATATATATATATATATATATATATATATATATATATATACATATATATATGTATATATCGATACTATATATATATATATATATATATATATATATATATATATATATATATATATATATATATATATATATATATATATATATATATATATATATATATATATATATATATATATATATATATATATATATATATATATATATATATACTTTTTTAAAGTAAGATGCGTTTTGTAATGGAACAAGATGCATTTTAATTATGAAAGTAATTTTGTAACAAGCTAAAACATGAAATTTTTTTCACTTTTCAACACAGTCATTATTAACGTTTGTCTAGTGTTGAAACTACACATGGTGACATCGAAGAACTGTACTGCCTGACTGTTAAATCAGTTAATAAATCAGTTAATATCATGTGCCATCAATGTCATCATGTGCCATCAACATGTTGTTAGTAAATGCTAAGATGTACTATGAAACATCATTAGAGCTTACATAGGCATTTATAACTACAGGCGGAGACTGCTTTCAGGGTTATCAATTGAGAGTATTCACCCCCACTAGATTTGAAAACTAACTATTTGATAATTCGGAAAAACACTGAAAAAAAAATCAAAAAACTTTTCCTCCCCTTAAATTTTGAAAAAACCTATGCTTTTTATATCTTCATTTAAAAGATTGAAAACAATGATCTTTGCCCTTCCCCCCCCACGGGATAAATTTTCACAAACTTACATCCCTGACTGCTCTCTAGTAGTGCCATTCTGCTTCACGATAATCTTTGGCCTTACCTTGCAGTAAGAAAAAAAAAAAAAAAAAAAAAAAAAAAAAAAAAAAAAAAAAAAAAAAAAAAAAAAAAAACTTTACGCAACTGGACAATTCCCATTGGGAATGATCTTCCAACATACATTCCCGACTTGGCACCATTAGACTTTCATCCTTTTTTTGCGCACTACGCAATGACAAATGTTTCAAAACCTAAGGAACTTGTTGGTTGTCAGGAAAGCGCTTGGAAAATGCTAACACTGAAATCAGTTGATCTAACGAATCCATTGAAAGGAATGAATTAATATTGGATGAATCAACATTGACAAATGTCAATGATGACAATGTTTAATAAGTGGAGAAATGTTCACATTTTAGATGGTGATACAATTAAGTTCACAATTCAAGTTTATCTTGCTCCATTACAAAATGGTGTTTACTTTAAAAGTAAGAACATATTTCAAACCAACACAGGATTAAAAAAAAATACTAAAATCTTTCAAAACAATCACAAGAACCGAAACCAATCAAATCTTTCCCCTAAAAATGTAAAATTCCCTGCAATTTCTCATATTTTGTATATAATTTTTTCCTTTTCAACTTTATTATCCCTACTCTGAAGTAAATTCATGCTTGTATCCCATGGAGGGACCTTTAATACGGTTTTAGCTGTTTTACAAAAGGCAATAGAAATAACAACGCTTTTTGCAGCCTAATGCAGGGCTTCCACGGGATCAATAAAGTTGTCCACAAAGTTAATAAAACCATCTACCTCATATGATTTTGTCCGCTTTGCTGTAGTCGAAAAGAAAGTTACACTTTATTCAACATTTGCAAGAAAGGCGACTTAATTATTTAATTCGAACGACTCATTGTCAAGTGAAAATAGTAAAAATCTTGAATGACAAAAAATCTTGTATAAATCTTGTAAAAAATCTTATATATAAGATCTTGTAAAAATCTTGTAAAATCTTGTAAAAATCTTGTAAATCTTGTAAAAATCTTGTAATTAAGAATAGTAAAAATCTCGAATTGGACAAACTTTAAGGTATAAATTTCGTGGAAAGCTGAAGTCCTTGAAGCCCCATGTAACAATTTTGTTCGGTGGGAAAAGATGACATGGGATAAGGCAGGGGAGGCAAACTCTCAAATCTCCCAGCTTTAATTTTTCCTTATGCAGTAGCGAGTGATTAATATTGACTACAGTAAAGGTAATATATAGTAGCGAAAAGTCCTATACTCTCCATTGAAAATTTTTGACACAGATCTAAAACCGCACAAGATTCATGACCCCGCCTTCGCGCACACGCAATGACAAATGTTTCCGAAGGACAATCAAAACCAAGATGGAAAACTATGGCTATGACGTATATGCTCAGAGCCTAATTAAGCGCTATAAAATGTGTGTCATGTTTGGAAAAAAAAAATCGCTACTGGTATATACTTATACTGTGATATTGACGTCAAGTGACCAACTGAGCAGAAACTTGGGGGAGACAACAAGGTCCCTTCACTTGAGTACTGATTTCCCTTCCTGTCAATCGAGAAAGCTGTAAAATTGTAAGAGCCATGAATATTTTTATATTTAGAAAAAATATATTTTACAGCTTTTAATTTTTTTACAGCTTTCTAATTTTTACAGCCTTCCTTGTATTAAAAAACTGGTTTTTAATAACAATTAAAAAAAAAAACATTTTAAAGTCTTTTTTGGCTTCTTTATAGAATATATGTCATGTAGGCTACGACTGAACTGCTGCTTTTTTTATTGCTTTTGGCTGCTCTTTTTAATATTATTATCATTTTTTCTTTTGGGGATTCATTCTAAATTATAAACTCATAAATACCTAATATCAGCTAAATTATAAACTGCATCTAAAAGGAGTAAATTTATCATCAATTGAAAAAATACATGATGAGCACTTCACATGAGAACACTTCAATTACAATGAAACGAAAAAACGCTTAATGGTTTATTCGGTATGAAGAAAAATGAAGTGCCAGCTATTTTCTTAGGTAAAAACAAAGAAAAGGTCATCCGTTTTAAATGCAATTAATGAAATAATATGCAGACTGAAGTAGCTCCAGGAAGATGTTGAGATTTTCTTACTAGTTCGTCACTTTTAATCCAAGCAAAATGTTAGGAGACTTAGTATCAGTTATTGAGTTTCAGCTTTGATTTCCAAATGCTCACAAAAACTACCAAATTTAAGAAAGTCGCAACAATAAGTCACCTGTGGTCAAAATACTCAAAGACTCCTCTTTGATCCCCACCCAGGCTTAAAGCTTCTGCTATGGTCATATCCATGGAAATCTCTAAAGAGTTTCTTTTTAAATAGCTTTCAAGCGTAGTTAGTGTGTATTTAGCCTTTTTTGCTTCTCTTCAAAGCTTTGAAAAAAGTGTTATAGTATTCCAAATGTTACATTTGTCATACGCTAAAATTGGGCTATTTGTGCATGTTTTTGGTCATCATTCGTGGGTGTGATCGAATTTTTTAAACGACTGTAGATACGTAAGAACGTTTCAACATCTAGTACCCTGAGGTCATAAAATTGTCAAAGACTCCTCCTTGAAACTCCCAAATTGAAAGTTTTTATTATGACTTGGCCTTTTAATGTAACTTGGGCAATGGACCAAGTGCGCCATTGTCACTCGAGCGCAACGTTAGGTGGGATGTCGATATCGCTTTCGTCACACCAATTCGTTTTAGTGTGAATCTGCCTGGTACTTATGAATGCATGTTTTCAAAGTAACCTCGTTTCATCAATAAGGAAAAAAAATGGGTTGGACGCATGTGTCCCTTCCCCATTGGACGATAAAACTATACATGTGCTGTATCAAGTATAACTCACGAAAATCTTGTTAATTTTTGTCAACTTCTCAACTTTTTGGCATCCCTGCTTTCAATAAAAAAAAAAAAAATCAAGGTACTATCACTTAAATATAATAACTCCCTATCCCCCCCTCTGGATACAATCTTGATAGGATACCGTCTCTGCTTTAAATAAAAAAAAAAACTTATTGGCATCCCTACTTTCAAGAAAAAAAATCGAGGTATTATCATTTAAATATGATAGCTCCCTACCCACCCCCCCCCCCCCCCTCTGGATACCACCTTGATAGGATGCCGTTTCTGCTTTAAATTAAAAAAAATAACTTTTTGGCATGCCTGCTTTCAATAAAAAAAATTCAAGATATTATCGGTTAAATGTAATACCTCCCCTCCCCCTCTCGAAATTTCGAGATATTATCATTTAAATGTAATACCTCCCTACCCTATTGGGCATCTACCTTTCCGTCTGTTTTAAAAATCTCTCCAAATACTTCAGAATAAAGCAATGAGGATTCTTTTTAATGTTGATTGCAGAACTTCAGTTAGACACCTATATGGGACTTCAGGAATTTTCTCTTTGGACCAACTTCATTTAATTTCTATCTCTAGTATTTGTCATGATTATCAATTAGTAATTTACCTGTAAATTTCTCCGGCATTTTCTCAACTAATTTTCAATTTCATAATTATCCTACTACGCATCGTTCAGACTTTTCGTGCGAAATTCGCCCGACATCGAGAGCGGGATTCAGCATCCGCCACATTGGCACAAAAATCTGAACTCAATTCCTGCATCAGAATGCAGCAACAAGCGACATTTTCTAAGACTGGTGAAGAAATATCTTATGACATGCTAAGCATTTTGTTCATTAGGATTTTCTTTTTCGTTGTTGTAAAATTTAGTTAGAAAATGGCTGTGTATTTTTGTTGGCAATGTTTTCAGCGCTAAAGTATGCCACCAGGCATGTGCGCTGTTTTGTGATATTTATTTATGTACGTGTTATAAATAAAAATATTCTACTCTACTCTACCCCCCCCCCTCTGGATACCACCTTGATAGGATGCCGTTTCTGCTTTAAATAAAAAAAAAAAACTTTTTGGATGCCTGCTTTCAATAAAAAAAAATTCAAGATATTATCAGTTAAATGTAATATCCCCCCCCCCCTCTGGAAATTTCGAGATATTATCATTTAAATGTAATACCTCCCTACCCCCCCCCCCTCTGGATACCACCTTCATAGGATACCGTCTCAGCTTTACAGTAAAAAATAATTTACTTAATAATTAACTAGGTCACTATATGGTTCAAACAAACACGCAAAATAACGTTAAACAGCTTAGTGTTCCTTGGAAACTGGAAAAAAGAGGGTATGAGTAAAGGGGTACAAAGACAACAACAAAAATGTCGAAATTATTCAGATATACCTCAAATTATTGGAAAACTGAGTCATAGATTCGCCGCGGCATTCAATAAGATCCAAAGAATCTAATTAAAAGGGTACACACACAAAAGCCAAATTAGGCCAGTAGCCTATGAGAAATCACAAAATACCCAAGACAATGAACAAGTCTGAATGGGGGGGCCCTGGGTCTATCAAAATATTTCAATGGTTTCCCAGGGAATTTGATATCATTTTCTTCCATTTCCTCTTTAAATGAAAAAATAATTATCTTTTTTTGCATCTCTGCTTTCAAAAAAAAGAAGAAGAAGAGATATTATCATTTAAAAATGATAGCCCCCATATCCCCCCCCCCATAGGCAATAATTTACAATTTTTTATGAATCATATTTTTGGGGTAACTTCCGTTTCAATCTTTAATTTCCCAACCTTGTACATAGCTTAGTCTATAGCTAAATTTTTTCTCAATAGAAGGGTTTTTTTTATGAGGGGGGGGGGGGGATTTGTTCAACGTAGTTGAAAGTTCTAAAAATTATGTATTTAAGGATGACGAACCCCCCAGAGCCCCAAGGGCAAAGGTTGTAAGATCTGCCCTGGGCGCATATAAGGTTTTTATAGATTGAGTTGTCGTAAAACTTCAAAAGGGGCTCATTCAATTTGAAATTGAGAGGGCTAGTGCCCTTTGTAATAGTCGAAAGTGATTGGAGGGTAACTAACCCCCCTCTCATGCCCACCATTCCTCCAAACACATCCAATTAAAGTTTTCAGATAGCCATTTTTTCAACGTAGTAGAAAGTTCTGGAAATTAGGTCTTTGAGAATGACACCCCCCCCAGCACTCAGGGCAAGGTTTGTAAGTTATGCCCTGGGGCATATAAGATTTTTATTGAAAGTTTTGTCGTAGAAACTTCAAAAGGGCTCATTTGATTGGAAATTGAAAGGGCTAGAGCCATTTTTAATAGTTGAAAGTGATTTGAGAGCGACTACCGCCCCTCTCACGCCCACCATTTCCCCAAACACACCCGATCAAAATTTTGAGATAGCCATGTTGTTTAACGTAGTTGATAGTTCTGGAAATTCGATCTTAGAGGATGACAATCACCCAAACAGACCTTAGGGTAAGGGTTGTAAATTATGCCCAGGGGGCATATAAGGTTTTTATATAACGCGTTGTCGTAGAAACTTCAAAAAAGGCTCATTCGATTGGAAATTGAAATGGCTAGTGCCCTTTTTTATAGTCGAAAGTGATTGGAAAGCAACTAACACCCCTTCCACGCCCACCATTTTGTTTCACCCAGTTCAAAGTTCAGGAAAATATACCTTTGAGCAGGACACTCCCCCCACAGTCTTCAGGGCAAGGGTTATAAGTCATGCCCTGGGGTTATATAAGGTTTTTATTGAAATCTTTGCCGTAGAAACTTGAAAAAGGGCTCATTCGATTGGAAATTCAAAGGGCTAGTGCCCTTTTTAATAGTCGAAAGTGATTTGAAGGCAACTAACCTCCCTCTTACGCCCATCTTTTCTCCAAACACATCCAATCAATTTTAGATAGCCATTTTATTCAACGTAGTTGAAAGTTTTGGAAATTAGGTATTTAAGCCACTCCAACCTCCCGACCTCCTAGGTGGGAATCAGGGCCTGATAAGCACGAGTGCTCCCAAGCTATGATTGGGGCCTCGGAGCGAGGATTCACGCCCCCGTCCCTAGCGAGCCGGGAGGAGAGCCTTAAGTTGCACCTCACAGCGGTGGAGTGGTGTAACATTCTATTAGTAGCCTAGTCCGACAAATATGGCTAACGCAACGGCTAACGCAACGGGGCGCCAAGGGTCTGGGGAGCCTTTGGTCAAGTCAATTCCTATGAAACACCAATGGATATTGAAGATCAAATGCAGAGATACTACTATTACGGCGTTCGCGGTAGCCGACGCGGATCATGTCAGGGTGGTGCCTGGCCCGACAAGTATGCAAGCCGCCCGATCAAGAAAACATCTGAATATTAGCGCGTGGAATGTTCGCAGCTGCAAGCTGGAATCCACGCAACTGCTCCTTGCAAGGGAGCTGCAAAAGTATAAAATCAACGTTTGTTGTCTGTCAGAAACAAGACTTAATGATGTTCTGTCCAAAAAGTTGACCGTTTCCGAATCGGACTCATTCCAGTTCTATAACTCGGGTCCCAATGATGGTTCCGGCCAGTAAGGAGTTGGGTTCTTAATAGACGGTCCTACTCCTATGCATCATGCGTCACCTCTTGGGAGCCAGTGTCACCAAGGATCGCCATGATCAGACTGAGAGGCCACATTAGCCACATAACCATAATCGCCGTGTACGCTCCGATAAGGGACTGTAGTGACGCGGTCAAAGATGTCTTTTATTATGACCTACAAAGAATCATCGACAAGACACCAAGGCGTGACATGCTCTTTGTAGCTGGAGACTGGAACGCCCGGCTTGGCAGAGTAGACCCCGACACAGCAGCAGTTATTGGCCGCCACACCGTTGGTGACAGATGCATCAATGGAGAAAGGCTCTTACAGCTAGCCAGATACAACAACCTATGCGTCACAAACACTCTCTTTCAGCACAAGAGACTCCACCTCGTTACATGGCGTTCGAACGACGGCGTAACAACAGCCCAGATCGACCACATCTTAGTCAGCAGAAGATGGAGGAGCTCCTGCACAGATGCCCGGGTATACAGAGGAGCAGACACAGGATCTTTAAATGGATCCGACCACTATCTCCTCACTTGCAAAGTCCGTCACCGCCTTAGTAGGCAGAAGCGACAGAAGGCAGGGAAGCGCTTCGATGTTTCGAAACTAAGATGCCCGGAAATCAAAGCCGACTTTGAGTTAAAGCTAAGCAACCGGTTCGATGCCTTGAATCGTCTCTCACTCGTCGATGAAGAATGGGCGCAGATAAAAATTGCGACACAGGACGTAGCTGAGGAGGTGCTTGGCCACACAAAACGAAAACAGCGAGCCTGGATCTCTGACCACACCATAGAACTAGTTGAGAAGAAGCGACCCCTCGTGGGAGGTGCAAAAGAACCCTTAAAAGTAGCCCGCAAAGCAGTTAAACAGTCACTGAAACAGGACAGAGAACAGTACTGGTCAGATCTGGCGAATGAGTTGGAACAAGCGTCCAGGAGCCACAACAGCAGGAAAATGTTCAAACTACTGAAAGAAGCGACTGGAAAAGCTCCTATAACGGTTGACACACTGAAAGATAAGTCCGGAGAACTCATCCGAACAGAAGAAGACGCATGGAACGCTGGCGAGAGCATTTTTCTGAGCTACTGAACCCTGTCAAACCCCCGTGCGATCTACCTGCCTTCTCGAGTGCTGCTAGAGAGCCCTACGCAGTAAACCTCGATCCGCCAAGTATTGCGGACGTACAAAAAGCGCTGAAGTGCATGAAAAACAATAAAACTCCTGGAGAGGATGGGATCCCTTCTGAAATGTTCAAGTCCTCACCAACTCTACTATGCCGCCTAACCGACCTTTTTGTCCAAGTGTGGACGACAAAGACCTTCCCAAAAGACTGGAAAGTATCAGTCCTCGTTCCGCTATACAAAAAAGGAGATAAGGCCATTTGCGGCAACTATAGAGGTATCTCCCTGATCGACCATGCCATGAAGATCTTCTGCGTCATTCTTTTGAATCGATTCAAAGACGCACGTGACAAGTTAACCCGTCCTGAACAAGCAGGCTTCAGACCAGGCAGAGGCTGTCCAGAACAGATATTGACGATTCGCCTCATCCTTCAGCAGTACAGCAGGTTTCATCTACCCCTTCTCATCGCCTTTATTGACTTTGCAGCTGCCTTCGACTCTCTCATCAGAGAGGAGCTATGGAGAATTATGGCTGAAGACGGTGCGCCACAGGAGATCATTGAGATACTCCGAAGTGCGTATAAGGACACTGAGACTTGCGTCCGTGTTTCCGGCAATGACACCCCTAAGTTTCCAGTGGAGTTTGGGGTAAAACAGGGATGCTCCCTTTCGCCTATATTATTCAACTACGCGATAGACTGGATCATGTATAATGCAATGAGAAACCACAGCGGAATAGTCTTCGGACAAATAGCTGGTTTCCTCCAGCCCCTGACAGATCTGGACTTCGCAGACGACGTTGCTGAGCTGGAAAACTACCGCCGACAGCTTACAAGGCATGATCGACGATACCTATGAGGTCTCAAAGCGCATCGGACTGGCATCAGCGGCGTAAAGACTAAAGTATTGGCTCTCAACCAACCTGCTCCTTGCCAAGTTACCCTCGACGGTGAGCCAATAGAAAGCGTTGAGGAATTCAAGTATCTTGGCTCTATCATAACACCAGATGGCGGAGCTGAAAGGGATATCTCTGCCCGCATCGCAAAAGCCTGGGGGGTGTTTACTAGTCTGAAAAAAGCATTATGGACCAGACGGGAGATCTCAACCAAAACAAAAGTCAGAATCTATGGTGCAACTGTTCGAGCAGTACTACTGTATGCTTGCGAGACATGGCCGATCAAGACTGAAGATGCGAGAGAACTTTGGATGTGTTCGACCACCGCTGCCTTCGTTACATCCTCCGCATTAAGAGATGGGACAGGATTTCCAATAGTGAAGTAGGGAGTCGCTGTGGCCAATCAGAAGAGCTATCGCTTATCATTAAAAGACGTCGCCTGAAGCTCCTCGGCCACACATTGCGCCGTCCCGAAGGCACGATATGTCGAGACGTCCTTGTCTGCGAACCAGCCCCTCCTGGAAACGTAAACCAGGAGGACAAAAGAAGAACCTGTGGCAAAAATTCAAGGAGGACCTGGAACCGTGGGGAGGATTCAGGAGACACGGTCGGAGATGGGACAAATACTGGCTGAAGATCGCCGGAGAAGCTGCAGGCGACAGGTCCAAGTGGTCGTCGGAAGTCATCCCAAAATCCTTTGGTGCCGGGCAGGACGGTTCATCGTCTGGTTCCCGCCGAAAGTAAAAAAAGTAAAGTAAGTATTTAAGGATGACACCCCCCCCCCCACAGCCCTCAGGGCAAGGGTGGTAAGTTATGCCCTGGGGGCGTATAAGGTTTTTATTGAAAGCGTAGAAACTTAAAAAGGGCTCATTCAATTGGAAATTGAAAGTTCTGGAAATTCGGGTTTAGAGAATGACAACCACCCTAACAGACCTTAGGGTAAGGGTTGTAAATTATGCCCAGGGGGCATATAAGGTGTATATAGAAAGCGTTGTCGTTTCTAAAAGGGCTCATTCAATTGGAAATCGACAGGCCTAGTGCCCTTTTTAATAGTCGAAAGTGATTGGAAGGCTTGACATTTTTATAGTAAAGATCGAAGTGGTATAATGGATTATTTTTTGTTGTTGTTTAGACCAGGGCACTTCGTATCGAAGGAGTTGTCGTGGGAACTTCGAAAAGGGCTCATTCGATTGAAAATAGAAAGGGCTGATGCCCTTTTTAATAGTCGAAAGTGATTTGAGGGCAACTAATCCCCCTTCTACTCCCACACCAACCCTCCCATTTCTGCTCATTAAAATTTAACCAAATCACAATAGCGTAAGTGTATCCAAGCTATCAAAGATAGTAAACAGATTTGTTTGCGAATGGTATCAAGTTTTCCATATCAAGTCAACTAGAGGAGGTATGAAACTACATTAAACAGTACTATTTATGTCCAGATTTTTAAAAGGGTGTATGTGTTAAAAAATTGCTGAAAATTTTTCTCCAGCATACAAATAGCAGGCCAAATTATAAAGTCTTAAAAAACGGAAATATTTAAAGTATTATTTTCTTTTTCCCTGAAAAGACTATGTCAATATAAACGAACAGAAATTAATTAAAAAAACTTTTTTCACAAAATAAGTTTTTCAAAGAAAAGTAAAGAACTCCATTAAACAAAAAATGAGCAAAAATAAAATAGAATAATCTACCAGGCGTGAAATAACCACAAATCAGTATCGATAAATAAATGAAACCCAAAACGAACAGAAATTGCAATAATTAACCGAGTCAAACTCAAAACGAGCAGAAATTAACAAAAGTTGGGTGCAAAACCCCTATGCCTTCCCAAGGCCAGAACAAAATTTGCACTTTACTGAAAAAATACAAATGAATGCGCATTGTCAGTTTGATATACATATACTGATATTTAGTAATCAAAATGTTAATATTATTTGATTTATTAAAGTTATAAAAGTAAAAACATTTATATTTTTTCAGTAAAGTGCAAATTTTGTTCTGGCCTTGGGAAGGCATAGGGGTTTTGCGCCCAACTTATGTTAATTTCTGCTCGTTCTGAGTTTGACTCGGTTAATTATTGTAATTTCTGTTCGTTTTGGCATAGATTTTCGGGTAAATACCCGAAAAGTCGGGGATAGTGCAAGCCCTGCTTGATTTCTAATCAGGAAAATCGAAATAGATACTAAACCACACGAGAAAGAAAAGTTCCGACTTTGCCGTTGACGCAATCAAGAATTGCCGCAAAATTAATCTAAAGTCAGCCGAACGCCGCCGCCTCTGCCATTGGCGCGTCGGTGGCGTAGCAACACTTTGGCGGCGGTCGACCGGGCTTCTCGTCGGCGGCGTTCGGTCGGTCCGCCGGCGCGGCGCCGGGTTCTAAACATCAAACATACAGAAAAACGTTCAACATACAAACAAACAAAAAAATTACCAAATGCTTAGTGAACTTCGTTACCAACATACATGACATGAAACATTCCGAAAAAACGTTCAACATACAAACAAACAGGAAAATTACGAAATGCTTAGTGAACTTTGTTACCAACATACAGAAAAACTTTCAACATACTAACAAACAAACCGAAAAAATTACCAAATGCTTATTGAACTTTGTTACCAACATACATGACATCAAACATACAGAAAAAACGGTCAACATACAAACAAACAGGAAAATTACCAAATGCTTGGTGAACTTTGTTACCAGGATACAGAAAAACGTTCAACATACTAACAAACAGAAAAATTACCAAATGCTTGATGAACTTTGTTACCAACACACATGATGACATCATACAGAAAAACTTTTTTTTTACATGAAGCACGTAGATTGAATTATTTTGTTGTAATACAAAAATCAGGTAGCGATACACCATTCAACACACTTTCCAGGGGGTAGACAGCCTTCTTGTGGACCCCCTGAGGCACAGATCAAGGAGCGACAATTCAAACGGGCTGTACATGACTTGATCTTTATAACTTGTTTTCCTCAGCTTGCAGACTTTTGTCATTTATGCATTTATAACTTGGATCAATTCTGTACAGACTAGAGCCTTTGGGGGAATAGTAAAGTGTAATATTGTATCCTTATTGAAAAAATCAAATCTTATCAATTTGATATCCTTTTTGCACCCACTGTTTTCACTTATACTCATAAATTCTCAAGAAAAATATATACTCTTTGTCCATTCTGAAAACGAGTTAAAAAAACCACAAAATCATTGTTTAGTAAATACTACTATTCAGGAATGGTAAAAAGCTTTCAGCTATTTAACATATGCGGATTGATCCATGATTAGTAAGCTAAAATAATAAATAGATTTTTTAATTTATTAAATCATATTAATATTATTAAATTAAATTGAATCTATTAAATTTGTTAAAAAATAGTTAAATGTGTCAAAACAATATGAGTGACGTCACATTTATGTGCATTTTTGATAGGATAGGACAAAGATCCAGCAGAGCCATTGCTGAAGCACGGGCTGTCAAATATGAGAGGGATTGCCCAACACCTATCTCTTTACGCTAATGTTTAAATTTTATCCAAATTAAATTAGCCAATTCAAGACCAGGGGTTAGCGTCTTTCAAGCTATGTACTTGTGCTAAATTATACTACGTTGAGCATAACCTTTCATACTTGAATAAGATCTTTCATAATAGGCTGATATAAAAATCTATAAAACCATTATTATCATCCTCTAAGTTCATCACAATCATCGTAAGCGAACTATTAAAAATTTAAAACTTGGAATGGTGATCAAGACAAGCTCTGGTCAAGCATGAGAGGGTTTCTAGGAAGCGTTCATCAGTTTGCTGCTGCTATTTTGAATTTTTCAACAAAGTGACAAAAAAAAACTAGCGAAATAAAAAATTCTAAGTAGAGCTCGAGTCTACTTAGCCTATAAATTTGGCCTATAAGATCACATAACCTAACATCAAGTCTCAAGTTATGCTAGTGTGAAAGATCTCACAGCTTAGTGTGAAATAACCATTATGCTCACAACTAAATATCCATAAACAACGCTAGAAGTAAAACAAGTCAGTTAAATGTCCTAAATTTAGTAAAGGAAAGATAATCTTTTCTCAAACCACTGCTTTTTAATGTTATAAAGAACCCAGGTTGCAGAAACGTTTTTTTTAGTTTAACTCAAATTTCAAATACTGGGAATTTAAATTAGCTTTTGTCGAATTTCTATTAGCTTATATAAAACTCAACTAATTATCTTTAAAATATTAAGTGAAATTCGCCCAGAAAGTGACTGCTTAAAGAATAATAATAATAAATAAAAAAAAAAAAAAAAAAAAAAACTCCAGGTCACTTTCCGGTATAAATATTAACTAAATAAGTGAAGAACTAAGCTATATATATGTATCATACAAATCTGTACTATATACTAATATAAAGCTATATAAATAAATTTTAAATTAATACTGAATATATTAAATATTTTTTGATCCGTCATTTTAGATTCAGCTTATGTCACGGGTCTGCTAATATTTTGAAGAAATGCAAACCCTCCTACGATATTTTTCTTTTAGAATTTTGATTGCATCAAATCAGGCGAATGAAACTTTCTTGAATCAGATGAATTTCAATTCCTGAAAATCCCTGTAAGTTTGAGTCACTAAACTCAACTGTTTACCACAACTGTGGCAGCGCTGTCTATTATGGATTCCTACCCTTGTGTCAATAAAAGACAATTTAAAACATTTAACAAATATTCCCTTAATATTGTTTAGGGAAAAGATGTATTTTAACATCGAATACAATATCTTACATGATTTATTCACGACTCTTGTTGATAAAAGGGCTTAGGTGAAACTGCCTCTTGAAATAATATTTTTTAAGCCTGGAAGGTGCTCAAAAAGTCGGTGACAACCTTCTTCAATTTAGCATCGGTTTCCGGTGAAATTTGTCCTTCCTTGGCAATAATGTCTAAGATATCACGGTGGCTAGTCCTAAAAAAAATAAATTAGATTGTATTAAATAGAACAAAAATTAAATAGAAAAAAAAACTGAACAAACAAGAAGGAATGAGATAATAAGTTGCAACGAGGTCGAGGCCGAAGGCCTCGACCGAGTCCGTTGATTTTGAATTAAAGTTATCAAGTATTTTGCAGTAGGTGGCATAGGTTGCATCAAGACATGGCCAATTGTAGACAGAGAAAAGCCAAGACAGATAGTCCAAGTATTTGAGAGGCAAATGTTTAAATGGCTGGGACACGGGTAAATGGCAAGAGTAGGCATGACTCTCTTATTGGACACATACTTGTTTGTTGCAAGAAAAGTAGAACTAAATAAATAAGGAAGGAGTCAAATTTCTCGCTAAATTTTTTTTTTCGCCAATTTTTTTTCAAAAGATAAAAACGAACCCACTAATTAACAAAGTTAATAATAATTGGCTTCTGGAACCCATCCTTGATTTTAAATTCAGCACCACACTTGGTTAACAAAAACAAAATAGTCATAAACAACATCAAATTAAGAACGAAAACAAAAAAAACTGCAAATTGAAATTATGCGTTTGCTATTGTAGCTATCAGCCATTTTAGGATGAAGGCAATAACCAATAATTAACTTCTGGAACACGGCCTTGATTCAAAATTAGTCACCCCAAAAAAGACTCCAAATCAAGAACGTAAAACTTGAAAACACGTCAAGAAATCAAATCATTTAAGGAAATACGAGAATTATATAGCGTTTTTCAACTCTCTGCAAAAATGATTTTTAACTTTTGATTATATATATATAAAAAAAAAAAAAAAAGAAAGAGAAGAAGCAGGACAAAGACAAGAAGCCACCTGAAAATAAGCATGGTAATTTTGGTATCTAGCTCCTTTTTTTTTTTTTTTAGCTAAACGCTACAATAACAATGGTAATTTATAACAATAACAATGGTGACAATGGCATGGTAATTTTGGTATCTAGCTCCTTTTTTTTTTTTAGCTAAACGCTACAATAACAATGGTAATTTATAACAATAACAATGGTAACAATGGCATGGTAATTTTGGTATCTAGCTCCTTTTTTTTTTTTAGCTAAACGCTACAATAACAATGGTAATTTATAACAATAACAATGGTAACAATGGTAACACAGGTAATTTTAGGACCATCTATAGCTCCTTTTTTTCCTTTGAAATTGCCCTCTTCTAATAACGGAACTCAAAAAACAATGGCCAATTTATATGAACAATAAAGCAAGAGGTAAAAAACAATGGTGCCATGAAAATACAGCCAAAAAAGCCATAAATCCTATTTTTCTCCCCATCTCAAGGTAGGTTTAGCTGCAACAAAAGAGTATTCATGAGCCCATTTGTCCTTTGAAATTGGTCCTGTTTACTTCTAGAAAAGGAACCTCAAAAAGCGCCATAATTTCCTGCAATTGGCCAGAAGGGAATTATATGAAAATTTTTTTTTTAGAAAAGCTAAAGAGGAAAATGAAAAGTGACAATCGATTCTTTTAGCCTATGAAATTTATCACAGCCACTAAAAAAGACAAAACCATCAGTATTTTCTCCTGACTATTCAAGGTATTTTGCAAATTCTGCAAAGTCATGTTAGTTAAAGCGACATTGTAAGTCCACGAAAAGCCCAGTCGTGAAAATGAGGAGATCCTCTGAATCATTTGCGTTGTGAAATTTCCCAATGTTAAATACTTCCGTCAAATTAGAAAAGACATCTTAAAATTAAAATTATTTGACCAAAAAATATAAGATATATTATATAGTTATTACAATGTTATAGAGAGTTGATGTTTCAGAGGCTGGGATTTCAGAATGCGATAGAATCTTCGGAGAGGCATATTTTTTTTTTTGGCTAAAAACGCCATACTTTACCTATAACAAAAGTAGTGATATACGGCATTCGATTCTCCTTTAGTATTTTTCTAAACTAAAATTTATCAAGCCAAAAATCAAAATCACTAAAATTTATAGACAGTTAAATTATTTTTGAAATTTTTGCGCCCCTATCAGGGCAGTTGAATTCCCTGACTTGCCCCGATTTCATGAATTTTGACAACATTCTGCGCTTTAAAGTTCCGTTCTTGTTAGTTAACAGCGACATTGTGAAGTCCACTAAAAGCAAGGGAAAAACGTGTTTTTTAAGAAAATAGCATTATTTCTAAATAAATTGCGAGAATGTAGAAAATGAGACGAGATAAAGAATTTCGTACTTAACCACTTAATGAATATTATACTGCGTTGTGAATTAACGATACCTTAATAAATCAAACTAATGAAACAGTAGTGGAAAACCAAACCTTTTAATCAAATAAGCCTGTTAAGGAGTCAAATTAAAAAAATTTTTGAATAAAAAATCAATGGGATAATTCAGGTTTATCTATATTAAACAAATTATATAATTATATTTTTTTGGGGAAGTTCTATTATACAGTGCCCATGCTGATTTTATAATTTGCCGCAGTTTAATAACACTTCATTAACGCAATTTTATAAATCTGCAATTGTATGATAATGGACAAATTAGTAGTGATAATAATAGTGATATAGTGATAGCGTAGTAGTGATATCGTAGTGATAATAGTAGCTTCAATAGTAGTGATAATCGAAACTAACATTACAGCTACAACATTTAATAGCACTTCATTAACGCAATTTTATAAATCTGCAATTGTATGATAATGGACAAATTAGTAGTGATAATAGTAGTGATATCGTAGTAGTGATAGTAGTAGTGAGTAGTGATAATAGTAGTGATATAGTGATAGCGTAGTAGTGATATCGTAGTGATAATAGTAGCTTCAATAGTAGTGATAATCGAAACTAACATTACAGCTACAACATTAGTTTCTTTCCTTTGTCAAAAAAGGAACATGAAAAGGAAAATGACATGAAAGCAATCTAATCTGTCCGAAGGATTTTCTTCACCAAAAGTGAATAGATTTACAAGTTTCAAGGAGCACTGCAAAATTTTTACATGTATGACAAAATGAAGAAAAGACGATAGCTACGGATATAAGCTCCAGTCCGAGGCTTGTAATTGTTGGAATCGGCACTTAAAATACAAAAAAATTAATGTCTGCACAGCATTTACTCAGAAATCAACCGAAATTAAGAAAATTTAAAATACAAAAGGAATATCAATCTGCGTTTTTTCGCTGGATAATTTTATCAAGAGGCAGTATCTAGGATACACAGGAAATATATTTAAACACAATCATTTTAGACATTTGTATTCAAATTCATTATTTTTTTCTTCTTGTTTTCAAAGCTATGAAATTATTTACAGGGTAATACGGCTCTATTAATTACCTAAAATACGGCTCTATTAATTACCTAAATACTGGGTAATAATACGGGTAATACGGGTAAATACGGCTCTATTAATTACATAAGATGGCAAACATTCCCAAATTTCAAAACCGGATTCACCAATTGCTATTAGAGAGAACATTAAGCATTAATGACGAAACCAAAAAACTGGATAATGCAGAGAGAAAAAAAACTCACTTAATATGCTGAGAAAATTCCTTCTCAAACTTGGTAATCTTTGATGGGTCGACTTTGTCCAAGTGACCTCGGACACCACAATAAATGATAGCTACTTGATCTTCAATAGCCATTGGTACTAAAATAAACAATGGGCATTTAATTAACAGAAGTACCAAGGATGTCCAAAAAAATACTTTGACCCCCTGGATCCATCTTAGAGCTGGTCGTACATGAAATTTCTAAGATTTTTTTAAGGGTTGTTTCAACGTTATGAGGTTCCTTGGGCAGTACCACATTTTTGCCAGTTCTGTCACGTTGAACCGTGAAGATAATCAAAATTAACTAATTTAATAAAATTTTTCGCCCACAAAAATCCAAACATTGAATATCCGTTGATTCCCAAGGACGACTAGATCTTTAAAGGAAAGCCACACTTTCTCTAGCACTACGTACTTTATATTTTCACCATTTTTTTCCTGAGCGCGTTAGCGCTGCCTATGTAAAGAACGATGTAGGCACAATGTGTTTTTTCTCCACCCGGGCACTTCGTATCGAAGGAGTTGTCGTAGTGAAAAGGGCTCATTCGATTGGAAATGGGAGTGGCTAGTGCCCTTTTTAATATTCGAAAGTGATTGGAGGGCAACTAGCCCCCCCCCCCACACCCATCATTCCCCCAAACACATCCAATCAAAATTTTGAGATAGCCATTTTGTTCAGCGTAGTTGTTTTCCAGACAGAAAATATATTTTTGAGGAGGACACTCCCTCATAACCCTCAGGGCAAAGGTTTTAAGTTATGGCCTGGGGGCATATAAGGCTTTTTATAGACGGCGTTGTCGTAGAAACTTCAAAACAGACTCATTCGATTGGAAATTCAAAGGGCTAGTACCCTTTTTAATAGTCGAAAGTGATTGGAGGGGAACTAGCCCCCCCCCCCACGCCCATCATTCTCCCCGAACACATCCAATCAAAATTTTGAGATAGCCATTTTGTTCAACGTAGTTTTTAAGTTCTGGAAATTAGGTCTTTGAGGATGACAACCTCCTCACAGCCCTCAGGACAAGTTATGCCCTGGGGGCATATAAAGTTTTTATAGAACGCGTTGTCGTAGAAACTTCAAAAAGGGTTCATTTGATTGGAAATTGAAATGGCTTGTGTCCTTTTTAATAGTCGAAAGTATTTGGAAGGCAACTAACACCCCTTCCACGCCCACCACTTCCCCTAACACATCCAATCAAAATTGTGAGATAGCCATTTTGTTCCACGCAGTTAAAGTTCAGGAAATTATACCTTTTGAGCAGGACACTCCCCACAGTCTTCAGAGCAAGGGTTATAAGTTATGCCCTGGGGGGCATATAAGTTTTTTTTATTGAAATTTTTGTCGTAGAAACTTGAAAAAGGGGCTCATTCGATTGGAAATTCAAAGGTCTAGTGCCCTTTTTAATAGTCGAAAGTGATTTGAGGGAAACTAGCCCCCCTCTCGCCCACCTTTTCCGCAAACATATCCAATCAAAATTTTAAGATAGCCATTTTTTTCAGTGTTTTGAATTTCCAGATAAAAATTACGTTTTTGAGAAGGACACTCCCCCACAGCCATCAGGGCAAGGGTTGTAAGTTATGCCCTGGGGGCATATAAGGCCTTTACTGAACGCGTCGTCGTAGAAACTTCAAAAATGACTCATTCGATTCGAAATTGAAAGGGCTAGTGCCCTATTTAATAGTCGAAAGTGATTGGAAGGCAACGAACACCTCTACCACGCCCACCATTTCCCCAAATATATCCAATCAAAATTTCTTGATAGCCATTTTGTTCCACGAAGTTTAAAGTTCAGGAAATTATACCTTAGAGCAGGACACTCTCCCCATAGTCTTCAGGGCAAGGGTTATAAGTTATACCCTGGGGGCATACAAGGTTTTTATTGAAATGGGCAACTAACCCCCTCTCACGCCCACTATTTCCCCAAACATATCCAATCAAAATTTTGAGATATCCATTTTGTTCAACGTAGTCGAAAGTTCTGGAGATTAGGTCTTTTAGATAAAAACCCCATCAGAGCTTTCAGTGCAAGGGTTGTAATTTGTGCCCTGGGGGCATATAAGGTTTATATAGGAAGTTGTTGTAGAAATTTTTTTAAAAGGGGCTCATTTGATTGGAAATTGAGAGGGATAGTGCCGTTTTTAATAGTTGAAAGTGATGGAACGGTAACTAACCCCTCTCTCACGCCCACCATTCCCCCAAACACATCCAATCAAAATTTTCAGATAGCATTTTGTTCAACGTAGTAGAAAGTTCTGGAAATTGGTCTTGTGAGGATGACAACCCCCCCCCCCTCCACATGCCCAGCCCTCAGGGCGAGGGTTGTAAGTTATCCCCTGGGGTGATGGAACGGTATAACCCCTCTCTCACGCCCACCATTTTTATTGAAAACGTTGTCGTAGAAACTTCAAAAGGGCTCATCTGATTTTAAATTGAAAGGGCTAGTGCCTTTTTTGAAAGGGCTTAATAGTTTTTTAATAGAAAGGGATTAGAGAAAGACTAACGCCCCTCTCACGCCTACCATTTTCCCAGACACATCCAATCAAAATTTTAATATAGCCATTTTGTGTAACGTAGTTGAAAGTTCTGGAAATTAGGTCTTAGAGGATGACAACCACCCTCACAGCCCTTAGGGTAAGAGTGGTAATTTATGCCATGGGGCCATATAGTGTTCATAGGAAGTGTTGTCGTAGAAACTCGAAAAAGGCTCATTCGATTGGAATTCGAAAGGCCTAGTGCCCTTTTTAATAGTCGAAAGTAATTGGAAGACTTGACATTTTTATAGTAAAGATCGATGTGGATATAATCTATTATTTTTTTGTTGTTGTTGTTGTTTAGACCAGGGCACTTTGTATCAAAGGAGTTGTCGTAGGAACTTCGAAAAGGGCTCATTCGATTGAAAATAGAAAGGGCTGATGTCCTTTTTAATAGTCGAAAGTGATTGTTGGGAAACTATTCCCCCTCCCACGCCCACCCTCCCATTTGACTTTATGTTTAAAAACTAAATGTTGCCATAAGATTAAATCAAAATGCACTGTGTTAATGCTAATTCCCAATAAGGCATCTCAGCAGTATCCCAAGAACGACTGAGTGTATTATGTTCAAACTTTTGGGACTGCTTCTGCTCTTAAAATTTAACCAAATCAAAATAGCGTAAGTGTATCCAAGCTATCAAAGAAAGTAAACAGATTTTTTTGCGAATGGTATCAAGTTTTCCATTTCAGGTCAACTAGAGGAGGTATGAAACTAAATTAAACACTAATATTAGTGTCCAGATTTTTAAAAGGGTGTATGTTGTTAAAAATTGCTGAAAATTTTTCTCCTGCATACAAATAGCAGGCCAAACTATAAATTCTTAAAAAACGAAAAGATTTAAAGTATTATTTCCTTTTTTCTCTGAAAAGTTATATCAATATAAAACGAACAGAAATTAATTAAAAAACTTTTTCCACAAAATAAGTTTTTCAAAGAAAAGTAAAGAACTCTACTAAACAAAAAAATGAGTAAAAACAAAATCAAATTATCTACCAAGCGTGAAACTACCACAAATCAGCATCGATAAATAAATGAAACCCAAAACGAGCAGAAATTACAATAAATAACCGAGTCAAACTCAAAACGAGCAAAAAATTAACATGACTTGGGCTCAAAACCCCTATGCCTTCCCAAGGCCAGAACATAATTTGCACTTTACCGGAAAAAAAATACAAATGAATGTGCATTGTCGTTTAATATACATTTACTGATATTTAGTAATCAAAATCTTAATATTATTTGATTTATTAAAGTGCCTTCCCCCTATGTCTTCCCAAGGCCAGAACATAATTTGCACTTTACTGAAAAAAAATACAAATGAATGTGCATTGTCAGTTTAATATACATTTACTGATATTTAGTAATCAAAATCTAATATTATTTGATTTATTAAAGTTATAAAAGTAAAAACATTTAAATATTTTCAGTAAAGTGCAAATTATGTTCTGGCCTTGGGAAGGCATAGGGGTTTTGAGCCCAACTTGTGTTAATTTCTGTTCGTTTTGAGTTTGACTCGGTTATTTATTGTAATTTCTGCTCGTTTTGGGTTTCATTTATTTATCGATGCTGATTTGTGGTAGTTTCACGCTTGGTAGATTATTTTTTTTTATTTTTGCTCATTTTTTGTTTAATAGAGTTCTTTACTTTTCTTTGAAAAACTTATTTTGTGGAAAGTTTTTTTTTTTTTAATTAATAATATCCCAAGATCTATCAGACAACAGCTAAGACAAAATACTTGTGCCTTAAAAGAAAATCAAGAAAACGCAGAAATCTGGGAAATACGTTTTGAGTTTTTGACTAATATCAACGAACATATTTGTAAAATGAAGAAATAATTCTCTCTGTCCCTACATATGAAAAAGAGGAGAAACGAAATATACCAAAATAGAATTTGCAATATGTAGATTACCTTATAAATTACTGCCGTTAATCATATAGTGATAAATTAAAGTGATCAACTAAATTTAATAAGTAAGTTTGCATTAATAAATTACTTTGAGAATCAAACAAGAAGGCTTTTGAGCTGTTAAATTTTCGTATTTAATTTTACATTATTACATTCATATCCTATTTTATTAAATATTAATACGAATTTAATCTGATACATTTAATAAACATAAAGATTAAATAAAAAACAGAAAATTCTTATTAATGAACACAAACGGGTAAATGAAAGAGACCAATTCATCAGGCACATGCAGCTAAATCGGCAAAAAGTCGGCTAATTGTAGCCACATTTTGTAGCCACATTTTCCGCCCGTAAAAATTTAAACATAAAAAAAGACAATAAAAAAAAAAAAACATCAGACAATACCAATTGAACAACCTCCCTTATCCCCACGCCAATTTCGACCTCAAGAACTACACAAAAAATAAGCATACCATATTGTCCCTGTTTAAGGAGTTCAGTAAGACGGACACCACGGCTAAGAAGTTGTTGTGTGGAGGCGTCCAAGTCAGAGCCAAATTGGGCAAAGGCTGCCACTTCACGGTATTGGGCAAGCTCAAGTTTCATGGAACCAGCAACCTATGGAATAATGCAATATTAAATTGAAAAGAAAATCAAGATAGAATAAAATGTAAGATTGGAAAAAAAGACTACTTTACAGAAAAACACCTCACAAGTGATTAATTTGTTATCAGACTGACCTGTTTTTAAATGTCTTCCTTTCTTTTCCATAATTTACCATGTTTCTACACCAAATTTACAATAATATTTTCTTTATATTATTCCTTGTAGATAAGGCTAAGTAACAATTTTCAGTTACAACCAGAGGAAAGAACTTATTCCTACAAAATCCACATTGAAGCGTCGATTCTTCCCAGTTTCTACACAAAATTTACAATAGTATATTTTTTTTTTTGTTATTCCTTGTAGATAAGGCTAAGTAATAATTTTCAGTTACAACCAGAGGAAAGAAATTATTCCTACAAAATCCACATTGAAGCGTCGATTCTTCCCAGTTTCTACACAAAATTTACAATAGTATATTTTTTTTTTGTTATTCCTTGTAGATAAGGCTAAGTAACAATTTTCAGTTACAACCAGAGGAAAGAAATTATTCCTACAAAATCCACATTGAAGCGTCGATTCTTCCCTGTTTCCCGTTTTCTGTCGTTCCTAATAATATAAAAAGAAAGCAAATGTGACTTTTTTTCAGTTGCGCGTGAACCTTTATATTGAGCCTGTATTCTAAAACACCTCAATTGGCATTTTTTTTTTAGAAACAGTTTAGATTGAAGTATGCAATTCCAAATTATTAGGCCCAGGGACGTAGCTCCAGCATTTTTAATGGAGGGGGGGGGCAAGGGTCCATGTCCAGGTAGTCAAGGGGCATGGGCTATATAATATTTTACTCACCAAATTATTGGGGGGTGGGAGCAACTGCCCCCCCCCCCCGAAACGACGCACCTGCTTCGGCCATACATCTTTAATCAACATTAATATTATGCTTGTCACAAAAAACGCTAGTTTGATACATGGCATTTAAGTACAATGATCATCCTTGAGAACAACAAACACAAATCGACACTTCAGATATAATTCTCAAAAACTGTTTTCTAAGCTCTTCTCAAAGTAAAGAGATGATCTCAAAGATCAGCAGGATAATGCGCCCCAATAGCATCGAAGTGTGAGTGAACATACATTACCTAACGATCTTCCCTTTGAGAACAGCTTAGCTAACGATTTCTGGCAATCATTTCATAAGTTTGAAAATGACCTTCAGGTATTACTGAAGTGAAATGTTAGCCCGACGACACATAGTTAAAAAAAAGTGCTTTAGGAGAAATATAACCAGATTTTATTTCAGTAATTAATTCTGGTCATCTTCTGGAATAGCTATCTAGTATCAACTTTCAAAAATAAGATAAGTATCAAATATAGTTCTTGGTATCTTGTTGCAGCTCTAGCTATTGTTATTTGTGACCACATGATCACATATTCTCTATAATCATTAAAAAATCATAATCACAAGGTTATGTTTGATTAAACCTATCAGAATCGAATTCAAATTTTAAAACGTCAGTCACGAGTTCCAATACTACTACTACTAACACCTCGCCCCAGCAACAAGCCACCTGAGACCAACACAGCTGCGCACGCTCCTCTTCCGTCTAGGCCTATTCAAAGCTTCTACCTTTACCCCCTCCCAAGAAGTTCCAACTTTCTTTAAACCCTTTCTTATGACATCTTCCTACCTCATTCGGGGAGCAACCTGCTTTTCATTTGGCCTTAGATTTAGCCCTTTCGGCCAGATGGCCGAAAAGGCCGTCTTTTCGCCATTCTGATTATCTTTGACATCTTTGCCAATATGTCATCCTTCATCAGCAAAACGTTTCCTAGCCATCTCAACCTTTTTCTCACTATAGCCCTAGAAAGTGAAACAGATACTCAAAATCATCCGTAGATAACTCCACTGCAAAACGTCTTACAAATCTTCCTCCGTCTTCCAAAGCGCCCACGTTGCAGAGCCATACTTGACCACTGTCATCTGTACCTTTCAATATTCTAATCTTGGTTCGCAGACTTATCCTATTCTTCTAAACTTTTCTCAACGATGAAAAAAAACCCCGAATCTTGGCTATTCTACTTTGACGTTTTCACTACATCCATCATCTTTACTAATAATACTACCTAGGTAAATGAAGCTATCCACTTGATCTTCTCGTTACCCAACGTCACCTTTTCACCTTCATTTATTCCTAGTCTAACTGGCCTAGTCTTTTTAACGTTAATTTTCAAAAAATATTCTTCCCCCCTGAACTCTTGAACCCTGCAAAGAATCATTTATAATGCTAATATTTTTTTTTTTACCCAGGACACCCCAAATGATCTGCATAATCTACGTCTAGGATAGTTTTACCTTCCCCTTTGATTCCATGCTCTCCCATAGCCATGTTCCTTAGGACAAACGAAACGAGCCATATAAATGGCAATAGAACGCAGCCCTGCTTTATTCCTGATACAATGCCAAAACAGCTAATTTCCTACCTTAAGTTACCGTAACACCAAGGCCGTGTCCAGGGGGGATGGAGGGTTAGGGGGTTTGAACCCCCCCCCCCCCACAAAAAATTCTTGATACGAGCCTGTTTAAAATTAATCACTTTAATGTATTTATCAGGTATCTTCTATCGAATAAATCAAACCCTTGCTTATAACCTATAAAATTGAGGACTGAAGGGGTTTGATGACTCAGGCACTTTTCAATTATTAGTCTAAGAATAAAAAAATTTGGTCGACACATCCTCACTCCACAGGGTTCATATTTTATTCCTCACACTATCATTATTCATCTGATATACCACAGTCTGCAACAATTTATACTCTCCATACCAACACACAGACAATCCTTTTCATATCTAACTTATTGTCAGTAATTGGAAAATACAGAAGATAAAAAATGAGACACAACTACATGACTAGGCTTGAACATACCTGTTTCATAGCACGGGTTTGAGCGGCTGAGCCGACACGAGAAACGGAAAGACCGACGTTGATAGCTGGTCGAATACCTTTGTAGAACAATTCGGTTTCCAGAAAAATTTGGCCATCAGTAATTGAAATGACGTTGGTTGGAATGTAGGCAGACACATCACCAGCCTTGATTGAAGAAAAAGTGATTGAAGAAAAAATATTTGGACAGAAAACATACCATAATATATCATACCTTCAATATACCATACAATATACCTTCGTTTTATTAATTTCATCTACAGAAAATATACCATATGTCTTCGACAGAGGAGTAAACAGGACTAGGAGTTACATTAACAAGAAATATATAAAAACAGACAATATATATAAAATATAAGAGAAATATATAAAAAGATATATATAAAAAAATATATAAAGAAATATATAAGGACGGAAAATAACCACAAAAACCATAACCAAAAGGAGAATTTCCGAAAAACAAGTACAGAACAAAAGAAGGGGGGAGGGTCAAAACCTCTGCCTTGTCCTTCGTCTTTAAGTCTGTCAATGAAATAGAATCAAACAGGCCACGGGCCCTTTTTAGATCTATAATCTGCTTTTTGTTAGTGACAAACTGATTGAAAATGTAAAATGTAGAATTACTAGTCCAAAATTAGTCAATTACTGTAACCCCTTTCGCCCCCCCAAAAAACTGTTTTTTACGGTGATTGAAATAGGAGGGTAATTAAGGGAATTTTTTCTAATTTCCCTAACGAAAGAAAATCAACTAAGGCTATATACTATAAAAGGTCAATATGGATAAATTTTATGACCTGATACTATGACATTACCATACAGGAAGCATCCGTACATCTCTAAAGAAAGGAAATAAAAAATTAAAAAAAAGAAAAAAGAAGTAAAAAAAGAAAAGATATGAAAGTAGAGAAAAAAAAAAAAAAAAAAAAAAAGGCAGAAAGATGAAAGAATAAAAAAAAGTGAAAAGAACGAGAGGAAAAATTAAAAGAAAAGAAAGATGGCGTGAACCATCCTGCCTCCCTGTTGAAGAGAGGGTCATCAAAACCAATCTTAAATTCTAATGACTAACGATAAACAAATTCAACTTTCAAAGTTTAGAGGAACGAATAAAACCGTACCGACTTCCTTTTTAATGAGGTTAGAATAGATCTTGAATTGCTCAAAATAATATATACCCCTTTTCTTGAAGTCATAAAGATATAAACGTCAAAAAAACTAAAAAAGAGAGCCTGTAAAATGGTTACTTGCTATTGGCTAGCTAAAGGCTTACTTTTTTATTGAAGGCTGTCTTTAATTTAACAATTGAATCAATTTCGCATCAGAGATGAGAATCAGTGTTTCTAAATAGTATATGTTATTTAAAAATAAGGTCCTTAGAATACTAGGTGGCAATATCTAGACTTATTTTAATATCGTTATCCATATCAATTTTTTAGTTTCTGGAGTGTTCAGCTGTTTTTTTTTAGGTGACCACTGATGACATCACTTTGGACTAAACAAAATTACTCGGCAACATTGTTTATACACAAGCAAGAGCTTTCAAATCTTCAGTACATGCACCTTACAATGTAATTCTTGAATTCTATAAGGTAAAGTAACGTAGTAAATCAATTCCTTAAGCAGCTTAAAGTACTGTTAAGTAGCTTTAAGTAATGTAGTAAATTAATTCTTTAAGTTACTTAAAGCATTTAAGCAACATGATAACGTTTAAGTAACGTTTCCAATGTAACAATATCAAAAGTATACCACTGCTCTTACCTGGGTTTCAATAACGGGCAAGGCAAGGCAGTCAAAGATCCACCACCATTGCTCTCACTCATCTTAGCAGCACGCTCAAGGAGACGAGAGTGGAGGTAAAATACATCACCAGGGTAGGCTTCACGGCCAGGAGGACGACGGAGAAGCAGAGACATCTGACGGTAGGCAACAGCCTGTTTGGATAGATCGTCATAGATGATTAGGGCGTGTTTTCCATTGTCACGGAAAAACTCACCCATAGCACAGCCTGAGTAGGGGGCGAGGTATTGAAGGGGAGCAGCATCGGAGGCTGTAGCCGAAACAACAATGGTATACCTCATTGCATCTAAAAATCAAGCAATTACAAGTCAAATTTTATAGGAGGCGCCTTGAGCTCAAACACTGATCCCGAAGAAGGTAGAAAAGACATGAAAATAAAAAACTGATTTAGAGGAGTAAATTTGAAATACCTCACTGCATCCATAATAAAACAAATAGTTTCTAAAATATTATCAGACGTATTTTCGACTTAATATTGGGTATTTTTTATTGGGTATTTTGACATTTTTGTTAATGACATTAGCCCTAACCAACCAGCATGACTGGTTAGGAATTGACAATTTGTAAATTCTTTAAAATGTAAAAAACATTTTGCAAAAATAAAGAAGAAAAAAAACCCAGGTTGTAGTAATTTTTGCCCGTTTCAAATTTGACTTCAATATCCATTTTAATTTCTACGTGTTTTACGATTTGATTATTCCCCTCTATCGGGATTAAGAGATTAAATATAATAAGATTTGAAAAAAAAATCACACTGCAACAAAAATAGAGTCAATAATTTGTGAAATATTACTAGACCCGTCAACATTGACGTTGGATTATTTTCAAATAGTCACTTTCCTATCCTAACCAGAATTTAACTTTAAATTTTCACCGTCATAG
The DNA here is from genome assembly GCA_027921565.1 of Artemia sinica. Taxonomy (NCBI): domain Eukaryota; kingdom Metazoa; phylum Arthropoda; class Branchiopoda; order Anostraca; family Artemiidae; genus Artemia; species Artemia sinica. The sequence goes on along the minus strand of CM051276.1, from coordinate 46,438,675 downwards.
TCAACTTTACCTACTTCTTATAATAATAATACATTTCAACAACAATATTAGTCTCCAAACCAAGATTTAAAGACCAAATTCAGACACATGAAGGAACGCTCAAAAACGGATCGGTACCATGGTAAAACCAATCGGTTTTTCCCATAATACGGATCGGTTTTAGGGCTAGAAATTGTTTATAGTTTCCCTTTTGTACTGATTGTTTTTTTTTTAGTCGTCAAGCAAAAAAGAGCAAGTATTTTGAAAGTGGAAAGCATGTCAACACTGTTAAAACACAAAAATCTCGGGATTTGGTGGTTCTTATCCAGAACCATCAGTTTTTACACAACACAAGTAACACTCTGTATAAAACTGAGACGAAAGAGAAAGATACTAATCAAAATTTTTAGTAGAAATTTTGTACCTATCGTTTGAACACACAGGAATCATATTTATGACGTATATCTACGCCTTTTTTATAGTTTTCGTAAGACCAAATAGCCCTTTTGAAAAACTGAATGTATTTTAATAAACATCAAAATATTTACTTCTATTTTTTGGTACACGCACATAACAACAGTAAAAGAGAAAAAAACTTATCCCTAATGAAATAGGAATCAAAGTTATAATATGCACAATATTTCATTGAACCAATGAAAAGAATGACAATATTTGTGCTGCTATGATAAATCGTCATGATTTGGTTGTATAACTGCTAACTTGAAATCTGAGATGAAGTTCCACGTCCAGTCTGTTCCTTAAACGTTGCGTGTGTATATCCACACCAAACTTCGTTGGAACTCGTCCCTCCACAAACTTTTCTCTCCTGGGGGTACAAATACGTCAACTCGGGGAACACTGATGTACATCAATGAAGAAATAGAGGAAAAATAGTTTGATAAAGAAGAACAAGCCCTGAACAACGAAATAAGTGTATTGTCGAGAAAACAATGACCCATTTGACATTAAATAATAAAACAAAATTTATTTTTCAAGTTAAATTAAGGAGCAACAGTAAAACTAGAAGTGAACAGAAATTATTTTGTATATGAGGCGGGGGGGGGGGGCTGCTCCTCCTCAGCGAAACCTCGGTTAACTATCTATCATCCCTGAAACGAATAAGGATCACATCTATCATTTTCATGCCTGAGGTAATTTCTAGGACATTTACTACGCTATACTCAGTAGAAAAATAAGTAATGTAGACCAGGAGACTCGAAGTGTGATGGAAAATTGAAGAAGAAAAAATCAACCTACCAGTGTCAGTGAGCCTCTTGACAATTTGGGCGACAGTGGATCTTTTCTGACCAATAGCGACGTAGACACAGTATAATTTCTTCTTTTCGTCTTGGGCATCGTTGAAACGTTTCTGATTGATGATGGCATCAATGGCAATGGCGGTTTTACTGTAATATAATAGTGCATTGATTACCTTAAACAGATTAAAGGAGAAATACGGCATGATTTTAACTGATAAATATCACTATTTGATCAAATTCAACTCTATTCTGGTAACTTCTAATGAGTGGGTGATTTTTATTCGATCCCTTTTTTAATATTTACTCAGGTTCCAGCCTTGTAGGAGGTTTTGAGGCCACAACTCCTGCAAACTCATGTAGTAACTCGGAACACCGCTTTATCTTGTACCGTGTACACGATTACTGGACTATGACAAATGTTGAAGTTGACGTTGAGAAATATTTTTCTTTTACAGCAAATTTGTATGTTAAATTTGAAGGCGAAACGAGACTATTTCCAGAGCCTACGATTTCGCTTCACTATATTATGAAGTTGTCCTTACAGAGACTTTTTCTTTGTCAAACAGAACGAGATTCAATACAAAAACTATAGAAGAAAGAAAAAATCACATTATTGAAATCGATATTAAAATCTACATTATAAGATGTAGAATTAAAATTCTTAAATCAGTAAAAATTAAGTGGGAGCAGACCCCCTCCCCCCCGGCAAAAATGAAGACAACAACACGCTTTGTTTTGAATTCTAAATACTTTTGTGTTTGCCTCCCCCCCCCCCCCGTGCTGACATCTACTTAAAACCGAGTCATTTTCATTTGGATGAAGATAACACGTCCCACTAAAACATTAAGAGGCTTTCATTTATTACCATCCCATCATTTCATCGGAAAAGTTACTCGACACCCTTGAAAAATTTCTTGGTGGCGTCCTTAGGTAATATGCCGAACCAATAAGTAAAGGTTTAACAACCTATTCCAAAAATTCATAACTTGTAACACATTCTGATTAAACAGTCAAACTAATTTTGAAAGCTAAGAATCATAGCTTGGCCCAAAGCAGAAATTAGAAATCTGACAGATGTCATTTTGAGCTCATTGAAGCAATGAGTTCTTAAATAATTATGATAAAGGAAACTATAAGTCAAACTACAGTATGAACATATGATATGCGTTGGAGCAACTTATCGTATAATTAAAATTAACAATATTTATTATTAAATTATTTTTTATCATTCCCTAGTCTTACAACTGGCAAGTCTTAATCCCTTCATTTTTTCTTATTTCAATTTTATTTTACTCTTTACACTTTTTTTGCTTAAATTCCAATTTTAAGAAACAAAAAAGGCAGTAAAAATTGTCATAAGAGAAAAAAAAGGCATGCAATAGTTACCCTATTAGTCTGTCACCAATGATCTGCTGACGTTGCCCACGGCAAAATTAAGAGAAAATTGAAAAAAGTAAAACAAGACTAGAAAGAAAAAGAAAATCAAGAGGAAAACTAAATATAAAAAAGCACTAATTACCATCTTAGATAGATGAGGCAATGCTTACCCTGTCAATCAGTAAGGATCATGTCACGGTAATCACAGGCAATTGAACAATAAGAAGAAAAGAGGGAAGAAAAATGAAAAACAGAGAAAAAGAAAATAGGCCATTAATTCATGAGTAAGGTGATACTCACCCTGTTTGCCTGTCACCGATGATAAGCTCTCGCTGACCACGACCAATTGGGACAAGAGAATCGACGGCCTTCATGCCAGTTTGCATAGGCTCTCTGACAGAGACACGGGGAATAATGCCTGGGGCTTTGACACCCACTCTTTGCCTGTAAATGGGAATTTCCTTTAATGCAGATCCAAGGGCGCATCTTTGAAAGGGCAATGGAGAGGGGAACTAAATTATCTTGGATCTATGATGCCCTGAAAAGTGAGTTTTGTGGCCTGTAATTCTTGATAAAGGGTGCTTTGCAATAACCTTGGAGGGATGCTTATTCCCTGTTTGCATGTTTCCCGACCAGAGTTTGTATCCTAAATTTCACGGAAAAAGATATTTTGATAAATTCAATTGTCGTTTTTATTTTTTTGGTAGGATAAACGCCCCCACGCACTGCTTTAAACTGCGCATTTGGGCAGAATCGCGTCAATTGGGGAGGGAAAGTTTACTCTCCCCCTAGATTTTCAAAAATTGTTTTCTTAGAAGGGAGCTTTTATGGTATTTACATCGAAGAATTGAAAAAAGGAGGTATCCCCCCCCCCCCGACACTCTTTGGGTTATTATTACAACACCTTTCAAGACTTTTGTTTTTATAGGTAAAACAGCAAGAAATAGAAAAATTCAAGAATGCTTATTCATAACATAAATTGTATTAAAAATTTATCGGCAAATTATACAGAATTATATTATATCTATTACGAATTGTATTAGAAAATCATAGGCGAATTAAATGATAAAAGCAATTCCTAGAAATTAAATGCCCCTTCCCCTAAAAACAAAGTCGATACTATCAGCTATTAAATGATAGCATAATTTTTATCGTTCGTAAACGTGTTAAAATTGTAGAGGAGAAGAAAACAACATACCAAAACTTGTACATAAACATTAACTGAACATACTTGTACACAAACCTTTTGATCCTAAATTAATTATGCCAAAATTTTAACCAAACCCATTGCTATTATGATCCTTGTTTCACATTTAAGATTTAACAGACTGCCAACAGATTATAAAACATAAAGATACACTCAGCAGTCTTGGAGCCCTTTTTCTTACTGATTCTAATCCTGATTTCACCTTGCCATCTAGAGCACAATAAGATTCGTGATTCCGACTCCAAGAATATTATAATATATAATATATATTATAATATTATAATACTACTACTACTACTAACTACTAACAACTCATCGCAGCACCAAGCCGCCTGAGGCCAACACAGCTACGCACGCTCCTCCTCCACCCCAATCTATTCAAAGCCTCCCTTTTTACACCCGCCCACGAAGTTCCCATTTCCTTTAAATCTTTCTTTATGACGTCCTCCAACCCAGACGGGGACGACCTGCTTTCCGTTTAGCCCTAGATGGTTGGCCGAAAAGAAACAATCTTCGGCAATCTGTCATCCTTCATCCGAACAACATGCATAATGTTGTTCATCCTTCATGAACAACATTATAATAGATGAATATTATTCATCTTTTTTTCTTTATGGCATTAGCAGCAATCACAAAATTTGAGGCAATCAAATTCTCCAATTCATTTAAGTATAAGAACATGTTTTTGATAAAAAGTTGACCCTACATACACAATCACTACCTATCATCCTTACCCCCCCCCCCCCCAAAAAAAAAAAAACAAAAAACAACAAACTAAATCAAAGAGCTTGTGGAGAATTGTCAAAGCGGCTTATCAACAACAAGACTTTCAAACAAGATCCACATGCAAACACCAAAGCTCTTGCTAAGGCGTTTGCAGCTAAGAAGTTCTCAATTACCCTAATCGAACTAATCGAACCCTGATCCATGATTGTATGAACTACTCTGCAACTAAAGTCATTCGAGCAATTGAGCATGATTAGAGTTTATCAAATATATTGGATTGTGATGGAATCACTGATGATACTAGAGTTAGTAATTCTAAGACGGTTAAGCTCGCTTTTTGAGACAATGCTGCACTTAAATATGCGCTTAGAGTTGGATTGAAAATGATTATGAATTTCTACGTGTTGTGGAGTTCAAAGCTATTCCTCGTTGCTGTCGCAAGTACCAGTCTCCTGACCACTTTCTAGCTACCTACAAGATCCCTATACTGAAATGTGCGAGATGTTTGGGTCCTCATGAATCAACCAAAGACTCACCTTGGAACCTGCCCCCCAAATGTGCAAATTGTGCTGGCGATCATGTATCTTATAGCCTTAAATGTCCTAAGCTTCGTGAAATTGTTGCAAAATCTGATCGGAAATGAATTTAAAATCTACTAGTTTAAGCTCTTTTAATATTAATAGAACCAAGGACAAAGATATTTGCATTGACAGTCTGTTGAGCTCTTTTATATAGTGTTACTTCAACAACATTTATTGACTGGTGCCAGCATTAATTTTTTGCGCAGAAGTCCAGATCATATCGTATTTACCACGAATTCCACGGCGTACACGTGGTCGACCTTCAGGAGGTCTGGCGTGTACCATCAAGCGTCAACTCTCGCATTTTCCCCCTAAGCGTTATGGTTCTGATGATCATTATCTCGCGACCAGATTTGGCAATATTGTTTTAATTAATGTTTACCTGCCGCATAACAAGAACAATATGCTTTCTTTTACAGCATTTACCAAGTCTTGTGTCAAACTGAATAACTTAATCCATGGGATCTGTTCTAATATATAGATACGATTGGTTATTAATTGGTGATTTGAATTGTGATATAAATTCGACGTCTCCCTGATCCGAAACCCTCTTAAATAGCCTTCCCCTCGGCTTTCGGATTATCCTTGGGGCACCAAAGGTCTGTCTATCTATTTTTAATTTTGTCTCAATGTTTGTATGTCATAGAAACCTTAGCAGTTACCAAAAAAGTAACTCCAGTGTAAGCCGTTTCTTCCCATGGACATATAAGCTTTATCTTAATCACATGCGTAATTACTTCTTATGCGTGCTTAAGGCTGGGCCCTCATCATTACCCCATCCGGTTGCTTAGTACTGTTTGATATTTGTTTAGTTATTTGTCATTTTTGTAATGATTTTTTTCTTTCTTTCTTTCCTTTATTACTCCGCCATTTTTCCATTGTAAGTGGGTTATAAATAAATCATCATCATCATCATTCGCATTCTGAAACGTCGATGTGACAAAATCCATGGTTCTTGAAAGTGAACCTGTACGAAAGTTAGGCTCACCAGCAAAAGTTGTTCTACTGTCTAAAAATATCTACTATAATTTTAGTAAAAAGAAACAAACCTGGTCTTCGATCCAATTGGTCCTTTGCCATCAATTGGGTTACCCAAAGCATCAACAACACGACCCAGTAGTTCTTCACCAACTGGCACATCTACAATGGCGCCAGTTCTCTTGACAATATCGCCTTCCTTAATATGCTTGTCGTTACCAAAGACGACAATACCAACGTTGTCGGGTTCCAAGTTGAGAGCCATTCCCTTCAAACCTGAGGAGAATTCAACCATCTCCTCTGCTTGGATGTTTTTGAGACCATAAACACGAGCAATACCATCACCAATACTTAGGACTCGGCCAGTCTCTTCAAGATTTTCCTAAAATGATGATTGTAAGTTAAAAAAGAAAAAAAGAAACAACATCCAGGCAAACAATCTGAATTTTAAAAACAAGTCAAGACTCCAGTGAGACATGAAAACAGAAGACAAATCACTGGTTTACTATTAGCATAGAAGTGCAATCCAGTTAAAGACTAGCTCAAGCAGCTTTTTACCAACCCAAGTTAAATCAAAATTCAAAAAATCACCAAGCTGAAGCAAAAGTATTGTGACCAAACCTTTACTAGGAATATTTGACAATCTAGGGCCAAAAAAAGCACGGGTCTTCAGCCAGTCATAAAAAGTTATCCCTACCTACACTAAAAACTATCCCTGGTCATCAAAACATGTTACCTGCTACTACTTAGCCACATCTTGTATCACTGCTAAAGTACATGTTGAGATGCCCTCATTGGCAGGCAGCGCCATCCTCGAGACAACAACTAGAAGGTAGAAGTTTGCAAAAATTCAAAGAGGACCAAGAACCATGAGGAGGTATGGCTGGAGATGGAAAGGGACCAATTGAAGATTGCTGAGAAGCCAACAGATTGAAGTGATTCCCAGATTGATTAGTGCTAGGCAGGACAGTTCATCATCTTGTTCCCCAAAAGTAAGCAAAAGTAGTAAGCACACCAAAGCTTCAGTTTGAATGCACATAAACATCAAATTCAGTCACTATTTTTTATACTGTTTTTTGATTCATGATTTTTTTTTTCTTGTAACTTTAAAAAAGATACAGATTACTATCGCCACAACTTCAGGATATTCTAGAGTGCATTCTCACAAAAGGTGGGGTACCTATTCCCCTAGCATGCTCAGGGAATATCCACAGCATGCTGATATACCCATGGGGTATTTTGCACAATTGATGCACAACAATCAACCAGCACTTTCTGCCAAAAATCTCTTCCTGGTAATTAATTGAATTCCCCAAATTGGAGATTGTTAAGACTCAATAAGCTGTAGACGGCTCTAACAAAATATTTCGTATTCGTTATTCAAATAGCTTTCGTAGCAAACAAAACTGAACGCTAAATTATGCTATTTTTTACAATGCATTTAAGAAAAAAAAAAAATCCCTTATTTAATACACTAACAAAATATAGTACAAAGGAATTTGCAAATCTGTTTGTTCGGCACTTGACGGGTTGCAGTCTGTTCTGATGCCTGGTGAGTTTGGGGGTCGGCGCGGTTGGAGGAAGAATTGAGCGATGTTTCTCGTTTGACATGAGTGATTTCCCGAATCTTATTATCAAATCGTGTCTTCGGGCGAACAAAGTGGGCAAGCTCATAACCACAAGGGCATGCTCATAACTCTCATACCTGGGCCCAAGAATTATTTTAGTAGCAGGTTTTTGAAGGTCTTCTAGTTCCTCTGACATGTAGGCAGTGTTTTGTGCTTGGGGACCCCAGACAGGACAACACTATTCAAGGATTGGCCTGATGTATGTCGTGTAAGCCAATAAGAGCTGACGATCTGAGAAACCCAGCCTTCGCATACTCGTTAAACTTTGGATTGAGTAGTGTCCTTTGCGTACGATATTGTCTACGTGCAGTTTAAATGAACAATCACTTGTAAAAGTCACACCCAGTATTGTCGCGGACGAAACAGTTGGAAAGGGAACATCTGGTATTGTAATATCTTGTTTGAGCGGGTTGAAACGTAGAACTTTCGATTTCTGCTCGTTCAGTTGCAGACTATTAGATTTACACTAGTTAACGAAGTCCGAAAAAAGCGTTGGTTCAAACTGCTGTTTTGCTACTACTTTTTTTCTACTATGTATTTGAGAAGTGAAGACAAGTCGTCAACGAACTTGAAACGCTCCTCAAATTCTGCAAGGATTTTATTGCTGACTACAAGGAATAAAAGGGCAGCTAGAAGGGCAGTTTCGTTCCTTGTGGACAGCCACAAGTAAGTTCGGTCCCCTCAGAGCGGATATCATCGGTAAATAACGGATATACCGATTGCCGTCACCCTTGAAGAAAATCTCTCACCAATAGCAGCAAGTTTTTTCCAGCTCCCATCTCTTTTAGATATTTCAGTGCAATGAGGTGCTCTATAAGGTCGAATGCTTTCCTGTAGTCTGCCAAAAGTAAATCGACAACACTGTTTGGGCTGTCCAGCCACTCAACTATCAAATGGTACATCCGCACTAGGTATATTGCCGTGCTACTGCCTCGTATACAGCCATATTGTTAAGTGTCTATTGAGGGTGCAATCTGCTGTAATAGGACACGGTGGATAAAACCTTCGGCCACTTCAGCCAAGTTGGGAGTTATATGCAGGGCGTGGTACTTTACAGTGGGTGAAAATTACCTGTTGTTCAAATTCCGCAAAGGAGCAGCACATACCACGCATTATATAAATAAAACATATATTACATAGAAAATACTGTACACAAATTATGAAAGAGACATCATCCTTCAAAGCAAGCAAATATAATCAACTGTTTGAAATGGTTCAGAATACGAAAAGGGTCTCAAAGCTAAAGAGCATGGATGTTGACTGCTGAGCCCGAGGATACCAACTCTGACATACCGTCAATGCAGAGGCGATATGATAATGACCTATAAGTTGCTCAAGTCTGACAACAAAGATATGTTTGAACCTGCCCGGTCGTCAAGTGCCAGAGATCATTCAGCAAAGCTGTTCTGCAAGCATACCAAGACAAGAAAAAGAAACAACTTCTTCTACAATCAAATCATAAGTCTGTGAAACAGCCTAATCAAGATGATGGTGGGATCTACGACAATCAATAGCTTCAAATCAAATCTTGACAAAGACTGAGCAACAAAACCATGGCTAACTTAATGGGATGCAGCATATGTCCCAAAGCCTTATCACCACTAACTTGCGTACACTGGATTCTCCATATTGCTAGCAAGTGCGATTTAGGGTAATTTAAGGTAGAATAAACAAAATAAGAATAAAAGCCATAATATGACATATATTTGGTACTTTTACTCTGGTACTATTACTATCATGCCCTCATCCCCCCTGACTCATCCCGAACAGTCATTTCTTCTTAAGGTTGCTCTTGACAACCAAAATAAAACCCGACATTTTCATATTTAGATCCCCCACCCCTTGGAAATCCTCTGATCCCCTGCCCCCTGACAATTGTAACCCTGTGCATGCATGAAGGGCACTACCAGGAAGATTTTTACCAGGGGCTGTGGAGAGGGGAGAGTCCTATTTTTATGGCAAGATGTATATGTTTATTGCCAGCCCCCACTACCAGTAGTGCCCTTGTTGAAAACTTAATACAATTGTATGAACTATGCATGTGATTAATTAAAAGCATTAATGTCCATGGGATGGGAAGAAACAGCTTAAACTGGAGTGATTATTATTATTTTTTTTTTTGTAGCTGCTAAGGTTTCTATGACATAACACATCGAGACGAAAATTAAAAATAGATAGACAGACCTTTGGTGCTGCCCCAAGGATTTTCTCTTCAAGAACAGCTGAGATTTCAGCAGCATTATTGCCTGATGATACATGGAGTTTGCGTGCTGCAATTGTGGCCACTGGAGCTGTCCTTGCTGCAACCTAGAATTCAATACATGCATTAAAAAAAAACAAAAAAAAAAAAAAACACAAAAGAGACCTTCATGACACAATCACCACGGGCGCCCATAGGCTGAATTTTAGGGGGGGGGGGCTTACCTGATCTAATCGGCACTTCGTTTTGAGTTTATAGGTATATCAAACTGACAATCCATAGTCATTTGTTTTTTTTTTCAGTAAAGCCTAAGTTATGTTCTGGTCTTGAGAAGGCACGGCAGTTGTCAGCCCTAGTAATCTTAATTTTTACACGTTTTGAGTTTGACTCGGCTATTTCTTATAATTTCTGTTCGTTTTGAGTTTCATTTAATTGTTGATAGTGATTTATGGTAGTTTTATGCTTTTGGAAGATTATTTGACTTTATTTCTGCCCATTTTTGACTTAACAGAGCTCTACTTTTCTTTGAAAACTTATTCTATGGAAAAAGTTTTTTTTTAATTAATACAAATATATGACACCGTCATTCAGCCAGGGGGGGGGGGGGGCTAGCGCCCCCCTTATGGGCGCCCATGACAAACACACAAAGTTTTCTGAACATCCAAGATCGCTTAAGGCCTACATAGGCAAGAGATCGTGCCCCCTTTCCCTCCCTAAAATTTTGGCTGTGTACACCTATGGTTATTACAGTTTCCCACTATTTCCTTGTGCTTAATTCAAAAGCGTTTATCAAAACTTAGAAGTCAACAAAGTGAAAAACTGTCCAAAGCTGCATGAATCAACTTAATTACTTTAATTTGCACTTTGGAGCAAATTAAGATCCAGGGGCTCCAATTAGGAGGGGGGGGGGCAGGGGGCATGTCCCCCCCCTAGACTTTGAGAATTACCTTCTTATTTATATTTCACAGCTATTTTCTATTTTAGCTATGTGCTATATTAAACCAGCAACTGGTCCAATAAATACAACCAACAAACTGGTGCCCTAATTCTATCATTAGGAGACAATCTTGTTTTGAAATGTCAAATGTCTAAGAGCGCGTCTCCATTCACGCATCTACACTATTTTATACCTGAGTAGGGTTCATTCAAAACTAAGCTTCATGTGGTCAGTGTTTCTTTATTGTTCTTGTGAAGAATTCGTTGCAAACTATGAGTGTTGTATATTGCCTTTTTTAGTAGCTGGGAAAGGAAATGTGTTCTAGGGTTTCAAGGGGTTTTGGTCAGCAGATTCTTGACAATGTTGAATAGTTTATGGGATGACTAGTCCCAGTGGAGTGTATGGTACTGTCATGAACAGGAAATGTAAGTGATTGGTTTATGGGGTTTCTAAGCGGGGTAGTTTCACCATGGAGTATGGGAGTGATTTTCTTAAGTGAGTTTCTTCAGTTCTTCTCTTGCTGTGTCTGAGTTAATTCCTTGTCTACTGCACGTTCAACTGCATCTATCTTAAACTACTGTACATAAACTTAGTACAATGAAACACATAGTTTATAGCAAAAGAGACTCTTCTGCCTCCTCCACGAGAACCCATAACTCTGAATGATTCGGCTGCTCTTACCAAACGCTTATCAAAGTAAACCCTATATCAGCAGAAAGTAAGGTTTACATCGTAATCAAACTATGAGTAAAAAGCGACAACAAACTTTGGATTTTTTTTTTGTGAAAATGCGGAAGAAAAATGAAGAAACTTTAGCGCAAGAAACTGGCAATAGTGTCAGCGCCTAAAGTGTCGGGTTAGTTGAGATAAATTCCCCCACCTGTGACATAATTTCGGAAACAAGCAGAACAATAAATGGCTCAGGTCAACCTGAAAGTTCGGTCTTGCATTGCTGAACCCCTTGCGGGTTCCAGTAGCAGTAAAAAACTCTCAGATATCTCTAGGACGCGTCACGACAAACCAGCTCAACCTATTCTTTAGAGATATCCGGCTTCCACTTCTAACGGAAGGAAATTCAGTGCACATTACTATAAGAATATGAATGATTGAATACTCAAAAAACTTGAATTCCATGTTTTGTTTTGCTTGCCACCATTTTTCTATGGGGAATCTAAGGGCTGGAGAAACTGCTGGAAAAAGGGCTTTCATTGAGTCAGGATTTTGCAAGTGGAAAGACAGTTCTGCTCTATTAAAGCAACATGATGGTTCTGAAAGACATAGGTATTTTATGTCAGCATGGACGGAATTTAAGATAATGAGTACTGCTACTTCAAAATCTATACTGAATGCCTTAATTCAATCCAGATCTCAAGAGGTTCAGGAAAATGGAGATCATGTGAAGTAAGTTTTTCGCGCTATTTGCTTTCTTTGCCGCCAGGTTCTTGCTTTGAGGGGTCATGACGAATCAGAAACATCTGCAAACTGGGGTAATTTGGTTGAATTGATGGAGGAAATGTCTAAAGGGGACAAAAAGCTGAAGGCCAAGTTACAGCGTCGATATGGTCACTATTGCAGTCACCAGTACCAAAATGTCGCAGTTACACTGATAGGAAATGCCTTGCTCCAAGATATTACTTCAGAAGTAAAATCAGCTAATTACTTTGCTATTCTTGTTGACAAGACAAAAGACGTCTCTAGAAAAGAACAATTAGCAATCCTACTCAGGTACACATCAAATGGAAAAGTTGTGGAGTGACCAATCAGCTGCTATCACATGCACAAATTAGACGCCAAGAGCTTATCCACCTCGATTTGTGTAACTATAGAAAAGCTTGGTGTAGATTCGATGCTGTGTATTGCTCAATTTTATGACAGCGCATCCGTTATGAGTGGAGAATTTAATGGAGTTCAAGCAAAGTTTAGGGAGAGGGTGCCTCATGCAGTTTATGTACACTGTCACGCCCACAGATTAAACTTGGCTTTGCTCGTCACGAGCTATTTGTTGAATCCAGTGTATTAGCGGGCAAAAAGTCTTGGAGCTTGAGAGGACTGTCCAGACTTGCTGGTTTTATGCAGTCCACTCTATTTCGAAGGTGAAGACCAGATTTGATTGTATTGTTGCTGTGCTTGCTGCACTCTCTGATAGTTCCAACAGCGAGGCAGCGTTGTGAAGCAAAAGGACTACTGTACAAAATCAACTCTGCCTCTTTTGTTTCAACTTTGCACATGATGGAAAAAGTATTAGTCATTGTAAATTGTTTATCAGAGCAACTTCAATCCGGAAGTTTGTTGATTTATAAGGCACTTGCACTGATTTCTGGGACATATGAGACACTCCAAAAGCTGAGAAATGATAACTAATGGAACAACTTAAGCAAAAACATATCTGAATTCTTGGCTTTAAAACGATATCCAGGAATCGAAATCTCCACAATCTAAAACCAGTGCTTGAAGCAAGAGAAGTCAAGCCATTTCCATTCGTCTCAAAGACTTTCTTTCAAACTCAACAACCAGTAAACACAACACCAGTCAGCCAGTTGAATCAGACTGCAGTAAACTTCTGTTCTTTGAGGTAACAGACTGTTTCACGAGTGAGATGGACCAATGTTTCATGCAAAATATGCCTCTGCACAACGCTTTATCTGCCTTTGATCCCTCAAGTTCCAATTTTCTCGAATTTTCAAAAGTGAAAGAGTTATGCATCATTATTGAGAGATTCTTGGTGTCAATGACCATGCCATAGAATCCCAGCTTTCTCTTGCAAAGCTGCATCTGTCAAAAAGTGATATTCCAAAAATGGATCTTCTTTGAGCTATCAAAATCTTATCCAACCTCCCAGTTTGCCTGTTCTGCAGTGCTAAAACTGATAAACCTAGTTGCTACTTTACCTGTGACCACTGCCAGTAATGAATGATTCTTCTCGGCATTAGGGCGTGTGAAAGACTATCTGCAATCAACAATGGGAAACGACAGACTCAGTGATCTCATGATAATGGCCATTGAAAAAGAGGAGGTAAAGAAACTGGATTTGGATAGATTAGTTGACGATTTTTGCCAAGCGGCGACCTCGCCGCTACCCCCTGTTTTAGGTATCTTTGCTCAATGTTGTTCTTTTTTTGCATCTTAATTTAAAAAAAAAAAAGAAATCCTTGCTCCCCCCCCCCTACATTTTCGCGAATTGCCGCCACTGGAGACAGACAAAAAAATGACAGATTATATGGAAAATATATAATGTGGGCTATATGTTTGCACATTAGGGGTGTGGGGGGGGGTAATGTATTTGGACAGTGTGGTTAGAATACAATTCTTACTACATAATATGCAGAATAATTGCACCTAACACATTTGGCATGCAGACCCACTATAACTTTACCCACCCCCCAACCGTAATGTCTGATAACACCAGAGAAACATATTCTCTGATAATACAAGAGAAATATATTAGAATAATATTAGGTAGGGTGTATATAATACAAGTACCTAAAATTGTATTTGTGCTGAAAACAATTATTACATTCAGAAAAGAGCATAAAAGAGGCATTGAGTGGTATGTTCACTTTGTTTGTAGGACATTTATGTCAATCATTCAACAATTACTGTTAGATTATAATTTTTTTCTTATTATTATTCATATTTTTAACTTGTTTAAAAATAGTGTTTTTTTTATCTAATGTTCAGCTTAATCACTCAGGCTAAACTGGATATCTCAAGTCTACACAGCATAACAAGTCTTACAACAGCTCAATCAATTTTTAGACAACAACACAAACAAAAATATTGCCTAATTTAGTCTAGGCCTATATATGTGTTAATCAGGAGGGTTAGTGAGTGTGGTGCATTGTCATTTCTTATGTGCTTCAACGGGAGCATAAAATGAGAAATATAATGGTACCATTTTATTTTATGTTAGTTTTGTAGTTATAAGCCTAGAATTGGGGCTGTTGAGAAGGAAATACGTCAAGAAAACAGTTCTTACTTTATAATTTGCAGCCTAGATGTAGTTTACACATTTTGACAGTAATTCCACTATACTTTAACCCTCTCCCCTAATGTGCTAGTATGTAGCCCAAATTATATATTTCCTAGCCATTTTGCCATGTGTTGCTCTTATTTCAACCTGTCTACCCATAAATGAATCAACACTGATGAAATCAAGAACAGAAAAATAGATAGGAAATTTATAATTTTGGCTATTTATTTGCACATAGGGGGGCTTCTCAACAACTCTAATTTTAGGCTTCTACAATTTTGTTTATAGACTAGGGCTAAATAGTGTGGGAGGGATGAATTGGGTACTTTAGTATTAGCTGGTACCCATGCAAGAAGTCAAGTATGGTTATGCTAATGAAATAGAACAAAATAAGATGAAAATATAATAGTTTAGAAACAAATTTGGGCTATATATTTGCACATCAGGGGGGTGGGGGTAAAGCATAGCATATATTTAAATACGTAAACTAACCTAGGTACCTTTTTCCCCCTAAATCCCAAAAAAACAACAGTTTAAATATTGTAAAGGCAATGACAAACCATGCTTTGTGATCCAATTCTCTATAGATAGATACCCATTTAACTAGTTTCCTTTAGCATTTCCCTATACAGTATATTGCATGGGTACCAGCTAATACTAAAGTACCATGAATTGTCCCCAAGAATTACAAATCATAAGAAAAACAGGAAATTAACAATCTAAAAAATGTCTCTTTTGTTCTAGTGTGTCTCCTTCTGGAGAGCTGCTATTCTGCAAATTGACTAGAAAGAACTTAAAAAAAAAAGGAATAGAGTAGTGTGTTTGGTAAAATTCTAGTTACCTGGGAAGGTATCCCCAAGCTAGTATTTCAACCTTTTTCTGATTTCTAGGAATTAAAGAAGATTGGATTAACCTATATATTAACTGGTAGTATATAACCCCCCCCCCCCTCCCAATGTGCAATCCTGAATCAAACAGTTTGTGGTAACAAACTGTAAGTAAGGAGCAACCCAGCTCAATCGTAACCAAAACTGTAGAAAACGGATTTTTTATACCAATAGATACATCAAAAGAATCACATTTTAATGCTGATTTCAAATATATAAGTTTCATCAAGTTTAGTCCTACCCATCAAAAGTTACATGTCTGAGAAAATTTTGCTGATTTTCAAAAAAAGGGGGAAGACCCCCTAAATTTATAGTACCTTAATGAAAAAATCACACCATCATATCAGCGTATCAGAGAACCCTACTGCAGAGGTTTCAAGCTCCTATCTACAAAAATGTGGAATTTTGCATTTTTTGCCAGAAGAAAGATCACAGATGCGTGCTTATTTGTTTGTTTTTTTTTTTCCCAGGGGTGATTGTATCAACCCAGTGGTCCTAGAATATCGTGGGAGGGCTCATTCCACAGTTTATAGAATTAGCAGTATGATCATTCTCTATCTCTCCCATTATAAAAACCCGGACAGGGGTGCGAGTGTTCCGGAGAAACGTTTTTGCAGATAGAAACATAGGCGTTATCAGATCGTTTCGCGGGTAGACAAGTCAGATTTCTCTTGGACACGAAACTTGGCTTCAACGTTGGAACACTAATTTTGAAGAAACTAATTTTAAATTAATTTATTCCAATACATACATGAAAATCGGTAGTTAGTAGTGTAATGTTATTATTAGATGGTTTTTAGGAATTAAAAATAGGTTTCGAAGTCTCAAGTTGGTTTCAAAGGCATTTTGAGAAAGTTTCTGCCAAAATACGTGTTCCAAGGTAATTGGACCACTAATGGCAGATCAAATGGGAGGAGTTGTTTGTACGCGCCGATATAAATATAAATATAAATATATATATATATATATATATATATATATATATATATATATATATATATTATATATATATATATATATATATATATATATATATATATATATATATATATATATATATATATATATACTACGAAAACTTTACGAAAAAGAAAGTTTTTTTTAAAGAATAGTAAAGGCCATATTAAACTTAAGATCAGTAGAAATAGAAGCCTACAATAATTCAAACTCAAAACTTTTACCACAACAGCCAATAATTAGAACTCAAGTCCTAAAATTGTTCTCAATCAGGAACCCTTATCGCTATCTAAATTCAAATTCGAAAGTGCAAAGATTTTCAAACAGAGGTGTTTATTGTTTAAAGTTCAGGAAAGGTCTGCCCATTTCATATGAAAACATTGATTGAAAAACAAAACTAGTTTTATCTAGGCTCTCCGCCAAAACAGGTAACAAGATTTTTCAAATATCGTAGGAACTACAATCTGAGAAAATAAATATCACGACGTGAAAAAAAAAAAAAAAAATGATAAACTATCCAGTTGCGGATCCGGAGGGGGGGGGCGAGGGTTACCCCCGTAAAGTAGTCTAAAGTAGTGTAATTTACCTAATTAACGCAAGTTTGCATTAATTAAACTTGCTCCTAACGTAAGTTTGTCGGATCAACCTATTTTGCGCCCCCCCCCTAAAAAAATCCTGGATCCGCCCCTGAAACCATCACACCTACCCCACCAGTTATTAGAAGAAGAAAAAATTCCTTATTTTCACAAATTTCATCAACCCCCCGCCCCCCTTTTTTTATAAAATCCTACATAGGCCGATCAGTTGAGTCCACGTAAATAATAGATTAAGTCATAATTTGTATATAAATTAATTCATACCTGTGAGAAGGGACGCTTGCAAAACCACTTGGCTGGCTCACCAAGTTTTTTACTGCTTTCGCAATTACGAATAATGCACTTGGTAACCATTTCTCAGTGATTGACGATAACAGACTAATCCGCTAAGGCAGAAACAAGTGGGAGGAGCTTTTTGTTCGCACCGAGACCGAAGACCAGAAATTATCTGCGATAAGCTTACTGTCTATAAACTGTGGCTCATTCAAACGGAAGTTAAAAGTTCTAGTGCCCTTTTTAAGTGACCAAAAAAAGGAAGGGCAACTAGGCCCCTCCCACGCTCATTTTTTTCCCAAAGTCACCTGATCAAAATTTTGAGATAGCCATTTTGTTCAACATGGTCGAAAATATGATAACTGTGTCTTTTAGGATGACTTAATCCCCCAAAGTCCCTGGGGGGAGGGCTGAAAGTTATGAACTTTCCCATATGTTAACATATAGTATTGGTTATTGGGAAGTATACAGACATTTTCAGGGGACATTTTTTCTGGTAGTGGGGGGTGGGCGGGGGGTTGGGGAGTGGGTCGGGGTTATGTGGGAGGATCTTTCCATTAAGGACGTTTTCATGGGGGAAGGGACATTCCTATGAAGGGGGCGCCGGATTTCCCAGCATTTTTAAAAAAAGATCAGAAATTATATATATATATAAAAAACAAGTTTTTTACTGAAAGTAAGGAGCAACATCAAAACTTAAAACGACAGAAAACATTACATATATGATTGAGTTCACCCCCTAGTCAATACTTAACTCTTTAAGCCAAAGATTATTTAGTACTTTCATAAGAGCTATTTATTCTAATTAATGGCATTTGTGATTAAGGGGTCATTTTTAAAGAATTGGAACAAAATTTGAACTTTAGCTTAAAGAGCAAGGTATTGACTAGGGGGCAAACCCTCTAATATATGTATTAAAAAAATATGAATATAGAAGTTTGTTACATAGGTTAATTCGTAAGTTATGTATATTTATTACTAATAAAAACGTTTGTAAATAAAATTTGAGGTTTTGAGAAAGCCATTAACCAAATAAAAGTAAAATTAATATTCAAACTTTGTTTTAATTATTCATGTACAGTGAGCCAAAATCAAAACCTGCATTAATTCAAAAATGTTCAAAAATTAAATAAAAAAAAAACAAGTTTTTTTAACTGAAAGTAAGGAACAATGTTAAAACTTAAAACAAACAGAAATTATTCTGTGCATGAAAGGAGCTGTCCCCTCCTCAATGCCTCGCTCTTTACGCCAAAGTTTGACTTTCTAACAACTCTATTTTTTTAAACAATGAAAAACTTTAGCGTAAAGAGCGAGGCACTGAGGAGGGGACAGCCCCTTTCATGCACGGAATAATTTCAGTTCGTTTTAAGTTTTAACGTTGTTCCTTACTTTCAGTTAAAAAAAAACTTGTTTTTTTATTTAATTGCATTCAGAATTGCATCCTGAATCCAAATATAACTTTCATTTGTGTTGCAAAGGAACTTTACCCCCACCCCTAATGTGGAACTATATACCCTGATTTGGATATATTTTGGGCAAAAAGTGGGGTAGCATAGTAGCAATGCTACTTGGCAGTTTTCACAGCCTAGCAAAATTTGTTGGTAGATTTAGTCTGAAAATACCAGTGCTTCTACTATCCTTGAATTTTTGGGGATTTCCCCAAAAATCTGTCTTTTCGAAAAAAAAATTGGTTCCCTAAATATCCCCTTTTGTTCAGAGTTGCCACCCTAGTGATTTATCACTAGTGACAATCACCCCTAGTAACTATCACTTTCACTTAACTTGACATAATTTTTTCACTACTTTCCAAAGTTTTGTCTCAATTATTTACTATGCATTAAAAATCAGACATAGATCATTGAATTATTGACTTTCCTTCCTATGCTAGTGCTGGACTGTAAATTCAAGTTTTGTTTTCTTTTGCTATTCTGTTTAATCTTCAAATATCTAAAAATGTAAGAGAGCTATATTGAAAAATTATTCTAAAATGAAAAAGGGAAAGCATGATACCTATGCTGAGAGGGGGGAGGGAATTTTGTGATAAATATGGAGACATTTTCATTATCAAGCTATAAATTAGATGAACATACCACTTGAGACCTTTGTTTATGCTCTTTCAAAATATAACCATAATTTTACTCACAAATTAAATGGACCCTTTAAGATGATACCCTTTTCTCTAATTTTCTGCAATTTAGTTTGAGTGTTATTTTCCTTTACTCTAGGTTTTGGGCATAATATATTAATCTTAAATACATAATAATTAAATGCATGGTAGATTAAAGGGTACTTATGTAGTGTACCACAAACACTCAAGTTTATGCTGTGTGAAGCTTGAGAACAAGCCAGTTTTATCTGTCTGTATTAAGAAACAATTAGCTTACACTCGGTGGAAAACAAGTGGCAGGTTATAAAATACATTGGAATTACATAATTTTGGCAATATATTTTGCACATTACAGGGGGGGGGGGGGGGGGTATTTGTGGGTTAGGTTAGTTTAGGTCAGGTTATCCCCCCCCCCCCTAATGTGCAAATGTATAGCCCAAATTTGTTTCTAAAGTATTATATTTTCATCATGTTTTGGTATTCTTCATTAGGATTAACCTAACTTCACTTCTTGAGTGTTGTCTGTATAATACACAAGTACCAATTAGAGGAGTTGATCTTTTTGCCAAGAATCTTCACCATTTAAAAATTTGTTGAATTTTTTCTTCATTTGGTATGTAAAAATAAGTACTTTTCTTTTTTCCTTGAGAATTTTATTTTGCATCTAACCTTTTATCTTCAAATGTATTCCCCTCCTCCTCCTTTCACCATTACCACTCTGGGGCCTTTCCCCCTGAAATATTTTTGGTGGGTGTCCATGCTTGATTGCATGGTTCAATTGCAGTCTAGGATCTTTTTACAGTCTAGGAAAAGTAAGGGAATGACATTTTACAGAATAGATATTCTACTCAAAGTAGGGCATTGGAATTTTTTTTTTAAATACCTAGGCCTACCACCACAACTTCTAATACTTGATCAATTATTAACCCTGTATGAAGGAAAATACATAGATAAAAACAATAGAATTCAAAAAAAAAAATTGTGGTAGAATTGGATTTACTATTTAAAACTTTTCCCAAATATAATCTTCTTACCATAAAAATTGCAGCTCCTCCCCTCTGCCCCTCTTAATGAGACAAAATTAAGCTTAGATTAAATTCAAATTTGGGGAATAGTTTGATTAAAATGGAAGCAACCCCAAAACATGATTCATAAAAAATTATATATTATAGCCAAAAGTAAAAATTTGGTTATTATTTCAAGATGTACCCCCCCCCCCCTAATGTGCAAATATATACCCTGAACTGGTATATATAGGGGTGGGGGATAAAATTCACTTCTGACAAAAATGATTATTATATTTGGAAAGAGCATAAAAAAGGCATCAAGTGGTATGTTTACTTTAATTGTAAGTCAATAATATGAACTGCAAAAAATTTACCAATGAGATACCTTTGGGGCCTCTTTAAGGGCTCAAGATACAGCTAGCCCCAGAAGCAATTATTGAATTATGAAAGAGCATAAAAAAGGCATCATGCCATTTTCACTTTCATCTTAGCTAAATTTATATGGCCCACTAGAAATTTACCAAATCACCTAACCTTAAATTGCATTTTCTAGCATATAAGGAGTTATGGTAAAATTCTACTTTAGCTACTTTTGGCTATCCTCAAAAAGGGTTTGGTTAGGAAAAAGAAACTTTCAGGGATGGGTCTACAGGCTAAAGTATGTCCCAGGAAGGTATTTTGAAGTACCTACCTCCATTCCTCTCTCTCTCTAGAGGGTCCTGACCTTTAAAAATCTGTGTGTTATAAAAGTGAAACCTTGTAAAATAGATCTTCTGCTTAAAAGAAGTACTAAAAAATTGTCTTCAGCTTCACAACTTTGCCCAATCCTGATTTATAAGGTTTTAAAGATATGCAAATACATTTCCTAAAATTTTGAGAAAAAAAACATTGATATGGCTTTAAATTCTACTCAAATAACAGGAATTGAATTTTCAGAACTAAAGCCAGAGAAAAAGAAACTGCTAACTGAAAATTAAGGGAAAATGTTGTTTTGTCAAAATTTCAATAGATATAGACTTGTCACAAAGGCAAATTTCAGGACCCTCTAGAGGGAGAAGGAGTGGAGGTAGGTACTTCAAAATACCTTTCCCAGGACATACTTTAGCCTGTAGACCCATCCCCTGAAAGTTTCATTTCCTAACCTAACCCCTTTCCAAGATAGCCAAAAGTAGCTTAAATAGAATTTTACCAGAATTATCCTCTTGCATTGGCTAGTCAAGATGTTGAGCCAATGTGTTGACTGCATCCTATTCTTGAAGCCATAGCTTGGACAACCAATCATTGCCCACAGCTCCCTTAAGGCCTCCTCACTGGGGCCTGAGACTGCTCCTTTGCTTAGGGAGTTCCAAAGCCCCACACCTCTATTTGAGAAGTTGTTCTGTAGTCAGGTGTTGGCTTGTTTATAGTTTAGCTTCTTAGTGTATCCTCTAGCCTAGTTCTTGATGAGTTCAAGCATATTTTGTTACAAGGACTGAGTGTGCAGCATTTTGTACACCATCCCTATGCTTCCATTAATAGGAGAGGGTAAGAGTATACAATATACCTCTTGTATAAGTATCGGCTATATTTACACACAAGGCAATTTCTGGCCAAATTGGAAGGGTAAAGGTAGAATTAAACTAAGGAACCTTTATTATGGGTGAAGTTCTACCAAATCATATTATTGAGTTAGGACAAAAGTGAATGCACCATTCAATGCCTTTTTTAATGCTGATTACAAATATAATAATCATTTCTATCGGAAATGAATTTCAGTCCCCCCCCTATATAGGGTTAAAGACCTCTTTTTGGGAAAGACCACTTTTCTTTGGCATTTTTGGAAAAATAGCAATGGGTTTTTGGACTGCCCCCTTTTTACTACAGTATGACACAATGCAAGTGTAGACCCAAATCATCTCTCACTAGAGCCAGCCCAGTGGGAGTAATTTGTCATCATAAATCTAATGTGTGGTCTCTGTTTTGACAAGCAAGTGAAATGAAAAAAATATATATTTAATATTTGGGATTTATAGAATAAAAATCAAGAAATAAAAGTTAGATTTTTAGAATCAGAAGACAATCAGCTTTCTATTAATATGTGAATAGTACTGAAACACTAAAAATATATTTACATCAAAATAGGATAATTGGTATTTCCAAAGAGGTCTTTCTAGGTAAGTCAATAAACTAATCATTTTCAGTGAATGATCTTAAATAATTTTAATAATAACCATGTTGTTCCATAGCTTGGATTTTTAGCTATTCATTGGCCTATACAAACCTTTTCAACTCTAATTTGATAGGCCTAACAAGATATGAGGTTTTAAGTTTCACATAATTTTTGCTCAATTGGATACTGGTCTTTTACCCTATGTCAATTCAGGTTAGGTTAGGTATATATAGGGGGGGGGGGGCTGAAATTCATTTCCAATAGAAATGATTATTATATTTGTTATCAGCATAAAAAAAGGCATCGAATGGTGTATTCACTTTATTTCTAACTCAATAGGCTAATATGATTTGGTAGAACTTTACCTTATTATGCAGAAACAGTAATAAATAAAATCAAACAGCTCTTTTCTTAAAAGTATTCAGGTCAGAGGAGGCCATGGATATTACCAACAGACAAAGGCATATTTTTTTCCAATCCTTAGTAAAATTACCCAAATAACCTTGCCTACCTCGAAGACACATCCTATTACATAGCCTAAATATACTAAAAACAACTTATCAACATACCTTTTGGACTCCACGAGGGAGCTGTCTTGCAACGGTAGATACGATCCGAGCAGTAGATAGGGCCATTTTTCTCTGAAAACTGGAAAATTTTTCTGAATTCTCTCTGGAAAATGGTGGAAAAACAACTGTCATGAAAACGTAAGAGCCATCTATTAAGCATAGTTATAGATTTCTCTTTGACGTAGGATAACAGAGTACACGTGTTGGATCGCTATTAAAAAGCAATAAGCCAAATTGCAAATTCGAGGCATCGCAATACAAAATTTTAGCAGAAAGTTTTCTAAATCATTGAAATTTTGCCATCCCAGGATTATAAAAAGTCAGGAATTTGTTTTTTTTTCCCTTTAGAAAAGTAAAAAATAACAATTTTTTTGCGATCAAACCAAAGACATACGTGAAAAATGAAAACAAATAGACTCTATCCAATATACGAGTTGACTGCTACCATTTTAAACTATTACCTACGTAGAAAAGTTTCTAAATATTGTACATTCAAATTATGCTCTCAGTAATAAATCACCTAGACTTTAGCGTAAAAAAGTGGGGGTTCATAAACTGATAACCTCATCATATTTATCATACTTTCCGCTTGTTTTGAGATTTAACGTTGCTCTTTCCTATACTTGAATTTTTATGTTATATCCTGTCTATGTCTAATTCAATTTTCAGGATTATCCGAGAAATAAGGGGCCTATCACCAGCCTTAATTCTATGGTTTACATGCCATTATTTAACTTGGAATAGAAATACTTTAAAAATGGTAATCAGTTCAGAAAAATATAAACCCATTAGATTATTTTGAAAGGCGATTAGGGATTAGGGATTGAGAGGCGATTAGGGTGATTACAGGAAAATTAAAAATAATTTTTTTAAGTCATGGTGTGAAAGATATAAAGAGGGTTGGTCTTTGGAAAATATAGCCTCAAGAGGCTCTGCCTCTTGCCTCTGCCTCACATTTCTCAAGCCTCAAGAGGCCTGAGAGATGTGCCTCCCCCTGCATCTTTTTGCTGGTAAGTATACAATTGTGATATCATATTTCAAAGTACAGTTATTTCTTTAATATTAGGGGATCCTTCATCCTTTCAGCATCCATGTTTCGAGCTTTGACTTAGTGTATTCTTCTAAATGAAAATAAATTAAATGATAAGTCTCCTTTCCATATTTGATTGACTTTTCATAAAAAGGGGGAAAATCATCTTTATGGAGCTGTAAACAACTCCTCTGTCCACAAAAAGTTGAAAATCCTTCTAAAAGTTGATGCGCAAAAAAAAATATAATTGAATTAAAATTTTTTCTAACAAGAACAGTTTGCTTGTACAGACTCTGGAGAATTAGAGCTCTCTTGGACTTAGATTATTGATGGTTTAAGCATCCTAGATGAAAGTATGAGCAAAATGATAAACTTTTAGATGTTTTGCGAGTTCAGGGTGCTAAAATAGGTTTCAAAATTAATGTTAAAAAGACTAAATTGTTAAGACTAGGAGTAAGTGAATGTGAAAAAGCTGAAAAACAACAAGATCGATCAAGTGGACAGCTTGCCTTACGTAGGTAGTATTATTAATAAAGAAGATGGGTGTAGTGAAGATGTTAAAAGTAGAATAGCCAAGGTCCAGGTTTTTTTTTCATAGTTGAAAAAACTTCGGAAGAATAGACAGATAAGTCTGTGAACCAAGATAAGAACATTGGAAGCTGCAGTGAGACAATGGTCAAGTATGGTTCTGAAGCACAGGGGCTCCAAAAAACGGAGGAAGATTCTCAAAATATTTCCAGAAAAATTGCATACGGATTGTCTTTGTTACCCGACTGAATGACCATATTTCAAACAGTAGGTTGTACGAAAAGTTTAGTTCAATATCATTTTCTAGGGCTATAATAAGAGAAAGGCTGAGATGGCTCGGTCAATTTTTGCGGATAAAGGATGACAGAATGAAAATAATTGTTTCTAGCCTACTATCCTAGCCCCCAAATAAGACTTCTTAAGTATTATTTGCAATTGGATCTGTGTATAAATTTAAAACAACTATTTGAGGACGCAAAATTCCATATCATTTCTAGATTTTCAGAAAATTGTTCTAGAATCTAAATCTCGAAATCTAGAAGTATTTTTTTTCGTTGGCTTTAACTCTATTCTTATTTTTATCTCCATTTATTCAATTTGATATCTATTTAATTAACTCATTTATTTGCTCTTATCTCTAATTTGCTTTCTTTTTGAAATTTTCAATTATTATCTCTGAATTTCAATTAAAAAAACTATACATGCATATATACAAAGGATATACAAAATTTTTTCCGGACGAACCCTCTTCGAGCCATTTCTGTACTAAATTATAAAACACTAACCTTCAATTCTTTGAGAACAAACACAGTCCAGTAACAACTCAAAAGAAATAAAAGAGAAACTAAGAAACCAATAAAACGAAGATGAGCCAAGCTCAAAAGCAAAAAAGCAAAAAAAGGGAAAATCAAAAGCAAAAAGGGAAAAATTGCCTCTTCGGCTCTTGTTCTTTAAGTATTTTTTGCTTTTCATTTGTTCTATGTAGCCAGTGTGATCTTCAATTACCTGAGTTGCATATGTTACTCAACTTTGTTTGTTTCAAATTTATCGAATTTGACTTTGTTAGAACAAAGGTCAGTTCGAAGCCTAATGAAGCCAATGAGAAGCCACAATAATTTAACGTAAGCTTAAGAGATATGTAAGATTAACCATAAATGCATGCGTGAATATATAGCAAGGGAGAAAAATTGACACCTCTCCCATAGTAAGGTTAGCTGAAGAACAAGTAGTTTTAATGTTTTACTATTTCTCACCTTCAATTAAGCTATATCCATCCTTGTTTTGTTTGCATAAAATTCGGTGTTAAGTTCTACTTGATTCTTAAGAAAATATTCAAGGTACGAATCTGAAATATTAAGATTCTGTTTCTAATTTTTTCACTATCTTGATTAGAAGTTTCACTTGCTTTTTCTTCTTTTGACTTCCTTTCGAATGAAAAAGAATGGCTCAAGAAATTATTTGAACCGACCAAGCTGAGTAACTGTACAAAGTACGAAAATAATAAGAGTTGACTAAGAAAATTTAGTAGATAGAAAATCGTTCAACAGTAAGAAAGTGACTGTTCAGAAGTCACATTAGTCAAGTCGGGTCTACATTCTCTGGATCCTACATCCTTTCTACATTCTTGAGATCATCCATGTTAAATTTAAAACATTTGCATGATATATAGTACCGTATTGATTTATAAATGCTTATATCCACATGTTCCCTTAGACGGTTCTTTTAAATAGACTTAATAAACGATGTTAGAATATCGAATATCAGATGTTAGAATGTATTAATTTAAGACGAATATACCTTATATAAAAAGCAGGGGCGGATCCAGGATTTTTTTTAGGGGGGAGGTGCAAATAGGTTGATCTAATAAACTTGCGTTAGTAGCAAGTTTAATTAACGCAAATTTGCGTTAACTAAGTAAATTACACTACTTTTACACTAAGTTAGGGGGGCGCGCGCCCCCCTCGCCCCCTGGATCCGCACTGATAAAAGTTTTCTTTTATTTTGTACTTCAATGAGTGAATTAATTTGACATCTGAATGGCTCAGATATCAGCTCTTTCTGAGACGAAAAAGTCCACTTTGACCTGTAATCACATCTAACTTTAGAAAAACATCAGCCAATTAAGTGATTCTGGCACACATCAGATTTTGCTGTAAATGTCTTGTATAAACATCCGAAGAACAAACGAATATAGCAGAAATCCTATTAAAATACAATCTTTAAAAACTAAAAAATATTTTCAAAACAGCCTAGCATCATTACTTCAAGGAAGTTCAACCAGAACTGGAGAGAAAGAGAGTTTTCAATACCAACATGCACATCAAAGGAATTAGCATTTTATGGCAATTCCAAACACTCCTTGAATATGCTTTTATTTTTCGATTTAATACGTTTCACATGCTGCAAGTCTTACTAATTGTTGAAAATTGTAACATAATACAATGGAAACATTTTGCAAAAAAAAAAAAAAAAAAAAAAAAAAAAAAAAAAAAAAAAAAAAAAAAAAAATGTGAAATGTATTTCACAGCTATCTATTGATAGCAACAATTTTGAAAATTCAATGTGTAGTTTGAAAGTTTTTTAATCTCAAAAGTATTATATATCTTTTGTCAAATTACAGTTAAGTACAAATTTTACTGACACAATAATTATTGAAAAGCTGACGTGCCTTGAAAGATGGTAACTCTCACTTCAGGTTTCAAATTAAAATACTATGCCCATTTTCTTTAGACGAATAATAAAGAGGAATATGTTTATTTTAGGACCATCTAAGGGCTTACATGCAGGGTGTCCACTTTTCGATTTCAATTCTCCCTATTTTTATATCAGTTTTCCCTAAAATTCCCTGTCTTTAGGTCTGATTTCTCCCTAGAAAGAAGAGATATTTTGCCTAAGATTTCCATACAATCTACACGAAATACATAGCGCGGCATCAAAGTGTTATTTTTTACTTCATAATTTCAATGATTTAAAGAACATGAAAATTGGAACTTGGAGTGTTACGACGTTAAAAAATGACCATCTTATCGACATTTTGACTGACGAATTCAGATGATTCTAACTGGACTTATTAGGAGTTTCAGAAACTCATATGCCAGGGGTAGGAATCATGAAATTAGGTGATATAGAATTTGTTTACTCAGGCAGGAAGGATGGGGCATATAGACAGGGAGTAGGGCTCATGATGAATAAGGAAGCTGCTAAGTCTTGTTTAGGCTGGGAAGGTATTAATAATAGAATACTAATTTCTCACTTTATTGCTAAAAAGTTCAGGGTATCAGTTATAGTAGTATATGCCCATGTAAAACCGACTGTCGGAGATACTAGTGATTATGATGAATTTTACTTACAGTTACAGGAGCAAATAGACAGGGTCCAGGTAGAAACATGATGTTTTTACTAGGAGATTTTAATGCCTAGGTTGGTAGAACTAGGGATAGATGGTATCCTAGCCTAAGTAAATTTGGCGTAGGAATGGAAAACAGTAAAGGATACAGACTTTTGCAATTATGTAGGTATAACAATCTAGTTATAACCAATACGATGTTTGGTCATAAAATGGCTCAGAAGATAACATGGTATTCACGTGATGGTAAGACAGCAAACCTTATTGAATATGTTATAGTAAACCGAAGACTGGCAGGATCAATACAAGATACTAGAGTATATAGGAGTGCTGTTATTGATGTTAAAAGTAAAGATCACCATCTAGTAGTGTCAAGGGCTAATTTAAAGCTGAAATATCAGAAGGGTAACTACCTCCCAAAAAATTATGATGTTGGAAGACTCCAGATGAGAATTTGAGAGAAAAGTTCCAAGAACAGTTGAATACTGAACTTGAGAGTTTAAAATTTGATAATGTGGAAGATGGTTGGAATAATTTTAGAAAAATAATTTGTGAAGTTGCT